>OZ038480.1:108893363-109218363 GCA_964036315.1 Acanthosepion esculentum | reverse complement strand
ATATATGAGTATGATAAAAATACTTATACGCACATATAGTTGCACATACATATATATTTCTTCCTCATGTGTTATAAAAAGACTGCTCAATGTTATATAACAGAGCTCCTAAGTATATATTAGTGATTATAAATAATATCCGACGTTGGATATTATGTATAATCCCTATGATATATATATATATATATATATATATATATATATATATATATATATATATATATATATATATATATATATATATATATATATATATATATTTATATTTTTTCGAAAAATATAACATAAATATGTTATAAAACCACTACAAAAATAGCCATTTTATTTCAACACTTCTGGTGTTTTATCAATGAGAGCGTTGATTGTAGAAAAAACTGTTACATAAGCTGCAATGACCAATCAAAATACAAGTATATGAGAATTCGAAAATCTTGACAACGAACATTGGTTATTTTGATTGGTCATTGCAGCTTATGTAACAGCGTTTCCTCTATTGAGGGGTGTTTGTTCGATTTGAACCTTTTAAAACCCTTTATTTTACATTCAACACCATCACTTGATAAGACACCAGAAGTGTGGAAACAAAATGGCTATTTTTGTAGTGATTTTATAACATATTTATGTTATAATATTTAAATAAATGATTATATATATATATATATATATATATATATATATATATATATATATATATATATATATATATCGTACTGCTGCAAAAGTTATATATATATATATATATTACATGAATCATTCATACAAAAAACAGATTAGTGAAGTTAATGATATAAATGGCGAGAATACAACTTTACAAACAAATTTATTAAAATTACATTAACCCACGAACCTCTAGATGAATGTTATGATCCCTGTTTTTAATAAAATCAATATATATATATATATATATATATATATATATATATATATATATATATATATATATATATATATATATATATATATATATATATGTATATATCCTACTGCTACAAAAGTTATTCTGTAGATACTCCCCTGTATCCACAAAATAATGTTTAGAGAAGTAGGAAATTTCGGATAAAAAATCCATTGATTCCTTGAAAATTATATTTATTTTAATCCGAAATATTTTTGATGTGCTTACGGCCATCACTGAATTTGTCTACCAAGCTATTCATAACAACCGTGAAGCTCTTGCCGTGGCCCTTGACATCTCCAAAGCATTCGATAGAGTCTGGCATGCCGGCCTTCTCCGCAAGCTCCAGGGTTATGGTATCACAGGTCGATTGTTTGACCTAATACAGTCATTCCTGTCAAACCGGTTGAAGGTTGTTCTTAGTGGATTCATCTCCAGATCCTATCCCGCTAACGCAGGTGTTCCTCAAGGCTCCATCATAGGCCATACTCTGTTCCTCATATTTAAAAACGACCTTCCTGACGCCATAGACTCCCAAGTCGGCATCTACGCTGACGATACCACTATTTACTCCTGCCTCAAACACAAATCTAGCGAGGCGGTCAAAGCTAGCCTGGCAGCTCAAATTGAAAAGGACCTCCAATCGGTTGTGATCTGGGGTGAGAAATGGATGGTTAACTTTAACGCCTCTAAAACAAAACTGCTCTCTATCAACCACCACAAGGATCCATTCCTGCATCCCATTAGAATGTCTGATGACCAACTTCTCGAGAGCTCCTCCCTGCGGCTGCTCGGTCTCACGCTGTCTGCTGACTTGAGATGGAACAAATACATTGAGTCAGTTGCATCAGCCACCGCAAAGAAAGTTGGTTCTCTGTGTCGAGCCAGGAATTTTTTCTCCCCGGAATCGATCCTTCAAGTCTATAAATCGACCATTCGCCCTTGCATGGAGTATTGCTGCCATATATGGTCTGGAGCCCCTGCTGTTTGCCTCAGGGTTCTTGATAAGATCCAGAGACGGATAGGCAACGTGATTGGCCCTGGTCTATCATCTCGTCTGCAGTCGCTCTCTCACAGACGCGATGTTGCCTCGCTCTGCCTTTTTTACAAGTACTTCCACGGTAATTGCTCTGAGGAGTTGCGTTCGCTTGTCCCCAGGCCTCGTGAATTTAAACCCCCCACCAGGCTGGCATCCCGCTCCCACCCCTACACCGTGGAAACTGTTAGATGTAGACGTCTCTTCTACTCCAATAGCTTCATGTCTCGCACATCTCGCCTATGGAACTCTCTTCCCTATTACTGTTTCCCTGACAAATACAATCTCCAACGGTTTAAGTGTAGCGTCAATCGACATCTCCAGTTGCCTTAATCTATACACTTCCCTTCTCCACATCCTTTCATTTTTCATTCCTATCTGCTCTCGCTCCGGATCTTTTGTGGCCCCCTTGCCTTGATCGACCCACTGTCTTTCTCTTTCTCCACATCCCCTCCCTTGCCACTCCTATCTGCTCTTCCTCCAACCCTTCTTTAACCCCTTGCGTGATAGTGGCCTCCGGCCTTGCTTGGGGTGATATGATTTTAAAAAATATATATATTACTATAAACATTATATTTGTGAGTTTCCCAGATTAAAACTGATTCTTCTTTCCTCGGGTGTCTTTTACATTCTGCAATGTCATTAAAAACCTTGTGGATAAAAGTACCGGGAAAGTTCAAGTTTCGGTTATGTATCAATAGACACAAATAGGAATCGCAAGAATGATTTGGTGGTCATGAGTTAGTAATGAGTTAGTAACAGGAAGGACTTTAGAGGTGGCAGGTATAGAAATGAACATAGTGTTCTAAAGTTGATCAAATATACGCTTCTACTCAACCTTATATAGAAAAGACACAGGGCACAAGGATAATAATGAAAATAGCTTTCACAAAATGGATCAAGTAAAGGCTTCATTTCGACATTCCCAAGAAAGGATACTGGAGTAACAAGTAAAGGAATGGAAACTGCATGCCACCAGGGATCAAATAAAAGTTTCAATTGCATCTTCCTTAGAAAGGATGTTGGACATGACAGGTATATCAATGTAAACTGCAAGCATTTAACCAAAATGTTTTCCTTACAATCTCCCATACAATGGACAGATGTTATTGGCAAGTAAATGAATGGAAGTAGCATATCTGCATGCTTTGAATAATTTTTTTTTCTCGGAAGGACACTGTGTTTGATAACTAAAGTAATGAAAATGGCGTACATCCATGTACAAAATAAAGATTTCTCATCGACCGTGACACTAGACATGACAAGAAAAACGATCCAAATTGCATATTTACATTCACCATATAAAATTTCCTTCGACTTTCCCTAGAAAGGACATCGAAAAAGAACAATAAATGAAAAGTTTGTAGAATAGACAGTGGGCATGACATATACATTAATGAAAAATCCACTAATCAAATGAAGATTTCCTTTTGATTTTCCCTAGAAAAGACATTGGATATGTCAAGTGAAGTTTTGAAATCTGCCTACCTTGTGGATCAAATATAAGCTTACCTTCTACCTTTCCTAGGAAGGACATAGACTAGACGAGTATAAGAACGAAAACATCGGTTTTTCTCTTTGGCATTCTTAGAAATGGATAATGGGCGTGACAAATCAAGGAATGAAAAAAATGGAAAGATCAAATAAAGGACCCTGTTCAACATCCCCTAGAAAGGACACTAGATAGGACAAGTAAAGTAACTGAATATGGATACCTCCATAAATCAAATAAAGGTTTCCTTTCAACCTTCTTTTGAAATAACACAGAACATAACAATTATAGACATGAAATCCTTATGCTTACATGGATCAAGTGAAGGTTTCCAAAAGTAAACTGGTTGTGACAAGTAAAGGATGGAAAACAGCATGCCACCATGGATCATTTAAAGGCTTCCCTTTGACCTTTCCCAGGAAGAACACTGCAAAAGACGAAGGAATGAAAACTGCATGCTTCCAAGTTTCTATCCGAACTTCACTTGAAAGGACACTGGACGTGACAAGTAAAGGAATGAAAATACTTATCTCCATGAATTTATTATGGGTATCAATAATCTTAACAACATAGGATAAGCGGATGACACTGTTTTGACAAAGATCTAAGAAAGGAAACTGAAAGAATTCATAGGAAATATAGTAATGGGAAGTAAGAAGAAAGGTCTATTAATTAATGCATAGTCGTCAGAATGTGAGTTATGTAAGGAAAATAGAAACTACAAGGAAATCTATAATTACAACGATAAAGGGCAAATAATGATGAAATAAGGTTCAGTGAATTTGATACTCATAACTTAAAGGCATCAAAAGCAAATAGATAGTAAGCTACTAATTTTGTAGATGAATGGCAGAACAATGGTAAAAATGGTTGCTAATGAATCAAAAGTTACTTAGAGAAACAAAAAACAAGAAGTGATGGAGATCCATTATCTTAAATATAGTTAGCATATAAAATAAGTTATTGGATAAGAAACTAGCTATTTTCTGTGATTAAACCTATTTCTTGAGTTTTTATTCTCCTATAAAAGTAGATGACAATTTGATTCAAGCTTCAACGCAAAATTCAAAAACAAACTTCAAGGCTTGAAGATTGCGTTGAAGCGTGAAACAGACTGTCACCACTTGGAATTGACATCAGTACACACTTTTATATTGACATACGTTTTATCTCCAATATTGAGCATTTTTAGTCATCAATTTAGCATACAGTAATGCTATATCTGTTTATATATATATATATATATATATATATATATATATATATATATATATATATATATATATATATATATATATAATTTCTGTTTCATAATCTTTGCTAATACAAAACAAATCAATAACGTTGTCATGCACTTCTTCTCATTCACTAAACGTTTATCGATACTTGTAAAAACTCCTCAATGAAAATCAACATTTGTGACATTTTACATTAGTTTGAAACCAAATACGTGATGGTGGTTGGCAATACGCAACTACCTTAGGAACTAGACAAGCCCAAATCAGTGATTATGCATCTGAACTATTCGATTATAACACATCCTTAAACCTCGTTGTTAGCAATTCAGTGTTCTTTCAACGAAACTACTGATCAAGATAAGAGGCCATTTGTTAAATGATAACATTAAGTGTCACATAACTTGGCGATGATCAAAGAGGACGTAATTTTATATTGACAGTTCTTAAGCATAAGGATCAACATTTTTAACGCTTTGATCTTGTGTTTATAGCGACATAATACTGAAGTAGCTTCTCGTTACCTGATAAACCTTCAATTTCAATATTAACTAAGCTTGGCTTAGTATGGTACAAAGTCTCACGGGCAAGATGAATTGAAATGGAAAGAATGTTTATGCCAACCGGCCACTTGACTGCTTAAGAAATCAGCATTCTAAATCCTGATGTTTTATTTTCAACGTCGACCTATGGTACCATAACTTTTTCAACCAAAGTATAGGAAACTTCTTGTTCCATACGAAATCCAAACTTAGTTTGCTCTAATTTGTAAAATCAGTACCATATAATCATCTTTATTTTATAATTTAAGCGCTGTACCAATTAGTGGAAGGACAATAAAAGAACGTCCGCTATAAAGCAACGGTTAAACATTTTGTCCCAATAAAATGATTCAAAATGGGGTTAGTAAGTGTTCGGAGTTAAGTGGCGGAGCTGTAATTTTAACAAGGCAATAAGATGATTTAATCCTTTGAATCCTTTTATATACGTATTTGTTTATCTTTTTGCTTATATATTTACATTTTAGACCTATTTTTTTAAAATTAGCTGCAATTGTCATATCTGTATAGTTTAATAATTTCAAGCTAAAATCCGGAATATGATCTGACCTGGTGATCACTGCTTGTCTGTTCTCGCCACATCTTTCTCTCAGTGATTGGCGCTGATATAACGCAATAAAAGTATAAACACGTGACATCAACTCTGTTGCATTAACTTTGCTTCATTTACCAGTGTATTTCTGATATAGATGTCACCAACCCGTGTAAATATATGGAAAAGAGCATTGGAGAAGAAAAGGTTAGAAACCACTGCGCTTGACAATTTAGTAGTATGGGCTGTCTTGATCTTGTGATTTTGTATTAGTTTGGGATACGCTTAATAACTATAATATATTAATTTATAATTTCTATTTCATAATGGACATGTGCATCCTGGAAGTTGTTCATGCCAGAAAACTGTAACACTTCCTCTATTTTGCTTAGACACATGTGACTATCATACAAACTAACAGACGAAAGGTACCATTCATATAGACGTATCAGTAATCATCTGTCTTTATTTTATACTGACTTTTAGGTTTAATTAAAACCCATAAATTTTTTATTAAACTATTTTTATTCTATATTATTTTAATTTTATTTTACTTTGTTTATATATTTTTCATTACATATTTATCATTATTTTATACGAATTGAGATTCCGCAGCAGTATTTTCCAATTGTATTTGTTGGAGATCAAGTAACACCAGCAAATTTCACAAACACCAGTACGATCCTCTGTATTCTGATTTTATTTATGCTGTCGTTGGTTTTGCTTCTTCCTTGAATTTCCAGTTTTCTAATCTATATACAAAGCTCTACATAACTCTTCCAAGCTCCCCAATAATAATTAGTACAGATCTAAGACCCAAGAGGAGACAGTCCCGTAAGTTTGATTACGTAGACACAGTGAACCTTATGTAAAAGGGTTACTGAAATTGGTCCAGTGGATTTTAAGCATTACATTAGTAATAAAACTACTCTTGGAAACTTTTTTTAACAAAGTTGGGCCCTTGGGTATGACAAAAAGTGCATTTATAACATGTAAAGTTATATAAGGAGGAAGCCAACATACCTTTTAAAATCAGGCTTGAGGGACATACAATAGTCAAAACTAAAGGTGGGGGTGGAAAGATTTGGCATAACGCATCAAATTTGAAAGGATAAGAGTACGTATTATCTGATCTTGATAGTTCATATAACTGATTGAGAGCATAGAAGGGGAGTGAGGAAACTGAAAAAGGCGGTATATCTGTCAAACAAATACGCGAGTCGAATTCGCACAAAATTCAATGCTATTTGATCTACTTTGCTTGGCAAAGTGAATGTTAATGAAATCCCTAGACATCTGGTGCATTCGTCACTATAAAGACAGACAGTGTTTATATAGTAATGATCTTTTCGATGGTATGTTTCGGATTGCAGTTACTTTGGGACACTTTTTTGCATATAATTTGGTTCGCTTTCAAGGACGATTTTTGTATTCTACATTACAAAAAAAAGGATTTTTTGTTGTGACTGTTTTGTTCTAGAGATGCCCAGACTAACACAGTTATGTAGTTTTATTCACTTCTTAACAGTATGTAGAATTGTTACATACATGTAAATCATAAAAATGGACATTAAGGTCAACACCCAGGTCGACAGTCTGTTTCAAGCTTAAACGCAATCTTCACACTAACTTAAATAAAAGGAGAGTATTGAATTCCATTGGTCGAATTTATCAGATTTGTTATTCTCTCTTGTGGTATATTCGAACAGGCTGCATTGAAAATCCAGAGTAAATTTTCTTTTTCAAATGTTTTTCTGGATATTTTCTTTATTTTATGATTTGTGTTAAATCATAAAATAAAGAAAATATCCAGAAAAACATTTGAAAAAGAAAATTTTTCATTAAAAACAAATGATTGCCAAAGACAAATTTGGCTATAACAATTGTGTAATGCGATTTGGACTTAAAATTATTGCGTCTTTTTGCTGCATTGGATTAAGCTCGACCCTCCATTAAATTGATACCATTTTTCACAAATAATCATAATTGAATATTTTTTTTAAATAATTCTGCATAAGAATGAATTCGGGTTACAGTTCATATATTTTGTGCATTAAAAAAACAATATCGCAGTATCACGAAAATTCCAATGATCTGTCTGCCATCGCAGTTCATTATTGCCTTCTCAACTGAATGTAGACTAGATTAAGAACTGCCTTTTTTCTGGTGACAAAGTTACCATACTGCCATTCTTGCACTGACTTGAAAACTTTATTTGATATCTACCACTTTGTAACATGTTTTCTTTTCATTTCCTTTTTTAATTACACAAAACATTACTGATAGGTCAGGTATGTGTGAAGGGGACACTGTTTCCTTCATATCATTACTGAATCGTACAATTATTGAGAGCATAACTGAAGGTGGAATTCCAGATTTCATTATCATTTGACAGTGAGTCACTCCATCTTCAGATTGATCAACAATATAGCATCTATTTAGAAACTGACGTGATATTATGAATTTAGCGTCAAATTAGTTCACTGCTATTTAAGTTAATTAACTGTATTATCGATGAGTATATGCTTAATATAAAAGCTGAATAAGATAACAGTGTCTACATAAGCACTGTCTCAGTTATAACTGCCATCCTATTTTTCTCTGCTGCTACTGAGAATGGCAGAGGGTTGTAATATTCCATAACACGGGAGATAGAGTATCACCCCTATCCCAAAAGTTCCAAAATAGGATAGAATGTCAAAAATTAATTGAACATACCCAAGTTCAACTGTCTTGCGCACCGGTTGGAAATTTGTTTGACCTTGAAAAATATTGCGTCATCCGTGATTGCTTTAGACTTTTATCACGCCCAGACACTATTGTCTCGACTGTCAATGTCCTACAGTTATTGTCTGCGTTACTCCAAGGGAGCATACGAAAATTGTAACGCTGCACAAACACACTAGCAAGCCTTACAAGTGAGCAAGTCAAAGTACTATAGACTGGCCCGGAAACTCTCCTGATTTAAATCCAATCGAGAGTCTGTGGTCAATCTGCAAGAAACGACTTCGTGGAATGGACACACGAACTACTAACACGTGTATTGTGTCATGTTTCATTGCAAAAATATGAAAAAGTAAGTAATAACAGAATTGTTCATTTTGTTTCAATTAATTTGCACAAGGACGTAAGTTATCCGGAAGAGATTTTAAGACGAAACTTAGCTTGGAAAGTTGAATCCAGGACTTGTTGAACGGTTCTCAGATATCTGACATTTTTTATCATATTTTGAATTTTTAATGAATATTTCGACTTATACTAAGTTAAATATTAACAATTTTAACCATTTTTTAATAGGAGTTGTTAGGTCTTCCTATCGCCTGGTCCATACTCCTCCCAGTTCTCTTGAACAGGAATAGAAACTCATCCCTTGTTTCCTGTTTAGGAAGGGGCTCCCGGTTCCTTTCTTCTTCTAAGGGCTTAATGGTGGTGGCTACCATTAATTTTTGGTGATATGTGGATGGCGGTTACGTCTCTTCATACTGAGGGTACCGGGTTGGCAGTTTTCTGGTTGTTGCATCCCTAATGGCAGTAAGGAACCCGAACTCTTGGAGTATTGTCGAAAGAGTTTTCTCTGAGCAACAGTCGCATAATATCGGGGTTCTAGAAGTCAACCTATGCTGCAGTCTGCGCCGATTCCCAGCATACACGTGTTACCTTAGTAGACCAGCAACTATTCCCGTCTTTTTCCTAATCTAAATAAAACATGGCGATAAGCAACCAGCGAAATAGATCTAAGCCAGCTCGACAAAAACAACTAAGCCCCTCAAACTTTCTTTCTCCAACATTCGTAGTATTCGTACCAACTTCTGCAGTGTGGAATCGTTCCTCTCTGAACACTCTCCGGACATCCTAGCTCTCTGCTAAAATAATCTTAATTCTTCAATCCCCTCCTGAATTCCCGATACCTGGCTATCTTCCTCTCTTTAGGAATAACTCCAATGCATATCCCACTGGATAGGGTACTATCCCTTGAGTCACCAGAACATTCTTACACGTTCCTCCGTCTTTCTCTACTAAACTCAGTCAGCTATCTCTTCTTTTTCTATCATTCGCCTTCCTCTCATGACAGCTGCATGCTAGATAGTATTTCTGAAAATACAGATACGGTCTACACCCGTTTGCAAATATCTTTGTGTTTGGCGACTTCACTGTCCACCATACTAGGTGACTTAATTACTCAGTCACTTAACTCACTGGCATCCAAACCCTGAACTTCTCTATCACTCAGTCTCGACGGACACTCTTCTCTTTTTGATCTCTTCTTTACCTCTACTCCTGATTCATGTCGTACTCTGCAACTCTGCCCTCTTGGCAACTCAGATCATACAGTAGTGTTTGTGAATATTTCTTTCCGCTCTGCCATCAGCTACGAACCTCCTAACGACAGAATATCTTTGAGTTATTGGGACTCGTACGGTAACTTCCTTCGCGATATCCCTTCGAATGAAGTTTTTATTCATCATGTTCAAACATTTGCCACTGTGGTCTCATCCTGGGTGAAAAAAAAGCTTTCATTCCAGCATGGAAATACCAAGTGAGACCCTGATCATCTCTTTGCTGTTCACCTGCATGCTCAGACAATATAGCCCACAGGAATCACTACCTCTTGTACCAGAGCGATAAGTTAGATTGTAACAAACGTCTCTTTGTCACTGCTCGTAATGAGTGAAAACATGTACTCAAACAAGCGAAGTTACTGTTTGCTGATAGGATGAAACAACGTATAGCCTCTCATAAGTTTGGTTCTAGAGATTACTGTTGGCTCTGCAAGAGTGTGCCAATAAATCCCCAGTCCCTCCTCTTGTCAATCAGTTTGAAGTTCTGACATCTACAGCACAAAATGTTGAGTGCTTTGCTCGGAAGTTATCTTCCAACTCCACACGACTCATCTGGAGTACCCATGCCTGATCTCCCCCCACCACAAGACGGAGGATTTACTTAGTGATATGCGCATGGCCCCGTCACTGGTTTCAGACATCATTTCCAAACTAGACTCCCACAATTCAAGAGGATGTGACGGGGCCTCTGCCGTTGTCCTAAAGAAATGTGCTCCTGAGCTGGCTCCGATTCTCTCTAAGCTCTACAACAATTACCTCACTGCTACCTGCTTTCCAGTTTGTTAGAAGTCCTTCTCTGTAGTTCCTGTTTTTAAGAACTCTGGAGAACCGTCTGACCCCTCAAATTATTTTCCTATTAGTCTATTACCGCTTTCGGTAAAGTATTCGAGGCTCCAATCAATGCTGAAATTGTTAAGAATCTTACTTATCACAGCCTCCTTTCTGACAAACAATATGGGTTTCGTTTCTCCAGGTCTACCGCTGATGTGTTAACGGTCATCACTAGATTTGTATATCCAGCTCTAGATAAGAATGGGGAGGCTGGGTTTGTGACTCTAGGTATCTCGAAGGCGTTCAACATGATTTGGCATGCTGTCCTTCTGCGCAAGTCTCAGGGATACGGCGTCACAGAACGAATATCTAGTTTAATCCAATCGTTCCTATCAAATCGTGAAATGAAGGTAGTGTTGAACGTGTTCGTTTCCAGATCCTTTCATACGACGGATCTCACAAGGCTCTATCTTGGGTCCAACGCTGTTCCTGATCCTTCGTCAATGATCTCCACGAGGTCATCAGTTCCCAACTAGATATTTATGCAGATAGCATAACAACCATTTAGCCCTGTCTCAGTAGCAAATCCGTCAGATCTGACAAAGTAAACGTGGCAATTGCTCTTGAAAAGGATCTCCAATCAGTGGTTAACTGAGGCAATAAATGGCCTGTACATTTTAATGCCTTCATTAAATGCTTTCATTTAACCACCACAGAGAACCTTTTCTGTCTGCCATAAGCATGGCTGACGCTAGACTCCAGGAGACCAACATACTACGTCTTCTTGGCCTCACGTTTTCCACTGACATGAAGTGGAGCGCCTACATCGAATCAATAGCTGCATCTACTGCAAGGAAAATTGGTTTACTGTTCCGTGCCAGAAAATGTTTCTTGTCAGAATCCATCATGCACATTTACAAATCTGCCATTCGTCCGTGCATTGAATACTGTTGCCATATCTAGTCTGGTGCTCCTGTTGTACATCTAGAGATTCTTGACAACATCCAAAGAAGGATGTAATCGATCCTGACCAGGCATCTCGACTTCAGTCACTTTCTCACCGACGTGACATGGTTTCCAGCTGTCTTTTCTACAAATATTTTTATGGCAACTGCTCTGACAGTATTTTCCCCTGGTGCCCCGAATACAAGAATTTAAGTGTGCTCCTAGTTTGGCATCTACACCTCATCATTTTACTACTGATATTGCTAAGTGCAACCGCCATTTCTACTCCAAAAATTTATTTTCGCGCACTTCCTACTCTTGGAACTCTCTTCCCTTTCATTGCTTCCCTGATAACTACAAACCTCAAAAATTTAAATGTAATGTCAATCGCCATCTTCAGTCTTCTTAAGTCCTGTTCATTTTTGTCCTTTCTTCAAGCTTCCCTATTCTCAGTCTTCTGTTTCACTTCACTCCTTGTAACCCTCTGCGTACTAGTTGCATTACCGCCCTACTTGGGGTGAAATGATCATATATATATATATATATATATATATATATATATATATATATACAGATTTTAGGCAGGCAGGTTTTTATCTTAAAGTGTTCGATATTAAAAGGTAATGATAGAGCGTTAATAGAATTAGTGTGGAGAAACTTATCACTTGACAGAGTTGTGTTATTTCAGTCATACCGACTTCGAAGTTTCATGAGGGCATTGTTGTAATGCATTCTGTAACATGAGAGAAAACTACGGAAACTTTCTGTGCCGTTTGGGGGCATCAATGATGGGATACTGGGGTACACCTTTGTAGTAGAATTGCTGGATGAGATCAGTCGGATGTTGCGTGCAACATCCAGAATGAATGAACTATCGGCCGGCCGGCCGGCCGGCCGGCCGGCTATTATCACGAGCCCGAGAACTGCCAACTAAAGATACACACAGCAGGTGAGCCTCTACCACTGGCACTCGCGATAACCCCATATTTTACAAATGTTGTGGTCCAAACCACTTTGCAAGAGAGTCGAAGTGGTGTGATGAGCACGAGTCAGGTAGCACAGAGACTGCTGAGGTGCTATCATTGCAATAAGCTGGGTCATGTTGGGCGGAATTGTTCGGAAAAATGGATCCGGGAACAAGGTATCGTCGCCAACCTTGTCTCTTGTAAGAAAGTAAATGTACCATTACCTGTAGGTAGCGTCCAGGTAGATTATGTACAGTGTTCAGCACTCGTTGACACCGGGTGTTCTCGGTCAATAATTAGTACCCATCGCTGTCGGTCGTTAAGAAGGCAATGCGTAGATGTTGTAACAATCGGCCATGTGTCCCAAGCATGCTGTGGAAATGGAGTTGTTACGATTCACACAGAACAAGGTAACCGTGCTGAAGTTAACGTTCTGGTCGTGCAAGAAAAACCTCTTGGCTATGATCTGCTTCTTGGTATAGATGATATACACGCATTAGGTAGTGCGGCGATTACACCAGCTGGAGATGTGCAGCTCGACAGAAAGGAAGAATCGTGTGCAGCAATTCCCATTGACGAAACTGACTTCTGTGCTACTTTTGGCCACAAAGAGAAACTCTGGACTACAAGGTGGAAGTGGGCCATGGATAAAGTACCAGAGACGTTAAAGAATACAGTTCCAGAATACGCAGTCTCGAGCAAGATCAGGGCTGCATATGAAGAGGAGTTGCAAATATGGGTTGCTAACGGCTGGCTGATACCATAACCCCAGGAACGATTATGACCCCAAGGTACTGATCTCTCTGATGGCTGTTCTACAGCCCAACAAAGACGAGGTGCGTCCGGTCGTGGATTACTGAGAATTAAACCACTACGTGGATGCCTTCACTGCAGACGCAGATGTATGTGCTGTCAAATTATGTGAATTGCTTCATCTCCGATGGGCGCATCTCCAGATACCTGTCCATGAGTCACTGTGACCATTTCAAATAGTGCTAAACAGTACTGCGTAGGCTTCGGTCTCAATGTGTCACCGCTTATTATAAAATCCATCGTCAAGACTGTGTTGTCTCAAGAGGAAATGTCAATGAGAGCCACTTCACCTTATATCGATTATATATATGTAAATGAAAAACACAATGTCTGAGGATAAGGTCAAGGAAAAATTAGTATCCTACAGATTGACCAGTAAGGACCCCAAGCGCTTTAAAGATTATTATAGTATTGGGCCTTGAAGTCTAGGGGAGAACGACACTCTAAGGTGGAAGCGAGGGAATGCGGTTCCGGATCTCCTGGCAATCTATCTACCGTCATCAAATAGAAGACGCTGTCTGGGTCAAGGCCCCGCTCAGCCAATTTACCAGTAGATTTGGTAAATGGCGATGGGATAGTTAGCCCCCAAATATCGGAAATGAGGGAGACCAGGAGAACACAGGAGAGGGTACGACGGTGATAGAAATATCTCTCCCTCGTCTACGAAGAAGCGCTCGCAGAAGGCGTCATCCATCCCCGTGCCATGTATGTGATCAGGAGATCGGGGGGGGGGGGGGGTAACATGAGAGAAAATGTCTTACCTCCTGATAGAAAACGGGTTCGAACGTGTCTTGCGTGTAAAGTGCCCCAAAAGAAAATGGCGGTTTTAGGGGTGGTATATTTAAGAAACGATAGATTTGGAAGTCGGGTTGGTCTCACGAGACTAATTTTTGCACCTATGCAAATTTGACCTACCTCTCAATCTACAAAAAGTGATTGACGAGGTGACATAGCAGTGCGATTTTGGGTAACGAACAGGAGACACGTGTGGTGGGTTGTTTGGGTTGCGCGGCGCTGTTTGGTGAACGAAAAAGATTAGGGAATTTTTTACAAGCACGATGAAACTGAGCTTTCTCTAAGCAAATAGATTCAAGAGTTCGTTAAAAAAAATTTCACGTCAAAACCTGTTGAATTTTACTCAAAAGATATCAAAGAGCTGCCAGATAAATGATGTAATGGTGAATATATAATTGATTAAAATGTATTGTATTTTTGCGTTTTGAAGAATAAAGTTGATAAAGAAAGTCGGAAATTATTTATGACTCAATTGAGGTGTATTTCATTCATTATTTATCTGTTGTTATATGTTCACTCTATCGTAACACGTTTTCATGCTTTGAGGCTTGAAATAGATCAGGTTACTGGCAAATTAAACTATAGTTGTAATATCCTCAATGTATATCGGAACTAATTACAAAAGGATCAAAGAAACTTAAATAAATAAATAAATAAATAAATGCTTATCATGTAAACGTCAATAAGGATGAGACCAAAATCAAAATAAAAACAGTGGTCATCAAAAAGAGAATATTTCTCATCATATAATGCCTGTTAACCTCGTTTGATTATTTTTTTTAATATCATGTCACTTCACGGTATAATCAGTAATCACTTTCCACAAATTCATTTTCTTTAATATTTGTGAATTGCGATGCTATCTTGGGAAAGGTCGTCAAGGAGTTTCACGTTGCCTTCTCTACGATGTGAATTCAGTTTCCTTTCTCTTAGGCTGGTTGCAAACGGAGACTAAATTACCGAGTCAATCCTGTTATTTAACCCATAGCTGATGAAGAGAAGAGATGTTCATGCCTTTCCAAAAGTGCAAAAGCCTAGGCTGCGATTGGATCTCGACGTACTTATACTATTTTCCGCTTTGATAAACATTATACTATCCGCATTTTCCCATTTCAACATCATAAGACAATAATGTTGAGATGATTACGATGATGATATTCTATACCTGTTAGAGATCTTTTGCAATGTTTATGTTGGTCTCAGAAATAAAACCACAAGAATTCCAAAGCAAAATAGCGAAGGAAAGCACGAACAAAGGACAATTCATTAGGATACAGAATGGGAAGCAAGGGAAAACTGAGAATAGCCGAATTAACGTGCTTGTGTACATAGATGACATAATAGACAGGGCTTGTAGGGAGCTATAATCGTTTACATCCTGAAAGAAGTTGGCACATAAAAGAATATATATATATATGTGTGTGTGTGTGTGTGTGTGTGTGTGTGTGTGTATGTATACACGGCTGGTTGTTGACCTCGCTGTCAACTTTTGCGTATACATAATCTGTCCCTGATATTGAACACTTTGATCTATAAATATACCATATCTTAAAACTATATTTTTATCATATATATATATATATATATATATATATATATATATAGTGTATTTGAGAAGCAATCCCTCATTTATACAAGTCTCGTTAAAAACGACTGAGAACTTACTGCAGTTAAGCTTTTTATTTAGTTTTTTCTTATAATTTTCTTTTCTGGACATAAATTATGTAGAAATTGTCCGAATGTTCTGTATGTCCGAGCGCTTACGGCTATACTTTTAGCCATTAACAAGGATGATTTTAATTTTACTTTTAACTAAATGTATGGATTATTTTTATGTATTTATCTAGAATTATAGATTTTTTTTATTTTTCAAACACGGTCAGCACATTGTAGTCGTGTTCATAGTTGATGTTTAACGAAACTTGTACTTACTGTAACCCCTTGAGTGTTAGTGGCTGTACTGCCTTGCTTGGGGTTACATTGGTTAAAAAAATTACAAGAAATGACATCTTCCTTCCAAATACACAGGAATAATTTAAACCCAAATTTATATCTCAAACATCCTGTACTTATTAAAAGAGAAAATAACTTACTTGAAAATCCAATAATTGATACTTGCCAGTACATCGCCAACGCCCTGGATTTTTTTTTTTTTTTTAGCTATCTCCTTTCTTACAAGAAATACTCCATTCTCTAGCGAACATATTTATGAATGACCATACAGATTTTATATTAAAATAAAAGAAAGTAGTTAACTCATGACCTTTAAAATGTAAAATAATTTCAAATATTGTGTTTTAACCGTGGTTGCTTATTTTTCTCCTTGTATTTTCCTTTCTCGCAGATTGTTATTCTGTCAATTTAATATTAACCAGCGTATTCTTCTGAGGAAGCGTTGCTTGAATAGGATACCTAAAGGAGAATGCTTTCGTGCGTTTTCAAATCTGTATATATGTTCTGTGGTGTCAAATTTCTGTTTATATAATATATTATATATGATAAAAATATAGCTTAATGTTTGCTATGTTTATGGATAAAAGCTTTCACTATCAGGGATAGAGAGTATGTAGATATAAAAGTGGACACTGAAGTCAACATCGAGTGACGGCAGTTTGTCATGATGCTCGAACGCAGTCTTCAGGCCCGAATATATATATGTGTGTGTGTATATATATATATATATATATATATATATATATATTACAATAAAATAAATAATATTATCAATGGGAAAACACGGGAATACGACATCAATAGTGATACACACCATTACCCGGGGCCGTTTTTCTGTGGCATTGTTAAACATTTACGAGTGGACGTTTAATATCGATTTTGACTTTGAATATAGCTTGAGCTGCTACATTCAGGGAGTATATAAAAATCTGTAGAATCTTTTACAAATCTTTAAATTAGTTGCTTGAATTGCTACATCTAAAACATCCGGAGAGATATCGAGAATATCCTATACATTTGAAATCAGTCATGACAGTAAATGAAGTAAGTACACGCGACTTTTTGCTTGAAGATAGTTATGAAGTTTGTAGAAAGTCTCTGAAATTCTAACATTCAACAACGTGATGATTAACTGTCATGCAAACTGCATATGTTTGGGAATTTTTAATATATTTGTAAATGATTTTCATAGTTTTTTATCAATGTTTGCCGACCAATACTGCTATATTCACCATTTTTCATCATATTTTGTTTTTCTGTGGCGTCAGATTGTCTCAAAAGTAAAATCTAATTTGCTCATAACATTCTCAGTGAAATGGTCGTCCTAATGAACCGTGTAGAGTGATCCATATTGATTTGTATTAGGAACAAACAAACACATTCACAAATATATAATGGGCTTGGAATAATCGCTATCTCTAATATATACATAATCTCTGTTTGATTACCAACACTCTTTTTATGACTCATTTTCGATCATAAGCAAATGTATTCAATGCAGGTTAAGTCTTGCAAATATGTACTTCCTACTCAACCTGACATCTCTGCAACTAAAGAGGCAAGATCAATTTTAACTCATTTAAAACTAAAACACACACACACACACACACACACACACACACACACACACACACACACACACACACACACACACACACACACACACACACACACACACCCATATATATATATATATATATATATATATGATGGACTCTCCCGTCGTTTTCGATATACGAGTGTCTTTCAGTTCAGTTTTTATGTTTATGTTTCGTTTGAGACAACAATCCTGTACGGGATTTGTAAACGAATCCACACGAACGACATGCTGAAGGGTTAACCATCATATGTATTAGCCCGAGATTTAGTGTTGGTTCTTAATTCTCTCATATGGTTGAGACGATTCTTTTCAAAGTTCGAAACGTAACTAAGGACAGTCTACATTACGCTTACCATGAAAAAGTTGGCTATACATGAGGATTTTCGGCATCCGATCATCACTCATTCTGATAACATGACCAGCCCATCTGAACTGACATAATGAAGAGGAGATAGGCAAAGGGAAACAACGTGTAAACTACATAACGAGGTTGTGTAAATGGATAGCAAAACAGAGAGTGGCAGTGGGTAGTAATGGAACAAGCATAGCTTAGCGCTACAAAGGATAAAAGTTTGTTGAGATCCATTATCCTGAAAAAGAAAAAAATCAGATTGAGACGGTTTCGGGATCAATAAGGTTACGGAAATAAGAAATGAAATATATATCAACAGCTTAATACCAGAATACCTAAGTAGATCTATCTATATAGCGTTACCAAAGAAGCCATGTGCAAATGAAAACACCATCCGAGAATCAACTTCATGATGAGCCATATAACCACACTTCTTACGTTTCTATTGAATAGATCTAACGGAGTTAGAACTGGAATAAGGCATGAACCTTCTTCAAGACACCAGAAAAATAAATATTTTCATGATCAGAAACCTATATATATGTATTTGATATTGTACAACTCTAAGAACTACTTGAAATAGCAGGAAAATTTAATTTACTCGGGAACGATATTCGAGCAATCTGTAACCTTATTGGGCACAAACAACCCACAGGCGAATGGAGAATAAGTTCAGTGAATCTGCAAAAATAGAAAACGTACTAAGACAAGAATGTTTTTTCTCGCCGGATTTAGTTAACCTATACAAAGAAACGATACTAAAAGAACTAAATGACTTACAAGTATTTATTCTTCGCAGACATAATCTTAGCAACACGGACGACACGGATGATAGAAAGCTCAGAAAAAAATTCAGTAAATTATTAGTCAAGAAAAAAGAAAGGACTAGTTATTAAATGTAAGAAGACGGAAAACATGCTTGTCAGCAAAAGAGGCAACCAACACATTATTGATGGCAAATTTTTGTTAAGAAACATATCGAGGTGTCCAAATGAAGCATGTATCGAAATTTAACTGTCTGGATAGTGCCGTAACAGAAGAAAACGTGACACAGAAACCCGAATGCGTAAAAGGAATAACGAAAGATGCTTTCTAGAAATTAAGCAAAATATTAAAAGATGGAAAAATATCGGTAAAAACAAAGTGCGCTGAATACGTTGATAAAGTATAAGCGCACACTATATTTATTTATTAAAATATATAAATATGCGCATATACCTATCTATACAAAAATATGCTTCTATATCAACGCATACGTACACAAATGTTATATTTATGTATCTATAATTCTTATATATAATGTGAGTTTGTGAAAGAGAACGTGTTTGTTTGTGTGCACGTGCGTGCAGGTTTGGTTCGAAACCGAACGAATTTAATTTTGTTAATTTTCTACGATCCGGAACATTATTCTGGCTACCGGGGACAGTTTATGCTAACATTCAGAAAAGCGCTTTCGCATTTTATCATTTGATAGCGTTTTGTCCATATATATGTATTGTGTTTCTTTTACACGTTGGTTTGTAGTGTTGTACTTTTTTATTTGCATTTTTCTTTTTTTTAAATTATGAAATATATTTAGTACGTTGGTTTCTAAATTGAAAGAAAATTTTATTGAGCAAATCAATTCACGAAATATTCTTACTAATGGCTTCTGAAAGCCGAAAGCGCTCAGAAGATATTGGTCAATTTATGTTCAATTTCGCCGCGCACACCAGGAAATGAAACGAACTGTAGAAAAATTAGAAGAAAAATCTTTCGTTTCTCTCTTACTAAACACACAGACACACTCACACTCGCACACACATACACACACACACACACACACATATATATATATATATATATATATATATATATATATATATATATATATATATATATATATATATAATTCATAAAGTCTAGGTGGCATAGAGGAAAGTTCATCAGAATCAGAATAATTACAACGAAATTATTTATAGAAAAGAGACAGGGGAGCTACGTTACGGCAGTGTGAAAGTGACTGAATCCGAGATGAAATGTCCGGACCAATAGCATTTCAAATTTTTCTTTAGATTCTTTTCAAGAATCTCTAAATATATAACCAGAGCACCATTCGTATATATATATATATATATATATGGTAATCCGTATGGATAATTCCAAAGAGGATATACATCCAGAGAGCTCAGTTTTTTTAAGAAAATGATACATACGAAAGGAAAATATCAAGACAGATTGTTGAAGTATTTTTGTTTTGTTTTTCAAGAGATTTTTGTTTTCAAAATCGTATTGTTAATATTAATGCATGTAATAAACCATAATGAATGCATTTTATATATACTCACGGTAGATTTTGGCTAACTCTTGTAACTAACCCAGATGGAAATCCTTGAATGTGAAAAGATGAAAAAGTTAATTGGACAGCATGGTTTGACTCGTGACATGAGATGAAATTTTATTGTTTTGTAATAGCTTCTTACGGTATTGTTTGATGATTGCGGAAAAAACTCCGAGTGTTGTGTCGTGACGGTCATCCTCTTAGTCGTATTTTCAGTGGCATTACACAGATTTTCGAATCCAGTCTTCCTGCAGCGTTTTTCTCGCTTTTCACGTAAAAAGCTTCCGATCATTATAAACAATAACTTAAAAATCAATCAATGCCGTTACCATGGTTCAGTTGTACAGACAAAAAACAAAGAGCAAACTATGTTTTTGTTTTTTAAAGAATTAACGAAGCATGAACATGTTCTTTCTCTCTCTTTTTTTCTTTCTTTCTTTCTGTCGCCTCCGATACATTCTATATCTTTCTCTCAGCTTATCAGATTATTTTCTTTCTACTCTATATAGAGTCCTTTCCGTTTTTCTCTTTCTTTACTCTGGTACTCTATTCCTATTCATTCTTCCATTTTTCCCTTTTGTTTTAATGGGAATTCACTTTAGATTAAATCTCTTTGAAAGTACGCTGTACGAAACCAAGACTCACGGATCAGCTTTTCGGAAATAGAACTCATGCCTTTATTCTACCAATCTTTCTAGTTAATGAGGCAAGAAGAAACTTCAGAAAATGCTTATTTTACCAATAACTGAGATATTAGTTTTACAAATGTCGAATAGAAATTGTTAAACTTATGACATTCATTTGTATGATACAGAATTATATAGAATTTTGCACTTGTTGAATACATTTAAACAATATCATACCTCGCACATGGTTTAGATTCTGTCGGATCGGCGACACACGATACCAATTACAGCTGAAGGATTAGGTTAATAGAATTGAAATAAGGTCATAGACTTTTTTCAAACGGTATACATCAAAAGATCGGTGACAATACTATTTTATTAAACTAAAGAAAGCAATCTTCAAAGTAGATGAAAAAGTTGTTACTTACTAAGCTTAGTTTACACGAGGACCCAATTATGTAGCACACAGTGAGAATCGAAATCACTATTCAGTAGTAATAGATTAACCCAACAAGTTCACTAATCATTACCCCACACCGAGGCGTCTGTTATTTTCTCAGCTTAGCTTACTTTGACGCACGGTCAAAACTATGAGGCGCCCAGTGAAAAAAACGAACTCTCTATTCAGAAGTAATAGGTTAACTCAATTAGTTCATTAATCATTACCCCACGCAGAGACGTCAGTTTTATTCTCAGATTAGCTTCCTTTGACACAAGGCCAAAACTACGAGGTACACAGTGAAAACCGAAATATCTATTCAGTAGTAATAGGTTAACCAAACTAGATCACTAATCATTATCCCAAGACGAGGCGTCTTCTATATTCTCAGATTAGCTTGCATTGACAAAAAACCAAAACTATCAGGCATCCAGTGTAAACTGAACTCTCTATTCAGTAGTAATAGGTTAATCCAGCTATTTCACTAATCAGTACCCCACACCGAGCCGTCTATTATTTGTCTCATACTGAAAAGTTTAGGAAACCCCAGGAAAATCGAACTTTATTCAATTGTAAGGGTCAATCAGACTCTCTAACCATAACCTCCAGGCCGAGATGCCTGTTTAGATGGAACAGTTATTTCGAGATTCGAACATAATTTAAAATTCATGAGCTCGCTTGATATGTCTCGATACCTTCAAGTGTAGATCATCATGTAGGAAGTTGTGATTTTCAGATATGGTTCATTAACTCGTTTTCATATGCTATTGATCTGGAATTGTTTGTCAGTTTTCAAATCCTCTTCCAGAAGTTTTAATTGACAAACTGACGTTGGAAATTAGTCTGTAGTAAAACTTTACATTTCTGCATGTAAAACCATAAAAAAATGTTCTACTGCAATGGCAGAAACAATTTACCCCAATAGATTAGAAAAACGAGAACTATTGAACGGGTCCAAAGATAAACATGCGTTTATTACAAGCCGATGTAAATTCGAACCTCACTGGTGAGGCTACATAATTCTTACTTTGTACTAGATATACCTTAGTTACATGGGAGAGAATTTTATATATTAAACTTTTTCTATCATATAATTCCGAATCTAAAATATATATCCCAAATCGCTAATGAACAGAAAATCAATATTTAAATAATAAACGAATATGGCAAGCGTTAATCAAATAATGATCTCCCAATATGTTTTTAGATTTTCTCACATAATTTATATTTTATTATTATTTCATTCATTAATGCAACCTTTTTCTCTCTTACTTTGATGACTACCAATAGGTTAACTCGATTAGTCCACGTATTTCCCCACCTCGATCCACCCTTCCCTTCGCGTTGATGAGTCATTCTAAAATCTGAAATATGCATGTAAATAGGTTAAGTTCTCTATTTCTTTTAAACACTATTTTCCTAAACTGATTTGTTTAAAAGTGAATCCAAAATGTTATAAAGCATATGTCAGTTATTCTAATGTATGCTTTCATGGTTCAAATTTGAATTTAGGAAGCAATTTTTTAATAATAATAAAAAACGTGAAAAAAACTGATGTCTAGTTAGTATAAAAATAGTACAAAATTGAATAGTCTTTGCTAGTAAAAAAAATAGAAGAAACTAATACTATATAGCTCATGTTTTGCGTTTGTATATATAAAAATCAGTGTGAACGTATAAATCAACATTGGTTGGTGTTATGGTAATTTACCCACGCACGCATGGACTCTCCCAGTTATAAATAGAAGTAGTTACTTTCCCGCAGTCACCTCTGACAGTCGGACCGAACATTCTTGCTGTAACACTCTCGTTTGTATATTTTTGTATTACTGTTTCTGTTAATATATTTGTTTAACTCAATTCCTCTCTTTGTGTCTTTATTTCTGGGCCTAACAAGGCAACAACAGTTGCTGATTGTCAATTTTATGCGCTAAGCAATATATATTACTTTGCTTTATGTGGGCTCAATTATATTGACTGCAGGAAACTTACGTTAAGTGGTGCAGGGGGAAACAAATTTTTCCTATTTTTTGTTTAGGGTCAATAATTTATACTCCTACCCATGGGTCTATTTAGTTTATGTTTTTATTTTTGTATGTTTTTTAAGTTGTGTATGTGTGCGTGTATGTTTTTTGTTTGTTTTATTTTTGTTTTTGCTGTTAACAGCATCGATTTTTCCGTCACAATATTATGCTGATTGTATAACCTATACTGTATTCACTCTCTTTTCATCTTTTTCTTCTCTTTTTTCGTGGTTTCTAGCTCTCTTTGTTGAGTAATACCAACTTTACTGGTCATCCGTCTTTTTTCTCACTCCTCGGTTGGAGCCGGTTTGTTGTCTCGAGAACGTTGATTTGGGTTTCACAAAATTTAATATTGGGATTGATGGCAAAATCTAGTGTGGGACCAAATATGTATGCGGGGTATCACAGACAAGTTGCGTAATTAGTGTCTGTGTCCGTGGTAACTTTTGTCTCTTTGCGTCCAAGGACTGCGTTGGGAATCAAGGCTGGAATAAGAACTCCTTTAATAAAATGCACAACACTGTCGATAACTCTAACAGGTTTGTTGAATATAAAGAAAAACAAGTGAATAGAAAGGCTCTATTATTTACGAAATTCTCTACTTGCCGGATGGTGATTTGAGAAATCTAGTAGTTGGAAGACGGAAGAAATTACTTTCTTTCTGTAAAGATGATGATATTTTTGAGCGGACATAAACAAACCCCAAGCTTGGGAATTCATCAAAATTCAGATGCTTCCTTTGTTTAAAATAATTATGGCATTATATTCTGTAGGGATATACGCTTTTTGGCCGGAAAGTATAATATAAGCAAAGCCCCAAGCATGGGATTTTAGGTATGAAACATGATACATTTCTTTGTTTAGGAGAATTTGGATAACTATTTTCTGTAATAATATACACGTTTTGAATGTAAACAAAACTCCGAATTTAGTTTCTCAAGACCAAAAATTCGGACAATATATTAATAATACCTTCTTTTTATTGTATAGAAGTGGATAAGGTGGGGAGTCTTGGTTTTGCTCAATTTTACTGAATCTTGGCTAATTAATTCTGGGTTCGATTCTCCTTGGATATGTTCTTAAATCCATTTTATTGTTTAAAACACAATTCTTAACCCGTTTATTTTTTCATTTTTTTCTCAGTCATTCAACATACTTAACTGAGAATTTTAATAATTATTATGCAGGTATTAGCTTCTCCATATCACTGTTCAGCAATTTCATGCAATTAAACATTTAAACAACTTCAGTGACCAATACAATTGTATTCCGATCCGTTCGTCATCTTCAGCTCTGTCTCTTTGAAATGATTTGTAAATTGCTGTTTATTTTTCGTAGAATTGTTCCCATAAACGTTTCTGAAAGGACCAGTAATTTCTTCCGTCTTCCAACTAAATTTTATCATAAAATTGATGTACTCACTTCCTTTTTGACAGGATTTATGTTTCTCTAAAGAGACTTGTTTTTTCAACTGGTCTAAACTTACCTTAAAATACTTCCAGTTCCTACAGATCATAACTTAAGTTTAAGTTTATTTTGGCTGCAAAAATATCAAAGTACTTGCATAGTTTTCTTATAGCTTGCTTTCTCCACGATCTTTTTGAATGCCTTCTCTATGCCTCCCTGCTGTTTCTCTAAGATTTCCAGTGTCACTCTGATTCATCTTTGATCCTTTTAATCATGTCAAAACAACGCATTTTCAGTCGGAATATTGTTTTGCTGAATCGAAGAAATCACTAGGATTAAAATCAGATGAAGTGGGAAACAGGGAATGAGTACCACATGTTTTGCAAATCAGAAACTGTCGAACAACGTCTGATGCGTATGCGGTTGTATTGCCACAGTGGGGAGATCAATCGTCTCTCTTTCAATGGTGCCGTTCTAGATTTGACCAGGGAAAATTTGTTTGGAATCTTAGATGTCAAAATAATCAATGAACATAGAATTGGCATTGCTGTTAACTTTCGTTAGTGAATTCCATGATGACAACTGCTGCGTTTTCTGAAAAAAAAATCCGTTATCTTGGACAAAACGAGAGAAAATAAGTGAAAGTCTGATACGTAAAACCAGCTGATATATATATATATATATATATATATATATATATATATATAGAGAGAGAGAGAGAGAGAGAGAGAGAGAGAGAGAGAGTAGATAGATAGATATGAATAATGTGGGCATAGAAATCAAACTATATGGAGACTGTCAATTACATACTATCTGATCATCAACAATGTATTACTCCTTTTTGTGTGGGCTCTCTATATCGGCTGCTGGAAGCTTATGGGAAAGAGGGGGAGGGGAAAACTATTTTTCAATTTTTTGTTTAGGTTCCTGACATTGAGTTTATGCCTTTTATTTATTTATTTTAATTTATTATTTTTTTTTTATTTACTTGTTAATTCATTTTATTTTAATTTATTGTTTATATTCTGTATACTTTATTCAGTTCTAAAGTTTGGTATTTGTCATAAACCTTATTAGATATAAGTTATGTGTTAGTTGTTTCATCTCCGGAGTCATGATGTAGCTGTAACTAGTGTAGTGGGAATTTGTTTTCGTCTGTGCATTCAGAAATGAGCTCAGTTCTTTTACTTATGAGTTTATAATGTTCTGAAAAGGTGATTATTGCTATTTTCTTCTCTCATAAAGTTTCCTTCTTTTGAGGATTTGTTGCAAGCTAATGCTTTTTTCCTTATTTTCCATGTTATTTTTGGTGTTTTAGTTTGTGTGTTTGAGTTTGCATGTTTTTAGAGTGATGTGTTATTTGCATATTTTTCTTGTTAAATGTTGCTTTCTATGGGGAGCTTTCTTGTTTCCAGATATATTCGTTTATTCTCATTCATATTTTTGGGTTTTACAGCTTGGTATATTACGTTTCTTTTAACAACTTCAAAAAAGCAAATTCATGTATGTCGTTATTTTTAGCATGGTAAGCTAATTTTCACTTAAACATCATCCAATTAGCGTTACATCATTTGACTATACCAACAGTATTGGAACTTCACTATATACACTATGTCAGATTTAGAGAGTAAAATGTTTAATAGTTGCTGTGTCGTATGAAATATGCAATCTCATAAAAGAAATACGATTTTGTAAATGTGTTGGAAATTTACATTAAATTGCAGAACAAAAATCACAGAACAATAAAAAAATTGAAAACTTTAGCAAAATAAGAACAAAAAATATTTGATTCTAGAATTTCACAAAGAGATTTGATAAAAATTAAAGGGGTAATAAGCAAGTAAATTGGCTAACAATAAAGTATTAAAGAAACTTGTATTGCGAATGTGAGCAGAAAAATATGTAGAATATCAAGAAAATTGGTTACAAGAATCAAAGTAACCAAACTACCACCTTTAAACATTACAAATAAAACCATCTTAGTGATGATAGAGTTATATTGAATGGTTGGGCTATAGATTGGGTCATTCATGTAAATAGTCAGCCAACACGACTTAGAAGAAGGAATAATGTTTTGAGCTACTATCTTAGGCAGTAAATTATAGGTCTCATCAAAGTTGATGATGTTATCAAGATAAATACATAGAATTATCGTAAGTTCTTGAACAATTTATTTTTTAATAGTACATGTCACAACTAAGAGGTTTTAAGCTAAAGAGTATATTCATGCAAGATAATGCTACTTCATATTCTGCAAAGCTGACTACTGCCCACCTTGCCAAAAGAGAACCAAATTAATGGAATAACTCCCAGTCTCTGCAGATAATAATCCAACAGAAAACCTGTTATAAATTCAAAGAGATGCCTGTAAGAAATCAGAAAAAAACAGAATGGTATATTTTGCGCACAATACTAAATGCCAATTGCTTAATATATTAAGTGACTTTCCATGCAATGATTGATTGATTGATTTGTTTTTCTTTACGTATTATCAACTCTTTATGGGTTTTTTAAAGTCTAAACATTTTGGATTGTAAGAATAAGTAATTTTTGCGTGCGAATATTACCTTAACAATTATTTTGAGAATACCAATTATATTTCCAGATATAAATCCTACTATTTAACTTACAGCTTGGGAAAATATATAAATTCATACCTTTCTCAGGGGTATTTGCACGAACCCAACTCAAATTCGAAATCGGCTCTCCAATTTCTCATTTTCAACCGCTGTCCAATACACCAAACGTACATCCACTTCCGGTGCAAATGCTGGACTGTGCCAAAATTTGTTTTTAGTCCATTCATTTGAATATGAAACATTAAAAAAATAGGAGAAAGTCAAACACGGATAAGGGCAAGCTGGAGATTTAAAAATATAATGAAGTTTTTATGCAACCTGAAAAGAAATAGAAAAGAGGAAACGAGATATATCGAAAGAAAAACTTTTGAGAAAACAAATAGAAGAAAAGATGCTGTTTTGGAATGGGATATCAGTAAGACAGGGCTTAGTGAAGGCGAAAACGATGAAGAAAGCATAAGGTAAAATAACAATGAAATACAACAATGGATTTGGAGAATATTTGAAGAGAAGTAAAAACCACAGAACAAAATTCCAAGAGCTTTGGCAGGTAAAGAAGCAGAAATGGTGAGAGAAGGAATCGGCAGAAGAATAAAAGAACGATGAGAGGGGAAGATAATCATCGAGAGAAATTGCAACGTGATGTTCGAAATAAACAATGGAATAGGAGAATAATGGAATAATAATGAAATGGATCCACCTCCTTCAGTGTTGCAAAAGCGGAGCAAAGTCGTCGGATCTATTTTGCTTTCTGTTTCTTGTATTTGTATTCTCTAATTCAGTTTGGTGGATCAATGACTCCCCTGCGAACTATCAGGAATTTCTCTTGTTCGGAATTAGCTCGCTCTACATATCCGTGTATCTATTGCTAATTGTCAATCTCTCTGAAAGTCTGTTTCTCTTTCGGTGTAATGGCAACTGACTATTTGTGCAACTGACTGTCGCTTCATCGATGCCGCTAAGAAAAAATGTTTTATGAAGGTGAAATTCGCGTGATTATTCGGATAGAGGAAAATGGCAAACGTTGACTGGTAAACATCAAAGAGTGGAGTAAAGCTAACAAAACCGCAAAAACGTGCTATTTTGATCTTTACAAATATGCAAACTATACAGTTGTAATAAACAAAGCACAAACTCTCCAGTCAAAAATTTCTCTTACAAACAATGATTATAGTAATAAGAATTATAAACATTTGATAGGCAATTGCATAAATGTCAGAGCAATTGAATGAAGAAAACAGGGCGTATTCTGATAGACAGTTTTCTTTTTTTATGCGTCGAGTACTTTAAAGGTGTAAGTGATCAAAATTATCCACAACTGAATTCTCCACAAGTCATTGTATCTCTTAGTAATATTTGTTTGTTTTTTACTTTCCATTTTCTCTCCTTCCATTCATTTACATAAGCTTGTTAGGTTGGTTACTCGCTGTTTCCCTCTGTCCATCTTGCCTTCAGTATATCCAGTGAGTATCAAATTATCCACGCCCTCTTTTCTCATTATGTCTGCCAAACATTTCAACTGTCTCTTTCTGATTCTAAGTATAATGTTGCCATAAAATATGCAAAAGAGAAAACAACTTTAAAATCGTTGGTCTCTTGGTAGTATAAATGTTAACTAAAACAATGAGAAAGAAAATATTAATCTAAATGTTGGTGGTCCCAATCAAAGTTGCTAATTTACCTGCTTTGGGTTAGATTTAGCACTTTTCACTGAATTTAACTCATGCAAATCATCATCTAGCTGTTTTTCTTATTTATGAAATAATAAATATTAAGCCATTAAAATTGAAAACTAAATATATTTCAGGTTAGTTTTCGTCACTTTTGTTATATTTTCGTTAAAGACGAAAAAGAGTGATACCCGTCTCTAGTAATTTGTACTGGATTTTAAGAAATTAAATTTTGCTTGTTCTAAATTTAAAAGAAATATTTTTGTATTTATTTTTTAATGCTTTTACAGGAGTTGAATACAAACACTATCTTAAAACTAAAATTAAAATTTTAGTGTATATTTACTCTTAAACCGTCGCCTGAAAAAGCAAGATTAAAATGTTCGTGTGTATATATATATATATATATTAAAAGTATACATATATATATATGTGTGTGTGTGTGTGTATACTTTTAAACTTATATATATATATACATATATATATATATATATATATATATATATATATATATATATATATATATATATATATACTTGAGTTTATATCAGGTATTACACAATGTGGGCGAACAAATAAATGCAAAACTGCGCTTTTATGTTTATTAATAAGCTTGAACCTCATAAGGTTGTTCCCTCAAGGAATGGAATGCTCCTACTTCAGAAAGGACCAAGGCTATTTTTTGAAACTTGGTGGATATACGAGCGTGCGCCACTATAATCTCGGCCTTGTGTGATATTTTGTACGAGGACTGTATTTATTTAATGTTATGGTTTTAATTTTCATGTTTTTGATTGGGCATCCCACAAACAGTGAGCTTTGTTTAATATTAGATTATGAATAAATTGTAGTATTGCTAAATTTTTAGGGGAAAATACAGATAAAACTTCAAAGAATTTATAGCAATAAAAATTAAATAAACCTGATTCCTTGGAGAGCATGTTTCTATTTGAAACTAATAAAATGCAAGATTGGTGATACCATTTTACCTACATATCACTTGACTTTCGAAAATTATTATTACAGACATTTTACAAGAAAAAAGACTTGAGTTCTTTTATTGGTTGTAAAAATTAAATAATACATTCCAAAAATGATTATCAAAATGTGATATTAATTTCTCTCTCTCCTTCCCTCTCTCTCTCTCTCTCTCTCTCTCTCTCTCTCTCTCTCTCTCTCTTTCTCTGCTATGTACCTCTTATTTTCCTAAAATCTTCCTTTGTTTCATTTTCTATCTGAAGTATTATAAATTATCGTTGGTAGAACCACATCTCAAGTTGGTTTCTTGATTTGTGATGATATTGTGCAGTATCCACTGGCATATAGGAGATTACATATTAGATAGCAGTCCAGCACACTTTATTTCTAATGACAGTTTTCAGATAGTTGAATTTCAGAACTTGATTGATTTTGATGCCTCCGATACTTAACTGACATCTTGGTTTATCTCTTTTGCTGTTAATAATGCATCTGTCTTCTTACAATTAATGATTACTCCTTTTGTTTTATTTTTATTTTTTTGCTTTCCTCGACTACTTTGTCCAATACATCTTTTAGTCTTTCTTTGAATCTACCACGTACAAAGAGACATCTTAGTAGCATACATATATTGTTATGGTTACATCAGTTGCTGATAAAACTTTGAAGGTCTTTTCTCTTAGAATCATCCCGCTGTACAAGTTATATTCGATAAGAAAACACACCCTGGTTGGACACGTCTTTCTATTTTGGTGTATACACTTAACTCATTCTCTATTCGAAAAAAAAGTTGTTTGTTTCCAATACATTTTATGGGTGATTCGTTTATTTGTTCCATGTAGGTAAAATTTTGTAATATTTTAAGTTCTTATTTATCAAATGCTGTTATGAAACACACATATAGGATTTCTGTATTGCTATTTTTGTTGCCAATTCTGACAGCATGAACACTGCATTTCAATCTCATTGTCTTGAACAATGCCACATTATCCTACACTTATTTCTGATCTAATTCTGCTAGGAATTATAGTCATCAGAATTTTAATTATTCATTTGTTATCTAACTGAAATCTAATGAAATCTGTATTTATTCGCAACGCTATAAAAAATTATCTGAGATCCTCTGGTATTTCACCGCTATCATATAATTCTTTATTAATTCAAGCTGCCAGTTTCATCTAGCTCTACTGCTTTCTTCCTCTTCATCCTGTCCTTTGCTATCATTGCCTCAGATGTTAATATCACTTGTCCTTTTATGCTTTTTAACTATTATGGCTTTTCTCTAAGCTATTGTCATGGAAGAGTTCTCATATTAACTCATTATAACTTTGCGTGGGGTGATATGCTTCAGGAAATTCTGGTAGCCTAGTGTAGTAAATGTTAATTATTAGCTGAAGGGAAGATTTCAAACCTTATATATAGTAGGCGGGTTGATTTTTCATATAGTTTGTAAAAAATTGCGTCTTGTATACTGTCAAATATGGTAAACCTTCCAAAATGTTATAAAAATACACAATGCTAAATAAGTGACCTATGAAAAAGTATCAGGCGTTTAGTATGCAATCATTTTTACAAGCATTTTTACTCCGATGCAGTTCAAAGGACATCGATCCATGACAAGATAATATCTATCAATTAAAACATCAATATCAAGACAAAAGTTGTTATTAGCAACTACGTTTTCTATAGAGAACCTGGCGATTCTTGTAGTACTTACCTTTTAAAAGTTCGCTGATACAGCATCGACATTGCTTTTTATTTTGTTAATATTTAATCCATCCTAACGACTAACCTCTTTCTTTCTCCTTTCTAAACCCTCCCATTCTTTCGAAGTAATTTTCATATCTCTCTCTCTCTCTCTCTCTCTCTCTCTCTATATATATATATATATATATATATATATATATATATATATATATATATATTTCTCTCTCTCCGATTTCCTTTATATCTCTATATTTCTCTTTTATCGTTATTTGAGTATCTCTTTTCTTTATAATGAACCGATTCCAATCTCAATTGTCTATCTCTCTCTCTCTCTCTCTCTCTCTCACTCACTCACTCTTTTGTATTCAACCCATATTTGTCTCTATCTATTTCTTTTTCTTTCTTTTTTTCTTTCTTTCTGATTCTATTTCTCTCACAATTATTTTTCTCTGTTTTCTTTCACTCTCTCTCTCTTTCCCAATATATTCCATTCTATCAATTTATTTACGCACTCTTTATCTTTACAATTGTTTAGAGAAATGTTTCTCTCCCTCTCTCTGATTTATATTTATTAACTTAGCTGTGATATTCTCTAATCTATCTTACAAAAGGTTGGTATAAAAAAGTACATATTGTTAATAACATGTGATGTAAACAGCCTATTGAGAAGCTGAATTAATTGAGATTTCAGTACGTTACTTCCTATCATTCTTTTTCTCTTTCTTTTTTACTAGACTATGTCTTTCGCCCCTTTTTAAATAATGATTTTTGTATGTCTCATTGTTTGTCTTACTCACACAATATATATATATATATATCTATATATATATATATATATATCTATATCTATATATATATATATATATATATATATATATATATATATATATATATATATATATTTTTTTTTTTTTTTTTTTTTTTAAGCGTATCACCCCGAGCAAGGCCGGTGGCCACTATCACGCAAGGGGTTACAGAAGGGTTGGAGGAAGAGCAGATAGGAGTGGTAAAGGAAGGGTTGTGGAGAAAGAGAAGGACGGAGGGCCGATCGAGGTGGGGAGGTTACGGGAGATATAGAGCGAGAGCAGATAGGAATGGAAGATGTCAGGAAGTGGATAGATCAAGGCAACTGGAGATGACGATTGACGCTACACTTAAACCGTTGGAGATTGTATTTGTCAGGGAAACAGTAATAGGGAAGGGAGTTCCATAGGCGAGATGTGCGAGACATGAAGCTATTGGAGTAGAAAAGACGTCTACACCTAACAGTTTCAACGGTGAAGGGGTGGGAACGGGATGCCAGCCTCGTAGGACGCTTGAATTCACGAGGCTTAGGGACAAGTGAAAGCAACTCCTCAGAGCAATTACCGTGGAAGTACTTGTAGAAAAGGCAGAGTGATGCAACATTGCGTCTGTGAGAGAGCGACTGCAGACGAGATGACAGATCAGGGCCAATCACATTGCATATCCGTGATCGGCAGTAGACCGGGCAAAGCGGAAACCATACTGCTTGTCTGAGACCAGATCGTGGGATATCAGGTGATTAGTCACTTCGGCGTTGATAATGGCCTCGAAGACTTTGCCGAAGATGGGAAGGAGACTGATAGGACGGTAATTAGAAGGGTTGGAGGGGTCGCCAGAGTTCTTAAAGACAGGAACAATGGTAGAGGACTTCCAGCAGTCAGGAAAACAGGAGTCCTTGAGGCAGCGGTTGTACAATTTAGAGAGGGCAGGTGCCAGTTCAGGTGCGCATTTCTTCAGGACAATGGCTGGTATATATACCTTGATATGCAAATAAAATTCTTCATAAACAAGAACACTTTGTTGCGACCAGTAAAAATCGAATTTTTCATTAATACGATTCTGGCAGTTATTGAACTACAAACAAATTAAGTATATCAAAATAAGCAAGAAATCTGTGAAAATATTTAGTAAACTTAGCTTACTATGGCACCCAGTGCTCCATTACAGAGTGCCCAGCAATTGATTAGGCTTAATTTAAACTTGTACAGTCTTTAAACTTATAAAAGACTACAGTGGCAGGGTATCCAGTGAGGATCACACTTACTATATGTATTGCATTACAAGATAAACTTGCTAATCGTTGCTCTACGGGATGCGCTCACAGCCTGTGAAATCATTAAAAAAAGCTGTTTTTTCCCTTATTCTTTGCTTCTTACGCTCTCTCAATATGTAATATGTATTATTTATCATATTATTTATAATATGATACATTAATTTTGTAAAGCAGATTTAATATCAGTAAAAAAGTGCATTGTCAGTAAGATATAAAACACATGTGCATATCCGTATACCTATATGTATATGCGTTCTCATTACCTTAAGATCTCTTAAGGCATGAAACTGACAATCATCATGAAATGTTGATTCTGATTTCCAGACTATGTATATCTGCAAACGTTCTACCTCCGATAATGAGCGTTCTTCCCCTATCAATGTAACAAATTTTAAACAGTGTGTGTGTGTGTGTGTGTGTGTGTGTGTGTGTGTGTGTGTGTGTGTGTGTGTGTGTGTGTGTGTGTGTGTGAAATTAATGGATTTTTTAATCAGAAATTAATTCTTATCGCTATATACGTTATATATTATGGTTGACATTCCGTTTTACAACACTGAAATTAATTTCTACCGATTAAACTTACTAAAAAAATGCATCTCCCAGCAAAAATCGAATATGTGTTCCTTTTTAAACTGGAAAATAACTTTCAAGTCACGCGTACTTTACCATTGAACTACGAGAAGCCAATCTAGCAAAGTAAGATTCAATTACCCTATTTAAGAACTGTAACTTTTCGAAGTCTATATTTGCTAACTTCATTTTCACACTATCTTGTTATGCACCTATGTCTTATACATTCTTTTCGCAAATTTTCGTTCTTTTCCGCCTGACGTTCAGGAGCCCAGTCATGATCTTCATATAGATATATTGTAAAGAGTAGATATCTTTGTGCAGAAGTTTTCGTGTTTGACCCCCAAACCATTCCTACTAGAATCTTTTCCCATCTAACTGCTTCATAAATTCGACTTCATTCGAAAGTTAGCTTTGTCCAATAAATAAATATTTTAACATACGAGACCAAATTAGAGAATTAGAGAGTGGTGTGACGTTGATCTTCCAAATGGGAAATGCTTATCTCTTGTAAAACCAAGCATTGAAAATCTGACTTTTACTTAAGTTCAAACACTAAAAAAGATTCAACCGCCAAGCAGTTACTATTTATATATGTCATTTATCTATTTATAGATATTTACTCTGCTATATATATAGTTATATGTGTGTGTATGTGTTTGTGTGTGTAAGTTTGAGTGTGTGTTTGTGTACTGCAAATATTACCTTCTTTTCATTGTTAAAGCGCTATCCTCGTAAACCATGATTATTTGAGCATGTTTTGCACTTATATGTGCAATATGTGCATCAAAAGATTAATCGCTGACGATAAAAGCTTAATCTGAACAACTTGTAGTGCTTAGGATACGCAGTGTTCCACACTTCTTTTTCTTTTTGCAACCCTTACGGTTATTCTATCTTTGACTTCATCACAAGGCCCTACTGGACCTGGATATGTTGGCTGATCCCTATTTGCGATTCTCGGAGAAATAAGTCAAAGTTCGTTTATTTCATTCCTATTAATCGTAGCGTTTCTACGGTTGGCCTAGTGTTCATCCTAACGTTCATCGTTGTAATATCAATATGCCAGACAATTAGATGCATTACACAAATCTTCACTCTGAGTTATAAAATATAGCGCAGAAGTAACAATAAGTGAATTTCAAATGCTAACTGTTGCAGTAGAAAGAAAATTATTAATCAATAAAATAATTTAAATTTTGAGGCAGCTTTGTATTGTTTAAGGATACTGTTTCCTGTAGCGTTTCTAGAATCAAATGAAAAAAAGCATCAATACACTGACATAAAGTTTTAAAAATGAGAACAGTCAACACGACATTTAAAAGAAATCACAGACTATTTTATATAAGGGCGGATAAACACATTTATTCATGGTTGTACAACAACCGGAAATGTTCATAGAGTCTAATTTAATATCGAGCAGGTGTTTCTCAAACAATTCCTTTTCAAATATTTTACAAATTTTGGTAAGAGCGTGGGTATATTGCTCTCCCGTTCATTTTGGTGGGCTCGAAACACCTTATTATACCAGAAAATTAGCTTAAATTACTCTTAATACTTTTTTTAATAAAACAAATAAAGCCTCAAGCTAAACTGTTTTAGTTCAGCGTTACACACGGCTATGTATATATTAATAGTGTACAAAAACGCATGCGCGACAATCACAAAAACGGATTATTTCAATAATAACATCTGACCAGTTCCAATTATTACCCACACTGGGAACACCGGCTTCGAATTGCAACGAATAAATTTTCTTAATTATTTTTATGTGCGTAATAAGCAGTTTATGGAAGGAATGACATTTAACAAAGGTTTACAATAAACAACTACATACGGATAAACATTTGAATGTACATAAATATAATTAGCTAAAAAATAAGATTATATATATATATATATATATATATATATATATATATATATATATATATATATATATATATATATCGATGTAATAGACATCCCACGGACCTGAATACAATTATCTAAAAATAGACATAACTAAATTACTTTTTTCAGTATACACATACACACACACACACACACACACACACACACACACATATATATATATATATATATATATATATATATATATTTCTAATAATGAATCAAATGAACACACTCACAGATATATATATATATATATATATATATATATATATATAAAAGCGCGAGCAAGAGTTAACCAATATATATATATATATATATATATATATATATATATATATATATATATATCATAATAAAAAATTACTCATTCACTAATCATGTTGCTCTTCTGAGTTTTGCCGAGATTATACTCACTCGTCAGGAAACTTGATTGTAACATTTTACAATCAAGTCTTCTCGCAAACGTATCTAATCTCTGTGTAACTCGGAGTAGAGATCAGATAAGTCAAGACTGATTTTGTTCATTATTACTATTAATGATGCATCTCTTGATATCGAGCATTGCAATTACAAAGACTGTTTGGCTTAAAAACGTTATCTTCCAGAAATACCCTGGTTGACTGCTTTTTAAAAAAAAGAATTTTGTTATTATGGAAAAGGTTTTCGTGTGACGCTCTTTGGTCTTTGGAACTTCATCGGACTACATTGTTTACGTTGTTGCGATTAGACATGCCCACGGGAAAGAGATGCTGGGAATTTTTAATTGAATTTTTTTAATGTGCTTTGTGTATATAATCTGGGCTGATTTTATTGTGATTCTTTTTCTTTTTGTTCCTATCACTTTTGTTATTAGATATCAGACACTGTGATAATAGAAGATCTGCCATGGATGATGAAATATTGTATGAGCGTAAATTTACTGTGCATGACCTTGCAATCAAACCACTCTCTAAACATTTTCGTCGTAGTTAATTGTTTTCTCCTGTGCATATGTAGTCGCATCAACGTAAACAAATTTAGTCCGATGAAGTCCTAAAGGACGAAACACGTCACACGAAAAGTTTTCCCCCAAAATTGTCCTTGATATATCGAAATTTATATATCGTTATCCCATATACATGTATATGCGCATGAATAAATATATATATATATATATATATATAATTCTATACATTCATGCACATGCCAATTTGAATATAAAGATAAAGATTCATTATTTAATATGTGCACATACATATATACGTACTTACATATATATATATATGTATATGTATATGAAAAATCTATACTATTTATCAGCATATATGTTTATGAATATATAAATATCGTTATATATAAGTATAATGGCTTATGTTGTATGTGCGAATGTATGAATATATAGCTGTGTGTGTGCTCACACATATGTATTATATATATACATATATAGATATGTAAGTGTGTGTATACATATATATATATATATATATATATATATATATATATATATATATATATATATTACATAGAGCTTTGTAAGTGTTCATGCTGACAAATAGTATTTCTTGTAGATTGATATGTCACAAGAATTTCATTTGAAAGAAAAAAGGTTTAAAATATCTAAGTAACTCTTTCAAATGCTGAGTACATAATAATACAGGTAAAAATATGATCACATTAAAACAATGCATTATGGTTTTCTACTTTTCATGATGACAAGAATATATACAACAAAAAACAAATTCATTTCCAAAAAAATAATTTAACTATTGCTTAAACAAAACTAATCATGTCACTTACAGATTACACGCGCCAGTGTCGTTTTTACGACATGATTTTACGACACAAATGAGCTTCATGCAAACATTAATGATAGCAGTCTGAAAAAATTTTTTTAAGTTCCTATTGAATTGATAGATTAGGTTGGGTTTGTTAGAGAATTCACTGAAGAGTAAGATAGAAAACATGTAAATTCATTCAGATTGTTTGGAAAATGTTTCAATAATTTTGGCAGGATAAATATTTGTGTGGGAATACACCAATTGCTATTAATATCGTACAAGATGGCGACGAAAAGGAAGTTAGTAGAACTGAAGTAACAATCATTAATCGATAATTGATAGTGCACTTGTTAAACCAAAATTTATGGCTTGCTCCAAAATATAACACATTTGAAAAAATAAAATTCTTATTATATCTTTGTAATTTTTATGTAAAATACGATGCATTTAATATGACATGGTGATCAACATATTTCTAATTTTAGTGTTTATTGTTGTTTCCAAAAATTACAAAGATAATCAAGTAAATTTATTGTTAATAATATACTATCATAAATTTCGTTGATTACCTTTGTACTTTCGAAAACAGCAATAAAGATTAAGATGAGAAGTACGTTGATTACTACGTCATTTTGCTTCTAAAACTCACTATAATTTTCAAATATACAATGTATATTCAAAATTGCAGTTATAGAACTTTAGAGGAAAGCTTACAAATACAAAATCATATAGTTTAGTTCTAGAAATGGCTTATACCTGTCTCAATGATTTTCATATTGCTATTATTAAGCCTCGTTTTAAGGAGGTGAAACAAAAGAGAATGAAAAATAAACGATTTTAGAAACGAAGACTGAAATATATAAATCTACAATTCTTGATTTGTATTAATAGAGTAGTTGATAACCTATTTGAGTTGAGTACCAGCAATAATACCTGTTCCGAAAAATAACCTAAACTTAGTCTAATTTCAATTCGATCATTTTGGAACTGACTTTGACAGATTTAAAAGAAAGCATTTACAATCACGTTTCTTTTTTCTTTGTCAAATATTTTTTTTAAATCACGAATAACAATAATAATAAAAAAAACATACACATGTACCGCTTTCCTTTTCGAAAACAAGGATAACAGCAACGAGAGAAACAACAAAATAAGTCATAAATGAAAAAACAATACAAATAACGAGAAAGTTGAGAAAAGGAAAATAAGCATTACTAGGGAACTTAAAAAATACGTTATATAACCCAAAAGAAAGAAAAATTGGACAAAGGCATAATACAAAAACGAATGATATTATTAGAAAAGTAGACAAAGCAATTAAAGAAACAATAAACAATATTGACTTGAACCAATGTAAAGTAGGCAATTGCTATAACATCAATCCAAAAAACAAAAGCTAGTTCCAAGAAATAAACATAAATCAACGTTATATTAAACTGAGAAAAGAGAAAGAGATTGAAGTTGTTCAGGTAGAACTCTCAATATTGGGTGAAGTATCAAAAGGAATAATAGGGTAAAACAAGAGGTTGTTAGAAATTAAACATATATATGTAAGAAAATGAAACTCCAACTGTTAAAAAAGGTCCCAAAACAATGTATACAACTAAAAGCATAAACAGGATACATGAGAAACGAAATATTTTTTTATAAACAACACAACACTTTAAGACTAAAAAGGAAAAATTCTATAAGAATACGGCTGATCAGTGAAGTCTAAAAAAGACCATCAAATGAAGAAATGAGAAAATTCTGAAATAAGATATTTAGGAGTAGTGAAGAATACTGATCAGAATTATAGAGAAATAGCTGAACAAAAATAGAACAACACAGACGTTGAAGTACAACAATCTCACAGAGAATAAAAGAAACAATGAAAATCCCCAGAAGTAGATAATGTATTTAAACTTTGCTTAAATGCTTTTCTATTTATCTGTTTTCTAATGTTATCAATAAGTCACAGCAAAACGCAGAATGGCTTACTCCAGATATTACTTATTGAATTACCAAAACTTATGACACCGCCAACCCCCAAAATTTTCGTCCAATTACATGTTTATCCACAATATACCAAATACTCATATCGATTTCAAGTGAAATAATGTATCAGTTCTTTAAAACTAAACTTAAAGAATGTAAAAAGAGTCTTACAGCTGCAAAAAGCGGTAACTCATGAACAAAATGTTGCTGGAATATTGCCGTTCAAAAGATATGAACCTAAGCAAAGCTAGACTAGAAGATCATTCAAAGAGACTCACACATTGGCACGCAACCGAATAACATGGAGGAAGCTGATCAGAGGCTCAGCTGCGCAGTGACCTTACGAGAACATCTGGTTATGAGACGGATGATGATGATGATGATGATGAATAAGCAGCGCACAGATGAAAAGCTTTTGATAATGTCCCTCATGACTGCATAATAAAGTCACTAGAATTAATAAAAATTTCTATTAATTAATTTTCTAACATTCGGTAATGAAATAAATGGGATGCTACCTTGATCTTCAACGACATAAATGGTAAAATTAGATGTACTAACTTACTGATAAATGTGGAATATTCTAGACTCTCGTTCGCCTTTATCATTCTATATGACATTAAAACATCATTGAATTGAACCAAATGCTACATATGATAGTTATCACATATTTAATAATCTTATTAATCACTTGTTCTAAATTAATGATTTGAAACTGTTTTCCAAATATGATAAGTAAGAAAACGTGTTATGTAAACAACTGTAAATAAATCCTTTTAATTTGTCCTAAACAAATGTACGAAGGCAACATATTAAATGGGGGATTGTACAGACAACGGATGTAAAACTTCTTAAAAACTGGATCAGAAAGAAGTGTACAAATATCGTGAAATTAATGAAAGACAAAGGATCCAAAATAATAAAAGTAATGAAAAACAAAAATTAGAAAGGAATGTTTTAGATGTATAAAATCGATAAATAAAATTGTACAAAATAAGTTTGAAGCTATTACTACCTTAGCAACACTTATTGTTACATATTTATTTTTAATTTGGTAAATTGGAATCTTGAATGGGTTTAGTAAAGAGAAAAATCAGAAAATTTCTAACCATGAAAAATGCATCATCTAAATGTAGATGATCAAGTGTACGTACCTAGGTTAGCTGGAAGTATTGGACTGATTCAACTAGAACTCACATATACGACTACAATTGTAGGTATTGAAAGTTATTTAGAACTAATAAAGGTTGAATGTCAAAATTTGTTTAACAGTATGAATCAACTAAAAAGCTATATTTAATAATTACAGGAAACCAAAATTCTAAACAAGACTTATAACTAAACAATCATGATGAAAGCGAAAAATTACCAACAAATGAGGTAAAAAGATCAAACAAAAATGAAAATAAATTCATGGCCTAACCAACATGAAAACCAAGCAGAAAGAAAAACTTTTAAATGGCCGAAACCCATTTTAAGCACAAGACCCTGATATCGACAAAAATCTCACCCATCTGTGACTGCAGATCTCTAATTATAAACCAGATACAGAAGAGAAGAGTTTATTCTAACAGCTTAAGATCAAAGCTTCTAATACGATCTTACCAGGTACATATTTTATAGAATGCAGTGTATTCAAAGTGTTGTTTCTTTCACATGCTGAGAAGAGTATTGATGATATGTCAGGCTGTCTAGCACCAAATGAATTTTAAAATAGGCATAATAAGGTATGTTCGTCGGAAGATATGTCAACATTATAACCTAATCCATACAGAAAAATGCTAAGAGCAAAGACTATCACCAGTTCTCGAAGGTGATGTTATTACTTTACCCTGACTTTACCAAATACACCGACCTCACTATACAAACTAACGGAAGAGATATTGTCATAAAGACTGCAAAAAACATCAGTGTATGACAATATGTCTGTTAAAAACATTTCAGCAAAATAATTTTATGAACTTTTCAAATATAAGGATATGGAAGTATAATTTACAAGAATACGGCCTTTAAACACAACTATTATTCCAGTATTAGTAGGAGAGCGAGGTATAATTAAGAAGAATGCTGATATGCTCAAACTCCAAGAAATCCATTTCTAGCTGAAATACAAAAGATTGTGTTAATTAGTACTGCTCACATAATTAGAAAAATTCTTTCAATGCTCAATAAAGTTCTAAAAAAATCCTTTTACTTATCGCCACAGTTGAAAGACTCGATAAATGATTGCATTAAAAGAAACAAACCACAATAATAAACATAATCATAATAGCAGTAATAATAATCATAATGATGATAGCAATTAACATTTATAACAAAAATAGCTGTAACAACAACAATAACGGCAGCAGCAATAACAGTAGCAGCAACAATAATAATAATAATAATAATAATAATAATAATAATAATAATAATAATAATAATAATAATAGCGCCGAGTCTGCATTCTTTGAGTTTTGATGTGAGTTGTGTGAGCTTTTGTAATGAATGACATGCAATTTATCGTTGAACCTTTTTCTGTTTTTACGGCGCCGGTTACTATTTTTCTTTAAAAATAATACATAATACAAAAAGAATTTTTAAAAGAGTAACTAATCAATCGATTAGATTTTCTTTATTTTTTTCTTTTACCGTTTTAATTATTTTGTTTTTTGTTTTTTTTTTTTTGTTTGTTTTTGTTGCTCATTTTCACGCCAGGCTTTCATCTGCACGAAACTATCAGACTTTCCATCACTCGTAGATAGAAATTAAATTTTACTATGAAACATACAAACCGTTCACTTCTTTAAACCGGTTTCTCTATCCTGAATTTTGCTTATCCAAATTAAATTTATACTACGTCTCACAGATTTTATAAGTCCTAAACAAAATTGGATGGGACTTTGCTTTAGTTTGAAATCATTTTTTCTTCTCGATAAATATGTGTTTATCTTAGAATTTTAGGTACAATGAAATAAATTAGACAATTGATTAAATGGTACTGTATAAATATTTAAAATATTTCTACTACTTTAAAGTGTTTCAATGAACACTATATAAATCCTGGTTTCTATAATGCCTTCTGTAGTTTGATGTTGCTAACACCCTGGGTGGGTGTTCAATGAAAAAAACTGGAATTCTGATGGAATCTCTTTAAAGAAAAATAACAGTAATTTAAAACATAACCTTGTTGTTGCTTGATGGAAAATGTAGATGTATTCATCGTACGACAATGAATCTAAGATAAAAACTCAACCTTTCCCAACTCCAGTTTACGACTTTACACATACAAGACTAGTATAGGCGTGCGAAAAGTTTTTTTTTTTTTAAGAATTAGTGATTGGATTAGATGCTGATAATTTTCGTTTCTGTACTAAATAATTTCAGCAACACCCTCTCTCTTTCTCTCTATCTCTCTCTCTCTAGCTCTCTCACTCTCTCTCTCTCTCTCTCTCTCTCTCTCTCTCTCTCTCTCTCTCTCTCTCTCTGTCTCACACTCACACATACATACATACAGGCAGACACGCACGCATGCGCATGCATTAACCTAAGTGGGTGTGTGCGTATTTGCGTGTGTGTTTATATGTATAATGTGTCTCGAAAATATGTAGATTTTATCAGATATTTTGAACACTTATTACTCAATATATAAATAATTCATATAATTATAAATTAATAAAATATAATAATAATTCAATATTCTAATATAATAAATATATAATATAGTCATAAAATTCTAGAAATCTGAGAATATCATATATATATATATATATATATATATATATATATATATATACATATATATATATATATATATATATACATATATATATATATATATATATATATATATATATATATACACACACACACACACACACACGCACACACACACATACAGACATATATATTATGTGTGCACGAGAGCACCGGGAAATGTATCCAGATCGTAATTTATTAATAATTATTAATGTCTCTGAACTTAATTTCTCTTTTTATATATTTCATGACACTTCTATACAAATTATCATCATTCAAACGTTAGTCTGCTATTACCTAATTCTCAGATCCATTTTCTCTGGAAAAAATACATTATGAGGCCGATGATATGTGTATTCACTTACAAAGTGTATCTTTTATACATATATACACACGTATGTGTGCCTGTTTGTACACTTCGAGAAAGCTAAAATAAATAAAACAAAATGGACGTTGGCTTCTAGAAGACAAATATTCGGTGTCATTTACCTGAATTGATAAAAAACAAACTTGAGAATGCATAATCTTTCATATGATATTTGCCTGTTATGATCATTTGACTCGTTGTACTAACAGCGCAGACGAGGACTGACACGATCTTATGAAATTAACTAGTTGTAGCTTTTTCGTATATTAAAAGTTAAGACCTGAATTAGTTCGATTTCAACTTCAAGGTTTCTTTTCTCATATTAATTATTTATATTGCATCTTATTGCAAGGTTATCTTAGCAGTGGCATCCATTCAAACAGGTCCCAGTCGAATTTTCCTGTTTGAAACATTTTCGTGTTTGTTTGGAAAACGTTATGGGCTCACTGTTCTATAAACAAGAACTACAAAATAAAACTACAATTATAGCAGTTAGAATTAAGACCATATCGCCACCTGTGTTCACTTTATGAGGCAAACTGACACTCATACACTCCGTACCATTATTGTCTGTATATGAGCGTAATTATCATATTGCTTATCACATATCTGAACTAAATAAATGCCAGTTTAATTTATGGACAATAAGTTAATTTATAAATGTGCTTAAATTTTGAATTAACGCCTCAGAATTGCATGAGTTTGACAAATGCTTCTTGGGTATTACAGAAATCAAACTTTTTTTTATTAATCTATGAATTATTCACATTAGTACTACTTTAATCTTTGTTTTGTTTATTCCAGTCTGCCGACCGACGTGTTCTTCGATTTTCCTTTTGTGTTTGGTGTATGGGGCTATAATCGAGGAATATCGGAAGAATACATCGGCTGAAACAGCGTGATAAAATCAACAAAGATTTTCAGATATTTAAGCATTCTATATGAAAATCTCGCGTATTTTTAAATCATGCGTGATCGTTTTGAAGTGATAGAAAATACACGTACACAAGCATGAACACGTACACGCACACAAGCACAGGCACAGTGAACAGAACATGTCAAGAATTATACAAGAATATATATCAACTTACATAGCTTACCTATAAGTGTTCATATACAGTGTGTGTGTGTTTGTATGTGTGTGTGTGTGTGTGTGTGTGTGTGTGTGTGTGTGTGTGTGTGTGTGTGTGTGTGTGTGTGTGTACAAGATGCAGACAAACGTTCGAGGAATTCAACCATGAAAAATAATAACACTTAGTTTTCGCCGTATCTTTCGAAGTTGTCCATTGGTTCACGATGAGTACTGCTCACAATGATTAGCGCCAAATTTTGGGGTAGCATTCTCTGTGTGTGTGTGTGTGTGTGTGTGTGTGTGTGTGTGTGCGTGCGTGTGTGCGTGCGTTGCGTGTGTGTGCTGTGTGCGTGTTTTCATTTCCATGTTAAAAAAGAATGCACCAGTTTTTTTTTTAATAATTCTAATTCCCTAATTCAAGCGCTTACAGATTTTTAGCATTCCCGACGATTGAAAAATCTGTCACAAACTCAATAAAGTTATCGTTTTTAAAAAAAATTCTATTTCTCCATTTAAAAGATAACGAAATGCTGGGAATATGTTCGCTAGACGTAAAAATGTGTTTAATTGCCATAAATTACTGTGAAATTTAAAAGTTTCCATCTCCGCAATCTGCCAGACACACGATAAAGTCAAGAAATAATGCATTTATCATGTTTAAAGCATGAAAGAATTAGTTCAGTCTGTCGTTATGATGTTAATGTTAATGGTTTATATTATTGTGTGGCTACAAAAAGCTGGGGGTTACCTTTTTTCTTTTTCTTTCTTTTTTTTTTTTTTTTTTGCTTTTGAACCACAATAAAAATGACGTCAAAAGCAGATGTTTTCATGCGAACAAATTACTTTTCAGTCAGTTATATGCATGTGTGTGTATAAAAATGCCTGTACAAAAATGTCAAAATGATATGTATGTTTTACAACCTGCAATGATCAATATCACAAATGACGGAAAACCTGACGCCGGTTATCGATTTCTGACCCTTAATTCAAATGATATTCGTACGTTTTCTACAATATAGCATAATCACTGTATTGCACTCAATAGAGTTTATAGATTCACAGCATGTACTAAGGTTCATGGATATGTATAGATACACTTCACTACTATAATTTATAGCAGTATAAATTAGCGGCACATTACAGTGCATAGTTCAATCTATGACATATAGCTTTCTTCATGACTAATAAAAGGCTAAATGCATATTTTTCTAAATTTGGAACAATGATTAGATTATTGCAAAAATCTAATATGTAAAAATGACACAAGATTTATTTTCCCTTCCTTTTTTCTATTTTTTTTTTCTTTTTTTGTTTGTTTTTTTTGGGGGGGGGCGTTGTTACATAAAAAAGTTCACTGTAACATTCATTGGGAAGTATTTCGCAATCACTTCATAAGAATACAAATTTACAAAAATCCGGAGCTTGGAAAAAGCATAACGATAAAAAAAACAACAAAACAAAACAAAAAAACACTGCGAAAAATATTTACCAATAGTCTGCGTTCCATCGTGCGATACTTGTAGTAAATTGCCAAGAGATAAAAAAAATACAAGATCGATCGATTCCACTTGAAATTTCAACACTTTTTCGTTCAGAACGTGTTGCTAGTTAAACGAATTCTTAAGACATAAGTTAATTTACAATGAATTCCCATCTCCTTTGCACAGAAAATGATAAAAAGAACATTGAAGGAATATCAATCAGTGTAACTGATGACAGAAAAATATACATAAACATGATGTTCTTCAACAGGAAGTGTTAGAATCAGTTTTTAGTTAGGTATTTTTTAAAATTCGCAAAGATAAAAAAAAATAAGTAAAGATAAATTAAAAACTGGAATCTAAATTTCTGATTTGGCTGCCTCCACATATTTTTAAAAACATGGACACGGTACACAAATTGATGTCTTGCATTGTTGTAGACGTTCCAGACATACTGGATGCAATGTTTTTATTCCTTTCTTATTATAAGACATTAACTAATAAATGCATACGAAAATGCTATTAAAATATAGTTTTGTTGCTAGAAATGGTATATACAAAAACAAATATAAAATCTCATAGTCAGTCAAAAAAACCAACATATCACATATACGAATCTATTGAACGAAAGCGTTAATCACCGAAAAAATTCAGTTTTAGAAATAGGAACTGAATTTTTTTACTCAATCAAAAAAACGGAGGGGTATGGGTGAGTTTGGACAAATACTATCACGGGATCTGAAATCATTGAATAAACGTTTCGGTATTGAGAAGATTGCTTTCTGATACATTCGAACATTCTTGAAACTCCGGAAGTTAATTTTACTGAAAAATAAATTGATATAAAATCTATCACGACGTTTGTAATAAAACAAAAAATTGTATTATATGCAAAGAAAGAAATAGTTGTTTGCTATTATTTGACATCCAAGCAATACCTCTTCATTTTTCCGGATCTGAGTTAAGAAATCTTTTCTCTTCAATTTCTTCCGAGAGATCTTTGCTTATATCGGAATTTAATTCGTATGCATGTATATAACTCATACAGACACGCAAAATTTACTCATGCGAATCTATACAAGTCATTGTTTGTACATACATATAAATGCATACAATTTTGTAAGCATAATTGTTTATAAAATCAGTTAATAAAAAAATGCAGCAATTAAAAAAATTGTTCATCTTTTTTCAAATAGGGGAGGTAGGTTTCGTCCGAATTATTATCATGGTTGCATATTTTGGGGCATCTGCAGTCATTGGTGTCAATAGCAAAAGTAAAGGGATTAATATCTTTGCTGCAATTTATTCGATAAAATGGGTTTAATAAATTGCATAGTAAAAGCCCCTATTTTAGTTATCGCCTTCACATTGCATCTACCACTGCAGATGTGATCGGGATGTACAATGTAATTTCCCTTCATTCTTGTCCGCATCCAATAAGCAAAAAAGATTCCATGGATTTTTATTTAAATAATCGCCTGAGTTAGCAAAGTGACGACATTAAATCAAAGTCATATGAATATGGTCGGACAATGAATCCGAAATTTATGTTATCGACCTGTGAAGGTCGGCAACTGGACGGATCATTTATTCACAAATGGAAGGTTCCTGTAATAGTCCAGGTCGAGAGTGACAGGTCGGCAGGTTTTGCTCAGTAGCCATTCTTCAAGACAATCAAGTGCAAGTGGTTGTTGATCGATGTAGAATTTGTTGGCAAATAGGTGTTTCTTTTCAGTGAGGTAAAGAATATCTCCGATTCCGAAAACGCAAATGTTTCGAACCCAACGTCCGAAGCACGGATCGCCGTTTTCGCGCCAACCCGCGTAGGACGCTAGCCAAGGTTTTGTGTTCGGGTCCCCTGAAATTAAAAGAGAAACAATATAAAATAAATAAATCCTTAGAGCAAAATTGTGATGTATAAAAAAAGAGAAGGTAATATTACAATTCAACTGACGATGGAGTAAGTAAAGTGACATAATATCAATTACTGGGGTCTCAAATAAGTCTCGTTTCGAACCTTGTTTAAAGTTTTATTCTTGACAGTCATGCATTAATAAACTTTTCTCATATCAAAAGAAATCCTTAGATAAACACGCACACAAATATATATATATATATATATATATATATATATATATATGATTATTACAAATGTAAAACTTTAAATTTAGCAGATTGACTTTACATTCAGCCCCTCAACTCTGGAGTTTTATATATAATTGCTCAGTCCATCATTCGTCAGGAGGTGGTTTCAGTATTTGACTGATTTCTTTTTTTAATTTTTATGTATGTTTACGCTACGTTTGTGTGTGTGTGTGCGTATATATATATATATATATATATATATATATATATATATATATATATATATATTATCACCCACAAACAGACTGTTTCGCTATTTCACAGCTTATCAGTGTGGCTAGACGTCCGGTTGCCTCTAGCTAGGATCGAAACCCGACTGAATTTGCGTCAGTCGGAACTTCTACCAGTAACCCGTCGGCGCACGGCTTACTGGTAGAAGTTCCGACTGACGCAAATTTTGTCTGATGAAGGTGAATTTTAGCGTGTTTATTTTTAGATTAAGATAAACACACAGTGACTGACAGTAACTCAATTATGCCGAAGAGTCGTGCAATATTAGCTTAAATAGTCACTGTTTACAAACTCACACCTCAAACCAAAGAGCTCAACCGAAATTAATTTTTCAGGAGCCAATATTTTTGTCATCCACAGACAGACTGTTTCGCTGTTTCACAGCTCATCAGTGTGGCTAGACGTCCGGTTATGTATATATATATATATATATATATATATATATATATATATATATATATATATATATATATATATGCCAACGTGGACTTTTTGCTTGAAATAACTATTCGAATGAGGTAAATTTGGATTTCTATCCTATGTAATATATACATATATATATGGATGATAGAAATATAGTTTTACGGCATGCTTTATTTTTAGGAAAAAGTGCTTAATATCAGGGATAATGTATATGTAAATATCAAATTCATAAAAAATGTCCTGGAGATTGCATTCAAGCATGAAACAGATTGTTGCCGCTTGGTCTTGACCTCAATGTCCACCTTTATGTATATATAATATTTCTGTCTGAAATATATATATGTATATATGCATGTATGTTTGTATGTATGTATGACTTGAAAATAGGAATTAAATCCGACATAATAATATAAGGAATCTGACGATATGAAATAAGAAACTAGTAGGAAAACCTTTATAAATTTAACAATTTTTGCTATTTATTTAGCTTTATTATAATTCTGATCGTGGAATAATGCGGAGTTACTTTTTTAATTTTTTTCATTTCAGGGCTTACCAAATATTTGAATCTTATATTCTTTAAGTATAGGCTTTATAAATATTGTTGATATGAAGAAATGAGTCAGAAGAAAACCTTACGTTTTATCGACATTCTATTAATCCGTAGCAATAATAAATTAAATTTCAGGATTTACAAAAACCAACAAATAAAAATGACCCAATTAATTATGATTCCCATAACATCAACAAAATAAAATCAGGATAATTATAGGCTTCTCTCCGTACACTTGTACTTAAAGAATCGAAAGGGGAAACCGAACGGGATACAAACGATAAACAGATACATGGCAAAAGCAAATGTAGAGATCTGTTTCAAAAGAAAACCCTTTATTCAATAATATAAATGCTTCATTAATATTATGTTAATTAAATATTGGTGAACATGCGATGGGTGGATCTTTAAGTGTTTCCTTTTTCAGACATCAAGTCCATTGTAGCGGGGTATCAGTTTTCGTTGCGGGATTACCGATTTTTGAAGGGTATATATTTAACGATAGGTTTTATATTTATGTGAGTAAGTGTCTCGTCGCATAAACTGTTTCCTGAAACAGGAGATAGAAATTAAATTACATTACAATTCATAGTATTTTAATGCCTTAGCACAATTAGCTAGGAAGAATATAAAAAGAGGTAAATGGAAGTGTACTTATTCATACGTACGGTGTGTATAAAAACCTATTGGAAATATTGTGTGATTTACACTGGAGAAGAGTTAATTACTGGTTTGCGAGAATCATTAGCTTAGAGCAGTTTATGCTGGCTTGTGTACAATGTGACCCATAGTTCGCTGTGGAGTAAGAAGTCTAGCAGAGGTAAATGAGATACGTCTTGTTCCTACGGCATCATGTGAGTAAAGAGAGGAAAAAGAGAAAGAAAATCTTATACACTTTTCTTTTATACTATTTTTGGGAACGTCATCTAGCGGTCGCAAGAAACGCCCAAGTATACAAGTAACTTAATGCCACACTATTTTCTCTTATGGGATATCATATAAAGCAACATTTAAACCAAGATACAAAACTTCTGTAAATGATTTTCTGTACTTTTCTTTATTTCAGGATCCAAAATAGATCAGACATATTCAATTGGATTCATCTGAGAAGACAGACTTGATTATGACCTTATGGAGGCTTGTCATTCTTGAGACTTTTATGCTATGTGACATAGAGCTTCGGCCGCCATGAAAATGGTTTCGTTTTTTGCCTAAGTGATTGTTATTGAATATCGGAAGAAAACTCTCTTTTAGAATTAATATTTTCTGTTTTGATGTACTCCTCGTTGATCGGAATATCAGAATGGCTAATATTTCAAATTGTTTCCTAACCATAACTAAAATTTTCCTTGTTTGATAGAGGTTTAGAAATAATCCAAATTTTTGGTTAAGCATTCACCGTAGTGGTATGGCTTCTCTGGTCGAAAATTCAAAGAAATTAGGGACCGTTTATAAAGATTATGACAATATGCTACATTTCCAAAGGTTTATACACTATCCACTGTTTTCTCTATGAAATCTACATAGGTTTAAAAAGCTATTTTCGTCTACGTGGTCTTCAAATATAACCCGTTTCACAGATGCTGTACTGACGTCCTTGGTCTGATTCATACTTACTCTACTATATTTGTTACCTTGCAATGTGAATGTTTTTTTTTTCAATTTCACGACTTATTACTTTTAATTTTAATAGTTCAGACCAATCTGAACGAAACTCAGTGTTTACCTTTCTTTTATTAAGGAATTCACAACTTGATTAGGATTTTCATTGGTTTATTTCATTTTTAGATTATTTAAAATATGTCCTCTTTCGAGATATGATAATCCTTGTGTCCCTGGAATACGAACCATGAACCGTGAAGTCATTGCTAATTTGTTTCCCTTAAGTTTTATAGCAACGTGTGTAAATTATCAATCAGAATTTCTTTACTAAAAATTAAATTTGTTTTCCAATTAATTGTCTCTCTCTCTTTTTATATACATCTTTGCATCAGTATCTACAGCCTAATGAAAAATCTATTTCGCACCAAAAAGATATTTTCTGTATAATCGTCTTCCTTGTCAATGCACTTAATTCAGTAATAAATATTAATCAACATAGATCGAAATTACAGAGTGACACTTTCAGTTCAAAACTAATAAATTAGTCTGTGGATCAATTGTTGTACACTCGGCGGGGGGGGGGGGCAATGTGTGTGTGCGTGTGTGTGTGTGGCATACACACTAAGTCAACTATTGGTTATCGTTTTGTGTTTTTTTTTTCAGTAAATCGTTATATTCCATTATATTCATGGTCAATCTTGCTATTTTTGTCAAAGTTTGAGGTTGAAATTTTTAAGAAAAATGGTTACAACAATGAATCACCCAATCATAATCGATGATATACCAATCATCGCCCAACGGTACGTGCCTAATTATGAAAATATAAATTGGTAAAATATTTATTCTGCTTTGTGTAGTCTCCAACGTCAAAATATAATCATGGAGTAAAAAACGATTACGAAAAGTCCGTTTCATGATTTGAGCTTCGTCAGCTGACAGTAGCTATAACCTTTCCCAATGCTCTACAAAGTCAATACGATTATACGCTACTCAATTTTAACCTTTAAGAAATTGATAGCATCGTTTCGTTTGCAAATACCACAATGACAACAGCGTACGCATATCGAACAAGCACCATTTGTACAATACACAAAGAATTAAATCTACTCAAGATTGATGATAATTAACCTAAGAGGCGCGTCTTCTTTTATATGCCGTGTCCTTTCAGGATGTGAGCAATCATGGTCCTTCACAAACTCCTATCCTGTGCAACTCTTACTAATGTTTATATTTTTACCATCCCTCTAACACCCGGTTCTGCTATCCACTCACTTCAATTCGTCAAATAGTAACCTGCTGAATTCATTTGTCCCATTTTCCTTCAATATGTCCTGTGAGTGCCCAATCCATTCGTTCTCGTTATGTGTTCCAGAAATGTCAACTGTCTCTTTCTGATTCTGAGTATGCATCCTTTTTGTTTCCATTTTAATCTGTGGGGAAATTGACCAACATTCGTTGGAGGATTGATTTTACATAGAATATTGAATGATTAATTTTACATTGCAGTTCAGCACTCTTCTTTTTTTCTTTTTTTCTAACGAAATTTTCCTATTTCTTAATAATTTACTTAGTTTTTGCTATTCCAACGCGCGTTCGGATTTCGTTGCCACATTTTTTATCCTTTGTTAAAACATTTCCTCGATAATAAAACTTCTGCACCTACTTGATTTTGACATCTCCAACTCTTGGAATTTTTCTCTAACTGACAACCGCCCTTTATTCTCGCTTTGCTTTAAAACCTTGTCTAGGATTTCCTGTAGTTTTCCTTCTGTGTCTGCAATTAACACAGTGTTATATGCTTATCCTACGTCAGTCAATTTCGAGACTGGATTACTCCAACGGGAGTCTTAGGTAACCTGGATTACTTCCCTTTTTGTATTATTATCATTCAGTGTACGACACCACGTGTCGGATTTTTCGTTCCGTTTTTTGTGTTGTAAACATTATTCTGACTATTGTCCTCATCTTTGTCGCCATATTTATTACAACGTTTCGGGCGTTGTACGCTCCACTGTGCCCTGTACCCTCAAGGACACATGGCACAGTGGATAAAGACGTTGGTTAGATCCAGTGACAGGACCCAAAGAGTGTGAATTCAATACCCGGTTAAAGCAGTGGAGAACTTTCAGAGGGAAAATTAACAAGAGATAACTGATAATTGACATCCATTAAACATGGCACGTGGAACTAGAACAGTCTACCCCATTGAGCGAAATAAAGGTTTCAGTTCAACATTTCAACCACCTGAAGAAGACCGGAACGTACAACAGCCGAAACGTTGTAATAAATATGGCAACAAAGATGGGAACAATAGTCCGAATAATGTAAATAAACCTCAAGGTTGTTGAATGTTGTATAATCCTATTTGTATGGCGTGGTGGCAACTTCTGACATACTCACATTCTTCACGCTTAGAAAAACAGACAAAAGGATATTAACCCACCAAATTCGGACAACTTACGGCTACAGAATATGCACTAACGAACGTCGCTCGCCCCACTCCGTGTCGTGTATAAAAAATACGATAGACCTGAAGAAAACTCTTTCCGCAACAAAGATCACATACTTTAGACACTGCTACTGTAAGTACTCGTACTTTCGCACAACAACAAAATTAACATAATATATATATATATATATATATATATATATATATATATATATATATATATATATAGTACTTTCCCATCATGGTCGGAATTTGATCGCCAAAACCATGGTATCTAGGAAGAACTGAAACCATTTCCTCTTTCGAGTCTTAGAGGAATAATTTATTGTCTTTCTTTAGACTGCAATTTTGCCCCATTTCTGGAGTGCACACGGGAAAAATCCCGCTCTCAGTCTCACAGGGGCTTTACGGGCGAGAAGACAGACCCACCACCATTCAAAAGAATAACGTAGTCGAGAAGAGGCTGGACCATGTGGCTAATTACTGTCCAGTAATCTCCAGGAATACCATTATTAAAACCTCCACATCATTAGCTATCATGTGGCAAGTTATAAGACAGCACTTTGGCTTCCAAACCAGTGAGTCCCATTTCCTGAATTTGACTTGGTTAAAATAGAAAGACTTCCATTGAGGACTTCTTGTTACACTCGGATTCTCAAATAAGTCGCCATGGTGACATGCTCACAGAGGGGAAGAGATGATCCCCACGTTGAAAAATCTTATTGTCTTCACATGGTTACAGTTAGTCCACCCAGGCATGCCCAATTTTAAGCATCGATATGTGACAGAATTGAGGTCACGTACTTTAGCCTCAGTTAAACCTGAGATATCTCAGGCGTTGGACACCTTACATGAAGAGCTGGAAAAGAACGTGTTCGTAAACCGGACATTTACATCGCCACAACATAGCCCCCAGAGATCTGCCCATACACACTAGAGACCCACCCAGACACACCAGAGAAAGGTATGTTCGTTATGCAGCCATGTAAAAAAGCCTAAGGTTGACCACTACTTGAACACGAGCACCAACCTCCCTGAGGCTGATCGACCGTAGCTTTACTACTCGCTTGGGTTTTTCTTTGAACTAAAGACTCAAGGCACTGGACGATTTGTTTCGCCCTGTTCTAATATTTTTAGTTCTTCTTTTTTTTTTTTAATTTTTTTCTCGGGTTCCGATTTGTTTTGACATATCTACAAGTTGTGCTAACCGGATATTACTATATATATATATATATATATATATATATATATATATATATATATATATATATATATATATATATATATATATATATGTATGAATAAAAAGAGACAAGAAGAAAAATTATACCTAGCCGACACATGCACACACACACACACACACACACACACACATATATATATATATATATATATATATATATAGAGAGAGAGAGAGAGAGAGAGAGAGAGAGAGAGAAATTCGATGTTTAGTGGATAAATGTCTGAATAGACATGCCAATGTAACTGACGTTTTCTGGCCTGAGCATTCGAGAAACTTAATACGTTTATATATATATATATATATATATATATATATATATATATATATATATATATATTAAACAGCGTGTATTACATCTATCGGCTTGCGCATTCGAGATAGTTCTTAATAAAGCAAATGTGCTCTCTACATTGCGTCGAACCTGTGTATTCCTTTTGTAGGAAAAAACACTGTTTGATCCGACGTGCTTTAAACCGCTCCACTACAGAAAACGTCACGGTCCAGCAACGATCTATTTTCCCTTTTAAGGAATAAAAACTCTCTCGTTAATATTCTCCTCGAAATATATATATATATATATATATATATATATATATATAAGATAAAATATATAAGATAAAATATAGTTATGGTATGCTATATTTATGAGTTAAGTGATCGATATCAAGGATAGAACGTATATAAATATTAAAGTGGACATTGAGTTCAACAATCAGCGGCGACAGTCTGTTTGATGCTTAAACGCAATCACCAGGCCATATGTGTTGCATTTTGGCTCGACTATTTATATATACGGACCAGTGATGCATTATGGATAGGTCTATTGTATTATTGTAACGGTTATTGGGTGGCCGGTTCCATGTATTTTTTATATACCCGATATATATATATATATATATATATATATATATCCGATATATAAAAGTTGACATTGAATTAATTCAAAAAACTGTAAGAGAGTCTGTTTCATGTTTAAACACTAAACCAAGCTTTTTTCCTCACCTAAAGTATGAGGTAGAAAAATATTAACAAAATACCCCCCAAAAAAAGTAATTACGCTTTTAAACTAGGGTGCTGATCTTTCGATGAAAATGTTGGATAAACCTGGTATATATGGTTTGTTATTATGCACAGATATCCTCATTTTTGGGGAACCTGTCTACTGCGATGAACGGGATCCCACTATTGTATATATTAGAACTACTCGTGGCATTTCAAGTTTTCATTTCTTTCTTTTACTTAATAAGACACAAAATGAGAGAGAATGAACCAATTGAATTATTTTTACTCGAAGCAACAATATTGACCTTCTTTTTTATACATTACAAATAGTGTTTATATCTTTAACAATAATCCGCATTGTTTGATGCATGATTTTATTACAAAATATAAATTATTATTATCATTATTATTATTATTATTATTATTATTATTATTATTTGTGTATCTTGTTTCCTGTTTTGTATCCTGTAGAGCCGGGTACAGACTATGGTCTTTAGGCCCTATAGGAGAATTGTCATTTAATTGATAGCACTTTTCTTAGTATATGGAATGTTTCTAGTAGGGCGATCTTCTGGACAAGTTGTATGTTGATTCTACCAGGGATACTGTTAGCAAAATTGTCCATTCCTTGTCTCACGAGGACCAGAGCTCCGATTACTATTGGTACAGTATCGGTCTTCATTCCCCATATTTTGTTAATTTCCATCTCCAGGTCCTTGTATTTGGACAATTTTTATGGAGATGCTTCTCTCGGATAATACTTGCTCGGTTAGCAAGGTTGATGATTTACTTCACTTCACGGTTTTTTCTTACTTTTGGAATTGTCGGCCTTTCCTCGAAAGACATTTCCTCTACATTCTCCCATTTATATTGGATGTTTATCATCATCTCTGTTTCTCTCTTATATTCGTCATTATCTTCCCCTATTTGCTTGTGTACCTCAGAGGGATTGTTACAACTGGTTTCTATTTGTTTCTCTGCATGTGCCTCCTCTGAGAAGTTGGCATTTAGACCTTCAATTTTAACGTTTAATATATTTTTTATGCTTTCTCGGATGCTTCCGAGTTCTATGTCAGGTATTCTTTTTTCCTGATAATGTCACGGCTGACATTGACTACTTTGTTGGCATCGATGTTTAGTCTGTTTGAAGGGTGTTTTTCTCGCCAGATATTATACGTGGTTGGTCGTTGTTGTTGTTGTCGGATTTATCGTAGTGGTGTAAAAGGCTATCATTACTTCCATATACTCTTCCCTAGAGCATTTATTTATTGTTCTTTTTGTGAGATTTTCTTTTAATGAATATTGAAGGCCCCTGTGATGACTATCCTCATCGTGGTTTTCCTATGATTTTGTTTGTTCCACTTGCAGACTTTGCGATCCCAGTCTGGTTCCTCACTGACCCACGTGACGACCGATGCGGTTTATCGATATTTTTCGTTGTGTCAGCATTATAGTTAGTTCGTATTTACACATAGGTGGGGGCTGGTTCGTGGACACCAGAGCATATCCATACCATAGTGGGCCATCACGTTCAGGGGGCCAGGTTTCCTCATGCTATATTATTATTATTATTATTATTATTATTATTATTATTATTATTATAGAAAACTTGATGAGTGAATAATGATAATATAAATGTTTATGGGTAAATGATTTTATTACTCACAAGCTCCAGAAAAGTTTAAACCAATCTAATACAAAATAAAGACGTGTGAAGACAAGTCTTAACTACGGATTACACATATTTGTGTGAAAGTGCTATAAACACTACATACATTAACTTTTTGTATATGTACAGTATGTTTGCTTCAAGATCTTGCTTAGGGGAATCCCTGCCAAACAAAACAACAGATGAAATAGTGGGTCTCCTTGAAAGATTCCACATTTAATGTTAGCATCTCCAGAATTTATAGTTGTACTGTCTGTGTTCAAAATGAATGTTGTTTCCACAGCTTCATGACATAAGAAATTTTTGATTATTGATGAAATTTTAAATGTTTCCATGCATCCCTCAATCCAGCTGTGAGGAAGAACGTGAAAAGCCTTCTTATAATCTATCTCAGCCTCTTGACAGAGTTTCTTTTTATCTATTATGACAATCAGCAAGAATCATTTGTTAATTAGGAGTTGATCCTTGCATCCATATAATGACCGCTTACTGCCTTTATTGCTCGTCACAGAAAATGGTAATGAGGAAAGTGTATGTGCATTCAGAATTTGGTACATTGCCGAAGCCTATATTTCTTGGGAAGTTTGGGAGAGCAAAAATGTAATACCATTTTCTTCTATAGTATTATTTTTCATATTTTCTATTCGTTTGGTTCAAACGTTACTGTTTTCAAATTTAAAGTTAGTGTTCCATTTTGAAAGTTATTATTTTCAAATTGAAAGTGACTATTCCATTTTGAAAGTGACTATATCCTGTTGTAGGAGACCTCCATCACATATTTTTCAGAGGGTATCAACCAGTAGCAGTCTTTTCGATCCCAGACTGTTTCCTCCCTGACGCTTCCTTTGTTGACACGTGTAATGACCGATCTGGATTAGTTGTGATTTCGAAAGGCTTGTGAGTAAGGTCCAACAAAGGCATGTGTTTTTTATCGAGACACCATATAGGTAGTCTACGAGGGGCTCAAAATGATATATCTACTCTGAACTAGGCAGGTTATCACATGCTCTCACCCAATTCAGTAGAGTGCCTCATAGAGGTCCTACATTTGATTTTTCCTTGTATTCGATGCGTAGTCCTAACTACAGATTTGTCTTTCTAGACGGAAGTCGGATCATATTATTATTATTATTATTATTATTATTATTATTACTATTATTATTATTATTATTATTATATGCGATATTTTTCTCCTACATTTCTGTAATATAATGCCGCTAAGGGAATACAGATACAGAAATTAAGAGTAACCGTTTAATTAGGACTGGAGGAGCACGCTTCTAATTCGGTGATTTTGCAAAGTTATATATATATATATATATATATATATATATATATATATATATATATAAAAGTGAGGCGAACGCCTACTTAGAAGAATAAATATGATGAAATATAATACTGCAACTGCTGCTAATATGGCTCCACTGACTCTGAAGCTGAATGAAAGAACAAGAAGTTATCAAGCGACTTAGAATTCTTTGTGTTTCCATTGTTGTTCTCTTTCTAAGCATACTATTAATTGACTTGCTTCTTGCCCCACGCACTTTCGCCTATTTGTGCCTGGATGTCTATCGTCCTGACTGAAGCAGCGATCAAAAATAGATCCAAACACCCCGACCACCATCCTGCATCAGTTATTTTGGCATAAAAAGTAATGTTCCTAACATAGAAGAGGAAGTGCAGAAGAAAAAGCCTGCCACACAAGACACAGCTGCCAACGAAGTATGGAGTCGATTTATTTCGTTTTTTCCTCCTTTTGTTCTTTTATTTTATTCTTTTTTTCTATTTTTGGTATATTTATAAATTGCTTTCATTTACTTTTTTTCTTTTTCTCAATTCTTTTTTTTCCTATTTCGTTGTTTTTTTAATTTAATCTTTCTTCTTCCTTATTTTTCCTCATATACATTTCCTCTCTGTTTCTTTTTCTCTTTCTTCCTCTATTTGAACACTTATTAATTCTTCCTCCTTTTTTTATTCTTTTCCTTTTTTGTTCTTGCTTCAAAATTAATAATACTTTCTCTGTTACCTAATGCTGCTTTTTACGCTTTTATTTCTTGATATTTTTTTTTATTTTATTCTCGTTTTATTATGTAAATTTGCTTCCATGCTCGTTTTCCCCTTACTTTCCAAGACTTTCTTCTTTGCTTTCCTCATTTTCAAATTCATAATTTTTCTCTCAATGCTTTTGATAAACAATATTTCTAGTTTTGTCAGAATCTTTTCTTTTGTACCATTTTTATTCACTATCAATTAGATATCTCTTAGCATTTTTTAATTACAAATTTCTTCTGCATTCTTTTAAATTTCTGAGTATTTTTTTTGCCTTTTACATTTTTAAATCTTTATCCCAACTTATTTTATGGGTAAGATTTTGTTATTTGCGCGAAAAAGTATTTGTTTTATTTGCCATGCCTGGTTGATTTTTTTCCTTCCTTTTCCTCTTTGTTATTTTATTTCTCTTCTCTTCTCCTTGTCTCTTTTACTTTGTTTTATTATTATTATCATTATCATAAGAACATCTCCTCATGGTGAAATGGTTTGCAAACTTTTTTCACATGACAGGAATAATATCCTATGACACACAATTTTAGATTATACATCTACCTATATTTTGCCTATTACTAATGCTTAACCTAATAACAATCATCTCATCTCCAACTCTCTCTCTCTCCCCCTCTCTCTCTCTCTCTCTCTCTCTCTCTCAAAAAATTTAAATACTGACTGGGCGGCAAAACCTGGAGGGACATGGCATTAATATGTACATATATATATGTGTGTATGTCTGTGTCTCTGTATGTGTGAGAGAGAGAGAGAAAGATAGAGACGTAAAATTCCAAAACCATCTGATTTTGTGAAGTGATTCGAATCGGAGAATTTTTCACTACACTCTAGTAATGTTCAAGTTTAGCCTTTGTATTGTTCATCCAAGCTTACAAGTAGATGTTCTTTCTTTACTGTAAATTATAAAGAATCAGGTAAGTTCAAAATGGCATAGTACAAAAAATCCTGATTTCTGGTATGAAACCACCTCCTACCGTTTAATTCAATGTGGATTGATATATTTATCAAACTTAACCTGTTATAAATAGTCTTGCTCAACATGAAAGTTATATCATAAAGAGTGTCGATAATCAAACAGAGATTATGTATACAGTAGAGATAGCGATTATTCCAAGACCATTATATATTTGTGAATGTGTTTGTTTGTTCCTAATACAAATCAATATGGATCACTCTACACGGTTCATTAGGACGACCATTTCACTGAGAATGTTATGAGCAAATTAGATTTTACTTTTGAGACAACCTGACGCCACAGAAAAACAAAATATGATGAAAAATGATAAATATAGCAGTATTGGTCGACAAACATTGATGGAAAACTATGAAAATCATTTACAAATATATTAAAAATTCCCAAACATATGCAGTTTGCATGACAGTTAATCATCACGTTGTTGAATGTTAGAATTTCAGAAACTTTCTACAAACTTCATAACTATCTTCAAGCAAAAAGTCGTGTGTACTTACTTCATTTACTGTCATGACTGATTTCAAACTTCTAGAATATGCTATATCTCTATCTCTCTCTCTCTCTCTCTGTCTCTCCCTCTCTCTCTCTCTCTCTCTCTCTCTCTCTCTCTCTCTCTCTCTCTCTCGACCTCGACATCGACCTCGACCTCGCTCTTTTCTAGAAATCTTTTTTAGTAATTATGTGTAGCAATTCAAATGTTATAAAGCCTGTATTCACATTTATCCTTCAAAACCGATATTAAACTTCCAGTAAAGTTCCAGATACAAACAATGTGTTTTAACCCCCGGGCAATGCCTAGTTTCTCGTCAGTTATATGTTTATTTCCACGTTTATCCACACGCTTTATAGAATACTGACAGTTTTAATGTTACAATTATAGATAGTGCAAAATACATACATATATATATATATATATATATATATATATATATATATATATATATATATATATATATATATATATATTCTGACGAGTGGACGTAATGATTGCTGGAGGGGCCGTCTAAAATCTCTGAAGTCGGAATGCTAAATGTAAGACGAATCAGCTAAGAGACACACTTTATATCTGTATCAATTGTCTATCTCTCTCCCCCCTTTTTCTCTCTCTCTCTCAATATATATATATATATATATATATATATATATATATATATATATATATATATATATATACTTAATGTTTCACAACAACCTCCAGCTTTTTATTGCTCTAATATTTGTTCACTCTTTACCATCGATTTGTCCCTGTTCTGCCAAAAATTCACATAAACTTGTTCAGTGGACAACTCGTTGTTTCATCCGACTTACCTTGCCTTCACTTTCTGTTGTGAGTGTCAAGTTCTCTAGACTGTTTTTCCACATTATTTGTCCTAGAAACATACTCTTTCTGATACTAAATTTCAGTTTCATTGTAGTTCATATTCTCCTTAAATTTTATCATTGTTTACATCTTCTGTTCATGATATTCTTAGCCTTCGTTAGTATAGCTACTGCTATCGCTTCAAGTCTCATCTTCATCTGTGCAGAGATTGTCTAGTATTCATTGCAGGATTGACAGGCAATCAATCATTAAATTGATTTGAAGTTGTATTTCATTGCCTATGTTGTGTTGAATAACAGACGAACTAATTTTAATCATTATAATCACCGCCTCATTTGAAGAACTAAATGCTATCTAGTTGAAATTCTTGTTTACAGATGGTAAAAGTGCCGTCCAACTTTCCTGTCATTCTGCATTTTGTAATCAGATAACACTAATAAACCCCATGGCAATAAACATATCATCAACATTTCTATAAAAATTCACAATAAGTTACTGGGTTTCCACATCCAGTAACATATTGGGGCGAATAAAGTCAAAAAAGAAAATTTTTTGTCTGTTGACTGGAACAAACAGCACTAACATAGGTAATGTTAGATGAACCCCCAAATAAAAAATACTTCCCATCATATTTTGTATCTTCTGAGTATGCAAAATAAAAACTCAGGATTTATATTATGTTTAACACGACAGCCTCTAAATGTTATTGTTTTTACTTAAAATATCTATACGTAAAAAATATTATAATCAATTAATGTAACATTTACCTGAATGAATAATAATGCATAACTTCGTTTATTTTCCCTAACAGCAAAGATATTTAATTTGTTATTGCAGAAGTGTTGATACTTAATTTGTTATTGCAGAAGTTTTGATATTTAATTTGTTATTGTAAGATCAGAATGAGAAAAAGATGGACCAATAGGGGTCATAGAATAATAAAGACTAAAAAACCTTCCTTGCCTATAATGGAATTGAAAGAACTAAAGTATTTGCCAGATCTTAGAGATAGAGTGCGTCATCTTACAAGCTCAATCATTCCGCTGTTAAACGGAGTTAAATCATCATATTCATATCTATCACAGTTACACTACTTCTTTACCAATTATCTCACATATATGTCATCCAGCGAAGCCCATTTCTAAAAGTGAGGGAAGTTAAAACCATCCAGCGCATTGTTGTCTCTAATTTTGGGGTGTTTCCATTTATATTTACATATAAAAATATATATATCATTAAGAATTACACCGAATATAAACAGTCAGACCAAAAACACTTAATCGTACGACTAATCAATTTGTTTATACTGAAGACGAACACCTTATATTTTCTTGTGTGCTAATTTCCTTCTTGTTGCCTAAGAATGAAAGAAGTTTACATTGTTTTCATTTATTCGATTTGTGAAGAAGTGCCTGCAAATGCCTAAGAGGATCGGATCGCTATCAAAGATGAGTCAACCGGATGATACGGCGTCAGCGACTCTTGGCATGGGATAGCTGTTCGCTGCCAGCTATCTCAACAAATAAGAAAGTAATATGCCTCAATTTACACCATTCCCAGTGGCAGATGACACCTCGTTACAATCGCTCGCTGCCAGCCAAGAGAGCAAAAACTGACTGTTCAGTATTAAATGAAGAGGTCAGTACTTTCGACCTGATATAATGTTTAGACCAACTTCAAAATAGGCTTACTAAATGTTCTTATTCGTTTAACGAATAAGAAAATAAGAGAAACAAATAATAGTATTTAGGAGGGTGGTTGACGAATTACGGAGATTAAAAAATGAGTAAGTAAATATCTTATTGATAGAATAAGTCCATATTCTTATCCAGAACTTTAAATGTTTACTTGCTACCCTGGCAATCCGAAAATTACAAGTCTGTGCTCACGAATTGCCTTGAAAATGTTTTTTTCCATCATTTGCTTTGAAAGCAATAATAGTATGATAGTTCTTTATTAATTTATAATGTCAGGAGCATACCTTTATGCATGTGGTAATAGCCAACTGATGCAATCAATTTTGAATGGCCACTATGCGATGTTAAATCACATGATTGGAGCCTTACAGAAAAATATGTGACAATCTAAAGTTTTTGCTACTCAATTAAATGCGTCATATATACATATACACACACGCGCGTGTGTGTGTATGTGTGTGTGTGTGTGTGTGTGTGTGTGTGTGTGTGTGTGTGTGTGTGTGGCATAACATCGAGAATGAGAAGTCTATATCTGCTGCAGGGTTGGCAGTGATTGGCAAGACCTATACGATACAGTATTTTTTCCCGTGACTGACGCAAGAGCAAGTGTACTGGTCAAAAGTTTTTATTCTCCCTAACTCTAAGTCAGCAGTTGCATACATAAGGAAGACCAAGAAAGTTTTTTCAGAAGCATCTACTTCACATTTTATTTATTCATTTATTTACAGCATTATCTCAGTGCAGAATGTGCTGACAATCTTGAAGATGTTTATGTTTTTGATTATGAGAATAGTATGGAGGCAGTTTGCCGAAATCATTAAGGTGGCATTGGATAACCTAAGTTTAGGCGTCACTGAGAAAAGTGAACAACATGACAGTTTTGTTGACCTCATCCTAGAGTCTTTTAAGTTCTGATTCAGACTTGCTTTCATACTCAATCAAAAGCTTGAGTTGCTTTTGCTAATCTGTTATCAACTTCTTTGTCTTACTTGGTGTTTACAGATATGAAATATCCCAAGTAGGTAAAGTCCTGAAACGCATTCATCTTTGTCTAACTGTTAGATACGGAACGAAGGTGGCACCATTGAAAAATTGCAGTTTCTTTCAGACTTATTTCCAATTTCGATTACCTTTGCAAAGTAGGTTGTCTCCTGTTGTAGGATTGACTCTGGGCAAATAAAGATATATCAACTGCGAACCGTTATTCTCTCACAAGCTAAATTGTAGCCTTAATGTGGACCTAGAGTCCCTTTAAATTGAAATGGTTTTCATTTAAAAGTGTGCAGATAAGCACATTTTCGTCATCATCCATCTCCCCAGATCTGTCTCGATATCGTGCTGAATAATATTGAGAATAGCATCGAAGCAACAATGCAACCTTATTTCACACTTTTTCGATTGGGAAAGAGTTTGCAAGGTCGATGCTGATTCTGACTTAGCCAATCTATTTCTTGTCCAATGAGATAATTATATTGACGAATTTGGGTGGGCAAGTAAACTTGCTTATGATTTTGCAAATACTACGTAGTCGAATGCGTTTTTGCAAGTCGACAACGTGACATATAACCCTTTCTTTTGCTCTAAATCCATGAACATTATGCTACAATTTATTCTAAACTCATCTTGGCTCTCAGTGAGCTGATCTGCAGTAACCTATTCTAATGTTCCTCTAACATAATCATTGCGAAGATTTTGACAACAGAGAGTAGTGTAATATACCGGTAAACAAATTTAGATATTATTAATACTTTTTATTTTAGCTTATTTTACAGACTATGTATGTTTAGGTAAATGTGTATACCTTATTCCACTTTGAAAAGATAAAGCCAGTAATAATTAATTGAAATTTAGTGTCCAACGATCCGACATTCATTCAACTCAGGGTAGTAGTGTCATCGGCAATAGCTAACAGAACAATTTCTGGATGAAACACCATAAAACATTGAATCTTTTGCTAGGTAACCTTCACAATGAAGTAGCATATTTGATCTTGCCAGATAGCAGTTAAATATCTCTATATACAATCTAGCTGTATCTATTAAATATATAATCTCCTTCTCTCTTATTCTCATAACTTCGATCTTTATATAAGTATACATAAATTTTCAAACGTAGCCTTGAACCAAACTTAAATAAAATTAATCAAAACCGGCATACTGTGTTACACACACATACACACATATATAAACATTATATATATATATATATATATATATATATATATATATATATATATATATATATATATTGAGGTCAACACCCAGCGGTGACAGTCTGTTTCATGCTTAAACCTGACAAATTGTATTTAAGCCGTTGAGAGTGTTGAGATCAATGTTCACTTTTATATTTACATACGCTCTATCTCTGATATCGAGTACTTTAATTCATATAGCATATCATAAAACTATATCTTATCTTATATATATATATATATATGTGTGTGTGTGTGTGAGAGAGAGAGAGAGTGTGAGAGAGAGAGTGTGAGAGAGAGTATGCGTGTATAAAGAAGGAGAAGGGAACGAAGGATAGAGAAATGAAGAAGAAAGAGATCGATATCGATTTATCTTCAAAGTAAATTTTGTACATGTCAAATTAATCATGAGACTTCTGTTATTCCCATAAAAGTATTTAAAAATATTTTTACGAGATTATCATAAATTATAAACCAACAGCTCAAGATAAATCCGTCTTCAGTTCTTTACAAATCTGGCATATTCATTGATAGTCTCTGACTAAAGACTTGCTGACTGGTTTAATTTTTTTTCTTCGTTTCATATATAAACTCTACCTATCTGAAAGTAATCAAATCTAAGGCATTAGGTTGCCTAGGATTTGAGCAATATTTTGAACGATTCTGCACATTTATATATATATATATATATATATATATATATATATATATATATATATATATATATATATATATATATATATATATATATATATATATATATATATATATATATATATATATATATATATATATATATGATTATTATATATAATTTTTAATCGAACCTGTATCCTATACGGAACCGTCATATAGTCCGACGGGCCTTAACCGTTTTGGCCACAGAGGAGCGTTCGGTTACCAAGGTTGATTTTACTGTCTTTAAACTGTGACCGAAACGGTTAATGCACGTCAGGCTATATGACGGTTCCGTATAGGATACAGGTTCAATTCCTGTCGGAGGACGAAAATTTTCTATGAACATTTCTCGGACATTCAGACCGGTAAATGTTACTAATACTGTTTATTATAAAACAGAGCATTTACTTAAATATTTGTATCTATAAAAAGAATGTATAAACATAAAAATGTCTTAAAATAATTGTCGGACTTTGTCTATTTCATAATATATATATATATATATATATATATATATATATATATATATATATATATATATATATATATATATATATATATATATATATATATAACTCTTATCACCAGTCCAGTAAAGACATTTGAAGACCAATCAAAAAATTCATTTTTATATGTGAAAATATCTACTCTTTGCTTGAAGAAACTCGCGAAACCAGAAACACGTGTAACAGAATTATGGAAAATAGAGTATAGTATATATTTTAAAATAAAAATCCACATTTCAACCAAAAACGTTTGCGGTTTATCTTTTTAAAATATACTTTTCTCTCGTTCGAACAACTATAACCTCTTACTTATATATGGCCTGACGATTGCATCTAGCATGAAACAGACTGTCGCCTCTAAGTGTTGACTTCTATGTTCACTTTTATATTTACACACGCTCTATCTCTAATATTGAGCACTTCATCCCATAAATATAGCACGTTTTAAGACTATATTTCTTCATATATATATATATATATATATATATATATATATATATATATATATATACTTGCGAGATTATACAAATACTTGTATACGCGTACACACACTTACAAACATTTATATATATAATATTATTACATATTTAATTAATGGCTACATGTAAGTAATAGTTTTAAATTTGTTGAATTGGCTTTTCCTTTTAATCTGACAAATGAACTTAAGAATTGACCAATTAATTTTGATCGAGCAATTTCGGCCATTCATTTAACCATTGCCAATGTCTAATTGTTGGAAGCAAAAATTGTTATTATAGATGTCTGTTGTTGTTGCTATTATTATTATTATTATTATTAAATTAATTAATTAATTTTTTTTAAATTTACGCGCTCGATTAAACATTTTTATATTTTCAAAATGCCCTTTGCTTGATGTAGGCTTTAATCAAAAGTTATTAACGAAGGGCTATTGCTTAGGTACACTGTAGCTATATATATATATATATATATATATATATATATATATATATATATATATATATATATATATAACAATGCCTGTTCATTCTAAATAAATTCCATTATAATTCCGGTAAATATATATATATATATATATATATATATATACCGGAATTATAATGGAATTTATGGTATATATATATATATATATATATATATATATATATATATATATATATATATATATATATATATATATATATATATATATACCGGAATTATAATGGAATTTATTTAGAATGAACAGGCATTGTATACGCTTAGTACTGTATAGAATACCGATATTTCCAACTATTACATGATTACTGTAAACACCTTGGCGTCGGTTAATTTTGTTCGAACTAGGTTGATTATTCAGTATTCATGAATATCGAGTTCGATCCTCACTCGGTGTTTCATGCATGTGTAAAATGTACCAAACGAAACTAAGTTTAGTAAATGGCAACAACTGGACTGTAATTAAAATGGTAAGTTCAAGGTTATATAAACTTGATCAGCTGACGTGAGCGTGGCTGTTCAATGGCTATTTCGGTCAGTATGAAATGCTAAAAACTTAATTAATATTAGTGCAGTTAAATTCCTCAAATGGGATGATAGAAAAGGAGGCGGAGCGATCGTCAAATCAGTATAAAGGAGGAGTCAACAATTAATCTTATGACAGACCGACATCCTTAACTACTGCGATTTTATCGATCATTAACTTTCACGTCCGTTGAGGTAATTGAAGACATGGAAAAAAAATGGTAAATGCATGTAAAGGAGAAAATAAACCGGATATGAGGAAAAAGTTCGAAATCACCGATTATTAATATCAGTGGCCCAAGTCGTATAAAATATCGAGTAGTGATTGGTATAGAATACTTGCAAAAATCCCTTCCTCCGATAGCCTACTTTCTTTTATGTAAAAACAAGTTAGTGATAAAAAAAATTTGCGAAATAGGAATTAGCAGAAATCGAAAAATTGATTGATGTCATCACTATTATCATTATCATAAATGATAATAATGATGTCATCATTATTATCATTATCATAAATCGTAGTAGTAACTGGAGTAACTAGTATTATACTTACTTCAGTTACTACTACGATTTATAATAATAATAATAATAATAATAATGATAATAATAATAATAATAATAATAACTAGTATTATACTTCTGTTGGCGGTGATGGTGGTGTTGATTCCGACAACTTACTAATATTCCAAAAGTGATAAAGTATATTGAATTCATTCTTTATATTTATTTAATTACTCGTTTTCTCATCCTGTCAAAAATGACAGCAATTGATAAAGTGTCGAGAAATAATCCACTGGGCCAGCCTGATGTAGATCATTACCAGCAAAGGGATTGTTATAAATATTTCTTTATAAGTAGTTTTAATTCATCCAGTAATATGACACCGTCACGTTGTCGTTCAATAGTTCTTTTGAGCAAATTCGACATATACTTCGCCCCTAGAGATATTTTTTAAAACCTATCCCTAACTATCAGACTCTGGCTTTCCTTAATAATCAAGGAGGGCATTTTATCTCTAGCTCCAGCCACGCTTCTCCGTCTGACATTCTCTAGCTGATTTTCTAATATCATTTTCATAGCTGCCTTACATTTAGAGTCATTTCCCGAATTCCATTGCAAATGACCTAATACTAAATTTCAAACGCCCCACCACCTAATGCTAATCTTAGATACCGTCAGTCCCCTCCATACCATGAGTATTCATTGGTCCCAGAAGTTGCACTCGTCCAACAGGGATTCTAAATTCAGTGGCCGCAAATTATACGTCTAATGCTTTCTAGTTGTATTCAAACAAACAAAAGCATGAGATCTAAATACACGAGCGAATGGAAGCAAACGTTTCGTATAATACTCTGTTGATGTCATTCAAAAAATTGCACAGAACCAGATTTCTTCTGGGTATAGAAAGTTTCTTTTACTCCAGGATACTTATCCTAAAGTTTTCCTCTAGTTAAAACCTGTTGATGAAATTGTAAAATTCCCTGATTTCAATTGTTTGTATCCAGCGTAGAGTTTTCGCCGTTTATATCGAGTTCCAGTAACCCGCTAAAACCACTTTGCCGCCATTATGAAAGGCTCGATACGCTGTAAAACGGTTAGGCAAACATTTTTTTATGTTAGGTTGCATCATTGTTGACCCAGTGTAAAGTAGGTTGCATCGCAACAACACATCTTCACAACGACATTATGAATAACAATCAGACAGGTTCATGTTATTTGTACATTTATTTGCTTATTAGACACATTTTATGAACAGACTGTACAAATGTGTGATAAACTAGCTTAATATTTAATACATTTATTATTAATAATGAGATTTGTGCCGCTGAGAAATGTTTTTTACAATAATAAGAAATTCTTGATAAATCTCGTGAGATGTTTCTAGCGAAACGTAGAGATGATGTCATATGTTCATCTCCAGTTTGAGTAGACAACAAGCACCTAAATCCCTACATCAGTTTGCACTGTGCCAATGATTGGGCATTAATATCGGTACACTGTGGCACGCCATGATCCAGGTACTTGTGGTAGTACATAACGCTATATGCTGATTTTGTAGGAAGTGAGTTTCCTCAGAACTGGGCTTAGCTATTAAACATATATATAGTTTCCTTCTTTATTCTCTTTGTTCCTGTTTTATGCAACATGTAACAAAAAAAACGAATAGTTCTTAATGGACATTGATAAAAATAAGTGTTATGCTTTTGCTGGCCGCATAAAATCATCCGGTGCTGTAGTTTGCACAACTCTACTATAAAAACGACCTAGGTATGACGATAAACTACATCCGCGTCCTGGGTAAGACGACAAACTACGTCCAACAGCAAGGCCTCTGATCAGGAGGTTTTGAGGTGCGTGGAACCACCTTTTAATTGCTGGTGTTCCCAGGTCCACCATGACCCGGGGTGGTAGCACCTGTTAGGGTCCCAGCTATGGGCAAATAGTTAACACCCAAATTTGTGTAAAAACAGGTTTTAATACCAGAAATACTTTGTAATAAAAAAAATTATTACTAGCAATAATTTTTGATGGAAAAATTATTATCAGCAATACTTTAAAAAAAATAATAACAGCAATACAAACAATTATACATTCTTTGAAAAAATATGACCAGCTATAGATTTCTTCAAGGAAAAATATTCCCAGAAATAGATTTTTGAAGAAAAACATTACCAGCAATAAAAATTTTGCGGCATTAAATAACCCATTCAGGTTGATATGCCGTAAATCCAAAACCACTAAAACACTTAAAACAAAGGGTAATACCGGAAAGAAAGAAGAACATCAGAAGGAAATATGTGAGCTATGTATTGGGACATTAAAATCAAGAAAGTACAGAAATTTAATTATCAACTGACGGCAAATGTGACACAGAAATTTAAAGGCGCTTTCCAGAAATTTAGCAAAATACTAAAACATGTAGAAAAACATCGTTAGAAACATATAGAAAAAAGTTATCTGCTATGTAATATCTAATTTCTTATATGAAACTGAATGTTGGATTATTTTTTCACAGATGAACAAGAGAAATTACATGGCAGCGATGTGGTTCTACGTACCTGAAGAATGCTATGAATATCATGAACAGAACATGTGCGCCATGGAGAAGTCTTTAATAAATAGAAACTATAAGAAAACTTATGTTTGCAATCAAAGAGAGTTGAAATTTCTGGGACACATAATGAGGAAAGAGGATCTGGTGAATCTAATACTCACAGTACACAGTGAAGGCAAGAGAAGTACAGCAATACAGCGAGTAACATAAATTAATGAGGTTGTGAAAATGGATGACAATACAAGGCCAAAAAGTGATATGTGTTAAGTCAAAATAATCCCAGTATTTAAAACATTTTTAATCAAAAAGGTCCTGAGAAATGAGTAAAAGACTAACTTTCAACATTTAAAAAAATAAATAAAACGTAGCAAGAATAAGAATCGAATAATAGAAAAATAGATGTAAGTTAAATTAGGTGAATATAAGATACAGAAAATAATCTTTGTATTGAGTAGATATCAATTCGCTTACTCAATTATTCTGACGCAAGGATATATACAGGGGATAACATTGTAATATGTTAAGCAAGATGGATTCCGTAACAGGTAGATTTTGTACGGTGTGGAATTGTCTCAACTGGTTTTGAATTCAGTGTTATCCTTCTAGACTGGCTGTCAAACAAATCTAGAGAGCACAGCCTTCTGTGTTGAAATGTATCACGAAAAAAAAATTTCATCTCTCTCTCTCTCTCTCTCTCTCTCTCTCTCTCTCTCTCTCTCTCTCTCTCACTCACTCACTGTCGTAGCGACGGGCACAGTCTCCACTTCTGAGACGAACATTATTTATTGTATTAAAAAATACAATTATAGCACGAAGCCGAAAAAAGGGAGGGGTTGAGGCTGGTCTTAACTAACTTATACCTAGCTAATCCGATTCACGACCCATTGACTCATTACAATTTGCCCACTCATAACAAAAAATCATCCATCACCAATCAATCCTCCATACACCATAATACCGCATCCTCATAAGGGGGACCTACAAAACGCGCCCCATGCCATAAAAATTTAATGATAATAAATAATACATAAAAATCTAATAATGAATAATGAGAGGGAAGGGAGATGAACCCAATAATAAACTAAAATATTAACATAAATCAAATTAAACATAACAGATGTTAGTAGGGCCCGTCCAAGCCTCAAAACAGAGAGGCCGCTGCATTCTGTCCGTAGGACAAAATCAAGAGACTCTCTCGCTAAGGGAGTGGGAGAAGGATAAAAAATTATACGGCCGTGGGAAAATATAAAGCTAACCCAGTCGAGATAGAAAGGGACCAAAAACAAACTGGGGAGGTTGCGAATCTCAACTTGGATCATAACCAAAGATGTAGCCGGGAACAGGCCAGGAACAACATTTACTCACATTAACTAGGTACACAAAAGCTTGTCTAACCTAACCAAGAGGAGGGATCCACAGGAAACCACCCCGATGTGACATAGGTTGACCTAAAAGAGAAAATCAAGGCTAGCCCCGTTTAAACGAACCAATCTCGCTTCAGTCACCCACCTTTCGCTGAAGACTCGAATGCAAGCGTTTTCTATCAGTTCTAATCTTCATCTTGAGTTGATACACAAAGAATCGAATTAGATCCTGATGAGAAAGACAGTTGCCTCGCAAGACTTCCTCCATTCGCGTCGTCCAAATCACCATTCGAGCCGTGACCAGCAGCGTCAGAAACGCCATTCGTTTCACCCCGGAATACGGAGGCGACACATTGTCACACGCGTATGCGCGATCAATGGGCACGAGCTTTTCGGGAGCGAGACGAGCCGTCAGCTCGCCGACATGGTCCCATAAGGGGTGGTCCCGAGGGAAATGGTAGAAGGCGTGCCAAGCCGTTTCTTCTAAACCAAGGCCACACCGTTCACAGTCTGGCAAATCCGCCAAGCCCCATATGAAGGCCTTGTCATTGAGAGGCAGCCGATTCCGAGCCAATCGCCAGGTAAGCGAAAACTCAGGGTTACTGAGATAATCCGCCGTTGGCGCCCAAGACCAGTAAGAGCGAAACTCAACCTACGACAAGCTAGGCTCCCCACGTAGGGAATCCTACGCGACCCCCTCCATTAAAAGATGATAGAAGACCTTCCTAGGCCGTGAAAGGTCACTGGACCGAGGAACAGCCAACAAGGCCGACCGACACTCGCGAAAGAAATTCGATTGATCCCGGGGTTTACGACGGCGCTAAACCCGCGAGATGGGGGGCTTAATAGTAAGGCGAGGGAACGTGTCCCTAACAATCCCCGCCATAATCAAATCTCCTGTCAATGCGCGGCGTAGGAAAGCCAACCTCGAGGCGAGTTTGTGGCTCACCACGTTCGACATTCCCAGCCCCCCATGACACGGACGTTGTGCACAGACTCATCTGTCGACCCGATTCCAGCGTCCCCCCCCCGCCCATAAAATGGAGGATATCGAGAACTCGAGCGGCTTCCGATAGTCTTTACAGAGAGGAAGTACGGACAATAGATAAAGAACAAGAGGGAAAATGTATGTAGCACACACCTCCGCCCTGCCCTTCACGGACAACCTCCGTCGACGCCAAGTCTTACCGGCAGTGTCGAACAAGTCTTCTCCGAACCCAACAGAGACTCGGCAACTGACTGCAAACTCTCCTGCAGGATCTTGGCCAAAATCTTTAACTCTATGTTTGGCAGAGTTATGGACCTGTAATCATCTAGTTTCCCCCAACACCCTTGCCCTTTTTCAACAGCGTGATCACACCCCTGGAGAACCGGTCGGGGGGGGGACCCCTGCCTGAACCAGTTGTTGAACACCACAGTCAAAATCGGGACAAAGATGTGCGACAGCCTCAAGTACAATTCATAGGGCAAACCATCCTGACCGGGCAACTTGCCTCTGCCGACCTTCTTCAATGCCGCGTAGACCTCGCCTTCCGTGATCTCTCTCTCGCAGCTAGCCGCTTCAGTCGGCGAAAGCCGAGGAAAGTCGACCAAATAGCTGCGAAACTCGTCCGCACGAAGACCAGGCTCCTTGGTAAAACGGCTCTCGAAATGCCGCCGAAACGCCTCGCATATGTCGTCAGTGGCCCGCACAGTACGCCCTTCCGGGGTTGTGACTTCACGAATGTAACGATCGTAACTTCGACGAATCTCTTCCTTGCGCAAATCTGCGCCCATATTCACAGCTTCGGAAAATATCTTGCTTAGCCTAAATCTAATTACTTGGCCCATGTAACGCTCGCTATTCGAACGCTCCACGGCCTCCCTAGCTAATGCTATCTCTAGGGGATCCCTCCAGCCACCGCCCGGGACAGACTAGCCTTAAGCGTCTTCACCTTTTCAGCTCTATCTAGGGCGAGCCGTTTGCTGAAATCCGTGGTGAAAGACCTAATCCTACACTTAAGTCTATCCCATCACTTATTCCCGATAACCGCACCCACTAGCTCCCGCTGCACTAAGCTAATTAGCTGCTCCTGGAAGTCCCGCATATCCAGTAAAGACAGATTGAACTTCCAGTAACCAGCCACTTCTGAGATGAACTGCCCTCCTTCTCATTCCAGCCCTTTACATAGAGCTTGGTAACTCGCCTATGCAAAACACCATTAAGCCAGTTACCAATCACAGTTTCCGCGCCTGCCCACCTCCACTCGCTTTGGGGGTGTCAAGTTGACCGACCAACTCATTACACGCCCCCCCTGATCTTAAGATCACAAAGCTCCTCGGCTCGAGAGATGGTCACGTCTGTCTGGTGACCGCGTCCGCATATACACAACTTGCACACTTGACATATTGGGATGACCACACATGCGCGAACTCGCTTGCTCCGGGGTGGCAGATTTCCAGATTCATCTCGTGTCTCGCTGTCATGATCGCACAACTCGGGGCAGGCCTCTTCTGCCGGGCACTCCTGAGCGGGATGACAGAGTCCTCATCCTCGGATGAACTCTCATCCGTTGAGCTGCCATCAGCCTCTGGACAGCTGGTCACGTTAACGTCCGCAAGTAGAGTGCTGATGTCTGAGGCAACGCTCAGTGGATCCGACTTTAAATACACCACTTGTGCACCATCTTCAGAGTCACTTTCATCATCTGATGACGGTTTTAACCCTACAACAGGCCGCATGTCTTTAACATGGCGAGACACGCCATCGACCCGCACTGACTGCGGGCTGATAATCTCGGTAACATACCCCATTCTAAGCTTGTCCGTACACTTGCTGTGCGGGGTCTTAACCCACACTACGTCACCAATTCTGTATTTTGCTATGTCAATGCCTCGCAGCCGTAAGTGATAGGCGTGCACCATGTTATCCGGTGCTGTTGTAGGCGAAACATCGTCTTTAGGCGTCACATTATACCAATAAACTGCTTCGGGGATCGAACATCGCTTCCTGGCTGTAATCACTTTTATAGACCAGTGGTTCCTTTCTACTATGCCGTTTCTCACCGGCACGTAGGCACACCGGAACCGAAGCCGCACACCCCACTTCCTTAAGAACTGCGAGAATTGCTCTGAGGAAAACGCTGCACCATTATCTGACAATATTTCTGCAGGTGGCCCCCGGTCGTAAAAGAAAGACTCTAATTGACTATTATGCTGACAGTGTCCTGTCGATGCAGCAATCGCCAAATGGCGAAGCAAGAGAGACCACAGTCAATAATAGTTAAATAGAGCTTGCTGCCAACATGCGTAACATCTATCCCCAGCCTGTTCCAAACATGGGTAGTACTCAAATTTCCTTTTTGCCATTGCACCGGTGCCGGGTCAATTGACTGGCACGCCTCGCACCTCTGCACTACTGTCCTAACATCCGCCTTTTTAACTGCTGGGTCGACCATTTTCGAGAAGTAGAGCGCCCGTTTAATCATGTATGCTCATGATCCGCTAGAGGTCCATACTGAGCGCAGAAGCCGTATATGGCAGCTGCAGAGGTTCAGACTCTTTCCGAGCAGCAGTCAACCAACGCTGCGGAAAGCGAGTCAATGCATTTGCTCTGCTGACTGCCGATTTAACTAACGCTACTTCCACAGACAGGTTGTACTCTTTGATAGTTTCAGTCAGCGTGGCGAGCCGCCTTCGTATCAACGCCTGAGGTTTGCCGAAATAGCTTGTGTTGAAATGTGTCACGAAAAAAAAATTCGTCTCTCTCTCTCTCTCTCTCTCTCTCTCTCTCTCTCTCTCTCTCTCTCTCTCACTGTCGTAGCGACGGGTACAGTCTCCACTTCTGAGACGAACTGCCCTCCTTCTCATCCCAGCCTTTTACATAGAGCTTGGTAACTCGCCTATGCAAAACAGCAACAGGCCAGCTACCAATCACAGTTTCCGCGCCTGCCCACTTCCACTCGCTTTGACCGACCAACTCATTACACCTTCCCTGCTATTAACTCCTAGGTAGGAGGAGAAGAAAAATGATATGGTCTGAACTTATGTGAAATGAGGAGTTCCGCCGGAGGACCACCTAGCCAAGCATCTCCCACACTCTCGCTCAGCGCCGTATTCACTGGTTTGGCCAAGTCCTGAAAAGATCTGCTGACTACCTCACTAGAGTAATTTACCAATTCGATCCGCCATTTGCAGACTGGAGACGACCTCGCGGCAGACCACGCAGCCGTTGGAAGGACGTCGTCCACCAGGACCTCCAATAGATAAATCTGGAAGATGTTCCGATGTTTTGCCAAGGCTGTGAGAGCTGAAGGGACAAGGTGGCCCTCGTGGGCTCGACACCTTCATAGCATGAGATTTTGTAAGTAGCATTAGAAGGGTATTTATTTCTGAAGGTATTTGGGCGAAAGCTAAAGCAAAAGCCACGATAAGAATTTAAACACGATACGCTAATTCCACTTTCCAGTCTGATAACCGCGATGCACATATCCTTTTATCCTCTCCAAACGTTACAACAAATGCTTCGCTGCTTCCTGCTTCCCAGCCTATTGGAAGCTCTCCTTCGTAGTTCCTGTTTTTAAGAACTCTGGGGAACCATCTGACTGTTATCGTCCTGTTAGTCTCTCTCTCTCTTTTCGGTAAAGTACTCAATGCCGAATTAGTTAAGTATCTTACTTTGCACGACCTTCTCTCAGGCAAGCAATATTGCTTCCGTTTCGCCAGGTCTACCGCCGACGTGTTAACAGCCATCACTGAAATTGTCTATCAAGCCTTAAATAAGAATAGCAAAGCTCGTGCTTTGGCTCTAAATAACTCGAAGACGTTCTACAGATTTTGGCATGATGGCCTTCTCCACAAGCTCAAGGGCTACGGTGTCATAAGACGATGATTTGACTTAATCCAAATGTTCCTAACAAATCGATTAATAAAGGTCGTGTTTAACGAACACGCTTCCAAATATTTTCATACTAACGCAGGGGTCCCAGGGCTTTATCCTTGGACCTACATTGTTTCTTATCCTTATCAATGATCTCCCCAAGGTCATCAGTCCCAACTAAGTATTTATGCAGATAACGCAACTATTTACTCCTTAGTAGCAAATCCAACAGACCCGACAAAGTAAACCTGGCAACTGTTCTTGAAGAGGGCTTCCAATCAGTGATTAACTGGAGCAGGAAATGGCTTGTAAATTTTAACGATTCCAAAACAAAACTGTTTTCATTTAATCACCACAGAGAAACTTTTCTGTCTACCATCAACATGGCTGATGCTAAACTACAGGAAAGTAAAACTCTATGCCTTCTTAGCCTCACGTTTTCCACTAACATAAAGTGAAGCGATTATATCAAATCAAATGCTATGTATACTGCAAGGAAATTTGGTTCGCTGTCATGCCAAAAACATTTTCTCATCAGAATCCATCTTACACATTTATAAATCTATCATTCGTCTGTGCATTGAATACTGTTGTCATATATAGTCTGGTGCTCCTGCTGTACATTTTGAAATTCTTGACAAAATCTAAAGAATGATCTGTTATATAATCGATCCTGATCAGGCATTTCGTCACCATTCACATTCTCACCGATGTGGCATGGCTTCCCTCTGCCTGTTCTACAAATATGTTCACGGCAACTGCTCTGATGATTTTTTCCCTCATGTCCCGATTACATGATTGGCAACTAGGTCGCACCGTTTTACTGTCAAACTAGATAAATGCAACCGCTACTTCTACTCTAACAGTTTTTTGTACACTTCCCAAATATGTTGTCATATACACTAGGTTACATTTTCATTCACGTACATTTGTGGCTAGTATGACTTCAACGTACATTTGTGGCCAGTATGACTTCAACGTTTAACGTATGTAGTAGTGAATTAACTGAGAAGTGTTCCGTTTAACAATGGCAGAGTACTAATATGTGAGCAGGCACATATGATTTTTACATACGGTTACGCGAATGGTAATGGGCTTGAGGTTGCATGGTTGTATCAGATTGCGTTTAATGACCGAAGGCAGTTGAGTCATCCAACCTTGCTGTTGCTTATCGTCACGTTGCGGTGGTAGGATCCGTGACACCACAAACTATGTTAATTAGTATTTTGGGATTGTGTTTTGGATTGTACTTTTAAGAGTGTCTATCGTAAACTTTAAACTTAACTTATAAACGAGGATTTTTGGATATATGTTTATATGGACTTTTTTCCTGTTTTGGTGTGAGGAACTCGCCCCCAAAGTTTATAAAAGTATTTTTTATATACCCTGTATGTGAGTGTGCGTGTGTGAAAGAGAGAGGAAGAGGTGTGTGTGTGTGTGTGTGTGTGTGTGTGTGTGTGTGTGTGTGTGTGTGTGTGTGTGTGTGTGTGTGAGTGAATGAATGAATCTAATCTAATTTCTCTTAATTTAACTTTTAGCATTTGAGTAAAATCTGGTAGTTTCATGTATCATAGATAGGATGTGATGGGTAAATTGTCGTCTAATTTGCTCAAAAATAAAAATAACATTGACATCTTATTTTAACACATTACCAAAATTACACAAAAATATCTTGAAATACTAAAGAGTAAATCTATTCAATAAAATCTTCATTAGCTTTAACTAGACCTCCACACGACTTTGGAATCTCGTGCAACCTTTTCTGGACTGTCTCTCTGTGAATTATGCCATAACTTTGCTTTCAGTTCATCTTTGGTGTTACAAGGAATTTTCTTGGTCTCTCGCTCAACTGTGCCCCACACATAATAATCAAGGGGTTGCAGTCTAGGGTGTTAGGTGGCCAGATGTAATGGGTAATGTGATCGCAGAAATTGTCTGACAGCCATGACTGGATTCTCCTCCTTGTGTGGCATGGTGCAAAGTTCTATTGCCAGACACAGGACCTTCCAACAGCCACACTCTTGACCCAAGCAGGTACTACCTCCTCAATGCACTTGATGTAGGCTTCCGTGTTGTCTGAGACCCTGTGGGAAGATGGATGGAGGCATAATGTTGCCATCACTAGTGATCACTCCAAACACCATGATGTTAACTGGATATATCATCCAACTGTTTCCGAAACCTGTGCACTGTCCTTGTATTGATACCCAAACACGCTGAAATGTACGTATTGGAGCTTCAGAAGCGAATGCCAAGCATTACAGCATGCCGTTTCAAAATTTCTGGCTGAGTAAATTGCATCATGGTGCTCTTTTTCTCACAGACAGTGCCCAACTGACCCTACTGTGCAGTCGACAAAATCAAAAACAAACAACCCGCACCCGCGAAATTAAAAATATAAAATGGCGACAATTTACACAGCGCACCATGTAGATAGTATTTACTTGTAATCACTGTAATAACTATCTAGATACGAATATTATTTATTCCATATATTATATATATATATGTCAGTCAATTATGTATCATGCGTGGTACACGCTTAGGTGATCATGTATCGAAAGATACATGACTGACGAGTCAGATTGTTTCCCGCAGTAGTTTGTCATTTCTTTCTGCGATAGATCAGTTGCCATCCAAGAATATAGAACCCGGTCTGTCCTGCTATTTACCCATAGCTGAGGGGAGAAAAAGAGGTTTCATACCTTTCCGAAGGGAATTAGCACGTAAGTGAATGTAATTCGAACTCGGCTTTCCGATTCCTCAATCCGAGCTGCTATCCATACTCCACCGTGCCTCCTCAAATATGAAGAACGTGAGATATAGATGAGCTTGGATCGAAACCCGACCGAATCGGCATCAGTCAGAGTTTCTACCCTGAAGCCATCAACAAAGTCGAAAATGTTTTCGTGTGACGCATTTCGTCCTTTAGGACTTAATCGGACAAAATTTGTTACGTTGGTAATTTAATTTTTTTAAATTTATTTTTGGTATATAATCTAGCCGATTTTATTTAGATTCTTTTTCTTTTTCTTTCCATCACTTACTTTTGTTATTAAATGTCCTAGATGATCTGCTAGGTATGGGGAAATGTAAGAGCCAGCGCGCAATTTTTCTGTGGTTGACCTTGTGATGAAGACATTCTCGTCCTAGTGAACAGTTTTTCCTTTGAGCATTTTTATGTCAAAATTGTCGTTGTCTCGTTACGGTGAGTAACTAATACGTTTAATGTATTGATTTGTAAAATGTCCCTTTTGTGTTCATATGATCTTTTGTTTAGAGTCCATGAGGTTTCTCCTGTCTATTTTTGTGACAATTACTACAGGCGATCGAGTACATTCCTCCAAGTTTTAATTTTTTCTTTTGTTTAATATTAACTAAGTCTTTTATTGTTTCAGACAGATATAAAAAAGAGAATTTAATTTAAAATTCCAGCATCCCTCGTTCTTGCGTATGCGCAGTCACATCAACGGAACAAATTTAGTCCGATGAAGTCCTAAAAGACGGAACGCGTCACACGAAAAATTAGTCATACATTTTTCCCCAATATTGTTCTTGATATATAACAATTTATATATCGTTATCTCATTATATATATATATATATATATATATATATATATATATATATATATATATATATATATATATACCCGAATGTAATGAGAAAGAAATAATATATGAATTCTAACGTTCACAGCATTAATTCAAAAGAGGGATCAATACCGAGAGTAGAGCAATAATTATTTATTATAATGTTTTCATATAGACAAAAACAATTTACTCACTACAAAGATTCAACCTTGTTTCGGTGCATTTAGTTGCATCTCGACTGGTGAGAAACAAAAATGGTTATGAACAATTCTGTTTGTAAGCAGGCCGCTCATAGAACGTCACTTTAGGGAAAACATTTTAAGAGGGGACGTATAAGGGTAAAGAAAAGATAGGAAAGGTAAAAGGGTGACAGAGTGAAACAATAGTGTTTGTTGATAGCAGTTTGGAAGGATAGTTGAGGTGTTAAGGTGATGGCTCGACCCGAAAAATATAAATCGACAGAGATGGTCAAGGGTTTAGGCACATCACTTAAAGATCTAACATTACAATCTTGCTAAACTTTCAAATCCATAATTTAAACGTTTAAAATTATAACTCACCTCCTTTTATATACTTTCTACCCTCTTATATACCTTTCTACTAATCTATCTTAGATTATGATTCTTAAAATGTTTTTTGCACATATATAATACTAATAATAGTATCAGATAAATTGATTTACATCCATACTTATTCTACACGTTATACAGTCCGACAATAGGTCAAACTTTGCTTATAAAAGTTATATTAACATCTCATACTTTTATATAGCTTTCTACTTATATCTTAAATTCTGAACTAATACATATTTTTTAAAAAAAACAAATAACTTCAACACACCAAGAAAAAATCTCCACCTCTTAATTTACAAATTTACATAAGACGTTCATTGATTACAAAACGAGTATAAATAACTCCAGCCTAAATATGCGTAATTCAGCTCTTGCATGGTTTTAAAGTTACCAAAAGCCTTTCCAATTACTACTACAGCCATCATCTAACCTTATCCCTCCTTCTTCCTTCATCGTTTTACTCTCTCCTTTCCTGCCCCTCTTGAGAGGCTTGGAAGTGCTGTGCCTGAAACCTTGACCGTCGCTGTCGATTTATATTTTACGGGGCGAGCCATCATCTTAACACCTCAACAATCCTCCACCAAACTGCTATCAACAAGCGCTATTGTCTTACTCTGTCACCTTTTCACCTTTCCTATCTTTTCTTTACCCTTATACGTCCCCTCTTAAAATGTTTCCCTTTTTTAGTTTTTTCCAAACAAATAGAAAAAAAGGAAGTGACGTCCCACGAGCGGCCTACTTACAAACAGAATTGTTCATAACCATTTTTGTTTCTCACCACTCGAGGTGCAACTAAATGCACCGAAACAAGGTTGCATCTTTGTAGTGAGCAAATTGTTTTTGTCTATATGAAAAAACTATATATATATATATATATATATATATATATATATATATATATATATATACGCAGGGTGTGTGTGTGTGTGTGTGTGTGTGTGTAACGAATGAACAGCCGCAATTTTCGACGGATTTTCACCAACATTTACATGCACATGCTCCAAATTAGCGGAAGGCCAAGACCAACTTTGCATTTCCCATCTCCCACCGATAGTGGAAATAATCGATTTTTTCATGCTTCTACGGCAGTTTTCATGTAGGTTTCGGCCATTTTCTACTGGCTAGAGTGAGAGCCTATAGCTGGCTGCCACGAATAGGCAGGAAGATTCTATTGGCCAGCGTGAGAGCCAACAGCTGACTGACATGAATGTTAACTAGCATGCAAATAAATTCGATAGCTGCATTCGTCACAAGTGGGAAAAATTTAAATCTGCATGGCACTTTACTCCAATTGGCTCATTCGCTTGCATAAACTCAACGTTGATTCTGATTCCGCAGAACTGGATTGGGTGTGAAAAAGTATTTGTTGTTAACATTCTTTTTTCATTCGGTTTTTCCAGTTACGAGTCCTTTTTTAAAGCTTATCGTTTTGTGTTCATTTTGTTTAGTTCTTTTTTCGTAACAGATTTAATGTTTTGTATAGAGCTTAGAAAAAATTCGCAGTGTGAGATAGGCACGAAGTAAGGCATGTAGCAACATCAGCACGGCAAAGGGCACTCCTTTAAAGGCAAGGAAGGGCAATATTATTTTAAGTCAAGTGATAGCAATTGATGTATGAGTCGTACGATTTTTTAATCAAGCACGGGCAACGCCGGGCCATGCTTCTTATATATAATATATATATATATATATATATATATATATATATATATATATATATATATTAAGGTAATGAAGATTAAGGTAATCCGTGTGGGATAATTCCAAAGAGGAGCTAATCCAGAGAGCTCAATGTAGCACCAGAGCAAACATTAATTAAATAATTAAGAAAGAGACAACCTTAAGGCTCCATGAATATAATTTATTTCTCCAGAAAATACATTTTTCCTGGTTCATCAGGTCAAATCTCTAATTACAACAGCTTTGTAACAAGAGATGTGACCTGATGAACCAGGAAAAATATATTTTCTGGGGAAATAAAATATAGTCATGTAACCTTAAGTTTGTCTCTTTCTTAATTATTTAATTAATTTATATATATATATATATATATATATATATATATATATATATATATATATATATATATATATATATAATCCTATGTCCTTTTCGGAATTATAAACGATCAACAGTTTCCATTCCTGTATAATCTGCAAATTACCGTGTTTTCTTGGGAAATATTGGATAGCATTTTTCGTTGCCTACTTGACTGTTTTAAATTCAGGGGCTGCTGCCTACTATTTATCTCATGGCTGGAGGGGAAGAGAATCTGGACTCGACTCAACGATTCGATATTCCGCGCCGATAACAGATATTTGTACATCCTTTTTAGAACTATTAGTCTGTGTTTTAACTGACCTGTAATGAAACAAATAGCTGTAAAGCATGCCTTGAAAACGATTCGTGTTGATATTTATTACTTTATACGAAATATCTACTGCTTTCCTGAATATATAAACAGACAAGTAAATTCAGTGATTTAAGCATCAAGGTTAACCCGATCAACATCGCTCGGGCGATTTGGGCACAAAAGGTTTACTCCAAAAATAATATCTTTTTGGCACTGCAGCAAAATGGAGAATCGATAGAGCTACACAATATTCGAAACAACTGAAACGCGCTAGCAAGGTCAAGGTCAAGAAAAATTCACAAATAGAAATTATATCATTGATTTATCTCTGTTGCCCTCCACGCTGGATTATTTGAGAGAAATGTCTTACGTATGAACTAGATAAAATTGCGCATTTGCAGTTTTGGAAAGAAAGCAGTCATTATCTACGCAAAGTACACAATCAATACCTATGGAAGTACACGATCAATACCTACTCAAAGTACACGATCAATACCTATGGAAAGTACACGATCAATACCTACGCAAAGTACAGATTAAAACACAAACGGTGAAAGGGAATAATCGTCCAAATTTTTTCTTTGTGATTTTCTTTTTTATATTATTTAGAGGGTTGGGACGCGTGTTTCGTAGGTTTTATTAGGCTAAATAATAGCCGAATGCAATAAAGATGAGTGTTCCATGACGTCATAATCTCCCGATAGGTAGGAGACGGTGGCTCCTAAAAATAAGCATTAAAAATTTAACAGACTTATAGCAACAGAGTTGAACATTAAACAGTTTCTTTTCACTCAGCTGGATTTTATCATGTTTAAATAGAAACAATTGTTTGATTTAGATATCGTTGGCATAAAACTTATTTGATATATATGAAAGAATTTATTAATCTCTCTCTCACTTTCTCTCTCTTAGATCTCTCTCCTTTTGCTCACACTTTCTATTTCTGTATATGTTTGAATGTGTGCACATATAAAATATAATATTTGACATATATATATATATATATATATATATATATATATATATATATATATAAGAATCCCTAAACATTCATTCATGTCTATTGGCATAAATGATCAAAGTTTTTGACTAAGGTAAATACCTAACTTTAATGGGATCTATAAATGTATCAGTCTCTCTCTCTCCCCCTCTCTCTCCCTCTCTCTCTCTCTCTCTCTCTCTGTGCGCGTACGTATATTGTATATATATATATATATATATATAGATACATATATAGTGGTTAACGGCGACGAAAGTGATGTCGATATGCTAAATTCTAATTTCAGATGAGATCTTAGCGTTCATTTTAGCACAAATACACTTTTGCGAAAATCTTTTTTCCCCCAGATGTAAATTAAATAGCAAGACAGACTGAGAGCCTTGATTGACAACCAGTCTAGAAGAAGTACATCTCTGAATTCAAAACTTGCAAAATTTGGAACACTCAGCTCTGTAGCGATATTTAATGGCTAAGACAGTCAATTTAAATCCTAACCCGACAGTCAAGGTGATTTATTTTATGATGTAATTATCTTATCAAGTTCGGTGATGAAGTTTTGCCATTATTCTCTACATTGTTCAGACTAGTATCCTCATCTTACATTTTTTTCTCTTTTTACAAATATAGTTTGTAATTTGTTCACTTGGTTTTATTATTTAACTGAAGTGGTATTAAAAGCAAATGAAAAAACACATCTATATGGGTTTAATATAGGTATGTCCAATATTTCGCTAAAAAGTGGTATACCTTAACGACAAAAGGTCCCCAAATTGATAAAACAATTTTTAACGTTTAAATATTTATGTTGTTATTAAAGAGGAAAGACCAAAGTATTTTCTGAATATTTTTTCAGATTTTTTAATCCTTCCTATAAATGTTAAAAATTTTATTAAAAAATCTTGTTTTTTTTCCAGTCAAAAAATTTCGTAAAATCAAACTTATCGACATTTCTGTCGGAAAGATCATAGTTTGTTAGTTAAAAAATCATGAAAAATCAATTACACCTTTTTCTTTTGTTATCTTAGGAAATTTAGAATGATTAAAGTATACTTAATGTAATTTGAAAGAAACATTACTTACATTTTTAGCAGAACATTTTTAAGAGAGATATTTCCAACCAGGGTGGTCTATTTTGAGTCATTTTTGACAGGCGTTAATTGATTTACGTCAATATATTCACAACTTACGGCACGGAAATTTATTGGACGGTAACGCAGAAGTGATATAATTCGTTCTAATTTTAAGTGAATCTGGTTAGTAGATTTTTTTAAAAAAAATTCACTTTCAAATTTTTTTTTTTTTTTACCTTACGTTTGAGGAAGAATTCTGCACTGAAAATAACATTTAAATTATGAAAGAAAATCAAATTTTACAAGTAAAAATAAAACAGTAAAAAAAATACATTTTTTTAAATTGAGGTTTATTTTCAGTCATGAAATATTTTTCTGAGAATATAAAAATTACATGAAACACCATTAATTGAAACGGGTTAACTTAATGAAATGAGATTTTATTTATTTTTTATTAAGGCAGATTTTTTTCTATTTATTAATAATTATATGGCAGTAATATGAGTTTTATTTTATTTATTAATAAAATTAACATGCTATGTTGGTTTTGTTTTGACTCAACAAGTATTTTTTAGTTTGAGTAGTAGCGAGCTAACTCCAGAAAATTTAAACTCCAAAAATCGTTTTAATTGATAATTTGTCGTGTGGATAATAATTCCAAAGTAATGTACAATGAATTTATGCATTCGATTTCAAACTTGAAAATTTGGGTGGACTTCCAAGGGCGTTTTTTTTTTTTTTTGTAATTGTAAATAGTCGATATTTTCTTTTATCCCACTATTCGATTATATTTGAATAGAAAAAGAAAAAAATTGAAAATAATACGACGATATTCAGAAAACTTGACAAGCGTTGTTTTGTTGTTACTGAACGAATCAAAGCCATTTCTGAAGTAAAAAAAAAACTTGGTTCTATCAAAGGAAACTACTCATGTGACATTATTTCAACAATGTGCATCCGTACTTTCGTTGTAGACGATTTTAAATACAATTTTGGAATATTAAAAATTATTTTAAAAATAATTATGGTTGTCAGATTTTAATAAGCTTTCAAATTTATGATCTTTAAACAGTAGACAACATAATATATCATTTCCATAAGGTTGCAGAAAGAACTTAATGTATAAATATATAACAACCTTTTGTCATATTGTGTATTAAAAATTGAAAAAAAAAAAAATTAATGTAAAAATTCATTGTTCATCAAAAAATTTTTTTTCTTTCAGATAATAATTACCTTCGTATATATTATTCAGAAAAGCCATTAAAAACTTTCTTAAATTAAATATTGTCTTAGTTTTATTGGGTTTTGTATTTTTACAATTGAGGTAAAAGTTTGGACAATTTCGGACATTTTTTTAACAAAAAAATCGATGATTTAGATTTTTCAGAGTTTTGTGCATTTAATTAAAAAAAAATTCAGGTTGCAAATAATTCATGAACATTATTGTACAAATATTAATAGATATAAAGAGTAATATGATGCCCTGAAACTAATTGAAATTGTAATTGAATGTATGAATAATATATTTCTTACCTCTGTAGCCACCTGGGGTATTTAGTTGCATGTTGATTTTCAAATGGTTCAGAGTTGCCCAGAAATATTCGTCCGGACTTGAAATGTCCTCCATCCATTTAAGAAGGTCCTGTGCCCGCTTGTCAAACAAAGCAAACTGTACAAAGCCTTTGCTAAATACACCGTAGGCGCTGCCCTTAACAATACTGATTTTATGTGGGGGAGGTGCTTTTCTCTTACTCGTCCGCTTAATATAGCTCGTCTCCCCCTTCCTGGACCAGTAGATGTAGTGCCGGTACTGAAAACGCTCTGGAAGAATGCGTTTCCCTGTGATTCCTTCAATATCATTAGCACCATTGTAGATCTTAAGAATCTTAACCAATTCTGCGTTCGTCTTGAGCGGATATACCTGACTAGGCAAATTTATAAAATATTTCCAACTTCCGTTCCTTGAGATTAAGTCAGTCATGCAATTGATGTCGGCCTGAAGCCGAGAAAATGAAGAATAAACAACTTCTTCAAGTTTGGAAGCGATGAAAACGTTATTGAAACAAGACACCAACTGTATGACTGCATAATGCAACTGGAACGGTGCCTTAGCATCAATATGAAGGCAATACCAGTTCTGTGGCCGGTAAATTGCACGCAAGAGCTTTTCCACCTGCACAACGTCTTTATACAAGAGTATGCTATAAGCCACAGGGAATTTCATTTCCTCGCGAGAAGAATGGAGTATGTAGCGCTGTTTCTTCTTGAATGCGTTGCAGTTGGCCACTTGGCGCAGTAGTTCTTTCTCACTAGTCGGTTTCATTTGTTTCATCACGTTCAGAGCGCGGATAAGTTCGGTCTCATTCATGTTGAGAATTGCTTTGCAATTGACTGACTTAACAATGCGGTCGTTTGGGTCGCAGTGCGGTAACATAGACTCTGTTGTTCTCGCTTCTGCCAGAACTTCTTTAGGGGTGGCGAACTGGTTTCCAGGAATAGCAGCATGAAGAATCATCCCAGGGAAAGTGTACAATTTAAAAAACGAGTAGCTGAAACCGCAAATGCCGGCCAAGAAGAAAACAATGACGAGTCTTTTCAGCTTTCGACTCATGCTGAACATTTCACAGAAGTAGGGACTGCTCGAGTGGAATAAGAAAAACGAAAGATGCCACGGAAGATTCAAACTCTGAAAATAATAAAATATAACAAAATCATTAAGTTTCAAATAAAACACACACACACACACACATACGCACACACTCACACACATATAATATAATATATTTATAAACATTATAGTGATTTTTTAATCATTTCAAGCAAGGAAATAAAGTCACTAAGATGCAAGGTGTTTACTGTGTGTGAAAGAATATGAGAAAAAGAAAACATTATAAAGGTGGAAGAACAATAAAATAAAATAGGAATTAAAAAGACAGAAGATAACGATTGACACTGCATTTAAATTTTTGAAGATCAAATTTGATTAGAAAGTAAGAAGCCGGAAAAGGGTTCCACAAGCGAGAAGACTGAGAGAAAAAACTGTTAGCATAGAACTTTCGGTTACATCTAACCATTTCAACTGAAAAATGGTGAGAACTTGCCGCCAATATAGTACTGCTCTTAAATGCATTATGTCTAACCAAAGAGAAAAGTTCATCAGAACAATTACATTGAAAATATTTATAGGAAAGGCACTGAGAAGCTACGTTACGGCGATGAGAAAGTGACTGATCCGAGATGCCAGATCAAGACCAATAACATTACAGATTTTTATTTGTATTTGATCAAGAATCTTTAAATGAATAGCGGAAGCATCAGACCAGATGTGAGAACAATATTCAATGAGACTATATATATATATATATATATATATATATATATATATATATATATATATATATATATATATATATATATGATAAAAATATAGTTTTGTGGTATGTTATATTATGCGAATGTCAATGATAGAGCGTATGTAAATATAAAAGTGGAGGTCAACGCCAATCGGCGACAGTCTGTTTCAAGCTTCAGGCTGTGTGTGTTGTGTTTTGGCTCAATTATTTATATATGTTGTTCAATGGCACATTATGGGTAGTAAGGTTTATTGTATTATCCTAACAGTTATTGTTTGGGCGGTAACGGTTATGTTTCAAATTATTCTAGAGGCTATTGAGTAGAAATAATTGTGGACCCGAATGCGGATATTTGTAGCTATTTTGTAGTGCTGTCTTTTAAGTTTTTATTCATTATTTATTATTGATTGCAACATATATAAATACACATGGCCTGTACATTGTGTTCAAGCATGAAACTGTCTATCGCCGCTTGGTGTTAACCTCACTATCCATTATATATATATAACCGGACGTCTAGCCACACTGATGAGCTGTGATACAGCGAAACAGTCTGTCTGTGGATGACAATATATATATATATATATATATATATATATATATATATATATATATTATATTATATTATATTATATTATAGTGCATTTCATAAATATTTTCTTCTTTTCCCATCATAACATAAAGCCTACAATTCATTGGAAACATTTCCTAACAACTAGATTTCGTAGCGATTGATGAAGATGATTTCTTTTCCTAAATTATCTCGTGAGAGGGAACAGAGATCAACGAAATCAACTTTTCTTTATCATACCTGCATCTGGATGGTACAGGATCTTCTGCAAACCTTTCCACACTGTCCACAATTTTACGCGTTGTTGTACCTTTTGCAAGATTTTAAGTTTTATTTTATTTTGTTTTGTTTTGCTTTTTGTTTATTTATTTATTTATTTATTGTTAAACAAATGAGACTTATAACTTATTTTAAAGTTTCAAACTGGCAACATGGATATCAATTTGAAATTTCAAAATTCAGAATATTTCCTTCAAATAGATACCGTTGTTTTACATCTACGCAGAACAACGACGCTTTCATCATAACAGATAGATGTTGCCATCATTCAATAAATAAAGTTTTAGTTCCAAATTATATATATTAATAAAATATGAAACAACTAATAATGTGAGACCCAATTGTAGATATGTATGTATATATGTATGTGTGTGTGTGTGTGTGTGTGTGTGTGTGTGTGTGTGTGTGTGTGTGTGTGTTTGGTGAACACTCTCGTTTCGAAGTATGAGGGCCAAACTGTTCAGTTTTAGAATTGATTATTTGATTTTAGCTTGCGTAGAAACAAACACATTTTTTCAGAAAAAACTGATAACAGAGAAAATTGTACACAGAGTGCTAGGAAGTCTCCAAGAAGTCATCGTCGAATTTGAATTCACAATTCTTTTCTTCTCCTAGACTGCTTAACAACCAAGGCTAGGGCTCAGTTTGCACTGTTATTTAACCAATACCTGGTCGGAGAAGAAATGGATCTATAATTGTGCTGATAACCATGATGCTACGCACACACGCTTCCACACGCGTGCACACACACACACACACACACTCACACACACACACACACACACATATATATATATATATATATATATATATATATATATATATATATTATTTGATTACTAGTTCTGCAAATAGACACATAGTTATGAATTGTATTAGTCATGAGGGAGAAATCTTTTTTGTCATTTTTCTACTGGAGCACCATTTCATTTATGTTTGAAGATAACATGGTCAAAAGATTTATTGGTAGAGAATAAAACCATATCCCCTTTTTCCTCAAGTTAAAGGACGAGGCATATAATTACTGAGATAAAATCCCTTTGTCAGAATATGTTTCAGAGCAAATTTCTAAACATAGTATGAATAGATAAAATAAGGAACAAAGAATGCTGACAACGGAAACAAAATTCGTTAACATACGAGAATATGAAAAAATAGTCTTGGTTTGTAACCAATTCAAAACCTCTTTCTTCAATGTAGTAATGTTAATAAATATTTTCGGCTACATATTTCAAAAATATTTAATATATACAAGCTATAAATGTGAAGTAGGCACAAACATAGCAACCACGAAGCAAGATAAATAAGAGAGAGACGAGTTGCCTCCCTTTGTATACATTGGTACTCTATTGTGTATTTAACGTGCCGTCTGTCTCCACCCGAACTGGCATCAAGTAGACCAATAAATATCGTCAGCCAGACTCTGGTATCGACACATTCATCAAGTCAATACGAGACATTGATTTGCAAATCACTCCATAGGAGATGGAGGTGATGGATAGACGAATGATTGGTTACACCGACAAACGCTAGTTAGCTCAGGCATCATGTCTTGCATAAAAAAATATGAGGAGGGAACGAAAATGTAAATTTTTAAAATGAAGTCGTTATGTTACTTTAGTAGTAGTAGTAGTAGTAGTAGTGCGTGTGTGTGTGTGCGTGTTATATAGTAACAGTTTCTAGTTATATGCTAACAGTTTCCAACAGTAACAAAAACCTTTATGTTTGCATCTCATGACTAGTAGATGAGAAAACGAGTCAAGTGTACAAACAGGAGCCTGGAATAAGCGTATAGATAGATAGATAGATAGATAGATAGATAGATAGATAGATAGATAGATAGATAGATAGATGTTTGGATGGATGTGAGCAGACTGAGATAGATTTAAGTTCATCGAGAAATATATGTATATCCAAAATTTGAAAACAAATACGCGCTTTCTTATTGGAATGAGGTTAATATCTGTTTTCAATTAATCTGTAGATAGAATTTTGTCTATATTAACCATCTTGTATATCTGTTTCTATACCTGTGGAATCTAGCGAAATTGCAAACGTATAAAGTCATTATAGCATCAGAATTCACCTTTAGATAGATAGATAGATAGATGTGCTGCGTTTGTTTGTGTGTGTGTGTGTGTGTGTGTGTGTGTGTGTGTGTGTGTGTGTGTGTTCTTATCCATCCGCAGACTTGCATTAAGTACACATTGAAACAAAAGAAATGCAAATGGATTGCTTTTTTCCCTACGTCTGAGCAGACAACACCGGAAGGGAGCATCACGTGACACCCGCGTAGTGCATATTGCTTTTACTTGCTTGCAGGCAACATTTCTGCACAGTAAATCTTGACAAAAGTTTCAATGTATACGCCCATTCACAATGCCACGAGAAGTTTTTAATATACCTCACATGTGTACTTGGTGTTAGCCCTGTGGTTCGGTACCAGAATTTTTTATAATGATATTCACCCTATACAAGGCCCAAAAAAACACTCACTGTAGAGGGGTATATAAGGAAAAGGCTTTAGAAGGAACCCGAAATCTAATCCTAAACAGGAATCAATGGATAAATCTCTATTCCTGTTTAAAAGAATAGAGGGGTGAATTGGACAATAGGCGAAAATTTTCTATTGAGAAAAGTAAAAGTAATTCAATAGTAAATAAAAGTTCAGAGTTTTAAGTGGAGACGTTAGAAGTATAGAGTTGAAGAAGACTTTAAAAGAGGTACCTACACTGATTTGCTAAAAAATTAGTGTACCATGATGAAAAAATAACCCAAACTTAATAAAAACAAAGATTTATCGCCAAAATCTTTATTATTAAGAGGAAAGACCAAAAGATTTTTTATTATTAAATTATATTTTTAATCCTTTTAAGAAGGTTCGAAATTTTAGTTAAAAATCTGCTCTTTTTTGTAAATTAAAAATGCAATAAATTAAGACATTATTTAATTAGAAAAACTTTTAATTAATTTTACGAATGAGATATATTAAGGACATTATTATCTTAAGAAAAAACAAATTTTCGATAAATAATGTATTTTTGGAAGAATTGTTTTCATTTTTTTTTAATTTTAATTAGGATAGTTTATAAAGTTTCAAATCTTTTAAATTTCCGCATTACTTTGACCCCATAAGTTGATATTATTATAAAGTAAAAACTATATTTACTGATCATAAATGGAAAAGTTTAGTACAAATCATTAAACACCAATATTTTCAAAAGAATGATTTTTGTATGTGTATAAACGTGCCTAATTTGTAGATACAGCTATATGACATTATCAGAAATTAAGTGCGATAACTATAGTAAATTTAAAGCTAAAGTATCTAAAATTCAATAAAATGCTAAATTGCAGAGAATATTTTCCCAAATTAAGATTACTGAGTACTTAAAAATTATTAAAAAAAGGCGCTCATATTATATTCCTCAATTATTTTTTACAGATATAGACACCGATGAAAAACATTAGATAAACTTCCAACTGCCAACACCGTAAATAAACAGATACTGCCATGTTTGCTAAAAATAATGATCAACAGGATAAACCACGAACAATGCTCAAAAAGCTTAGCCACAAATAATGCTCAGCAATAGTTGACACACATAACGCTCAACAAGACTAACCACAAATAACGCTCAGCAAGACTAGACACGAATGTAGACATTGGTTAGTAAAATCCATCATTTCTAGGTAAATTGACTACAGTCATTGATATGTTCTCGATGACGAATCATTTGTTGAAATCTTTCTAGTCCGATATTGTTGCCTTGATCACTTTGACATCTATTGAGTTGCAATTTGAAGATTGAATCACGTATGTTTTGGCACGATATCTGACACGTAATAAAGAAAATCACGTTTTATCGATTCACTTAATAATTCTCGGTCAATTACTTACTGAATAACACATAAGGTTTCTTCTGAACTTATCTGACTTTTATCCTTTATGAAAAAGTGATATTTCTAATGCCAAATATCTAAAAAAATAAAGTCTCAGAAAATAATAGGTGTGTGCAAAATTATGCAGGGTTTTTTTAGCCACGGAATATACAGTTAAAAAGCGGCTTATCCCTGAATTTCTTTTGTATATACCTAACAAGTCATTTCGATATCATATTCCTTTGTAAAAGATAAAGTTATGTAATTGAAGTGACCATATATTATAAGGTTTATTTATTTTCTATGTGTAAAAACTAGTTTTGAAGGTCTTAGTTTTCGGTCAATATGAGTAAAAGGAATTGGTGTCTTGAAAACTACAAAAACTCCAAAATTATGTAGCCAGATACAAGATTTATTTTATTTGTATAGTTTGTTTTTCATTTTTTTATTCAACCGTATTACGCATTTTATTCTGTTATAATTACATAAATGTGTAATATTATACACACGCACACACGCACACACACACACACACACACACACACATATATATATTTATTTTATTTCTAATTTATTTAATATATGTAAATATATAATAATTATTATATATATTATGTATTTATTATATATATATAATATATCATATATTATAATATAGATAATAAAATAATAAATGATTATATTTTATTATATACATATATCACGTATATTTACTCTACTACATATACAGGGTGACCCCAAAAAACGGGAATTTTTTAAGTGCGTATTGCCAGACATGAGCAAGTGGTAACACTGCGAGACAGTGATCTTGAGAAAGTAAACATTTCGCCATTTTAGTAACGAGAATCAAATTCACAGTATCCCAAGTGAGATGTTGCAGCAGTCAATGAGGAATATCAACAGCAGATTTCAAGAATGCATTCGTACAGGAGGACGCCATCTACAGGACGTAATTTTTAAATAATGAAAATTCCATCATTGTTTCTTAAGTGGCATGTTTTAATGTTTCAATTACTATGAATTAAATATTTTTCTTCCATCACTCTTGGTTTTATTGGATTGTTAAAAAGTTCCCGTTTTTTTAGGTCACCCTGTACTTATGCATTTATTGACAAGTGAGTCCCAATCAAAGAGAAATTATTTTATTTCTCTCATAAAAAGCTCAACGCATCTTCTGGTATCATTAAATTGTTTCAAATAATTATAAATATGTTTCTAAAAATCATGAAACAAATGTATTTAAAAACTCATTGCATGATAAAACCTAGAGTGTACTCGAAATCGCAATGATGCATGAGTATCCCAATGTAAAATGTGTATCAAGACAGATGTGATATCAACCGGTAAACATTCCTGTTACAGAGATATTATTTCACTAATTGTTAGGTAGAACAATCACAAATGGAACCTTGTTATTCTGGTATTTCCTCAGACACTTTGACACCATCTACTGCCTTAGTTTATCTGGTAAATGGTGTTTTTAACTCTGATTCATTTAGTTATTTCAGTATTCGTACTTGACTATAAAGTTTTAAAAAGTGAATAATTAAAGAAAAAGAATAGCAATGTTTTAAGACAAGGTAAAACTATGACCCATAAAAATTAATAAAATTCAGACGTTTTACAAACAAGCTTAGAACACACGAATATTCTCAATTTGATTTTTATTTAAACTTTGTACTTCATTCGTTAACACGAACTATTTTTAAATTCATGAACAGCAGGCACCAGTGGCACACATATTTTAAATCTTGTTAAAATATTTTCTTTGTACAAATTTCTGCTACCAAATAGAATTCTTCGTTTTCAATTACATTTTATTTGCTCATACAGATTCAGAAAGTAACAAATATGACTCTTCTTCGGGCTTTACCACGAAACTAACCAGCAGTCAACAATTAGCATTTGAAACCATTTTAATGTATTTATCTTCAGGTGTCTTATTTGTAATATGCTGTTTTGTATTAGTAATCTCAGCAATAATTGCGAGTAAATGTAGGGAAAAAGAAAGAAAGAAAGAAAGAAAGAAAGAAAGAAAGAAAGAAAGAAAGAAAGATAGATAGATAGATAAAAACACGTTAAGAGACAGAATCTATTTTGGTAAAGCGGGAAAGAGAATGCATAAATAGGGGGAAATAAATTGCCAAAAGAAAAAGAAGCAAGTTAAGTTTAATGTATCTCAGCAATAAGAAAAAGATATTTAAAAAGACCGAGGAACATTAGGAAAAAATGATAGGACGAGAAACTGACAAAACAAAGAATTTTTGAATGATGATAATAAGTAAAGGTAGAACTTAATTGTATCCTATTTCCGAAATCTTTTTTTTTTCTAGTATTCCAATATGAATTGACAAGTTTCCTTGATGTGAAGTAATGTTTATTTCAAAATGTCATTTTTTTTGCTTAATTCATAAATTCGATTTAAAAAACGTAATATGTTTTAATAATAAAAACATTGTGAATTACAGGAATTAAAAATTGTGAATTACAGGAATGAATTATGAATTGTGACATAGTAATATTCAATCATACTTTTAATAGTGTTTTACCCAGAATAATTACATAATAAGTCTAATTTAGTGCAAAAGAATTATTGTGCACTTTTAGTATATACAGTATATGTTTCATTACTGAAAATTGCTACCATCTAAATAATGTCATATTATTTAGAAATAACTGATTTGATAATGAGAAAATGATGCATCAGATAAAGATGTCAGATAATTATTATGAAATCCATTATATATATATATATATATATATCAAACAAATTATTATAAATTGGTTAAATCTACCTTTAATTTATTTTAATATTTCATTTCTTTGATGTAAAGCTTCATCTGAATGATTCTGCGTTCTTTCCTTTTTGGAGTTGCTTCGCTTTTATTTTTTTATTTTTTTTTCTGTCTTTAATGAATATTCGTGCTATATTTAGTGTATATATAGTCTTAATCTCAGCCTTGTGCCACAGCCAAGCTGCGATTAGTAATAATTACGTAAAAATCATAAAACAAATCATTATATATTCAGCAGATTGTCACTAAAATCGTTGTGAAATCATAATGACGTAATTCATTTATTTTCATTGTTCGGACTGTTGTCCTCATCTTTATTGTCACATTCTCGATGTTTCGACCGTTGTACGCCCCGGCTTTGTTCAGATGATTAAAATTTCGAACAGAAGCCTTTATTTCGTCCACCAGAGTAGATTGTTCTAGTTCCACGTGCCATGCCGCTTCCGGATGTTTAACTCGACTCTCAAAGTTTTTTGTTTGTTTTAGCCAGGTATTGAACTCACAAACCTTTGGCTCAAATCACTGGATCCAACCAACGCTTTTATCCATGTTTCCTTGAGGACATCAGTGTATGAATTTTGGGGACTTATAAACTTAATATCTCAGTTTCATCTTTTACCAGAGCTCATATGGCATTTTTTGTTCTTATTGTTTTTCTCTAACACTCCGTATTACTAGTTCCCATATTGTATTCATTTCTATGTTTGGCCGGGTTATGAGATTTTTGTGACCTAACATATTTGCCGAATCCTTAAGTTTTCGTATTTTCCAGTGATGTTCTCTGTCTATTATTTCAACTTTATTCCCTTCATATGTGGTCAGCTACGCCTGATTTTTCTATTTCTCTTTGTGTTACAGCTTTACGATGTTCTTGCAGTCTTACCTTAAGGGGGCGACTGTTTCCCCTTATATATCTTACCAAAGCTGCACGGGGTGGCGTACACACAGTCCTTAGTCATGTTCTCCTCTACGAAGGTTCTTACGCGGAAGAGGTGACGGCGAAGTGTCGGACCACTTTTGAGAATTGTCCTGTTATATGGACCACAGATATTTTGTATTTTCGCAGATAATCACTTCACATAGAATAGGCAGACCGAAGCTATTTTCTGAGTGTTGTTATCCTATTGTACCTTTGTATCCCATTTTTGGAGCTGCTGCCATGTACCCAGATTGTTACGTTGTAGGGTACAGCTTATACTGACCATTTCTTGTTCATGTGTCTCTGGGCCGCCACTTATGACTTTTTATCGATTTTGTAAGCAACGGACGATCCCTTTCTTTACACTGTATGGGTGGTGGGTGTTGAAGTTGAGGTACTGTCTGGTGAATGTTGACTTGCAGTATACGGATGTCTTGAACCCATGCTCTGTTCGAGATATTGGCACTTCAAGAAATGCGAGTTTGTTGTCTTCTCTCTCCATTGTGAACTGTATCGATGATCTTATTGAGTTCACATGGTCCAATAGCTGCTGGGCCTCTTCCTGGTGTGTCAAGAGTATGAAGTTTTCATCTTCATATCTCAGTCATAAGGTTGGCTTTAGAGATGTGGATTCTAATGTCATTTCTTCGAAGTATTCTATGTACATGATTGCCATTGTGATGATAATGGCGAGTCCATTGCTAAGCCTTCATCCTGTCGATATGTGTCTGATCCCATTCCGGAGTGTGCTATTTGTATACAGAAAGTCAGCATCTCCATCAGGTTATCTATTGATATATTGGTATTACTGTCCCTAAATACCGATAGTATCCCCTCCTTGGTGAACAAACTCACTACGTTCAGGCTCACCATCTGGTTGAATTGGATGAGAACATCTTTGATTATTTCCAGGAAGTGGGCAGAATTTCGGGCATATGAATATGACTTTCCTATTAATGTGTCAATTATATCTACAAGGAAACAACTGAGAAGGTGGCACACAGAGCCTTGGCAACTAACAAACACCTGAAGATGGTCGGAGGGCACAACGGCCGAAACGTCGTGAATATGGCAATAAAGATGGGGAATGGGGACAACAGTCCGAACAATGCAAATAATGTAAATAATTACAATACCTCACCTCTGGAATATAGATAGTCATTCATTTTCTTCTTTGTTGCCTTTACAATTATACTCACGTCTTCTACGCCTTCTAGCATAAGAGGTGCACATTAACTCTTTAAGTCTAATCTTGAGGGGGCATCTCTCCAGACAATACTGTCTCTGTCTCTCCCTTTCTCTCTCTGTATCTCTCTCTTCTCTTCTCTCTCTCTCTCTCTCTCTCTCTCTCTCTCTCTCTCTCTCTCTCTCTCTCTCTCTCTGGGGGATAGGTCATTACCTGGTGCCTCTGGAGTTCCCAAAAGGATAAGTGCCGAGGTGATGGTGCTGTTTTGGACGGTCCTACGTCGGACTCATACATTTTAAACCTAGCCTTATGTCATATCAAGTTTGAAGCTATTGATAAATACCCTCACGTTTTGATAGACTTTTCTTCCGTGCCTTACCAGACATTACCTTTTATAATTTGATACTAAACTGAACTGTGCCTTAAGCAAATGGCTCCAACAAAATATGCGGAAGACATGAAATGCTTATAGAGGGGAGGATTTTTTTTTAGTTTCATACGTGGTCTCGTGCTTCACTTGGACCGTGAGAAGTCGAAATATAAAAATGACAAACGAAAATGGAATACTGTTCCCATATTTGAGCGGGAGATACCCAGTCCTCACGTTTCAGTTTTGATAGTGTTCAAAAGCTTTTCCGAGTCCTTGTTGGAGAAGAATTATTTCCCATACTCCAACTTCACTCTCACGTGCGGGGTGCGGCAAGTCTGTCATTGCTCTATCGCTACTGCCATGGAAAGTGCTCGGACGAACTACATTCCTTGGTTCCGCCAGGTCTAACCTTCACGTCTAGGACCCGCCATGCCACTTACATAGTAACAAACCACACACATTTCCTCCGTATTCCATCGACGAGAAGTAAGTTCCACTCAAATAGCTTCTTTCCTTGCCCCCCCCCGTTAAACAGACTCTCAAAAAATGTTTCCCTGATCACTACAATCTTAACCTACTCAGGTCTAGTGTTAACCGTTATCTTCCCCTCTTATCCATATAAACTACCCCTTAACATAACCCTCTACCTTGAGTGCCCCCGGGCCTTGTAGAGGGTGAATATTTCTGTAAAAGAAAAAAACAAAAAGAAACAAATGCTAACCAAAACGATTGTTGACTGATATAGGCAAAGCGCTAAATCACACAACATTTAAAATTAAGATGAAATATAAAATATCAGCAGCAAACTCTATAATGGGAAGAATACTTATGGCGACTGCGGTTTAAGCAGTTCTGTTATATGTTAATGTGGTATTTTGTATATAGTAATGGTATTGTGGTCATATATATGATAATGTGGTATATTGTAATATAGTATATTGTATATAGTAATGTGGTATATATTGTATATGGTATTGCTGTATATTATACAAGCCGAATCACCCGCCCCTGACTGTGTGTTACACATTTTTTGTAAGAAAATGATGATTGATCTTAAATCATTGTTATAATTTGTGGAGAAAAATTATACATTTCAGTATTACTCAATGATCTTGCTGATGTGACCTCCATTTTCTGGCTTTCTCCTATATTTTGGATAGGAGTCATTCCCTTGTTCAGACTTAGATTTAATTTAAATCAAAGGGGAAAAAAATCAGTGTGGGTATGTGCAAAAACAGCTTGACGTGAACCCTTTGGCATGTATTTGATGCAATACTTGATTGAATGAACTGATGAGCAGATTTCAACATTGATATGACAGTTGAATTGTCACAACAAATATGTATTGTAAGGCACTACCCACTGATTGTTGATTTCTTGCTCAACTTGATGTCTATATTGTCTCATTTTGATCTTGCTGATGTAGCCTCCATCTTCTGGCGCTCTCCTATATTTGGGATAGGGGTCATTCCCTTGTTCAAATTTAAATTTAATTTAAATCAAAGGAAAAAAAATTCAGTTGGGGGTTTGTGCCCCCACCCCCCGGGAGACCCCATTTGATCAAAATGTAAAATACTTATACAAGTACCCTAGGAGTAATTGCCCTGTTCAAAATTAAATTTAATTTAAATCAAAGGGAATAAAATTTTCAGTGTGGGAAGTGTGCTCCCCGGACCCCCTTTGATCAAAATGATCTTGCCGCTGTGACCTCCATCTTCTGGCTTTCTCCTTCTATATTTTGGATATGAGCCATTCCCTTGTTCAGACTTAAATTTAATTTAAATCAAAGAGAAAAATATCCGTTGAGGCTTTGTACACACACACGCGCACACACACACACACACCCGACGACCCCCCAACCCACCTTTGATCAAAATTAAATATACTTATCCAAGTACCCTGGGTAATGTAGTTTCAGAATATATATGCTTATGGGGGTCTACACCTAGGAGGAATTCGATAATAAACAAACAGACATTCAGAGGCTACAACTATATATAGAGAGAGATATGATAATGTGATATTTTGTACGTCATAATGGTATTGTGCTAATATACATAGTAATGTGGTACATTATATAGTAGTGTGGTACATAATGTATATGGTAATTTGATATATATATGGTAATGTGGTATATTGTAATATGGGATATTGTATTAGGGGATATTTCAATGTGGTATATTCTTTTGTAGTAAGATAAGCAAAGCAAAATATTTATAAGACTCAAAAACGAAAACACGCACGCATGCATATCTACTTGCAAAATCTGTATTTTTGTTGAAAATAGATACATACATGCATAATCATCAATATTTCTCTGTCCTAATATACATATATCGCAATATCTATTCGAATAAGCATCCCTGGATACAAATCCGATATTTATTGTATGTAAAACCCAGATTAATGAGAGATTTTACGAAGAAAAGTCACATGAGTGATGCCCCAGTGGTTTAATAAATTACACACACATGTGCACGCACTCACATAGATAAATAGATTATCTATCAATAGATAATCTATAGATAGATAGATAGATAGATAGATAGATAGATAGATAGATAGATAGATAGATAGATAGATAGATAGATAGATAGATAGATAGATAGAAAATTCTAGTTATTAAGACGCCCTTTCTGGACATCCAAGTATCACATTCGTCCAATGTGCTTGTATTATGAATGAGGATCGATGGTTATAAGCAGCCAAATTATCAACTGTATAGGCTCCGGGATCAGGTTAATTTACAATAGGCAGTATCCGAAAAACATTCTAGTTAAGCATGCATATTATACGCCGATAAATAAACGCACGCATACTCACACCCATACACACCCACCCACACACGCGCACACACACACGCATATAAACATATACATATATATAGGAGGCTTTATTAATGGGTGATACTAGCAGTTTTTAGAGTAAAGCATCTCTTAGTCGGTCACACCAACTCAAATTTATTTACATACAACTAAATCAGAAACTTTCTATTGCATTAGGAATAAACTTGCGGTAAGCCCAGCTTGAAAAGTAAACTCAGTAATAATTCCAATAGAGAAAACAACCTGAATGGCGTCAAACGCTGATGCGAGAAATGTAAAAAGCTTTCATACGCCATTGCTCTTAATGTGTGACGCGTGCCAATTCAGTACGGTTTTCAAATGGCTAGAATCAATAAATTTATATTCTTTCGGGCGTTATTTTTTTTCTTGTCTTAAAAATGTACTTAAATTACTGAATCTATTATTAATACTTGAGTCTAATTTGGGCTTTTTTCCATTTTTAATTCTTTTTAAAACGATTTTCTTCTCAAATGGTTTTTCTGGTTATTGGAAATCTTTATGCAAAGCAAATACAGACATTCGCACTCGTCTACAAATAAATTTAAATTAAACATCTACGCGTAATCTAACATCTAAAAATCTGTCATTAATTGACATAGATTTTATATAGGTCATACCACATATAATTCTGTTATATATACATTCTTTAGACCTATTACTCGACATTTAAATATATATGTGTGTATTTGTGTATATGTGTGTGTATATGCGTGTGTAAAAGTCTGCGATGTGTTGTTTTCGCTTTGTACTGAGCATATGTTTCCTGTTGACTTGAGTTCGATTGATATAGCAACCCAAAAAACTTCTCATTCCTTCAACTGTAACATCTGTCCTCCGCTACTTACTTGAGTCACCAACCAAATCGAATACCCTGGACGTCACTCATCTGCCGACCAACTATACTCAGCATAACTGAAGTGGCAGAATGAGACATCAGAGTAGCGATAAGAGTACTTTCCATTTAACTACACAACAAATTCAGTTAAGATATTAAAATTAATGAAAATGTTTCTGAATTTATTGTTTTATTTCTTGTGGAGTTTTTGTGAGTGCTGATGTGATAGTAGCCATGCTCTAGCGAAGGTGACAGCGTTTGTATATGTATCTTATTTTTTATATACCATGTCCTTTCAGAAGGGAGACAATCATGGCTCTTTACAAATTCCTGTCTTTTGTTGCTTTAAATAACTTCTGACCCATTACCATCCCTCATTGTCCGAGTCCTGATACTCATTCACACATTGAATAGTTTCTTCGCTATTTTACCCTTCTTCTCTTGTCCTGTGAATGTTAAATTCTCTAGACCTTCTTTCTTCATTATGCGTCCCAAAAATTTCAACCCTCGCTTTCTGATTGTATGTATAAGTTTATTTGTAGTTTTTATTTTCCTTAAAACCTCTCGTTTCACACACATTCTGTCGATGGTATTTCTAGCCGTTGCTGGTATAACCAACCACATCTTTGTCATTTCAAGTATCATCTTCATATAGGAGGAAATTGTTCTGTATTCTCTGTCATATAGGAGATTAGATATGATATAGAAATGCAATGCTCTTTTCTGTGTTTTTGACAATATTTTCCTGTGTCTTAATACTTTACTTAGTTTTTGAAAATCATCTTTTGCTATTCTGATGGGCCTTCAGATTTCTGTATCCCATTTTCCGTTGTCTGTCAACTAAGATGACAGTACACAGATAATTAAATTTCTGCGCCTGCTTTCATTTTGACGTTCCCTCATAACTTGAACTGTATTTTTTATGACAATCATATATTCTGTTTTCTTATAATCTTAGTTATTCCTTTTTTCTTGCTTCTTTTTACTACTTTATCTAAGAGATCATTCAACGTTCTTTGTGACTGCTATCAGCACAGTGTCATCCGAGTATCTTATGTTACTATCTATCACTCTTAAAAGAAACGTTATTTCTATTATGTAACAGATTTGTAATATCCTATCAAGCATACATCATATGTCTGTTTAAATAAATTAATCAATATTTGTTTAATTTAGAACGAAGTTTAAATAGAAAGAAAAAAAGCAACAAAAAAGAAACATTTTTTTATGAAATTCGTATTTCTATCATCTTCGTTATTTTCATTACACTTTAATAGCCAATGTATTCTTTCATCTTCTTCAGACCTATACTGCATCCTGTAGACTTTAGATGCTACAAAGTCATTTGATGAGGTCAAAATAACACAGTATCCGTTCTAAAAAAATCTAAAAGGAGTTGTACATCTAAAATTGATAAAAAAAAATATGCAAATTTTATTATAATATAAGAACGAGTACTCAGGAGAATTATTTTGTACCGATATTAGGGAGTCAAAATAAAATTTCTGTTGATAGACAAAATTTTCCAGTCTCGCGTTAAACTCCAATCGTGATCATAAAACTCTAACACCTTATTCCGTATAATTATTAATCCGTGATTTTCTGATTGAGAAATTAAAAAAATAATCGAATGAATCATACAACTGACAAAGGCTAAATAAAATATAGACTGAAATGTTGTGATAAAACAATAGTAATGAAGAAAGTCAACTCAATAATGTGTGGAATAATAAAAGTAAATACTTAAATCTCATAACTTCAGAAAAGAACACAGATAGATAGATAGATAGATAGATAGATAGATAGATAGATAGATAGATAGATAGATAGATAGATAGATAACAAAGATTGTATTTCGGTAAAAAGCGGTCGACCAGAGTAATTAAGAAAGATAATGTTTCTTAGACAAGCAGCATTTTTAATAAAGAGATATAATATTACTAATAATTAATAAAATGAATTAAATTTGATCACTTGTGAATGTCTATGGATGAATTTCGCGGAGTTAATATCCACTCTTCAATAGACTTGATGGTGAACTGTATCTATTTTCAAAAATCATATTTTTGCTTAAAATAAATTCAACATGATTTCTGAAAATAAATTCAATTTACCATCAAACCTTATAAAGAGTAGATGTCAATTCCACGAAACTCAGAGTAGAGATGATGATAAAATAAATGAACAAATTTAAGTTATATAGCCTGAAGCTGTAATTAAAAAATGAGGGAAATACCATTTTGCTTGAACATCACCGAACGATTAAGACAAAATTGCACAATTTCAATGTGATCACTTGATTTATTTTCGCGCCCTTCAAGCAAGTTAACAGCAAACTAGGGAGTTATAATCAAAACAGATCGCAATAGACAACTATTTTTTGTTTGTTATTTTACCAACGAGTTAGCACTACACCACCTGGAGAAAATCGAAAATTATTGATCGACATGTGGAGAACTTTAAGTTCACAGTCCGAACAGTTATCTAATGAAATTTCTAATGTCTCCTCAAAAAGAAAGAAAAAAAGAAAGAAAGAAAGAAAGAAAGAAAGGCAGGTGGTGCACATAGATGAAAAGTAATAAAATGGAATAAAAAGTGGAAGATTAGTTTTATGGAAACTGCTGTTTTACAAATAAGGCAAGAAACGTAAGGAAGTAAAAAAGAGTTGTAAGTTACTTGAAATAAAAGAAATGGTAATAAATCATCTGAATGCAGTCTCTGGGAATTATTATAATGAATCCGGACGGAAGATACTTAGAAATGTCTATAGATAAGAATGGGCATGGGAGAATAAATAGAAGACTGAAATTTATGTAAAGTTTGAAAAATAAAAGCAGATCTAAAGTAGTAAGGAAAAGAAAGAAAGAAGGAAAGAAAGAAAGAAACAAACAAACATGACTGGAATATTTAAATAGAAAGAAAGAAACAAATAAAAATAAAGAGGATGTTTAAATAGAAAGAAATAAAGAAAGAGAAAAGGAAAGATGGTTAAAAAGAAAGAAACATGCAAAAACTAAACAAACCAAAAGGAAAGGAATGATGTTTAAATAGAAATAATGAGGAAAAGGAAGAAATTAAAAGAAAGTATGTTTAAATAGAAAAAAGAAAGAAAGAAAATGGAATCAGAAAGGAAAGAAAAGCTTTAAAGATTAATAAAATGATATCAAGAGACTTGTCATAATTTTAGCTCAACTCTGAATGCACAAATAAGATACTTGTTTATCTTTTTATTTATTTTTCACGTCGAGCGATGGTTATTAAAATCGCCTTCTTTATTTTTCTCTACGTGTGATGGAAAACTTCTATCGAGAAGACAAAGTCATTACAAGATTAAAAAGATTCTTTGAATAATTATTCGAAAAAGAAAAAGTTTCTGCATAATGGAAATTGAAAGTGAAGTGAACAGTGGAAGATTTTTGAAAAACTTTGCGACTACGCGCAAAAAATCGATAAACTGTTTATAGGTCAGGAAAACTATCGATCATGTACTTACTTTGATTCTGCAAACTTTTGCAGTAGGTCCAACTTAAAATATAAATTGATATCTATCAAGGGACTTGGTTAGATAAGTGATAATCTGTATCCATTTATGCATACACGTACGACATCCACAAATATTTTCACTTGAGAAAACAGAATTGTTTGTTAACAAAAATCTGTGAGCATATGAATAAAGAGTTCCTACCACAACGTGAAATTTTAATCCAGTAAGTTCTTGCTAGACAAAACGTGCAAGCAGTTCCTCTATTTATATCTAAGGCGTAAAAGGACATCTACGAGATGATGCTAGAAAGTTCTCAGCCCAACCCAAAATCTAATCAAATGACCTTACATCAGAGGAAATCATTCTTGATTAGATCGAAAACTTTTTAGCAGTCCTTCTATCTAGTTATCTGTTCATAGCTGTTTATTTATCACCCAAAAATACGCATCTTTCTCAATCCAATCATTCAGTATATAAGAAGAAGAATGGAATAGCTACGTTGATAGATATGAATCAATCGACATAGATATGAATCAACACATCAATTGAATATATAAGATTACACATCTAAGACATGAATCAACATAGAAATGAATCTATAAGCATAGATATGAATCAACATAGATATGAATCAACATAGATATGAATCAACATAGATATGAATCTATCAACATAGCTATTCGATTATTTCTATTTTGCTTGTCACAAGCACACAGAAACACGTGCACATACATTTTTACTGTAGATGTTCAGGACTCTTCACATATTCCTTTACTTTAATAACTGCGAATTGCTATAAATTCTTGAGAATATATTGTGTAGTTGTTTCCCGTTACCTTCTCTGCTATTTTAAATTCAGAATAATCCTTCTCCTAAACAGGCTGCCACTCAAGGCTAGAGATTCCAGTTTATCCTACTACTTAACCTATTGCTGAAGGAAGAGGGGATAGATTAATGCCTTCCCTAAGGGTACTCGTGCGAAAGTAGACATAACAGACTCTCTTGAAATTTAAACTCAGCTTGATAATTGTAGTCTATATTTCCTACAACACCTTACGATTATCAAACGAAAATGGCACAACAGCACCATGTAAATCTCTCAAACCTATGTAAATCTACTCATGGCTTACGACCATATAACGCTGAAACATCTGTTCCCGTACGATCACGGAAGTTAATGAACATTTAGCCTGTTCAGTACCTAGATGAGTGACTGCTTGGCAATATCAGTTGCTGTAAGCTTGGATGTGCGGGCGGTGTAATGGATAATGGACCGGAATTAAAAGAGCCGAGTTCCAATTCCAGTCGTGTTCGTTATATTCACTTACGCGTAAAAAAACTTGGGAAATGTATGAATCCACCTCTTCTCTCCCCACCCCAGTAAAAATCATTATTTCATTAAACATTCTTACAATCTAACAATATTTTTCTGGTTTTAAATAACCTAAAAAAGCCGTAAACAATCAACCAGTCAATCAATCAATTAAAAATTTACTCACGTGTAAATATATTATACTCAAATGTCATAAATACTTTTTAAAAATTGACTTCTGAACAGTCCGTGTAGTCATGTAAAAGGTCTTAATCGTGTAATTTGATTCTACAGAAGAATACTGAGGATATCATGGACCGAAGATGTGAGCAACAACGAAATTTTAGCGAAAATGGAAACAAAAAGGAAACTTATGTTGAAAATCAGAAAGAGAAAATTGATATTTCTAGGGCACATAACGAGAAAAGAGGGCCTAGAAAATTTGATACTCACAGGACAGATTAAAGGCAAGAGGGACAGGAGAAAGCAACTCATAACATACTTGGCGAGCTTGAGTAAATGGATGGCGGAACAAGGTTTAGGAGAAATAGCAAAAAGACAAAATTTATTAAGAGCTACGAATGTCAGGAAATTGTGGAGAGCCATGATCGCCTACATCCTGAATGGACACGCCACATAAAGAAGAAGAAGAACGCTACACGGCTGGTATTTTGAAAACAAAAATAATACTCATTTAATCAAATACATTCCACTGAGCCTTTAACCTTTATCTAATAGGTTTTATATTATTGAGAGAGAGGGGGAGACTGTTAAATTTTTCAACGAATTCATAAATGCGCTTTTATTTGGTAGGTTGAGGAAAAATTGAATATGCCGCAGAATAGACACTTTCGAATATCAATTTCGAATATTTCAAATGAATTGATTTGGTGAGCTGCGGGCTTCAGAAAAAAACATTCCTTAAATGGAATGTTTGTTGTCCTGTGATCACTAATTGATATATTTAATTAATGTTAGCAAGGAATTGATGTTTCAACAGCAGGCTTCGCCATACCAAAGTCCATTTGGGAAAAGCTCCTACTACCAATGCGCCAATTGCTTATTATTATCAATGGGAAATATTTCAAGCCATACTAATGGATTAAAAGCAATAATGACTGTTCTGGTGCTTATTAAGAGAGGTCTGCAGTTGTGATCTAAATAAATCTAACAAACCAGAAAAAATGTCCTTCAGCTTCCCTTGTAACCAATGATGTAAATTAATCGATATTCCAAATAGTCATTACAACTTTTTTCAGTTAAGGAGTAGAGTAAAAAGGTTATTATAACCTCCAATAATATTGCAGTGAAAAAAGGAGAGAGACAGACAGACAGACAGATGGAGAGTGAGAGAGACCAGAAAAGACAGCAATGTTAACGCATGAAAAGTACTAGACTTAAAAATATACCGGTTTTTTTATAACGCCTTGAAAAAAAGCCCTTAAATTTGTACAAACTAAATATTCCTTAACTTTCCTAGACAAACTGAAATCAATTTATTTCGGTTCTAACACGTAGCATTTATAGAACAGGGTATTTTTAAATGGATTCCACTTTAAGAAAGCTTAACAAGGTAAGTTATATTTGGTCGTAACCAGACTTGCATAAACATTGGCAATCATCTAAAAATTCCTTTAACAAACCATTGGGGCCATAATACGAAAAAAATAATCAGTACCTGTAAGAAAAACTCAAAAATTATTTCTACTCCAAATCTGATTTTCTTTATTTCCACATAATTCATACATATAAAAAATCATTTGTTGCTAGATTTTATGTCAATCATCACTGGGGATTGAAAGTTATGTTTAAGGTGAATGATGAAGAGATACATTTTATATATAAAAGTCTGCAGTTTTAAACTTGATAAGTACATCACTTGCAAGATAAAATTAAAGCCAAATGTTATATCACCTTCAGTTCGTAAACATGGAACGATTGGTGTCATTTATTTGTTACGTCTCACTTATCATATTTAACATGATACTTTGATCGGTCTGTTCATCGAAAATCTTCAAAAGAAATTGTTTATTGCATTTTTTGCGATCATGTTACCCGGTCGATCACCTTGTCAAAATATTTGTTGATTTTCGTTACAACTGATGTAACTTTAATATTGTAAGTTGTTCTCATTACCAAAGTCAGTCCCATTCGTTGATTTTTAAATGTAAACAAAACGATAATGTTGGCATTAAGCTCTAAAATGATATGTTCATTGGCAAGATTCCAGATTATAGACCCTAACTGGTGCCAAACAAATTTATATAAGCAAAAATAGTTTTAGAACAGCCATTTTTGCATGTATTTTCGAATTTCAGCAAAATCTTCTGCTGTTTACTTTGGACTGATGACCTTACTGGTTAATTGTCTGAAATCATTGTTTAGTGCGTCAGATCGTTTAATATTTACCGTTGGTTCAAAAGTCGGTGTTTAAGCCCAAATAACAATAAAATTTCGAATATAGATTTTCAATACAGGCAAACACTACTTTCTTGAAAAATTGTAGTACAATATTCTTCTTACCCTCTTTTTACCCACAAACAATTTGGCCTTGTGTCGTGCTTAGTACTTATTATAAATACATATCTTTATGATAAACTAATTGATATTATTTATGCTTATTGAAGCAGTGTGTATTTGAATTCACGTCGAAAATTTCCACTTTTTAACCTCGTCTCTATTTTAAATATATATTTGTGCGATTAACAAACAATAATGCATTTACGAATGCACACAAAGAGTTAATCAAGCTTTCATTAGGCAACCTCCGGTAGATGGCAGCAGATGCCAACATAGCCAAATCTATTTCTTCCTCGATGAACTATAATAAACATTATTTTTATTTCTATTATAAATAGACAATAAAGAATTTGTATCGTAGGTGAATACACTTTAGTGTTAAGGACATTAGACTAAAAATCAGGCAGTCCAAGAGTCATATTTTTAATAGCTAAAGCTTGTTAGTTACGATATTTACTAAGCTTAGTATGACACAAATAGAGGGAAATTAGATGACATGATTATGTTGGAACAATCATCCAAGTAGTAAAACTTTACATATTTAGAAACTCTACATTCTATTTCTGACTTTTAGCTGAGCTCAGACAATAACATCTGGCATAAATGGGAAATAATTAACTATTAAAGGAGGCAACAACTCAACAGTGAAATCAAATATGCCATTTAACCAACGTTTAATTAAAGAGATGTGTCCTCTGGAGCTTCTTTCCCCACTCAGTTGCAGAGCCCTAAAACTGATATTACACTTTTCGCTTATTAACAGTGGTGGTTAATTCAGAAAAAAAAACAACAAGAATTAAGGCTTTTTATGCTTGCTGAGGTATGATATTCGTCGATAACAACTATATCTCAACCATTGAGTGAATGGTACTATAACCTCGCAACAAAACTCAAACTTATATACTTATTGTGATATCCTATTGTTATCGCACGTTGTCGCATTCAACAGCTGAAAATTATCACTGGATGTGACCTAACTAGCTCAAAAATACTCCTGTTCACCAAACCTATCTAAGGTAGCGATAACCAACCAGATATACATAAAGAGAAAAGATTTTTTAATATGATATAGCTTCCCACTAGCTAAAATATGTCTCTTAACCTCTGAGGTCGGTTTCATATATTAACGACTGTTACATTCTTTTACTAATTTTACAAGCATTTATATGTCCATATAGAAAGAAAGGAAATTGCAGAATACACAAACATAAAATATTGTAAATTGTCTCAATTAAAATGTCTCTATTATAGATTAATACATTTACTGGGTTAAATTAAAAGATTTTATATGCATTAATCTCAGAAGAATAAACCTAGAATGAATAAGGCACATAAGTCTAATCTAATAAAAATGAAATATAAAAGCTCAACGCGAACAATGGCAACAAATGATGTGCCAAAACAGAAACCAGCTAGAAGCACATTTTAGCTGTTCTTCATGTTTAGAAATATCCCAGGAAACGATTGGACTAAGAAGGTATGAGAAACGCCAATATTCACCGCTCTGTTTCTCTAGATTTTTAAAATAGCCAGTTTTGACGATTCTATTTCTATTACGGGAACCTAAAGTGATTCAGTTGATATCCAGATTGAAAATAGTATCAGTGAATGCAAATTATCATTCCTTCTGATATCTAACTCATGCTAATGCACTTGATAACATAACATAATTGATTAACATAAATTCACTTCTTCATCTCTCGAATCATCTATCTGGACGCAAGAAATATACTTTGTACACTGGCAAACTGTTTTATACAAATTTCTTTTCTCCTTCTTTATGCACCGTGACTCTTCAATACACAGGTGATAATGGCTCTTACCAACTTCCTATCCTTTATAGCTCTAAAAATGTTTGTTGCCTTATTATCCATCGCAATCCCTGTTCTGTCATTCATTTATGCAAACTTGTTCCCTTCTACCCTCTTGCCTTCAATATCTCCCTCTATCCCTCCAAACCCTCTTTCCTAATTGAGTCTCTGGGATTTCTACTGTCTCTTTCTGACTCTAAATACAAGTTCCCTTTTTTGTTTCCATTTTCCTAAAAACTTACTCGTTACTCCCATTTCCATCCATGATATTCTCAACGTTCTTTTATGAATTCACATTTCTGTTGTCTCAAGTCTCCATTTCATGTCAGAAAATTGTCCAGCATTCACTATCATACAGGAAGATTGATATGACATAGCCATTCAGGACTCTTTTATTTGTTTATTACGAAATTTCTTGTCACTTAATACTTTAGTTTTTATTCTATATGCGCTTTCATATTTCTGTGTCATATTTTCCGTCATATATTAATACACTTCCCGTAAGGTTCAATTTCTTTACTTGCTTGATTTTGACGCCTCCAATTCGTAGCTCACATCTTATAGTGTCCCTCTTGCTAAGGTGTCAAGATAAATGCAGAGAATTACTATAAGTTCTTAAGCAAGAAGTATTTTAAAATGAAACAGATCACAACCAAAATACTTTATGCTAAAGGGTATATTCATCCATGACATTTCCCTTGTAAAACGTTGACTATTGCCCGCCTTTCCAAAAAGGCTTCAAAGACATTAATGTAATGTCTCTCCAATTATTAAACCGGTAAAAGAAGAAACAAAAAAGTGTGGTCCATCATTATAAGAGATGCATTTGAAAAAGGAAAATCAATATTCATGCATAGAAAAACTGGGAAATTATAGAATACTTTAACATATCAACAAACGAATGATGAATGTTATAGAATATTAAGGTGGCCATTTTAACATTTCAAATAATTTATTCACGTATGCGGGATGTTGTGTTAAAATCTATGTTTCTATGGTCTTGTATTTATTTATAATTAAAATTTATTTTATTCGTTTGCATATAACAAAAACAAGTTATTACAAATTTTGCGAATACGGATAAATACTACAAGTTGAAAGAAACACACTCAATATATTACTCAGATAAACATAAGTATGTTCTGAAAATTTTACAAAAAAATTGTATTGAATTCCGTATTAATATCTGACTATATATATATATATAATCCTCTGTAAAAATATAACCATTAAAACTTGCAAGCGACACACACAAATTTCGCCATTAAGCTCGCCAGGCGAAGCAAGTCAGCATGAATTATTTTTCCGGATTCGGCACACCACACCAGCTATTTGAGCCATTGGGAATTTTCATACACTACCACAGATGCATATATACTACTAGAGGACATACACCTATACGAGTGTACAGAGGTAACTCATCCTTATCCAGCATCATACCGGGCTAACAAATTTACCTGCATTTCACTATGATTTCTATTCAATAAACGTTTCGGTCACCAAATAAAGCAATAGCCAACTTTAATTTTTTAACAAGCTATGTAAAATCTAGCTCATTTTTTAAATAACTATTTTTTTTTAACTTTTCATTGGCCTTTGATCTCTCCTCCGATTTAGCTCTAACACTACAGTTGGGTGGGGAAAATGGTTGGTTGCGTTCAATGCCTCGGAAACCAAGCGAGTTACATTCCATCATCAACGGTCTGACTTTGAGCAGCCAGCAGTCATGATGAATAAATGTTCCCTAATGGAAGCCCCGTGACTATTTTACTTCATACTCAACCGCGACCTCAAATGAAACTTGTACATACGAATCATCATTAATGATGTAGTATAACTGATTGGTTCCCTGTACTGCTCCAGCAAGTAGCTGACTGCTCATGCTATTCTCTGCCGTTACAAGAGCCAGATCATGCTTAAAATAGAGTACTTCTGACATATTTAGGCAGGAGCTGCCCAGTCCATATTTTTAGTGTCTCCGCTTTGTTGCAGATGATAAATTATTTCCTACCCTGCAAACTCTATCTCATAGATAAAATATAGGAAGCCTGCCACTGCATCGTTACTTCCATAGAAAATGCTCAGATAAATTGCATTTCTTAGTTCCACCAGTTCTAACGTTCTTCCCCGCTTAAACTGTGTCCCTTATTCTGTAACCATCTACATCAAGTGGCTCCTGGGTCTTGTACAGGATGAATCTCACTGTAAAAAAACGAATGGGGATGTGTTTTTTTTTTTTTTTTTTTTTTTTTCATTCCATGTCTCATCTATATTTTGCTAAGGACGTACTATTTTTATATTTTAAAACATAAAAGATGGTGTTGACATAGGAATGTTTTTCTTTTAGAACTGATCTCTTCTCTTCTTTGCCTTCTTTATCCTTCATTTCGATCTTTTTTTTTAGAGTTGCTATTCTTTTCCCTTCTCTAAACATCTATTTTCAGAGAACCTCACCGTAAAGTATTAGTTAACAAGATCAGACCTTTTTTACATGCCATGTTCTTTCAGGAAGTAGGCGATCATAGCTCTTCATACCTTTTGCTGCTTCAAGTAAATTTTGACCATTTTCTATGTCTTTGCTTTCCCATCCGTTCACTCATTATATAGATTAATCGCTGATTCCCCTGCTTTTCTTGCTGCCATTATGTCTTGTGATTGCTAAATTCTCCAGGCCTTCTTTTCCTATTATCTATCCCATAAATGTCAACTGATTTTAAATATAACTTTCCTTTCAGTTCCTATTTTCCATAAAACATCCTTGATTTCCACATGTCCCGTTCATGATATTCTTAGCATTCTTTGGTAAAACCACGTCTATATTGCTTCAAGTCTCTTCTTCATCTGTGAAGAGATTGTCCAACATTCACTACCATAGAAGAGATTAGATATTACATAACAATTCAGCTGTTTTCTTTGCTTGGTTTCTGCAAGGCACCTTTTGCTAGTTTTATGTATTTGGGATTTTTGTGTCACATTTTCCGTCATACTACTCAGTTAAATTTCTGTACCTGCTTGATTTTGACATTTATAGATTAAGCTTATGGTATTCACCGCGAGCTATAATTACTTACAACGCATCGTGTGCAATTTAAATCTCCATATTAAAAAATAGCGACATAATTTTGCATAGAAAACCTTTCATATGCCCTGGTAAAGAAAAGAAAAGTAAATTGAAATCATAAATGCAATTCTCTCTATCAATAATCTCTCTCACGTATATTTCAAAGAACTGCATAAATATTTGGCAACACTTTTATTCTTGAAATTCATTGTTATTGATTCTCAGTGACAGATAATAGTTTTATGGAATAAGATTTGCACTTTATGAAAACAAACAAAAAAATCTATCCTCTGACATATAACTAGCAAATTGCTGGAGACGTGATTGATTACAAATATATCACGAATTTATTTGTTGACGTTAAGTTTTCAGTCGTCGTAAATATAAGAAGTCTTTGATTTTCTTCAACTCAAAATAACATTTACTAATTTACAAAAAAAATGTGAATATAACGTTGATTTCTTCTTTACAAAGACATTTGAAACGAATGAGTTCAATACATCCGCCGCCTTTACCGGCGCATTAACTCAATTTGGTACAAAAGCCGACTATGTGTCGTAGCTACTTTCTAATACCGAAATGAACGGCTAGCTTTTTATCGATGGCTTCAGAAATGACGGCAAGATGGCAGGAGAAACGGACAAAATCGATAAGAGCAAAGAATTAGCATAAGTGCATCTGCATGAGTTTACTAATTCGGACTTGTTACTAATTTTGATCATAGACCCCACCGGAAGGAGGCTAGCTGTAAATACATTGGAGATTGATTTACCTTAATATGTCCGACCTGGTCCGGTTAAGAGTACAGGATTATGAGGACCAGGGAAGGTTAACAACCTTGAGAGTCTGCGTGAGGGTTAATAATAGCTACTTGAGTGTAAAAAAAGAGGGAAGTATAGTAAAGAAGGAATAAGGGGTAGAAAAAGAAGGAGAATGAAAGGTGAAGAATTTAAGAAAAAACTTTTAAAAAATAGGACGAATAAGAAAAACATTAGGTGAACAACTGAAAATAGAATAAAGTGAGGAAAAAGAAAAAGAAAAATAGGAATGAGAAAAATGAGAAGATGGGGAAGAGAAAAAAGTAGAAGAAAAGGAAAGAGAAAGAGAAGAGGAAGGAAAAGAAAAGGAGAAAGGAGACGAGGAAGGAGAAAAGGAAAGGATAAAAGAGATGAGGAAGGAGAAGAGAAAAGGAAGGAGAAATGAGACGGAGGAGGAGAAAATAGGGGGAAGGAGAAAAGGAGAGAAGAGGAAGGAAAATAAGAGAATAAGAAGGAGAAAAGAAAAGAACAGTAAGAGGAAAAGAGAAAGGATAAAGGAAGGGGATAGAAAGGGTACAAGAAGAGAAGAGGAAAAGAAGTGAAGAGAATGGGATGGGGAAAGGTTAGAAAAGAAAACTTAACAAGAGGATAAAGAGAAATATGAAGTACAAAGGACTAAAGGCTTTAAAGTGAGAAAAGAATCAAAATGGTACTCCATCCTGGTTCTTTTGGAGAGGTAAATGAAAAATGAAGATAAAAATGTCTGCTATCATGGCGAACGACAAGAAAAATGTATAAGCAAGATTAGAGGAATAAGAAAAGAAAAATAGAATGTGAAGACAAATAAAAACGATAAAATGGAACTGGGAGAAAAGGCGATAAAATTAATTTCTCAATGACTGTATAATAATAAGTGTATTCATCATAGAAAGATCAATTCGTGAAGTGCTGCTTCAAAATTATTATAACGGCGAGAAATATTAAAGAACGTTTTTTCATCTATAGCAGACTATAAAACTCAGAAAAAACTCGTAAACAATATCACTGGTAAAAAATGAATCAGCTATCAATTAACATTTAAAATTGGGTGATACTTGAATGAAAGCATTTGGAGAAATCAAATATGCAAAAACTGAGCTAAATATTTCAACCAGGATCAAACTAACGACTGAGCTCAATTTTAAATTTTCCTGACCAGGTATCAAAATGCTTATGATGTACATAAATATCGATCATTTGGGTATAATCCTTTTTTTAATTCTTTTTTTTTCAATGCTTATATATGCGTCTTATAAATTGCCGTGCAATATTGGAATAAAAATATTGAGGAACTTTAAAAGCTATTTCGTTTACTGTACACTTTGTAAAGTAATGGCTTTTGAACAGTTACAAAATCTAAATGGTATAATATCAAGGAAGAAAACCAAAACGATAAAAATATATTTATAATGATAAAGCTAAATACTGTATCTCATAACACCACCTGCATGACCTTCAATAACTTAAATGCAATGTCGATCGTTATTTTCTGTTTTCTTTATTCCTGTTCTTTTGTTGTTTTCACACCTTAATAATGTTTTTCTTTTCTTATATTCTTTCACACACAATAACACCTTTTGTTTTAGTGGCTTTATTGCCTTGCTTGAGTGAAATGATTTTAAAAAAAGAAAAAATTACTCAAATCTGAATATGACTGAATTGTAACTACCATCGAAATTCCAAAAATAAAAAAATACAAGAATTTTGGTTAAAAAACTTGACAATAACAAACTTTATTTCAGCTTTTATAAGCAGGAATCGTCACCAGAGGATACTAATTTTTTCCTGACTAATTATACAAATGATTATGGCTTGAAGATATACATAAATATCGATCATTTGGGTATAATCCTTTCTGCAAACTCTTTTTTTTTCCTGACAAAAATTTTTATAGGGAAATTAAAATTTTCAGATAAGATTTAAATCGCTATTTATTAAGCTTGTCCTAGTCGGGTACATGGCTCAATTAACCAGACAAGTAAATTGCTTTGTAAGTCCTCGTGTATCTGAAGAAAACAAAACAGTGAATAAATAAAGTATTCCAAAAACAATGGCGTATTTCGAATAAATTTTTACAAAGTTTATCTGAATGAATCCTAAAGACTGATATATACTTACTGCTCCAGTTGAAAAAGCATTTGCTATTTCTTTTCTAATAGATGACATAGCGACTTTAATAAAATCCTGTTTTTACAATGCATTTTTATTTATTCTTTTCTCCTAACTTCTTTATGGTTTACATATCACATTGAAACACTGTTTCTCGTACGATCACCGAATTTAAACAACGTCGAGCTCGGTCAGTACACAGAGTGACCGCTTGGAAATTTCAGGTGCAGCTGGTGTAATAGATAATGGCTCGGAATTCGAAATTGGAGAGCCAAGTTTCAATTCTAGTCGAGTTTGTTATATTCGCCTACGCGCAAATGCCCTTGGGAAAGGCATGGATCCACCTCAGCTATGGTTTAATTAGTAAAAATTGCATCAGTAAATCATTATTATCTAAAAAAAATTCTCTTGCCATCTAAAAAATATTTTCTGGCTTTAAATAACCCGCTAAAAGGTTGATAAGCTGTAAAAACAATGAAAAATCAATAACCTCTTTAAATAAACCGTGATTGTCGTCTAGCGTCAAATATATAGTTTCCATTTTTGATTAAGCACGTTAAAAAGTGCTATTTTGTTTTACTAAAGAGAAAGACAATTTGTAGTCAGTGTCAATACAGAACAATGAACGGAGCTTTATTTAGCGCCAACCTCATTACTTCTGGGACGTACAGTCATAAAACTCCAAAGAAATACTGTGTTCAAATTTTACCAGTAGTGAATGAAAAATATAGTCAATTTCAAGATATTCACTGTTAAAATAGTCAAATTATGTCAGACCAATTTGTTTCGTTACATAGAAATTGATTCTTTAAAAATAAACTGCAATTGGGTATCTCCTGATGTTATCTAGAAACATCAGCGCCATCTTGTGCTACTGAGATTTGGCCTATCCTTTGCCATTTCGGCCAGCAGAGAAGGCACCATATTCAAAACGTTCCGATAATAGGAAGCATTTTAAAAATAGAGGAAATCAAATGACATCGACCGGAAACCAGATGACGTTAACGGAAGCTGATTTAAAAAGAGAGTGCATTCCCTCTCCACCTACAACTCATACATTCAAATTACTGCAATACTGCACATATCGAAACTGATATTTGTAGCTGGCCGAGCTATATATATACATATATATATATATATATATATATATATATATATATATATATATATATATATATATATATATATATATATATATATAATCTTGTAATTACAGTGCTCTATTCAAGAGACAGAGCTCAAATAGTAACAAATAAATTTAAATGTTCACTTACCTTGTTTCTACTCAGTGTTTCATGGAGGTTACATCTATTCATCAGGGAAGTTGTTGTAATTTTGTTATTTCGTAATCAAGCAATATGACCAGTGGATGTAATCTCCGCAAAATTCCGAGTATGGACAAGATAAATAAACATTTAATTTTATTTGTTACCATATATATCGCCTTCATTTCTATAATATTATAAACTATTCTAGAACTCGCCCTTCAGGTGGACTTTAGGCTAGAGCCTGCGGAGGGCTTTTAGGTCTTCGGCTTTGACCTTCCTCGTTTTATATACGTAAAAGTTATAAGAATTTAGAAATAATAAAATTATTTTATCATTATTCGACACCTTATTTAATTTTTTTCGTGTGTAACTACAGTAGTTACTACCTATTACTCCAGATTATGATTCACCGAGATCGAAAAACGAACAGACAGATGAACAAACATACACTACGCTTTATTTATATAGATACAAAATCATCATCAATGAATAAAATAACCATGAATTCATATACTATCAGTCTTAAAATTACCATCATCGTTAGTAAGTTTGATACTTAATATTTGTTACTTAAGTTAGATTTGGACAGAGAAAATATCTACATAATTATCAATATGATTATAAATATAAGCACAATTACTGTATTAATTTAGATAAAATTTGATATGTAAATAAACTCCCGGTGGAATTAAAATTATAAACAAATGATTGTCTCTGAAGATCTTTTAATTTAAACAATATCAGATTATTTCACAAACTGTTTTTATCTGTCTTAGCAAAGAGAATAGGACGAAACAGAACTGACAAGAGATGAAAAGAGGCAAAAAGGACAAGGAACGAAGAAAGAAAAAGAGAAATGCTCCAGAAAATGAAGAAAATGATAGATGATAATATTTATCTTCAGTCTCTGCTTCTCAATTGGAAATTGTTGAATCTGAATAATTAACGTTGTTTAATAGTTTGGAGAATTACAAAAAGAAAACAATAAATCTTGTGATAATGTGAGAAAATCACTTGGTGTTACAGATCCCAATTTTAAAGAGAAATCCTAAGATAGACGATGTTATGGAAAGATAAGAAAATCGTTATTAAGTTGCTTGTATGGTAAGAACTGATGATGTGATTCATAATAAGCTGCTGGTTTGTGAACAATATCTAGAGAAAATATTTTCAAGTTATGTACCTTGGATTTCTTTCTTTTTTTTTTTCTTCATTGATAAAAAAAAGAAATTAATCACAATGAAGCTAAAAGTATCAACCACATTATATTAGACGAGAGCAGATGATTGAAAAGTACTCAAAAAAAAAGAAATAAAAATTGTCTTCAAAGAATATTTATTGTTAATATTTTATTGTGAATTTTCTTGGCGGGCTACGACATGTCAAAAATGTAGGAGAATTCACGTTCCGAAAACTCTTTCTCCTCTCTTTCTTTGGATATGTAACCTTTCATCGTCTCATGACAGACCCCATATTTCGGAGAAGTAACAGGTAATTTGAAATTATGGCGATTTAAAACGTCACAGCGTTAACTATACGATATACCTTACTTTACCTCACCCTGAGAAAAGAATAGGCAGTTTATTTCATAATTTGAAATTTGTTAAAACCTAATTACCTTAGCTAGCTCAAATCAATTAGTACTCAGTCAAATATGAACTGGATTAATTAGATAAAAAAACTAGTGTTAAGCACTTGGTATATTGTTTAATAAACTGATCACGCAAGTGAGCTCGTTTTTCGCATTGTTCTAAATTCATGGCCAAGTGCTGTAAGTGACTTCATTGAACAAATATCTAAATGAAAGTGTTCAAATTATTATGGAAGCGTTAAAAAGAAAGATAACAGATAAAATAAAGAAAACGGTTTTATTCAATAACCGTTTACCATTTTTTTTTGTTTTTTGTTTTTTTTGGGGGGGGTGTAAGTTTAACATGTGTATATATTTAGAGAATACACACTTAATTTTTTCTAATGAATATTTTATTTTCCATTATAATTTGTTTTCAGTTCCCTGGCGCACCTTATATTATCCAATTTATAAAGAGAGTACGGCCAATTATTTAAAACTCTCAGATATTCGTGCACACCTTGAAAGGTAAGTCAAGAACAGCTTGATCGATAAAACTTGATGAATATGTTCATGACATTAATGTATATATTAAAACATCTTATCATAGAAAGATGATTAACAAACTAATTTCACGGGCTATTAGCCGTGAGATCAAATCTCACTAAATACATAATTCTGATGGTCTTGTATTTAACTAAACTTACACTGCTAATATTACTAGTATTATTATTACATTCCCGGTAATTTTATTATTATTATTAGTAGTAGTTTTAAGTTAAAATATGAACATTCTTGTAACGATCATTTAAGGTTTCTCTTCTCTGATCGCTTTTATAATTATTTGAAACTTTTATCCTATCGTATAGAAACAAACGTAAAATTATGAGAAAGTAAATAAGTTTCCATTGACTTATGTGAAATTTAAATTCAGCTTAGCTTATATAATGTATTTAAAATATTATAATAAAAGGAATCAATAAGTAGTAAATAACTATTTAATGCAGTTCATATCGGCTAATAAAGTAAATGAAAAATAATGAGGATATTAAATAGATAGTATATATAATTCGGAACATCCAGTTAAACAATATACATAAATAATATAATACAAATAATAATAATAATAATTATAATAATAACAACTTTCCTTTAAGGTTTTCTTTAATTCTATTTTTTTCCTTCAAGACACATCCGTTTATTTGGGGACCGGCATTCTTGATTTATCCATTGGGAACTATGCAAGTGATTGCGTTTTGGCCATACAGATCAATGATATATGCACTCACCTAGAGAATGAAACATAAATTTCTCTAGGACTCTGAAACACAAACTGATCACTAATTCAAGCCAGACCATATCTAGTTGCTTTGAACAAGAAGCAAAGCACGTGTCAAAAATAGATTTCAGTTTCAGCAGATCATAGTTTAAAACTAAAAGAGAGCGAAAAACTCGCTAAGTATCTTGATATTGTAAGGGAACTGGAAATAAAATTAAGAACATTAAGACGATAATAGTGACAACCGTAATTATAGCACTTGGAGCTTTCCCAAACAGTATATCAGAGAGACTGGAATCGAAAGCATCCACACGACGGTACTACTAAAATCATTTGAATGACATGATCGACCGTTGATCTCCACAATTTCCCGTTCCTTGTTGCTCTAAGCAATGTTTGACTCTTTACTATACCTCTTTGTTCCCGTTCTGTCATCCGTTCATCCAAACTCATTAGTTAGAATACTCACTGTTTAACTCTAACCCTCCCTTTCTTCAATGTGCTCGTTGGGTGTTAAATTTTCCAGGTTCTCTTTCCTCATTTATGACCAAGAAAAAGTAAAATATGAAATAATGTGTCTAACGATTACAATAAATATACATTGTTGCTGACGATAATGATGAAAATATTAATCGAAAGAAATGATCATAGCGAGAAGAATAAACTAATAGAAATATTTTGATAACAGTAAAGGAAATGATATATTATTTATTATTCTTGCTGAAAAGAGTGTTATAACGCGCTTCGTGGCGCTTATAATATAAGTAATGCTTCGGCAACTACCATGACGCCTTTATTAATTAGTCTGAAGACTGGCTACAAACGGCTTCTTTTTCCTTACCTCTGACCTGGAGCTCTTTATTTATAGTTATAGATTAGTTCATATAGTCACCTAGGGTGTACTATCTACTCCACAACCAGTGGTGTATTGGAGTTAGGTGTTACACGGTAAACTCTCAGAAAATGTTGAAGTGCTTCCTCATTTATTTTCTTAAGACTTGCTTTCTTCAACGCCCTTTAGAACGTTCCCACATACCGTTCTGTTTGTCCGTTCGACCTTGGGTGATACGGCGAGGTCGTAATATGTTCAAAGAAGAACATTTTACAAAAGTCTTCGAATTCTTTACACGTGAATTGCGTTCCGTTGTCAGAGACTATGGTATCTGGTATGCCATATCTCGCAAACAATTCATGCAAGAAATTCACTGTCACTGAAGATGTTGGATTTTTGCACTTATAAATTTCCGGCCATTTTGTGAAACTATCAACTACCACAAGATAACGTGATCCATTGATAGGACCTGCAAAGTCTATATGCAGTCTTGACCATAGCGTTTCAGACTTTAGCCGAGGTTCTGTCTTTGTGACAGGTGGTTTTTCTGCCAGAAGACAACCTCTACAAGCTTTCACTATTTTTTTCAATATCTTGATCCATTCTGGTCCAATATACGAAACTTCTCAGAGATTTCATTCTTGAAATACCAGGGTGCCTGTTATGAAAATCCTTCAATATTTGCTTCTGTAACACACTCGGTATTAAAACCTTTTGCTCGAACATTACTACACTGTTGCATAGCGAGTAAGCGTTTAAGTCTGGATTTCATTCTTACTTTCTTTCAGTTGCTTTTATTTTCGCAATAAAGACGTCATTTTCCGCATTTTTATTTCTTACAGGGTCACTTACAGGATAACTCTCGTGCTGTGTTGCACAATTTTTTTTAAATTTACATTTCGCTTAGTTATTGCTGTGTCTTCAAATCATTCCGCATTTTAGGTACTAATCGTGATAATCCACCCGCATATCCTAGTTTTTTTAGACTGTTGGTACTCAATCATAAAATCAAAGTTTAATAAGATGCTGCCCAGCGCTGTAGTCTGTTACCTATATGCGTAGCTATTCCTTTCTTTGAACCATGTTGTTAATAGAGGATACGGTCTGTTTGCAACCTAAAATTTATTCCATGAATAAATTTATGAAATTTCTTCACAGCAAATATAATTGCTAAAGCCTCTTTTTCTATCTGGCTGTAATTTTTCTCTGCTGGTGGAAGCGTTCGTGAAGCATGAGCAAAGGTTTTCATTTTACCGCCATTGTATTTGTGTAAAATCACCGCTCCAATACCTTACTCACTAGCATATGACGCCACGACGATTTCTGCTTTTGGATCGTAGTGTACTAATGATAAATCTGACGTAAGTCTTTTTTTTATTTCGTCAAACATCTTTTGACAATTATCATTCCAGTTCTACTTTACTCCTTCTTTAAGTAGATCGTTCAATTGAGCTCTAAAATTATGCATAATATATACATATATTTGATAGTAATTAGCCACTCCTAGAAAAGCTTGTAATTTAGTCAAGTTTGTTGGTGGAGGCATGCTTTTAATTGCACTTGCCCTCGACGGATCTAGTGGACGACCATTTTTCTCAATAATTTAACCAAGGTATTTAATTTTCGGCAAAAACAATTCTCATTTTTCTTCACTGAGCTCGAACCCGTACTCTTCGTATTTCCAAATCGTTTTCCCATGCTCAACATATTGTTCTTTAGATACACTGATTAAAATGTCGTCCAGATACGCCATTGCGAAATCGCAATCCTTAAGCATGGTATCCATAGCTTGTTGAAAAATAGGTGGTTACACCTTTATACCAAAAGGAAGTCGATTAAATTTAAATAATCCTCTGTGCGTATTTATGGTCGTTAATTCTGAACATTAATTTTCAATCTGAATCTGTAAATACGCTTCACATCCAGCTTTGAAAATATTCTTCCGTCGTTTAACTTCGAAAAAATTTCTTCTGGACTTGGTAGTTGGTAGTTATGTGATTCTAAGCAAATATTTAATCCTGTCGAGAAATCTGCGCAAACATGATTTTTTTTCTTCACATTCTCCACAAGATATGTAATATCAATTCTCCTATACGGCAGTGAATGCTGGACAATTTCCTTAGAGAAGAAGAGATTCAAAGCAAAAGAGATGTGGTTCTACAGAAGGATGCTGAGAATACCATGGACATAAGAGAAACGATGAGGTTTTAATGGAAATGGGAATTAAAAGTACACTTGTACCTAGAATGAGAGACAGTTGAAATTTCTGAGACATGTAATGTGGAAAGAGAACTTTGAAAATTTGACACTGACAGGATATATTGAAGACAAAACGGCAGAGGAAAATGAGTAAAATATCTAACTAGCTTGTGTAAATGGCTGACAAAATAGGGACTGGAAAGGATAGTAAGGAGACAAACAATGCTTAGAGCGAGAAAGGGTAGAAAGGTGTGGAGAGCCATAATCACCTACGTTCCGAAGGGAAATGACACATGAAAAAAGGTGAAAAAAACTGCTTTCATTTTAAGACAAATTCCCTGGATAATTTCTACAGTATTCTACATAAAAAATCACAATTTGTATAAATATCGCTTCAAGTGATCATTGTGTACTGACATATGAGTCTCAAAAATGGAACTCAGAATGTAACTTATCAACTATTCGTTTAGACTCGGAGATACAGAACATTTGTTAATAATGTTAAAGATAATAACAGCGTTTTGTTTCATACTAATATATAAATTTTTTTATGCTAATAATGCTTCATTTTAAATTAAATGAACGGCTATTTAATAAGTCTCGAATCTTCAAATTATGAATACCTACTCGCTCCAGATTGATAATTCTGCAATCTTATTTTATGTGCCAAAATTCTTTGGGACCTGTCACTTGATCTAACCAACGCCTTTATCCACTGTACCATGTGTCCTTGAAAAAAAGAGTGTGAGTTCAATACCCGGTTAAGGCAGTGGAGAATTTTCAGAGGGAAAAATTAACAGGAGATAACTCATAACTGACATCCATTAAACATGGCACGTGGAACTAGAACAGTCTACCCCAGTGAGCGAAATAAAGAGTTCAGTTCGACATTCCAACCACCTGAAGAATGCCGGAGTGTACCACGGCCGAAACGTTGTGATAAACATGGCGACAAAGATGAGGACAATAGTCCGGATAATTTAAATAATGTACTTAGGATAACATACAATCTATATTTCTAATTAACATTCATTATCATTTTGCTGTTAAATAACAACATTTAGTATATAATAATATGCAAACTTTATTTTTCAATAACATACATAATTTTTGCGCAGTTAAGCAACGAAGCATTTATGATGCCATAAGATCTTTATTTCTGATTACAGAATATGCAACTTTTGTTTTTGTTCATACAAGTCGTAAGAATGAAATCGTTAGTATTATTTTCATATCTACTTCTCCATCCAGCTATCAATATATAGCAGAGCAGTAGAAATTTGGTGCGGTAGGTAGACTAAAGGTTATTAGCGCGCCGAGTTCAAGTTCCGATTTAGTATGTTACGTTAACTTCACATTTGGAAAGCATGAATTAATTTATTTTCTCCTCTACTCACCTCGGCTCAAATAGCTGGATAGAGCGGGCTATCTATCCTTGTCTATGAGGAAAAAACACTGAATTTAAAACTACGGGGACAACTGAAAGAAACAACTCTACTATGTTCCCCAAGAAAGCATGTCAATTCACAGATAATAAAGAAATTGAATTTCGAGAGGAATGATCACCCACGCCCTGAAGGGCCATAGCAAAAAAAGAAAAAAAATCACGAAGCTATACTCTACAAGAATTCTGCTGAAATGAACAAAATACAGAACAGCTTCTAATTTGTGATTATATTGTTTCTGCATTCGATCTAAGTCGTTTACTTAATTCCCAGTGAATTACTCATTCCATTCAATTGTGTCCTGGTTTGTTTTTGTCTTTTTTATTTCTTTTTAAATATTTTGCTTGCATTCCCTTGTTATATCATTTACAGTTTTGCCTTTCCAATTTTAAAACCGGCCAAATAAATAAGAAAATAATGTAAACAAATTATGCAAAACACTTAAACCGGAGGATTTTGACAGCTCCACCAAATGTCTGTCGATTTGGTTTCTGTGCCGCGGACATCTAATTAATTTTTCCCATATTCCTTTATTCGCGTAATACAGCGAACGTTCGCTAATGTCTATTTCCTAAAGGGACTCGCCGCAGGATAGACAACTTCAGTTCTGAAGTTAAAAAAAAAAAAAAAAAAAGTTCTCAACCTCTCCTTGTTTTATGCCTAGCTACTTAATTTTACCGCGCCTAGAATTCTCTGGCCTGAAGTCTACTATCCAATTTGGCCGATAAATATATTACAAAGACATAAGAGTCAGACTGTAAGTGATTAAATTGAAGATCTTTTTCTTAAGGCGGCCTAATAAACTTAATTGCTAGCTGGCTCACTCCTTAGTTAATCAGTAATTAGCAATTAGCAAATAATATTAATTAGAGTACAAGACTCTTGATCTTTCTCTTGTTTCGCTTCTTTTGTGTGATGCATCGATTTGCTTCTTGTGAACAAAAAGAAATAGAAATGTTTGGTTGCGAAAATAATGTTCGGCCAATTAGTTGCCTAGAGATACTGCTCTTTGGTGAAATGGTAGCGAATTCAGTTCGTTTTTTAATAATAGTAAAGGAAGAAGCGACTATTGAAAAATTATCAGGCTGTTTTTTATAAGAGAAAAATAGAAAAAGAAATGTGCAAAGAAGAAATAAAATTGACCAAAAGACGGCTTTTGGTTAATTTCTTATTATATATCTTAAAATCCGTCTTCATTATGAAAAATAGTAGAGCAAGCCTTTTCCTATTTAATAGTGTTTTTACTCACCAAAATATTTCTTGTTTTTTTTTCTGATAATATATTTAGCTTTCATGCAAGAGATTTTGACTTTCTAACGTTTCTTAATTGTAAAAAAAAATATTTTCTCAAATACATTCAGCGTGTATTATTTGGAAATGTAAAAAAAAATGAAAATTTTAATTTGAGAAAATTTTAAAGTTAGAGGAATGCGAAAGCGGATATAAAATTTAAAAATGTGAAATTGAGCGAAAACGTGTTAGAAGGGATAGGATGGCCATTTTAAACTTCTATTCACTTTGATCTTATTTAATTCTAAACTCGGTAACTGTCACCAGGATGTGAATGTGTTACTCAATGAGCAATATATATATATATATATATATATATATATATATATATATATATATATATATACTAGCTTAAAAGCCGCACAATCGGGCAGTATTTAAGCTAGCTCCTGCAGAGGGCTCTTGACTGGACCTTCAGGGAGGAGTAGATGCAATAGGCAACAATAAACTACAGACCTCAAAATTCATCGCTACATTTAAGCATTGCATTAATATTTAAGGTTGCCTTTTAAAAGTTCAACAATAATTCTTCTGCCGCCACTTAATTTAAAGAAATTTGATGTACATAGGTCCTTACTTTCCGTACAAACAATTGTTTTTATTTCATGGGTGACTTTTGCTGAATTTCGCAATTAATTTCGATTGTTTCCAAATTTATTTCTAAGTTATAAAAATTATTAGCGTACAAAAAAATTCGTCACAAAAAATCACGTGAAAAAAACGCCGAAAACAATCACAGTAATGAAAATTTGGGAGTTCTATATTTCAGAATTCCGGGTCCGGAGTCGGCCTGATTCCAAAATCGTATGATATTTTGGGCTACGGCATCTGTAAGTAAAGTTAAAAACACGGACAATTTTTTTTTTTGAAACACTGTAATTTGAGAACAGTAACTTTTCTTATTTGAACATGATCAATTGAAAGTTAGGGACTTGTGTCCATTTAATTGTTTTTATTAGTAGAAGTCATGATGGCAGAATCCGAAAACAATCGCAGTAATGAAAACTTGGGAATCCAAAATGTCAGGATTGTGGGTCCAGATCCGACCCGGAACACTTTTAATTTGCTCACGGAGTCGACTTGATTCCAAAATGATATGTTGGTGTTGGTAAGTGGAAAAAATGTGACACAGTGACACAATGACATTTGCATTTATTATATAGAAGAAGGATATGAGCTACTGAGAGTTGAATTCTTTTAATTGAAAAGGCGTGACACACTGACATTGGTATTTATTATATAGATGTATATGTGTGTGCTTTTGTGTTTGTGTGTGTGTATGTGTTTGTGTGTGTGTGTTTGTGTGTAGCACTCAGAAGGTGAAAGTTAACTTGCGAACGATTTCCTGCGTATTTTTTGTTTTAATTTAATTTTGATTAAATTTTAGATAGATAGATAGATAGATAGATAGATAGATAGATAGATAGATAGATAGATAGATAGATAGATAGATATCAAGTCAGGGCTCTCTTGTCGGTTACGAAAAATGAGAGCCTAACAATTCAGTTATCGTGATTTGGTTATAGCGGTGAAGACTTGTGCAGAACCAGCCACATTTGTCAGAAGAATTGAAAACAGAAATGAGGCACTGCGTGCCAGGAAGGTTTTGAATTCTGAATTATCCTTCTCCTAAGCTGGTTTCCAAGCAAGGCTAAAGCGGCTAGTTTGTCTTGCTATCTTCTGCGGGAGAGAAGAGATGATTTCATACATTTCCCAAGGGTAATTGTGCGAAAGTGAATTCAAACTCTGCTCGTCGATTTTCTCGTTCCGATCCGATTTGATTTGTATTATTATTATTGTTGTTGTTGTTGTTGTTGTTGTATATAGTTATAAATTATAACTTTTATATACTAATAAGAGGAAAATAATTCATATTTAGGATAGAACATATATATATATATATATAGAGAGAGAGAGAGAGAGAGGGGGGAGAACTCGGCATCCCAGAAAGCATGCTAAAGGTCATCATCTCCTTTCATGAAGGAATGAAAGCTAATATCGTGTCTGATGGCATGATGTCAGAATCCTTTGATGTCACAAACGGCACCAAGCAAGGGTGTGTCATGGCCCCTGTCCTTTTTGCCCTTTTCTTCTCGGTGATGCTGAAATATGCATTCGCAGACACAGAGAGCGGCGTCAAGTTTCAGTTTCGAACAACTGGTGGTCTCTTCAATCATCCGCGCTTCAAAGCCAAAACCCACACCTTAGTAAACAAATTTTTCGTGATTTGTTGTTTGCTGATGCTGCTGCTCTTGTTGTGACATCATTTGAGGAGGCCCAACATCTAATAAATCGTTTCTCTGCTGCATGTAAAGCCTTTGGTCTTACACTTAGCATAAAGAAAACTGACGTAGTGCACCAACCGTGTCCTACTCCGAAGCAATTCTGTGGTGAGAAACAAAAACCACCAGCCTACAAATTTCCAGAGAGACGACTGAAAGTAGAATACAAAGCCCTGAACTATGTAAAGTCTTTCCCCTATCTTGGTAGCAAAGTCAACTACAGTGGAACTTTATATGATGAAATCATGCATCGGATTGATAAGGCTACCAGTGCTTTCTACAAACTTCGCCATCGCTTGTGGAATGAGCGGGGTATTCGACCTGATACGAAAATTGAGGGTTTACAGAACTGTTGTCCTTGCCATTCTTTTGTACGGCTCAGAGTCGTGAACTCCATACAGGTACCATATACGCCAGCTGAACGTTTTCCATAAAAGCTGTATGCGTACCATCTGTGGAGTTAACCTTCAAGATAGGACATCTAACGTAGACCTGTTTAACAGGTGTAATATTGGAGGAATCGAGACTTTTCTCATACAGTCTCAGTTACGGTGGACTGGTCGTCTTGAGAATGTCTGATGACAGTATACCCAAGATCGTAATGTACAGTCAGTTAGATCAGGGCTACAGGAATGTAGGACGCCCATGGCTAAGATACAAAGACAAGCTGAAGAGCAACTTGTCAGCTGTCAATATACCTCATAACACCCTCGAGCGCTTAAACGTGGGCAGATAGAATGGAGATCAACGTGTTTTAGTGGACTCAGCAATTTTCAATCTGCTAGTCTGAATCGTTTTCAAGAAGCGAGAGCAAGATCTAAAAGGTCATCCAATCAAACAGTGATCTCATCCCACAATCATCACACTTGCTCCATATTGCTATGTTTACATTAGGATATGAAACTGGGTAGATATGTTTATTTCGAGAGTCGGAGAAAAATTTGAGTTTAAAAGCACTATTCATATTTTGTTTGGCCATTGACGCGCTCCGTAGCCGAGCGGTCAAAGTACATCAGATCTATGATGCTGGTTCGAGAGAGTGCACAATTTTTATAATAATATTTCTCGAATATTCAGGCCTGTAGACGAAAATGTATACTGTATAATTAATAAACTGAACGTCTACTCAAATGCAAGTATCCACTAAAAATAACGTTTCAGTAATTATATATATATATATATATATATATATATATATATATATATATATATATATATATATATATAAATTATAACCGAAATGGATCTTTAAGGTTTTTTCTTGATTTGTTATTATAATGCTCTGTAAATTTACATTGAGCTCTCTTTGGATTAATATCCTCCTTTGAATTATCCCTACCAGTCACAAATTAGTATTTTACATATATATATATATATATATATATATATATATATATATATATATATATATATATATATATATATATATAATCATTGCAAACATTCGTCCCCTAATAATTAAAACAATGAAATTCGGGTAAAAAGTTTTGTGAAGTTAATCTTCAATTTAATTTAAGGTCATATGCTGAGTTAGGCACTTTTTAAAAAAAATATCATTTGATAAATAAACTTGCGAACTTGCGCATAACACATAAAAATTATATTTTTATCACATACATATATATATATATATATATATATGTGTGTGTGTGTGTGTGTGTGTGTGTGTCTGTGTCTGTGTCTGTGTCTCTGTGTGTGCGTGTGTGTTTGAAAAAGAAAGCAAAAATGGAAGAAAGAAATAGAAAAATTAGAAAAAGTTGCTTTTAACAAAATTTTTAGTCTGTTTATTATTACTTGTCTTAAAAATCAACATTCAAAATCTTCATCTTTGCACATGCATAATGCCTACTATTTTGTAAATTATGAAGAACAGATAGATAGCTAGCTAGATAGATAGATAGATAGATAGATACATACATACATACATACATACATACATAATTGAATTGTATTTATAGATAGCCTGATGAGTTAACAAAATGTGTATATTCCGTGAACCAATCACGATCTGAATTAAAATTTGATTAAAGATCAATACTACTATTTTCAACAAAAGTAAACAGTATAGTTTATATAAGTCTTCTATTATTTGGTGGTATTGATAGGTTCTTGGCTCGACTCTCTTCCCAAAATCTGACCAAACAAAATTTCCTCTAACTCCACGTCCCCTCCTCCTCTCACGAAGTATAAACTAATATTTCTTTGGAAATTCTTGTTGATCAGACCGAGAATAATTTCAGCACACCTGTGTTATATAATCGTTTAATTTATTCGCGTTTTTATATGTATATACCGACCTTTGTTTTGCTTCATAAAATATCTAATCTTCATTAGACAACCAATAAACCGGTCATGCACATGTAGCTAATACCAGTAATCTGTTTTATAATCACGATGACGTTTAAAAAAAGCTGAATAAAACGCTCAACTCTTTCAGCTGGGATCTATGTCATCTCGACGAAAAAAGAATATTTATGCAGCTAAACAGAAGGATCGGATTATATACGCTGAACCTGAAAACCAAATGAACGTTGTTTTAAACTCTTTTGTATTGTATTTATAAATTCGTTTATGAAATCAGTGAGTCAGTGTACAATTTTATCAGAAGTAAATAATCATATAACTATGCTATGTATATATATGTTTATGTGTGTGTAACTATATAAGTATGTTATATATAGAGAGATAAATATTTATAATTAGAAATGACTATATATATATGTGTGTGTCTGTGTGCGTGTGCTTCATGTGTGTGCGTGCATGTATAACATACGTCTTGTGAAACTCGTGTATTTGCATATTTTTGTTTAATGTGTAACTTTTAGTGCCAACAATGTAAGGGAGATATCTCAAGTTATCTCTCTAGTACTGCCGACGCTAAGTAGCAGTGTCTTTTTATGACAATGAGGAACTGTTTGATAAAGTTTACGAAGCTGGAAGCAGTCTAGTCAAATTCCTGAATACCTTCGTGGAAAGAAATTCACGTTCGTGATACCACTCGGTGGCACCGTTTGTTCATGAGAAAAATTCAGTCCCAATTGGGTAACATTTAGGTATTTTGCATAAGATTTCCTTTCATCTGATATTGATATGCCACTGGTATGTTTTTTAGATATTTGTATTAAAATTCGAGAGAAAGGGCCTCCACGACTACCAGCCTTATTTCGAGAAAGTTTTATACCTAAGATAAAATTCAAACAAAAACTGAATATCTCGCCCTAGTTCACTCCTGAATGTGCTGCAGCCAGGGAACGGTGTAGTAGTGCCATTGCTACATTCAGAACTGTCTGCAATCATTGTGAAAATGCAAAGTGCAACTATACACAAACAGTTCAAGCCAAGGTCGAAGGCAAACGACTTGGATTCCATGAGTTCTAGAATATCACTAACCAAATCCTCAATAGAGAGAAAATGTCAGTACCTACTAACATAAATGGCCATCCTCGTCAGATAAGGCAAAGCTCTTCGCTTCGATATTTCTAACTCCACGTCCCTCCTCTCACGAAGCACAAACAGTAATATTTCTATCACAGCCGGGATGTCTCAAGACTTATGAAATGCTTTGATCCTAAGAAGGCTACTGATTCAAATAAAATCACAGTGGTTGTTCTTAAGAATATTAATCCTGTGTTATTGCCAATCTTAGCAAAACTCTTTAACTGCTGCCTGAAAGAGAAATCATTCCCAAATCTGTAGAAGGTATCTATTCAAGAATGCGGGTGAACGTTCATCTCCTTCTCAGTGTTGGCACATCAACCTACTTAGTATTATCATCAAACTCTTTGAGGCTAAACAGTAATGCTGTTGATCACCTCAAAAGGGACAACACCTTTAGCTACAAACATTACGGATTTCGATCGGCTCGGTCTACTGCTAATATCCTAACTGCCATTACTCACAGAATCAGTGAAGTATTAGACAATAAATACACCACGAAGACGATCGCGTTAGATATATCGAAAGCCTTTGAGTAAATGTGGCATATGAGGTTACTACACAATCTTTCCATTTATGTGGATCATTAAATAATTATTTAAAGATCCACACCGAAAAAAATGTTATAACAGTAAAGATTTAACAAAATATAAATTTCATATATACCGTAATTTTATATAGCATGGTAAACTATTTCCAAAATGTAATAGAGAATTAATTTCCCTCCTGGTATTAAAGATGCACTCGATTGTTAATTCTTAATGGAATTGGTTAATAAGTTCAAGAAAAATAATGCCACTGTACTTCCGCCTGCAGTATAATTTTCAACAGCGTGATAATTTACGTAAATCCTCATTTTTTTCTCTACTAGGTATTTTTAGTAATAAAAACAAGACGTCAGTTTTGACCAATGAGTAACAAGGCGCAAAGTAATTTTTCAAAAAAGTATACGGTAGTATCTTTGACAATCAGGTATCCATCTATAGTTGAATGTGTATAGGAATGAAATACAAGTAACCTCAATAAACTTTTGTGTTTTCTTAAAAACAAAAATAAAACATCGATTTAAAAAGAAAAATGAGGATACGCATACTCCAGATAAAAAATAAATTCATTGGGGAGAGGCTAGATGTTTTGAGTATCACTAAAAAATGAAACCGACCTGAAATTTTATGGAACATTGTTTAGATTATAGGATTACTTTTCGTTTCATTTGTTGTTTTTTACATTTTTTTCTCATGTTTCTCGTCTTCTAAATCCTAGTAAAGGTAGAAGAACAACCTACCTACTAATAACGTTATTCCCGAGGAAAAAAGTTTATCTTTTGAGAGTTTTTATTGATTTCCCAAAAATAGTGTTGTTATACTTTAAGGATGCTATTTTTTTAACAATTTGACAAGGATGTCAGGTATACATGAGTTTACTTACCCATCTTCCTGCTCAAAAATAACCTTAATGCACATTTTTTTAGCTAGCATAAAAATCATTCATACAGGCTCCTTAATACGTTCGAATATGACAGTAACCTCAGATTTGAGGTGAGTTTATCAATATTTGTATCGTTGAAATTGATTTATAATTATGCATCATGGGAATTTTTCTCTTTCCAGTGTTGTTTGCGAAATTGATTTCATATATATTTTCTTCTATATGCACCGTGTCTCCTCAGGACTTAAGCGATCATGTCTCTCTACAATCTCCTGTCCTCTAAATAAATGTTGTCTTTTTGTTATTTCTCCTAAATCCTGTTACACCATCCATTTACTTAAGTTCATTAAGTATGTTATGCATCATTTTCCTCTGTCCCTCTTGCCCTTAATCTCTCCTATGATTTTTTCCTAGCCCTCCTTCCTCATTATATATCCCAAAAATTTCAATTGTCTCTTCCTGATGTTACGTATAATTTTCCTTTTTGTTTCAATTTTCTCTAAAACCTCATCTTTGCTCACAACTGAATTTAAAAATTATATATATATATATATATATATATATATATATATAACCATTTTGGTTCTCACCAGTCAAGATGCAGCCACATCGAAACAAAAATGCATATTTCTAGTGAGCAAGTTGTTTTTGTCCGTATGTAAAAATTATAATAAATAATTATTGCTCTACTCTTGGTATTGATCCCTCTTTTGAATTAATGCTGTGAACTTTAGAATTTATATTATTCTCGTTCTCATTACATTCGGATATATATACTAAAGTTTAAAAGTTTAAATCTACTCTCAGAAATAGCATTGGATGAACTTGATAGAACAGTAACAAAAAATGAAAAAGAGCTCTTAGAGTAATCGGAAAAGATGGAATTAATTATCAAAATTATACTTTGAGAAACTTTTGCAACGAATTCCAAATAAAGTTGTACTGCAGTAATCAAGGCTAAAGGGGGATATTTTGAAGAGGGCAAAATTTTAATCATAAATGCATTTTTCTCTTTTTGTCATAATAATTTCTAATAAAAAAATCATTTCACTTTTTTTAACCATGTATAATAATTTTCAATTATTTAAAGTACAAAACAACTACTTTTCGGGCCAATTTTAAAAATTACCAGGGGTGGAGTCAACATTTGAACTGTAGTGTAACCTGAAGATTGTGTTGTACATGAATCTCCGAGTCGAGCTATCGATGAGGAACAATATCTATATTTATTAATATATACTTAATAGCTCTTTTTTATTACATCGAGCACTGTTTTATTAACATCAGCAATATATGTGCGATATATTATAATTATATATATATATATATATATATATATATATATTGATTGATTGATTGATTGATTGATTTAATGATTCTATGATCTGAATACGATTTACTCCTCCAAAGCTATGTATGATATTGAATTCAGAATTTTCTCTCCAAAACTGACTACCAACCAAAGTTGAATAGCACATTATGCCTTACTATTTAAACGATAGCTGGCGGGAGAAGAGACTGATTCATACCTTTCTCAAAGATATTTGCGTAAATATGAATGTAATGAAACGCGCATGAAATTCGAACTCAGCTCTCTGATATTTTATTTTCAAACTGCTATCAATTATCCAACACGCACATCTATACACACACACACACACACACACATATGTATATATATATATATATATATATATATATATATATATATATATATATATATATATGTATAGATCTCTATCTATAAAAGGCAGGATGTGTGTGTGTGTGTGTGTGTGTGTGTGTGTGTGTGTGTGTGTGTGTGTGTGTGTGTGTGTGTAACGAATACACGGCCGCAATTTTCGACGGATTTGCACCAAAATTTATATGCACATGCTCCAAGTTAGTGAAAACGCCAAGACCGACTTTGCATTTCCCAACTCCCATCGATAGTGGAAATAATCGATTTTTTCATGCTTTACGGCAGTTTTTATGTAGTTTGCGGCCATTTTCTACTGGCCAGAGTGAGAGCCTATAGCTGGCTGCCACGAATAGGCAAGAATGTTCTATTGGCCAGCGTGAGACCCAACAGCTGACTGACACGAATGTTAACTAGCATGCTAGCAGGCAAAAAAATCTCTGCATTCGTCACAAGTGGGAAAAATTTAAATTTGCATGGCACTTTACTCCAATTGGCTCATTCGCTTGCTCAAACTCAACGTTGATTCTGATTCCGCAGAACTAGGTTGGGTGTGAAAAAATATTTGTTTTTAACATTCTTTTTTCATTCGGTTTTTCCAGTTACGAGTCCTTTTTTAAAGCTTATCGTTTTGTGTTCATTCTGTTTAGTTCTTTTTTCGTAACAGATTTAATGTTTAGTATAGAGCTTAGAAAAAATTCGCAGTGTGAGATAGGCACGAAGTAAGGCATCTAGCAATATCAGCACGGCAAAGGGCACTCCTTTAAAGGAAAGGAAGGGCAAAAATATTTTAAGTCAAGTGATAGCGATTGCTGTATGAGTCGTACGATTTTTGAATGAAGCACGGGCAACGCCGGGCCATGCTGCTAGTATAGATATATAAATGAGAGAGAGAGTAGCAGAAAAGAGAAAGTATGAACAAGTCTTAGTCTGTTCATAACTTACCTCGAAAATTGGTACTAAAAATCCTAACCTTTGCACAGACAAAAAGCCAAGCCTACTATTTAGTTTTAAAGGGGATAAAAAAAGCCAAGCCTACTACTTAGTTTTAAAGGATATATATATATATATATATATATATATATATATATATATATATATATATATATATATATATATATATGCATGCATGTATGTATGTATTTATGTTATATGGTGCGTAAGGAGAGAGAAAGAGAGAGAGAAAGATTGATTGTTTTTATTATTTACAAACAAAATGTGTGTCTAAAAATGCGTATTAAAATGCAATTCATATCTAACAGTTTAACCAGGATCTGCTTTATGCGTGAGCTACATTTACTTCCCCCGCCACCACTTTCAGCTAGAAAATATCCTAAACGTATGCACATCAGTAACGTATAAAATGGCTTTACTGGTATTAAATAAATCATACAGATTCCCTAAGAGACTCAAAATTGGCAGTACCATGAGATTTACTAAGTGAAACAATAATATACACCGAATATATATGAATACGTAGGAATAAGATATATTTCTTATTGTTATATTCATCAAGTTTTGATTTACATTTGTATTTTTTGCCTGTAAGTTTTGTAATGTTACCAATGCAAGAGCGATTACAGATATCAATGTCTTTGTTACGGCTATATCAAGTTCTTTATTCGATCAGTAATGTTAAGTAACTTCGAGCCTAATCAGTACTCGAGTAGAGAAATAAAAAACCTAAAACTTTCATCTTCATAAAGATTCGTAGTTCAGAACTTATGATCTCGAAATTTTTTTAGTTTTTATATCGCCAGTAAGCAGCATGATTTGACGAATTTGGCACTTCATTCCAGTGCATTCTGGAATTTGGTTTCCCTGTAGTCTGATACATAAAAAATAACTATATTCAATATAGTTTTATAGTTATAAGCCCTTCAAAATGAAAAAAATGCAATTTAGCGTTTTTGGAGGATCTTTTGCCGACCATATCAACTAAACTAACAGCAGTAAAATAAAAAAAAATCATTTGGTTGTAATTATTTGATATATTGCCTTCTGTAAAACACAAACATTGATTTCGAAAGAAATAATCCCTTGTTGATCAAAATCTTCATCACTACATTAAAAAAGAAGAAAAAATCAAATCTTGCTGAATCTAATATTTTTCACTCATAAAGATTAAAACCTTTATTTAAAAATAACTTGGTGGAGCAGAAACAGAAACTCTAAAAATTATTTTGCTGAAAAACTTCTGACTTGGTACAGAATTTTAACCCTTGATATCTACGCTACAGTGAATTTAATATTTTCTTATTTTGCAACATTTCTTTTCAATATATTAGTATCAGAGCTTATTTATATGGCCAAAAAATTTATGTTCACGGCTATAAAATTGAATAAATAAATATATATATATATATATATATATATAGAGAGAGAGAGAGAGAGAGAGAGAGAGAGAGAGAAAGAAAGAAAGAAAGAGAGAGTGAGAAGGCACGAAGTAATGGATAGAGACATGGATTGAGGAATCGGAGAGCCGAGTTCGAATTCCAGTCGAATCCATTACATTCACTTACGTGCTAATATCCTTGGGAAAGGTGTGAATCCGCTTCTTCTCCCTCCAGCTATGGGAAAATAGCAGGACTGACTGGGTTCTATAGCCTTGGATGGCAACTGGTCTAGGAGAAGGACAAGTCTGAATTCAAAACCTGCGAAGGGTCGTTTGGGGACCCTATGGCACGTAGTGCACCAAGTCTCTGTATTCGACCCTTCAAAAAGTGTGGATGGTTCTGCACAAAACCTTCACCACTATAATCAAATCTCATGTGCTGGCGTGGGGCTGTCAGTTTCCTAGGAACTGATCTGCTTGACCCTCATACGTCGAATTCGACGGGAGAGTCGAGAGTGTATATATTACAATGAATCATTCATACAAAAAGTAAACTAGTAAAGTTAATGATATAAAATGGTGAAATCACTTCTCTAACTATATTTTGAAGATGCATTAACCCACTAACCACTTGATGAATGTTATGATCCTTGTTTTTAAAATGCATCTTTAAAATTTAATTAGCGAAGTGATTTCACCATTTTATATCATTAACTTTACTAATTTACTTTTTGTATGAATGATTCATAGTAATATAAATTAAACTGCAACACATATTTGATATATATATATATATATATATATATATATATATATATATATATATATATATATATATATATATATATATATAATCTTTTTGTGAAGTAAGGGTATATATAACAAGCACAGCTCACGCAAGAAAATTTGCACTATAATTTTTCTCCCTGATTTTATGATTTGAAACAAGAAACTTTGTTCCTCGTTCGGCTCTGACGTTTTGAAGTAAAGAAACCTTATCTTTTGTTTGGCATCTATATTTCTCTTCAACTTTCCTTCAAGTAGACCGAAGGCTCTTAATTACAGAATATCATGTTATGAAGTGTTTTTATTCTATAATCATCACTGCCAACAGAGATCACTCACTAGCCAACACAAAACTCGTTAGTGTTACATATCTTTCGCGATCAGCAAACCCATGCGTCAGCTTATTAGACTATCATAAATTGGATGCGAAGTAGATAATAAACATACATGATTGAGTAAATGACAACCCTGGAAATGTGTATTGACGGTAATAAGGCACTCTGTATTAGAATTTTAAAAAGTGTCAATGCAAATGCGTCCTTGTGAAGTATAAATTCACGTCTTATGAAATATGTAGCTAAAATGAAAGTCAGATTTAACATCTTCCGAAAACCGTTCCCTTCCGCTGCATTATAACAGAAACAATATGAAAATATTGACTAAGCTCGGCTCTCGAGAAATTAAGCCACGCTTAGTAACAAAAGCCGGTAAGTTACTCATCTCATGAATGAATAGTCCATTGAGATTATCTTGCTAATCATCATTGTATGCTATTTGCTCTTTATCTGCTAAGTAAAGCTTAAACCAACCCGACGTCAAATAAGGAAGAGGGGGTATGAAAAGAAAATTTTGTTATACCATGTAAGGAAGGCCATACTGCCCAAAACTTCACCATATAAAATCATGGATTTTACATACTCTCGAACACAGACAGAATCCAAAATGTCATATAATTCCTTTAATGTTTGCCATTGAGTTAATTTAATTTCTCATCCTATCTGATTAAAAAATTAGGCATCATATATCAACTAAATATTTTAATGGATTTTTCAGGATAGTTATTTTTTTAGCTTCTTTATCTTCTCCACATTTTGTCTATTATAATATAAATTAAGAGAATCATTTCATTGCAGTTCAGTCTAAACACTCGATAAGAATTTGGAAGATATGAATAGATATATAGATAGATATTTGTGGATGATATTATGCTGTTAAACTTTTCTATATTTAACAAATATAGTAAGTGATGGGTGATGTACGATTTAGTATCAAGCAAACTCGAAACTAATTTGTCTATTACGGCTCTCCATAATAATATTCTTTTATACACAGGTAGAGACAAGTAAACACATTGTTTTACTTGGATTTGATATTTAACATACGCATACTTATTGAAAATTATTCAGTTGAATATAAAAACGAAAGTGAAACTGCACACTTCAAAATGCTTCGTAATGCAGGAAGGCGCAAAGTTTAAGATTTCGGAAGATATTGGTCAGGTCAAAAATGTGATGAGCCCAAAATCGAAAGTGAAAAGTCCCACTTTCACCTTAGAACTGTGTGATTATACAATTCTCTAAAACAGAAAGAAAAAAACATTAAGTAGAGTTGTAGTTGTCCTGAACTACCCGAAAAGAGGTTTTTTACAATGAGACGAGAAATTGAAAAAGAAAGAAAAACAAATAAGTCCCCGTTACAAATTAACACTTCGGAAAAAATGTAGTAAAATCAAATCAATGACATCAGCACTGTATCTTTATAAGATGGGTTTTCGTGGTAGAGTAACCAGGAGAAAGTCCCTTCTTAAAGTAATCAACATTCAACAGAAAAAGATGGAAAGAAATTGAGATAGGTGACAAAACGTTGATGCAGGGAATAATTTGTAGCATTGTGTAAAATAACTACAACGTCAATGGTAATAGTAATTCACAATTACTTCATGCTTGTACCAACGAAATACAAATACAAAAATATATCTGTCCTTATGCCACTCAGCTGTTTATATACCACTGGGCGAGGTAACTTATGCCTACTTGTGGAAGTCCCCCATTATCTAACGAGACCTTCCATCCCTACTCTACACATTGGTTATTCAAAGATTCTGAAGTTCTTAGGAAATAATTATTTAGAAAATATCTATCCACCGGGTAAATGACTTATTCTAAGATTTATCTGGTTAATGTAGTATCATTTTAATGAAGCTTGTAGCAAAAACCATGTAGCAAAACCCTAGAGCAAAACCATGTAGCAAAACCCTAGAGATTGTATCGTCTCAGAAGCAACCATTACCGTTCTTCATATGAATCCTATTTATGTCTGGTATATTTGGAGTCGTTAAATAAATAAAATGCCATGAAAACTCTCGACGAAAGATTTGCTTCGTTTTTTATGTAGCCATATCGGTTATCACAAAAAAGATAGTAGCTCTGATAAATTTAATACTTGAGAGAGTAAAACTTTCAAATATATTAATGACAAGACCATAAAATTAAACTTTACAAAAGATTTTAGTTCGATGAAATTGTTTAGATTTTTAGAAACCACAAGTCTTTATTTAATTTCAGCATAAATGTATAAATTGAATATAAAAACGAAAGGGAAACTGCATACATCAAAATGCTTCGTAATGCAGGAAAGCATAAAGTTTAAGATTTCGGAAGATATTGGTCAGGTCAAAAATGGGATGAGCCATATATTTGTACATATGTAATTTATACGCCCTCTCTAACCTATCTATAACAAATCTTAGTCTGAAAATAAGTACTGGTTTCTCTTCGTATTTGTTCAGCTTTCTTGCTTTGATTCAAAATAATGCAATGGATCAGTTAACGATAGACTCCAATTGTTGTGAACAGTAAAAAAAAACAAGGACAATTAACTATATATTAACCATTGAGTACTGAAATGGGTTGGGTTTGATTAATGGATTTTACAACATATCAATGTTTGTTCGGTTATTAATTATCAAAATCAGTATTTTTTTTATTATTATCATTTTTACAAAAATAGATATATTAAAATGTAATAGGAAACGAATATTAAGGTGGAAGAAAAATATAGAAAAAATGTAGACAGGTAAATTGAAAAAGAGGAATAAGAAAGGTGTGCACAGTGATTAAAATACGAGGTATATATATATATATATATATATATATATATATATATATATATATATATATATATATACGTTTAATTATTCCTCAATAGAACTCTGAAGAATGAAGAACGCTAACTGATCAGGTTTTTATTATTACATCTTTTTATTTGCGTCTTCATGGATATATATATATTTGACGGGTGCAAAGCTTTAAATTTGATTCCTTTATTGTCTATTCTGAACATTAACATGAAAGCTATCAACCTAATAAAACAAGAAATGACGTGCAACCATTAACAATAATTTATCAATTTAAATTTTATAAAATTGTACGAGTAGTCTAACGGTTATTGGCGCGAAATGTGGAATCGGTGAACCGAGTTCGAATTCAGATCTTGTCTATTTCCTTCACTTGACAAAGGCATAAATCCATTTCTTGTCCCCACTCCAAGCTATATATTATATAGTAGGGTAGACTGGGCTCTCTAGCCTTGTATAGCAGCAAGTCTAAGAGAAGAACATGTATGAATTTAAAAATATACATGGAGGAAGCAGTTGGAAACCACTCCACCATCACTTCCAAGACGATATGACAATTCGCAGATAATAAAGAAAAGAAATCTGTGAAGTGCCATGATCGTCCTGTAGGAACATAGCATTTAAAAATAGTTCTAGAATTATTTCGATAGCTTTTCGCCTCCAAACACTTCACGTGCGTTTGATGAACAATATGCATTTTAATGGTAAAATGACGTGGGATTATGATTTTCAAAGTTGTTGTCATGTTATCATTTAATACTAGCTAAAGTCTTAGAATGACGGATATTGTTTTGTATATGCCTTATTTTGTTACAGATGAATTATAACCCCTCGTTTGGAATCAATGCAACACTCTGAAATTTATGTGTGTAAATATATCGGGTGGCCCAAAAGGTACATTACAGTAATACTATAAAATAAAATATAGAAAAATAAAACATTAACAAAATTGATAAATACATTAATTTTAAAAATTAAAATACACACAAAAGCTGACGAACAAGTATGTTCGAGCTAAAATATAAGTGTGTTTATAAAAATAGTATAACGGTAATGTAACTTTTCGGCTCCTCAGAATACATGCGGAGTACTGATATGTTCTCAGCTCAACTAAGAGGTCGTTCCCCCAAAATCTAATGTTTGGTCATTTGTTCAGATTTTGGGAAGTAGGTTAGTTAGAGTTCTTTACAACAACCTATCGAATATATATATATATATATATATATATATATATATATATATATATATATATATATATATATATGTGTGTGTGTGTGTGTAGAACGACATTTCCGCCTAACAAAACATGATTTTAAAAGCCATGTAAAATTCACTACAATTGAAAAAATAGAAATAAACAGAAAAGATAACGTTAGAAAAATACTAGAGGAACATGAAGACAAATGGGTTTTGCGCCTCAAAACACTTTGTCTAGACGGACTTAACCACAAATTTAACAATACAGATAGAATTAATATATAATCGCATAAATGAAGCCCTACCCACATTTCTCACCCACACAAGGCAGACATGCTTGCGGAGGTGTTGAGATCTCACACATATACGCACACTCACACAAATATATTCACATACACGCATCACACACACTCCCAAAAAACTAAAAGATAACATACACCTCTCCTACCCAACAACCAATAAAACTGTCAAAATTACCAAGGAGGGAATTCTGAGTCTCAGAAATCTCCCAGCGTCTATTTAAAAAAAAAACAACTTGAAAGAGGGCGTTTAACCAATACAAGGACTGACCAATAAGACAATAAAAACAAATGAAAACTCCAGATAAAGTTTACTTTCTTCAGACAGTCATTCACTCCTGTAGTTCACTTTCTTTCACTAACTAGCAGAGATTTTTTTCTCTTAATGGCCGAAACTAGTTCAGGAACCTAATTGAAATAATAAAACAAAAAATATTAATATACAACCCAATGTATCTGAAAATTTTAATATTTTTATTGTTTTTTTTAAACATATATATATATATATATATATATATATATATATATATATATATATGAGAGGAAAAAAAGAAAGAAATACACAAATAGATAGGTATTAAAAATATATATTAATTGTTCCAGTATCTTATAATCTCATCAGGCATACGATTTCGCTATCTAAATATATCAAAATGTATGTTTCTTCTGAACAATTCATATATTTACATGGTCTGCACCTATAACCGTTACATGACCATATATATATATATATATATATATATATATATATATATATATATATATATATATATATATATATATATATACAAGAGAGTGCTGAAATATATATACGAGAGAATGTTGAAATTATTGGCCCCGACTAACTTCCCAACATCGGTATTCCAACGATCTAATGCTAGAAACTCATTTTGGGAAGTGGGCCGGATCAGTGACTATTTTTAATATAAGTGCATTATATAATGTTATACCGTACCTGTGGACTATAATGGGTATGTCCCAATCCGTATAAATACAGTAGAATATACTGTAGGTGGCAGTTATTGGGATTTCCTTGCGCTTCACCTTGATTCACTTCTAGCTCACCACTAGCAAGTGATTACTTACTACACGCTGCTGGCGAATCTTGTGTGTTGTTTCTGTTATAAATATTATCGTTCCATTTCCAACCTTCGTTTTGGTTATTATTATTCAGTAACATTTTGTTAGGTTACAACAATATATATATATATATATATATATATATAATTGTGAATTTGGGCAGTAATCCCTCTTTTATGCAAGTTTCGCTGAAAATGACTGACTAGGTGCTGTGGTTGAATTTTTTTATATAATTTCTCACGTGTACGTATAATTTTTTTCTTTTCAGGACATAAATTATATAAAAAATTGTCCGAATGTTTTCCTAGTGTTTTCGGCTATACTTTTAGCCATTATCAAGGATGAATTTTATGTTACTTTTAACTGAATATATGGATTGTTTAATGTAAGTATTTAGAGTTATAGGAATATTTTATTTTCAAAACACGATCACCACATTGTGGCCGTGTTCATAGTTGATATTATTGAGTGGTAAACTTTTCTTTTTTTTATTAATAATGCTTCCATTATTTTTAGACTTTTTCTACATGTGGATGAGGCTATTATATCGGTATTCAGCGACATGAGAAATTTTATAAAAAACTTAACCACAGCACCTTGTCAGTCGTTTTCACGAAACTTGCATGCATACATACATATATATATATATATATATATATATATATATAATGTAATTATATAAGAATTGTTACTAACCCATATATATATATGTGTGTGTGTGTGTGTGTGTAAAAGGACAACATGAATAAAGACAATAGTGTGTGTGTGTATAAATATACATATATGTATGTATATAAGTATCAATATATATATATTTATCTCATATATTTTTACATACATATATAAATATATATGTGTGTGTGTGTGAATATACTTATATATATGTATATAAGCATAAATATACAGAAATTTTCTCATATATTTTTAAACATAAATTCATATATATATATATATATATATATATATATATATGCATACATGTATATATATACATATTTGTATCTATATGTGTGTGTCTGTTAATGTGTGCATACATATGTATAATTATGCGTCTAAAGTGTGATAATCTTTTAGTCAGAAACAGAAAGAAAGCTGCATCTTACATCGAAGCAATCTAAAAATAATAATTGCACACATAACTATATATAGAATTCTCAGACAAAGCACTTCATTGGAGTTATCGATTTAAAAAGCGTGGACTAAAGGCTGAAATAAGGGCCGAAACAAAGTTGTCGGTTATAAAGTAGATACATGAACACGAATAGAACACGCACAAATATCTAGGTACATCAATAAATCAAAAGTCTAATAGTGAAAGAAGGCATTGATTTTACACAAATATTTATTTTTCCACATAACGCACTTAACGCGCCTCAATTAATCCCATTACTCACGGTAACAGTTCTCGACGCGGAAAATGAAATCGACGAGCCGAGTTCAAATACTGGCTTCGTCTGTTGTGTTTACTTACACAAATAAAAGGGCATGAATTCATTTTTTCTCTCTCCTACTATGAGTTAAATATCAGGGTAGACTGAACCCGCTAGTTTTGGGTGGTTATGAATCTAAGAGAAAAATATCTTAGAATTCTAATCCGTGGAGAAGGCAAAGAGAAACAAATTCGCCATCTCTCCCAAGAAAACATGGCAGTTCATAGATAATAAAAAGAAAAGGAATCAACAGAGAGTCATATATTATATTAGAATAATAAACTTTATATTAGAATAAAAATGTTCTAATATATGTCCCGAACATATCTCTCTCTCTCTCTCTCTCTCTCTCTCTCTCTCTCTCTCTCTCTCTCTATCTATCTATCTATCTATCTATCTATCTATGTCTTTGCGTGAAATTCCATATATATTTTGAGAAGCCTGTGCTATTTTCATATTTCTGTTGTTAAACAACTAGTCTTCGGGTTTAAAATAACGCTATAGAACTTATGCGCAAACCCAAATAATTCGGGTGCCTGTAGAAGAATATTGATGAGCAAATTAGTTGCATAAGTTTTGGTTATTGAATATCTTTTTCATTGAGTATATTAGTCTTGTGTTAGTCTAAGCGATGCTTAGTGATATACATGCGCACAAATAAATGACAAACGGTAAAAAGTTGCTTATTCAACGATATAGTTCAAGAGTAGGTTTATCGTAATTTGGTTTTCTATCAATCAGCCCTGAATGTTAGTTGCGTAATTTCGTATGTGATTACTGTTTTTTCGTTTATCTTGCTAGATAGATAGATAGATAGATAGATGCAGACTGTGATAGATAGATAGATAGATAGATAGATAGATAGATAGATAGATAGATAGATAGATAGATAGATAGATAGATAGATGCAGACTGTGATAGATAGATAGATAGATAGATAGATAGATAGATAGATAGATAGATAGGGTGGAGTGAGAGAGGAGTTAAAGTTAGCATAGTCTATCAAAGACTATTCACATAATTCAAAATTTAAACATTCGGTTGTCAGAATCATTTTTAGATTCTACGTATAATTTAAAATAAGTTTCTTTATATTAGAAGAAAAGTGTTCTAATATATTTTTTTTAAATTTATAATCTACTATTATGTAATAGCCGTAATTGTTTCAGTTGATAGAGCAGCTATAATGATAGCTTTTATGTTCCGATCGGTGATAGTAGTAGTGGTGGTAGCCACTATTTGTACCGAATGTTATCGCATGTTTACAAGTTTCAGAATGACTACGGTAAGCAGAAGCTTGATACACTTGTCGAAGGCTTTGTATTGATTTGAAATTCTATCAACACAACAAGTTGTTACCAAAACTACCAAAATATTATACACTGAATTTGTATCTCCATCTGTCATAGTTAGAATGTATAAAAGGATATCGTCTTTGTTAACTCGTCTTTGTTTTGTTTCAGTTCGTTCTGCTGGGATCTACTACCCGAGTCAGGGATTGAACTCTAAGATCGCCAGGTAAATTCTGACACTTATTTTTATTCATTTCACCCCAAGCAAGACAATAAAGCGACTAAAGTACACGGGGTTACTGATTGCGAAAGAATGGGAAAAATAGAAACATTAAGGAGCGAGAACAATAAAAGAATAGAATAAAAGATAGTTGGCAACGATTAAGAATGCAATTAAAGTTTTGAAAATCAAAGTTGACTGGGAAGTAAGAAGCGAGAAGAGAGTTCCACAAGCGAGAAGTGCGATAAAAGAAATTGTTAGTATAGAACTTACGGTTACATCTAGCCAATTCCATTGTAAAATGAAACTTTGTTGACAATATAGTACTGCGCTTAAATTTATAAAGTCTAGGTACCATAGCAAAGAGTTCATCCGAACAATTACCATGAAAATATTTATAGAAAAGGCACAAAGAAGCTACATTACAGCGGTGGGAAAGTGACTGAAGCCGGAATGCCTGGTCAGGGCCAATAACAATGCATATTCTTCATTGGATTTTATCAAGTCTATCTAAATATATAGCAGAAGCACCCTACCATATGTGGCAGCAATATTCGAAGCATGGACGAATGGTAGACTTATAAATATATGATAGATTCTGGAGAGAAAAACTGTCTCGCACGACACAGTAAACCAAGCAGACCTAGCAATGGATTCGATATAATCTTTCTACTTCATGTCAGCCGAGAATGTAAGCCTGAGAAGGGGCAACGAGTCACTCTCCTGGAGATTAGCATCAGACATGCCGAGGAAAGGCAGAAAGTGGTATCTCAGATAATTAATAAAAAACAGTTTTGTTTTCTAAGCGTACTGATGTTTATATTTAGGAGACAATTCTGGTGTAATTTTGGAAACCTAATACTTGTTCTTTACTAGCATACGTATCGGAAAGAGAATATCCGTGGATTGAATAAAAGATTTAGTAAGATATTCTATGGACATTACCGAATGTGACAGACCCTGAAGAAGGTCAGAGGTTTCATCGATCGAAATGTCATTATAACAATGAAGATGAAAACAACAGTTTAAAAAAATGTAAGTGTATTATAATGATAATACATCTCAGACATTCAGAAATATTATCATTGCCAAACTCACCTTTTTCTGTTAATTTCTTTTTTTTTCCAACTTGAGTTTAAAGTTGTCTTAAATCATGTATACTTTTTCGTCGAATTTTATTAGCATAATATCTTATGCAAAATATTTAGTTATTTGAAAATTCTATGAGAGCTTGCCAGAGCACTTGTAATTTTACTTTTCGTTATTCTTACCATCATCGTTATTAAATCATTAGAATCGTACCAAGGTACATTAATTGCAGCATTCGATAAGACGAATATTTTTCTAAAGCGTTTATAAACTCACAGTTCTTCTTTTTCTTCTTCTTCTTCTTCTTCTTCTTCTTCTTCTTCTTCTTCTTCTTCTTCTTCTTCTTCTTCTTCTTCTTCTTCTTCTTCTTCCTGGCGTTGGTGATCATGGCCTTCCACATCTTCTTGTCCCTTGTAGCTTTTAATAAGTTTTATCTTTTTCTTATTCCTCCCAAACTCTGTTCTGCCATCCATTTGCTCAAGCCCATTAAATATGTTACGCGTTGCTTTGTTCTGCCCCACTTTCCCTCTGTCCGTCCTGTGAGTATCAGATTTTCCAAGCCCTCTTTCCTTATTATGTGTCCCAGAACTGCGTCTTCCTGATGTCAAGTTTAAGTTTACTTTTTGTTTCCATTCTCCCCAAAACCTTGTCGCATGTTCGGCCCATGTTATCCTCAGCATCTTTCTGTAGAACCACATTACTGTTTCTTCGAGTCTCTTCTTCATCTTTGAGGAGATTGTCCAGCATTCACTGCTATATAGTAGGACAGATATCAAGTAACAATTCAGCACTCTTTTCTTTGTTTTCAACGAAATTTTCATGATTCTTAATACTTTACTTAGCTTTTAGAATGCTTCTTTGGCTATCTCAATACGTTTTTCGATCTCCGTTTCGCACCTTCTGTCCTCTGTTAGAACACTTCCCAGATTTTTAAATTTCTGTACCTGCTTGATGTTAGTATCCCCGACTTGTAATTTGCATTTTGGGCTCATCTTTTTGCTGATGACAATGCATTCCGTCTACTTATAATTTATGCTTAGTCCTTTCTTTTCGCTCTCCTTCGCTACCTGTAGGAGATTTTATAGTTTCCTTTCCGTGTCTGCTATCAGCACTGTGTATCACAATTCACTACAATTAATTCCTTGTCCTTTTAACGATCAAGCTCCTGTTTATAATATCAGTGCACTAGGCACTCTGGAATATTTAAATACATTAATGCATCTTATAGGGAAAGAAATACAGTAATTGTCCTTTTCATTTCCATTTAACAATTCGGAATTTTGCATTTTATACATTCGTTGTACTCAAATACTGATATCAATATTCAACCCAGTTTTAATAGACAAAATATTTATTTTAATGATTACCCATAAAATTATTCCAATCTTTTTATTTGTCTTGGCAAAGTCTTTCCTCATTTAACCAAAGGGACTTTAACATAGTCAAGTTGATATTAGATTATTTTAATCTCGTATATCTGAACACTTTTTAACGGTTTCCGCTTACTACGCAGCCGAGCAGAAGACAGGTTTTCTTTCTCGTTCTAATTATTGTCCTCATCATAATTATTATTGACATCCATCCCATCACCTGAGGACTACCAACAACAGCATCATCTAAAATGGATATTACAAGTAAATCAAATAGAAAATAATGACATAATCAAGATGTTAACATTCCACACTACTTCAAATAAAAGGTTAGGAAAGAAACCGCCATCAACACTGGAAAGAGCGATAACAGCTACTGGACTTGAGAAACCTGTTTCGCTGAAAAGTTGTTTCAAAAGAATGATTTTATAAATGTCAAATCGAAAGCAGAACTGGCTGCTCAAGAATGAATGGCAAATATTTGCTTGTAGGGAAACGGCTAGTGTTACCATTACCATTATTCACTTGTAGAGGGACATACAGAGTGTAATGGGTAAATTGTCGCCATTTTATATTTTTACTTTCGCGCATGCGCGCTACTTGTTTTTGATTTTGTCGACTGCAGAGTATAGTAGAGTCAGTTGGGCACCGTCTGCGAGAAAAAAGCAACGACATAATTCACTCCGCCAGAAATTTGAAAATGGCATGCTGTACTGCTTGGCATTCGCGCTGGAAGCTCTAATACGAACATTTCAGCGTGTTTAGGTGTCAATCTGAGGACAGAGCAGTTGAATGAATTTAATGGTGATTACGAAGGTACTCGGAAAACTCACTCTGATCATTCTGATAAGAAAGGAACTCCCGAATTTGATGGTGAGATCCAGGCAATGATTGAAAACGATTCCTCCAAATCAATCAGGTCCATAGCCAGGGAGATAATGCTGCCCTGAATCAAGAGGATGGCGGCCAGAAGACCCTATGATAGGTAACACGACTCTGCACCATGCCATAAAAGCATGAGAACCCAGTCATGGCTGTCAGACAATTTCTGCAACCACATCATCCCTTACATATGGCCACCTAACTCCCCAGACTGCAACCCCCTTGATTATTATGTGTGGGGTACAGTTGAGGATACCGTCCAAAAGAGTTGCAGGGGATTCCGAAGACGTCTGGAGACCGTGGTTGAAGCCAACGGCGATATTATTGAACAAATTTACTCTTTAGTATTTCAAGATATTTTTGTGTAATTTTGGTAAATATATCTGTTAAAATGAGATGTCGGTGTTATTTTAATTTTTGCCTAATTTAGACGACAATTAATCCATCGCAACCTGTATATTGCCAAGTTGCCTTAACTTTCCAGAAAATTTTCTCTACTCCTCAATAATACCTTGATCCTAACTTACTTTACACTTGCATTTGTTCATCTCTTCTCAGAGAAGATTTCTTGTGTTGAAATGCTTGAAGATCATTCTTATTTACTACAATTTCTTGGTTTCTTGAGAAAATGCCCTGATAGCTTTGTTTTTACTATTATTATTTAATGTTTCCTTCTTCGTTTTGTGGCTCTCCGGTATCACTACCGTAACTATTGACATAGTTTTTCCTTTGCCAACAGTGAAGGTACTTGTATAAACAGTTTACATAATTTTGACAATATCTCACGTTGGAACATTAAACAATATATATCAATTTGTCAGTGACGATGATATCCGGTCTTCTTGATTAGATAGAATGGTCATTCTTATTATTATGAGTCAAAGATACTAGCCATGTTTAATTGCACTGGGTGTATTTTCTGCATAAATATTCAAAGAATTTTTATCTTAAAAATCACTGTTGTTCACGTGAGAAAATATTATGCTGTTCAAATGATTAAAGATAAAATATATCTAAAGAAAGCTAACACAAATCAAATTATATAAAATCAAATATATATCAAATTATATAAAAACTATATATTCCTAGATAAATCTCCTCTACTTTCTAATTGGATATAACATTGTTATGGCATGTCCATTTATTGGCACTGATTAACATTTGTAACAAATGTATATCTCAATATCACAAATAGAGACACATGCACCTTTCAATACAGTAGTATGTATTTATTTGTCATGCATCCTGATCGTCTTGCTTGCGATAAAATGATAAAAAAGCTACATTGTTTATAATATTTTCAGTATTTCTACATTCACCCAAAAGAGATTCTACTTTTTGGAGTTACCTGACTACCTGCAAGTCAATTAATTATAGCAAATATAGGAGAACTATATGTTATTCAGTACACTTAATATACCAGATAGAAGTATCGATACGATTAAAATATTTCCTTCAGTTTCCCCCTGACACAGTGTTTATTTGGTACTATACTACCGATATTAAAGATCAGTGTTCAAGTGTAGCATTCAGAAAAATCTAAAAATTTGGCAATTTAAGAAGGCATTAGATAATTTTATTAGTTTAATAATTCAAGAAAAAGAGTCTAAATTGCAATTGTTAATGAGACTTCCTAAATAGGTTAATACAAGTAGAACAAAATAGTCATGCCGCAGAGAAAATTATTTGAAAAAATATTTGAAAAATGATAACTGTACCAGTTATCATTTTTCAAATAATTTTCTCTGCGGCATGACTATTTTGTTCTACTTGTATTAACCTATTTAGGAAGTCTCAGCCATTCGTTTATTTGAATAGTTAAGCTTGTTGTATAAGTTGAAAAATTCCAATGGTAATACAGTGTAACCCGGATATAAGAGACCCGGATATAAGACAAACCCTGATATAAGAGAGATTTTCTCTGGTCCCAAATTAGAGCCTGTGTTAATGTATATATAATAGACCAAACCCGGATATAAGATAAACCCGGATATAAGAGACTTCTTCTCCGGTCCCGACAACTCTCTTATATCCGGGTTACACTGATTTGGTAAAAAAGAATAACATTAAGACACAACGTAAAAAAAATAAATGAACTGAACCGGAAACGACTTGCCACAAACATTATTTAGCCATATATCTCTATGTTGCTTTCCCTCACGGCCGGCATATTACAAAATATAAAAGTTAAATTATAAAGTCGTACAAGGCAGAAGAATCATATTTTAAAAACAAAATTGTCTACTGTGAAACTCTCGGAAATTAAAGATAATGTTGTTATTACTAATGCGTAAATCCACCATTAACAATTGCAATTTAGACTCTTTTTCTTGAATTATTAAACTAATAAAATTATCTAATGCCTTCTTAAATTGCCAAATTTTTAGATTTTTCTGAATGCTGAATGTACACTTGAACACTGATCTTTAATATCGGTGGTAAATAGGTATTTATCGAAAATATTTGAGAGAATCTTTTTCATGTCTTTGTTGAGTTCGCAACTGAATTTCATTTTCTATTTTTCCTGACCGAAAAATTAAGTATCGTAAATTAACTAAAATAAATGGACTTTTCTGAACGTTTACTGCTCTATCGTTTCCTTTTCCTTCCAATATTTCTTTTTGTAATATAAAATAAATTTATTTTTCTACTTATCTTCCAATTTTGTAAGACTTTATAAATAGAATCGTCCACTTAGATATTTACAAAACTTATTTACCTTTATTGAAGGCTCGCAATTTTAGAACGAGAATCGAACTCACTGTGCTAAAAATGTATCTGTAAACCTCTTTTGGTATCTATCGTCCTGCGGCAGGTGTGCTCATGGATTTGCATCAACGCAAATATTTCCTTAGTTTTCACAATATTAAAGAACCTTGTGAGAATCAAAGTTACTCCATTAGCAAGCCTCCATTGTTAGTCATCGTTCTGCGACAGGCGGACCAAAGTTATACCGAGGTAGATATTTCCTAAACTTACTCTGGTAAAGTAGAAGAACCAAAGACTAGTCCACGTATTAAGAAAACATCGAGATACAGTCTACAATCTAGGTTTGGATTGCGTGATCCGTTTGAATCTAAGAGTCCAAGATTTTCTTTTTAACTTCTTAAACAGTCTCTGATTAACAAGTTCCCTCCGGGGTCTATGAGTAAAAAGAGCACCGTAGGAGAGTTATCTACGCACTTTTGGGACGTTTCGTTTAGATGGAGAGGGTTTTGTGGATGATATGTGCAGTTCCACACAGAGTAAACTTTTATAGCTCTGAGATGCTGATGTGTCCAGGAATTTTACTTACATGATTTTCGGTACCCTGCTTTATTATACCCAATGTACCTATCACAACATGGATAACCATAGTTTTAAGTTTCCACATTTTTGTTACTTCGATTTGAAGGTCCTTTTAATTTAACAGTTTTCGAAATTCTTTTTTTAACATTGGTATCATATGGGCAATTAGTTGGCAGGTCTTTTTCGAAATCTTTTATGACTATGTCTGGCCTATTATTATTATTATTATTATTATTATGTGATAGGACAGGACGCAAAGAATGTGACGTTGGTTTACAAACACAGGGATTCTAATATAGCCATCATAAACCCAGGTTCGTAAGGGTATAGCAGGCAGATGCATCACAGCTAAAGGTGCACAATGTAGTAACAGGTTTTGATAATCTTGCAGGTGGTGCCTAGTTAGAAATACCTTAGGGTCGATTAATCCAGTCTACTCAAATGGTCTCTGATTAAAGTTGTTTTTTTTTTCATGTATTTACATGTGCCTCTCAAACCGCCTTAGCTAACTCATTCTTCAAACAAAAAAAATACCCCTCTTTACACCGGCCATAATGATCTCCATTACTCCCGCTCATGAATAGAGATGCACAGTACGTTAAATTCTAGGGGAACGGAAGATTTACTGTAGCCCATCTTAAATCACCAAGACAAAACATGTACATGATAACACTTCCAATCAATTAAGATCATAAGCCATATAAGCCATGTGAGACAATATAGCATCAAAACAATATTTATTATTATTATTATTATTATTATTATGATTATTATTATTATTATTATTATTATTATTATTATTATTATTATTCCATGCCTTTACATGTTCACACCAGATTATGTCTGACTTACTGCTGGAGACTGAGTGGCAGCAAGTGTCATTAAATCTCTAGCACTTTTCTCTGTATTCCCACTGACTCAAACAATACTGTGATCTGAACAATTTTAGTTCTTCCCTTAATTTCTTATTCATCTAATATTGTGCCTAATGTTTTAGCATGGGTTCAGTTAATATGAGATCAGCTCTAAATTTCATAATGTACATTTTTTTACTTCCCGGACGAGAACCTGGCATTTTCAATTTTTGGCTTTCTCTCGGGTTACTGTCACAGCTCCGTCACCGATCTAGTTTTATTTACAACTATCAGAGACAAATTTATCTCATTCTTTTTTTAATTTCTAAGACAAATTTTCGATTATGCTAACATCATTCGTTTGCATGGTCGAAGTTGACTCAATACATTAAATTTATTTATATGGTGTTATTAGCTGGAGTTGGGAGAATGTTCATAATAAATATTAATCCCACTTGAGTATGTCAGCTTTTAGAAGTAACAAACTGGACTGAAAACTATTCTTTTTCAAAGTATATAATATATTTAATGATGCTCATCAGCTTCACATTCCACATTTGAACCTTGAAGTTTTTTTTCCACTGGTGTACTGTTCCACAGCTTATGTCTCATCCTATTGCAGCAGTGATGGTAATTAAGTGGTTCGCTGATAATAGGTACAAAGTTAAAACGTTGGTTGTTGAAAACTAAATCTCTTCTGGTTTTATTCCATGTACTTAGATAAAAGAAAAAATTGGTTTCATACCTGGGTAGTTTTATTCCAGCAGTATATGTATAATATAATGTATAATTAAATATAATTTAACTTATTTTGTCGCTATTACTATTGTTATTGCAAGTATTATTGTTAATCTTTTATGTCAATAATTATAATAAATCTTGGGTTGGATATTTCATATAAAGTAGTCGAAGTAATGTAGCATTATTTTGGTATGAAGTATCCTTCCTACTGAAAATCATTTTAGTCCTGATAACTAACACATGTTATTGTATATAATATAAATATTTACATTTGGTTTAAGTGATTTTTTATTTCACAAGATTCAAGTTCATGTGTAAATGTTAACATTACGGCCATTGGCTTGTTAACACAATGCGCTAACTATTGCGCAAACTAGTCGAGATATCATACGACATACATTTCTCTCGTTTTGGGACCTTGACTGGCCGTTCTTTTATAACTCATCATAATTACGAGCGGTTTAGTTGCAGCCTGGAATATCTCTTACATGATCAAGTCTTCTTTTGATAACACAAAATAATACAAATATCAATAGTATAAACAGGCATACCTATAAATAAACAGAATATGTTATTTAGAGACAAAAATATCAGTATATGAAGGAACAAAACGTTTTATCCCTAGATTTTTATATATGTTTATGCCAAGATAATTTTCCTAATTTCTCTCTCCAAATCTCACTATTACTTTTATATATATATATCATGAAGGGATGCGATATATTGAATAATAATAATATTAATAATAATAATAGAAGAAGAAGAAGAAGAAGAAGAAGAAGAAGAAGAAGAAGAAGAAGAAGAAGAAGAAGAAGAAGAAGAAGAAGGATAGATTGAAATGAACAGCTGAAAAGTTATGAACAGACATATGAAGAATATCCCATAAATTTCAATTCTCCTTCTAATTATAAATAGGAGTGTCCATTTTGTTCCAATTTGCTTAGAATTGCCTAATAACTCACATGCCCCGTCCATGATATTCTCAGCATCCTTCTGTAGAACCGCATCTTTATTACCTCGTCTCCTCTCCATCTGTGGAGTATCTTCATATCTATATGAGCGACTCTATTAAAAACGAACTCGCCTTTGATGCCAGTAATTAGTCCTCATGTCTTGGTAAAAATCAGTATTTCAAATGCTGATTTTGAAGCCAAGCAGATATTTTCTGCTCAAAGAACTGGATGTTACTCACCCAAAAAGTACATTTATATAATTGTACAATCTATAAAAGGCATGCATCTGCTATAGCTATCTAGCCGTTCCTGTGGCTGTTTGATATAAACTATAGTTACTACATTTATTCCGAAATAACTAATAAAAGTCTGGCCACATACTGATTTGGAAGGTAGGGCCGCTGACAATTTAGTAGACTGGTGTTACCAAGTTTTGCTACTTTCTTAAAAGTCAGTAAATCCATATACTTTTTAAATCTACGATACCTTTAGTGTTATAGATATTGATCTCCTTGTATCGACTTATCTTTCGACGCTGGTATATTTATTGTTTACATAGACATTGCAATAAGCACTTAAACATGAAAGTAATCCCCTCCCTGCCATATGCACACGCAGTTCAGTCAGTCAGGTCATATTTTAAACCTTTAATCAGTCATATGAAGGGCAGAGGCTGTGTTTACTTTTCAATGTCAGTTACGTTTATAAACCAACATAATATCATAATCATTTACAATATTGACTAAACCGTTCAGTGATTGGTAGAGACAATAATTAGTACACAGAAACATAGTTACGCGCCTTAATTCACTAATGCATACCCATTATTCAGTTATATATACAAAAAAATACATTGATAACATAAATACAAAAATACACGTAAAATTCAAAGGACTAACAAAATTTTAAAAAATGTACTGCTTTCACCTACAAATGAATGTATACGTCACCATAAGGTGTATCATATTTGCCCAAACAGTCTGTTTTTCTGTCTTAGATTTCTTGTTTTAACAATATTTTTCTTCTCTAGCCTTTATTTTTTAATCTTCTTTTTCCATTTCAATTTTTCTTTCTCTTTCTCAACGCACGGCCTGTAAATACAATGGTCATGAGTACACAATGATTAGTAAACTGAAATTTTATCGAATTTATAGAATTAGAATTAATAAGAATATAAAAACTCATAAGTCTTCCCTATCCCTCTCTTTGTTCCCTACTTCCCTTTCTCTCTCTTTCCCATTCTTTCTTTTCCTTTTTCACTCTCAACCTCTTCCTCACTCTCTTCCTCTCCCCCTTTATCTGTATCTCTCAAATAAAAACTGTGCATAATTTCTGGTAAAAATCATTTATTTACATAAAACTAATATGAAAATTTGTTGAAAGAAATTGTCTAACATCCATAAATCTACTAAACTTCACAGCCCGTTAAATTAAAGATAAAAATAAAACTTTAAAATAGACTGTCTTGTTTCTTATAGCCGAGTGTGTAAATAGAGCCGAATAGCAACAACAACAATAATAACAACAATAATAATAATAATAATGCTGATGATAATTTATTACAGGCAGATCGGCACATGACTTTCCAGTAATAGTGAGATGTCGTCATCCCCTAAAGTCGCCCCGTCTCTTCATACTAAATCTATTCAATGACTTATAAGAGCTTTCACCAAATTTATTGCATGATTGATAGCGAGCGACTCCGTTTTTCTTCTTCAATTATCTACTTTTTCTTTGAACGTTTGCTTCTAATTCGGCAAATTCATTTATATACACATAAATATATATGGAAGATATGTAGAAACCTATATATCAGATTAATAGTGGGCAACTGAATGCCAAAATAAGGGAAAAATCTCGTAACGCACACCGTCCCTAACTTCTTCATACTAATGATAATTTTATTGATATATATATATATATATATATATATATATATATATATATATATATATATATATATATATATATATATATATATATATATATATATATATAAGAGTCTATGTACCTGTTTGAAAGTGAAACACCGATTTGTAAGTGCTGATGCATATTTATATTCTTTTATTGTACGTTTACCTCCATATCCAAATGCGTTTGCTATTCTATGTGTCCTTGCATTTGCTGGTCTCTGTGTATGTTTGACAATGTATATTTTTCCCGTGAAAGTGTATTTATTTCTTCGTCTCTTAGGAAATTAATACTAGTGCAACTGTCCCACTATATGCTTTTGTCTACTCACCTGCCTGTTTTGTGTGTGTGCGTATGTGCACACACACGCGCGCAAGCGCTCACCTACACACACACACACACATATATATATATAATTGTATATGTGTTGTATGCATCAATAAATAAAGGATGTTTTAATAACTTGGACCGATTTTAAATGTGAATTAAGCTTAAAATCGGTCCAAGTTATTGGAACGCCCTTTATATCTCTAAATTGGTGCTTTTGCATATAAATTTTTACTTATTTCTATGTTTATATGTATGTATGATTATGTGAATTTCAGTGTATATATATGTGCGCGCGTGCGTGTGTACCTAAGCGTGAAAGAGTTACATAATAAAAGGTAGAGGAAGTGTTATTATATTGTGATCCCATGTTCGAACCTTTGTTTATCAAATATTACCTGTATAAGCTTACATGTATCGAGTTAATAGAATTTTGTGTCAGTAAATTTAAGTGCATATGGTTATGTGTAACCATATGTCATTTTCAAATGGGGCACTTGATAAAGCGTGATGGTCTTGGGAAATTATCCGTTTGTGTTGTGAATTTGATCTTCTCCTTGTACTCCAAATTGTGTGTCCCTATGCCGCGCTAAAGTATTTTGCTGTCGAAAAATGATTAGCAAGCTAATTTTGTAAACCATATTATTCAGTGCTCCCTATTTGGGAACTTCTGTCAGATTATGTTAAACTTATTAGATATTTATTTTTTTCATGTGTGTAGCTACTTTTATGTTTTTATATTAACCGTACATATATATATGTACGGATAATATAAAATATCCTTACATACATATATATATGTACGGATAATATAAAATCTTCCTGTATCATATGTATATATATATGTACGTATGATATAGGAATATGTTTATATTTAAGAGTGAATGCTAAACAATCTCACTAAATATGAAGAAGAGACTTGAAGCGGTAGAGGTGTTGTTCTGATGACGAATGTTAAGGATATCATAGACAGAACATTTGAGAAACGAGGAAGTCTAAATGAAAATAGAAACTGAAAGGAAGTTTAGTTACAATCAGAAATAGATAGCTGTAACTTCTGGGATATATATGAGGAAAGAGGGATTAGAGAATTTAACACTCACAGAACATATTGAAGACAAAAGAAGCAAGGGGTAACAGCGAGTAACCCGCTTAATGGGTTTGTGTAAATGTATGGCGGAACAGAGATTAAAGGGGTGGAAATGGTCATCGTTACTAATAGCAACAAAAGAGCCAAAATTGTGGAGAGCCATGATCACCCACGCGATATGGCACATAAAAGAAGCGTGTATTTATGTGTAATTACTATTAGTATTTGTATGGTTACTAATATCCTAAAATATATAAATACTTTTTTGTATAGAAAGCATGTTTGTGATTGTATGTTCACGATTAAGTGCATTTATATAGTTCTTGTAGTTTAGATAGCTATTTATGTTTATATGTCAATGCTTTGGGACTTTTTCTATATGACAATTATACTGTACATGATGAATGTACACTGTAATATGGATATATTTTTAAATGTCATATAACTTCAGGACTTTGGCGATCATGGCTCTCCACAGATTCTTTTTCTTTATTATCTGTGAATTGCCATGCTTTCTTTGGAAAAATAATGGAGTGATTTCCCATTGCTTTTTCTACCAGTTTGGAATTCGGAGTTGTCCTTCTCTTATACTGATGGCCACGCAAGGCTAGATAGTCCATTGTACCCTACTATTTTATTCATAGTTGGTGGAAGTGAAAGAAATAAATTCAGGCCTTCGCCAAGGTTATTAGTGCAGTAATGATCGCAGCTGTCTAGGACGGAATTTGAACTCAGCTCAATAATTCCACTTTCTGCACCAATAACCGTTACACTACTATCATATCCAATATGTTTATAGTTGTATGTAATATCACTGTACCAATATGGTACCAGTATGGTACCAATAGCTATCACTCGTTCTCCCGTGAAATCATTCACATGTATCCGTCTGAATCATATTTGTTGAGTATTCATTTAGATAGTTACACCTATGAACGTATATATGTATTAGAGAAAAATAGCATATATATATATATATATATATATATATATATATATAAACTTTAATTTCTCTATATGTGTTTACGTGTATGCGTGTAGTAAGTATAGCGGTATACAAGCTAATTATATAAATATAAATATTATATGTTGCAGTATTTTGTACATAAGCTAATATAAGACGTGATAACATGACGTAAATTTACTTACCTTTATAAAACCACTGACCACATCATCTTTATTTGTTCTCTCTCTTGTATCTACTTCGTTTAAACCTTCTCTCTTATTTCTCTCTACTTTCAAATTCACAATTATTCACTTTTTTTCTTTCTTCAGGTCAATCTAAATTTCGGACTGGTCAAAAAAAAAAGAAAAGGGGGGGAAAAATAGAAACAAGCTTCGTACAAGTCAGAAATTACAACCAAACGAAATTAATGAATTTAAGAAAAGCAATCACAATATTCATTCCGTCTTTATATCAATCCTGTTTTTTCTAACACCACACTTTTTCGAACATTATTCGGGTATTTGTACTCACCCCTGTAAATATGTTCGCTGCTGCTGATATTTCTTGAAGTTAAAAAATGAAAAAAAGGTACTCCTCGTGTCGAGACAGGTTGTATCTTTATCTGTGTACGGGTTCCTCGCACCCGGTAACTGGTTAACTCCCTACTCTCTTCGTCCAACACGGTACATCTTTAAACACATGCAGTAAAATATCACTGTCCAAAAACCTACGAGCGTACTCCACTACCGTAACAACTCAATGATAGCCAGACAAACAGCAGCAGCAGAATTACGAGATTTGTAACAACGATGATGATTATGATGATGATGGCAGATAATAACACTCATGATGTAGATGATGATGTTGCAGTAGGAGAGAACAGCAACCAGCCGCTCGCTTTATTAGAGCCACTTGCTCCGACTGCAAAACTACCACTGCGATGCTACTGCTTCTCGATTGTTATTACAACCGGCGCATCATTCCTACTTTTACTGATGCTGCTACTAGGAGTCTCTGCTTCTATGGACGATTACAGGTGCATTACCATCGCCGGTAATATTGCTGCTGCTATCATTATCATCATCATCACCATTATTATTATTATTATTATTGCTGGTATTGATGTTGTTCACTCACTAAGTATTCGCATCATCCCAGTTGTAACTGGCCACTTACACTAAAGATTAAGTGACAGCAAATCTCATTCACACTCTAGTCCTCTTAATATTCTATTTTCAGTAATGCTGTCCTCTGGGTCGTCCCAACTCTTTCCCCTACTTTCCTATTCCTGTAGCTTTTTTACTAGGTTCTAAGGAGCCGTTCCTGGCTCCCAGATAACGTAGTACGACTGTCACTTTAGTGTGGCACAACTTTCCCAGTTCCTTGGCAAGGTTGAAATATCATTATTAATAGTAGTAACATTCATTGTAGATTAAGTGATATCAAATCTCTTCAGTCTTGTAACTTATATTAGTAATGCTGTCGTTTGAGTAGTTTCAAGACTAGTTCGAGATTACAATATCTTTGTAAAGCTATTCGGAACTATTCCAAGCGTGCTAATATTGATGAGTACAAGTGTCACCTTCACGTTCCGCGTAATATTGAGATTTTTTTTACAATATCTTAAAATCCTCGCAGACCTCCAGCAATACCGTTGTCTATATAATTTCAATCCCTCTCCGAAGTACCAATTCATCCAATGCTGACTCCAAGGATTTTTTTCAGGGTTCCAAGTGCATCTACAATTTTCAGCACGACGCTAATATTCCTCTGTTCATCACCCGGAAAAATTCCTGGTATTTTTCTCAATGTCTCACTTTTCTTTATATTCATTGTGTGATATCTTAGCACAATCAAATCCACAATCTGACAGGTTCTTTTTTCTTACTCGGATGGGGTGTCTCGTTGAAATCCCAAAGTATTTTGTGATTTCTTGTTTTTTAAGATCTTTTCCTGGTTTGTGTTAATGCCATTTGTCTACACTCTACATGATCGAATACAAGCAATTTTCACTGTTTCCAGTGTATGTCTTCCATATTTTACTCAGCTACAAGACAGTCAGTCAGTTATGTGCCATGCGTGATACACGCTTAGGTGATCATGTATCTTTCGATACATGACTGACGAGGCAGATTTTTTTCCCGCAGTAGGTAGACCAGTTGCCATCCAAGGCTATACAAGCCGGTCTGTCATGCTATTTACTCATAGCTGGGGGAAGAAGAAGAGGAGGATTTATACCTTTCCTAAGGGTATTAGCACGTAAGTGAATGTAATGGATTCGACCGGATTTCGAATTTGGCTACCGGACAAGTTCTTTGTATTTCTTTAATGTCTCACTCTCGTTCACATTCACTATGTGGTCTGCTAGCACAGCACGTTATCAATCTGGCAGGTATGTTTTTCTTTATTCAGGATTTTCATCCTTGCTTGGATGATATGGTCAATATTATTATTATTATTATTATTGTTTTTATTTCCTTTGATTTCTGGCGTGTACACCTTTCTTTCCGAGTCCCGCCTAGAGACCTAAGGTTAGAAATGGCATCATGACACTTTCCACTGACAAAAAATTTTTTTTTTTTAATTTACATAGATAAAGCCCTTTGAGCTGTACTTGTGAGAACAATTTTATGTATTTCTTTGAGGCATTTCTTTGAGGTATGGGCTTCCAGATCATTATTATTATTATTATTATTATTTACACTCACTTTGTGTTCCTGTTAATGTTAATTGATGAGTTACGCTGAAAATTAAATGACATCAAGTCCCGTCAATACCTCCATCACACTCCTCGGTATATCAGTAGTGCCCTGCTTTGGATGGTTTCATTTCATCATCAGTATCCTTCTAAATCTAAGTATTGCCGTCATCTCAACTCTTCCACGAATTCCAATTTTTTCTAATATTTTGGCACTTTTCTAGGTTTACCAACTGTTAAAGCCACAATGGTAAGGGTCACGTCCCACAAATTTCGTCTCTCTCGGGTGAGATCCTGGTATTTTTTCCAAATTTTCCCAGCCACAATTTGGCAGGTCATTTTTCCTTGTTTACTATCATATCGGATCCTGTCGTCTTGCTTGGATAGTGTGGTTTCAAAATCCAGATTGTTTTATTCATTTTTTCTACGGATGTTTCCGGTTTGTGATTATATCATTTGTTTACTTGTTCGAAGCCAAGTCATTTATTCTCTACAGATTCAACGAATCAAATGACAGCAGCAAATACCCTCGGTTTTCCAACATTCTTCTCTGTTGCCAAATTCAGATATTGGAGAATACAAATCATTTTTTCTGCTCAAATAAAAGAGAGGTTTGAAAGAAAACCCATACCATGTCTGATAATATTGTACAAACCAATGTTTTCGCAATAAAATTAATATTATCCAACCAATGTTGATGAAATTTTCGGGATATGATTAATGTATCATATGAGTTTTAGTTTATCCTACTGTTATGGGAACTTACCTATAACGATAATGGACTCTTCCTGACTCTATAAATACTGCGCCTCTCTGAGAGATAGAGGAAGAATGAGTTGAGACCTAACGAGTCAAGACATTCTAAACCAGACTGACAGTTAATACTAACACCTTCAACTTCTTGTATTATATTTCTGTTGTAATATATCTTTGTTATTTACTACTCTTGTGTTCGTGTTGTTCTTCCTTGGACCATAACCGTGGTGCGAAGATATTGGACCATAACAGTGGCGACGAGGACTGAAGAAACAAACTCTACGCGGAGAAATCCTAAAAAAGTATACTGAGGACTGAAGAAACAAACTCTACGCGGAGAAATTCTAAAAAAGTATACTGAGGAAACTTCAGAAACAAACTCTACGCGGAGAAACCAAAAAAGTATACTCAAGAAACAAGTTCTACGTGGAGAATCTACAAAAAATCTTTTACTATCGGTCGTCCGTAACAGAGGCGACGTTAGTAGTGAAAAAAAAAAGTTATACGCGAACATAAAAAAAGAGAAAATTTTATTTTTGGGACACCAATTTTACAGTAGTAACAAAGACCTGAAGTCTAAACTAAAAGAAAAATACTTACACATAATTACGGTAAATATGGAAGACTTTAAGACAACCATATTGGAACTTAAAAACGAACAGAAGCATCTTGAACGACAACAATTATTGCTACGGGTAATAACAAATAACGGGCAAAATTCTGAGAATGAAACAATTCTCTCGCAAAATGCTATATGGAGCACTATCGAAGACTTCACGTATGCACCGGACGAAGACAAAACCTTCGCAGCTTACTTCAGAAGGTACGAAGATTTATATGAGTTTGACTGCGGGAATTGGTCAGACGCGAGAAAAGAACGTCTACTACTAAGAAAATTAGGGTCATGCGGATACACTAAATTCGTAGACTACATCCTACCGAGGAAAACAAATGAGTTAACCTTCAAGGAAGCCATAAAACTGTTAACAGAGGAACATTTTTCTCAAAAATAGACTTGAGCGAAGCGTACCTACAAATACCAGTAGATGAGGAAAGCTCGTGATTATTGTGCATAAACACACACAAAGGATTATACAAGTTCCAAAGATTGCCATTTGGGATTAAGGTCGCGCCGGCAATATTTCAACAAATAATGGATACTATGCTAGGTGGACTTGATTTCACGATTGCATACCTGGATGACATACTGATAAATAGTAAAAACATTGAACAACACTGGGAACACGCTCAAGAGGTTTTCAGGAGAATAAAAAATAAGGTTTCAAGGTAAAAGAAAACAAATGCTATTTCTTTATGAAGGAAATAAAATATCGGGACCATATCATCGATGAAGAAGGAAGGCGACCAGACCCAGAAAGAGCAACGGCAATAAAAAAAATGCCAGCTCCAAAAAACGTAGCCGAATTACAAAGCTTCTTAGGCTTAGTGAATTATTACCAAGAATGCATTCCAAACATGCATAAATTACGCGCACCCCTAAACGAAGTGTTGAAGAAGGAAAAAGTTTGGGAGTAGACAGATGAATGCCAGAAAAACGTTTGACAAAATAATTAAGACGCTAACCGCGGATCTATTTTTAGCGCACTATGACGCAAAATTAGAAATAATAGTAGCAAGTGAAGCGAGTGCCTATGGAGTCGGGGCATGTATACTGCATAAAATGCCGGATGGGACAATAAAACCCATCGCGCATGTTTCAAGAACTTTGATACCAGCAGAGAAAAATTACTCACAAATCGAAAAAGAAGTGATGGTGATTATTTTTGCAGTTACAAGATTTCATAAATATATTTACGGGAGATTTTTTACCTTACAGACGGACCACAAGCCGTTATTAACAATATTTGGATCGAAAAAAGGTCTACCCATTTACACGGCAAATAGGTTGCTAAGATGGGGTACAGTGTAAAAGGCCTATTGATTATAATAAAAAGAGTGCTTTTTCAATGTATGTTACTTAAATTCAATGACCTTTTATATAGGAATTTATTTAAACTCGAGTCGACTTTCCCTCTTATCCAAACATTAGACGAGTCCATATCCCAGACAAATGTTAGCATGAGAAATGAAGAATAATCTAACAATTCTTGTAGGGAGAAACTTAATCAGCTTTCCCATCTACCTGTGAAATGGAAACTCCAATAGAAAACCTACCACCTTTGGAACTTACTGACATCATTCAATTTAACGCATAAACTATTGGTTTAAAAGGAGTTGCTAATTCATACACCGCTCGTCACCTTAAAACGTCGATAGTAAAGTCACGAGGGATTTTCCATTTATCTCGTACATGATATGGGGCATCCTATACAAATCGTTGAAAATTCTCCTAAATATTCTTTCGCAAAGACAAGTAATAATGATAAAGATATGTATGTATGTAGTTAGGTATATTCCCACTTGGTAAGGAATATTTATGTTTGCTTTTAAACTCAAAATTATTTCGGGCTCAATGAATTATGATTTAACTCTTGTGACTGATAGCACAGAGGACGCAAAATGAGGTTGAACATTCAGAAGAAAGTGTTGATTGATTTGTTCTCAGAGGGGAAGAATTTAATATTTTTTAATTCAAACAAAAACAGTTCAAACAAATTCATTATAAGTATTAGACTAATCAGAAAGTAATTATGTATGTCACCGATATCAATTATGAGTCAGTAAAGGCAGAACCAAGGTTGAATAGTAGTTTATCATCACTTTTGTCCGACAGTGTGTCGTTTGCAGCGTATTTCAGAGTTTAATTGGGAACACTTACAAACAAGGAATTTACATTTCCCATCAGCTTTCTCTTCAGAAACGTCTACAAGGTTCCAAAATCTACAACTGTCTTTTAACCAGGAATTCCAACCATCTATTTCTGCATCGCATTGTTACAGATCATCAAAAATAGTTTTTTCAGGTTAGCAGAAAACAAAAACGACAGTGGTTATCACAAAATGAGAAATCAGTACTAACATCAAAACGAAGACTCCATTTACAGAAGTGTTTGTTGTGTGTCTGGTGGAATATGAAAGGTTTCATCCATTACGAGCTACTAGAACATTGAAGTACCATCACTGAAAATGCTTATTGCCAGCAACTTGATCAGGTAAACGAAGAATTGCGTCGAAAGTGTCAAGCTTTTGTAAATAAAATAGGTAATATTGTCCACCATGGACAATGCAACGGCACACCCTGCAAAACAAACCCAAGATAACAAAAAAGAACATTAGCATGAGAGGTTCTCCCACATCTTCCATAATCACCAGATTTAGCACTTATCGATTTTCATCTGTTTCGATTGCTAGAACAGTTCACCAATGGTAGAAGATTCGAAAAACAAAGAAGTTGAAAATGTTTTTTTTAATTTTTTTTTCAGAATAAAATCAAATTTCTATATAAATGAAATCGAAAATTTGCCTTCCCTTTGGGCTGCAGTCGCTGGAAATGAAAGTGACTGCATTTCTATAAATAACATTGAAATAAATTTAACTTTCATTTATTTTTATATCCTTTCTGGCAAAATCTAATTATTTTCCGAATACCCTATTATTTATATTTGAAAGTTTACTTAAAATATCATCGATCTCGAATTGGGAAGGGTATAATGAACCAAATGTTATTATAACGAAAATCAATACAAGGAAATTTTAAAAAATTGCCACACTGATAGCTTTCACCGATAATGACGATTAGTGACAAAAATGTCCATTTTGGTATAAGTAATTGGACAAAATAACCAAGTATTCAAGGCTGAACAGATAAAGAAATAAACCAATCAGCTTTCTGGGAGTTGGTTTATTTATAAATCGACATTAACGACTTCCTCTTAAAGGCTGAAGAAATAAATTTTGACACTAATTAACAGTCCTTAATAGTAATTTCATTCACTAGTATACAGTTATATAAAAATATACACTCAAATGGATTATATACATATAAGGTTGTGTTAATAAATCTGTAGCCTGATACAGTTGTTAGATTAATTCTGTCTTAAGATTTTCACTGTATAATATTTAATCTATATGATTATTGGGGAAGTATGGGAATAAGTGCATTGACAATGAAGATTATGCATACCATTTTATAAAATAACTTTTTTTCATCATTAGCCTACGGACTTATCGACTAACGTTTATATATATCGAAGGTGTTAACTGAAAAATGGGAGAATTCGAACAGCGTGTATGAACCTAATTGTTATGGTCCAATATCCTCGCACCACGGTTATGGTCCAAGGAAGAACAACACGAACACAAGAGTAGTAAATATTACAACAGAAATATAATACAAGAATTTGAAGGTGTTAGGATTAACTGTCAGTCTGGTTTAGAGTGAACTAATATGTCTTGACTCGTTAGGTCTCAACTCATTCCTCGTCCCTCTCTCTCAGAGAGGCGCAGTATTTATAGAGTCAGGAAGGGTCCATTATCATTATAGGTAAGTTCCCATAACACTAATGTAGCTCATATTTTTACTTCTAGTAATATATGGAATCTTAGAAAATTTCTGTGATACGCAGTATATTTTCATGGCCAAATTTGACAAACATTTGGGTAATCCACAATGAATGGGTAAATTTGAAAATATTGATCAATGTGTTCATTTGTCAATTTACCCAGCATTTCCCCTGTCTCACTAAACATTTCACACATTTCTGGAAATCATACCATTTGGAAATAAAGAGCCACATTTTCCATCCCATTTTTTTCTATGAGAAAGCTATTTCGCGCCTTAAGGTCCTCGAACTTCGGCCCATAAGAGAATATAAATATGAAGCTGGGTTCAAAAGAAGATGACATGTACTTTCCAAGAATCAGAAAAATTGTCTTATCAAAGCGTAAAAGATAAAAATACATCTGATCCTCTCGATATGCAGTTATTTAGTTACAATAGAGTAAGAAAAATGATGGGAATGAGGAACTGAAAATACTTTACCTAGTTAGATATTATGTAACTCATATACCAACGACAAGTGTTCGCGGCAAACATACAACTATTCCAGCCATGAGTCAGGTGTAGAAAGGAATGGATTATTGCTTGTGCACAGGCTCTCATCCCATTGACATAATAAAATATTCAAAAGTTCGGCATAATCCTTTTATTACATATGGCTGACTGCGATTTTAGTTTATATCACTAAGACAACGTTGCTATGATTCTGTAAAATATTTATTGTATTTATATTCAGTACGATGAGAAGAACAGTGCACAATTGCTTTATATGCATATGGACATCCGTTATACTCTTACGTATTGTTACGATGCTACGATTATATAACTATGAAGAATAAATTTGGACAGTTTTTAAGAAAAATAACTTATGTCGCTGATTCTTGACTTCATAAAATATAATGAAACTCGACGAAATGAAAATTGAAAACAAAGACGTCTTTATTCAAAGATTTTATTCTTTAGTGTTGTGGATTCCGGGATGAAATCCGGTATCAAATAATAACAAACGCCAAGAATGAATATAGGAAATAAATGCATTAACGTAGTAATACAAACTGGTAATACAGGTTAGTAGTTCTAGGAATGCGGGTTAGTAGAAATATATATATATAGTCTTTGGTATCGACGTATCGCTGTATGACTTCTTACTGAATCTAAGTGTTCGTTACTGTGACTCTAGCCGCTACGTTATTCTACCGACCGACTCTGCTCTATTACTACTACTGACTTGACTTAACGTACTGCCGGGTATTTACTGGCAGTAGTATATGTATACCTTGGGTGAGTCCGTTTGTGTAAAAAGGGGAGACCCCTCAATACCCCCTCCTTCAATCCCTTTTGCGGGTAGTTAGTATTTTTTTCTCTTGTGGTCGATAATCAGAGGTTCGGTAAATTTTCTCTTCCTGTTTTACCTTCTAATTTCTGTTTTCCTGGGGTCTTTGAATCTCATTTTGTATTTGGTCAATATGTCTTCTGTGGGTAGACGTTTCGCCTTGTACTGTTTACATCACGTTTCCTAGTCTGTTAATTATTGTACTAGTTTCGAATGATCTCTTGAGTACTATAGGTGTATGCCGGGTTTTGTTCTTGTTCGGCAATAACTTATCACACACAGACCGTATTCTGCAGGCAAACGGCACGTTTCGCTTCTTTTTTACTGCTGGTTGGACATTTTCTTTTAATTCAATTCTAGCGGCAAACTTGTTACCTCGTCCCGTACCGCTCGAAAATACTTCGGGACATTGATTATGAAATTCTTCCTTTAACTTTGTCGCTTCTGATGGTTCGCACTTTATCTTTTTACAAAAAGAGCTGATAGGTAAATCGCATACGTCGAACTTCTGTATCCAGTCTGTGCCCACCAGATTTTCTGTATCTTTCAATACGAATATCTTGAGTTTTTTAGTTTTTTCCGTGGAATTTCACATTTAAGATCAATTCTCCTTCGAATTTTATACGCTTCCCTGTCACTGACTTAGCAATTTTCTGTGTATGTATCATGGTCGGTCTATTAAGCTTTCTTCATGTCTGTAGGTTAATTATCGTTAGATCCCAACCTGTGTCTAGTTGTAATTTTGTCTTTTTATTTAATATTTCAAGTTCCACGTATTTTCTTATGTTAATATTGTCTTCGTCATGCATTCTAGTAGCTCTTATCTTACTAGTAAATTTTCTGTTCCTACATTGGGATGCCTTGTGACCCATTTTTCCACACGCTAGACATTTTTTATATTTAAAACGACAATCCTTATTCCAGTGTAGTCCTCCACATCGATAACATGCAGATGGGGGGGGGCTTATATTTGCTTTGATTTTTGCCATAATTTGTTCTATACGTTGTACTTTTTCCATTATTATAGAATTTTTGTTTTCTTTCCGGGGAGGGTGAAAAACGTAAACTTTTGTTCAACTTACGTATATGTGCTACTCCTGACTCCTCGATATCCTTCGAGTCATTCTTTATACTTAGGCATTTTTGGCAGTCTTCTGATAATTTTTGTAGTGTTAATCCAGGCTCATTTTGCAGTTTTGAAAGCATTCTTTTGCGCATTTAACTATCCTTAGCTGAGACTAACCCTTGTACAAAAATAAGACACTTGAAATTGTCCGGAGTTAATTCTGCCAACTTGAAGTTGTCACAGTGTTTGTTCACGATTGCGGCGAACGTGGAGTAGTCCTCCTTTTTGTCCTTTACGAGGTTAAGACATTTCCACCTTTTGTGAAATAGTGACGTCTTTGGACTGAAAAGATCTGTAAAGCATGTAACTGCTTTGTCAAACGTTAACTCATTTGTCTTTTTTGGAAAGATGTAATCCACAAATTTTGTGTATTCCTCAGTTCTTAATTTTCTGAGTAACAGACGTAGCTTCTTTGCTTCTGTCCAGTTTTGATAATCGATGTTGAAGATGACTTCATGGCGTCGGAAATAGTCTCCGAAATTTTTATCCTCTTCTAGGGAGTAATTGAATGTTTCTATCGTATTCCACACTGCGTCTTGGGAAAAGGTCGCCTCTTTTTCGATATTTTGTTGTTTGTTACCCGCTACCTTTAATATTAGTTCCTGGAGTTGCATTTGTCTTTCTTCATTTTGCATTTGTCTTTCTTGATTTTCCTTCTGCGTTTGTAGTAATTGCTTTTGCCACTTCTCTTCCATTCTTTCTTGGAATTGGAATTGCTGTTCATTTTGTCTTTCTTGGAGTATTTTACAAGTTCTACTAAAATACTTTTAAAATCCTCCATGATAAGAGTCTTACGAAAAACTCGATTTTCCGTATTTTAATCCCCATAAATCTTTGTCGCCAAGTTGTTGTGGATACTGGCAAAAAAGGCAATTTTTTCTTTTGAGTCTCCGAGAAGTGCAAATTCTTGTCGCCCAAGCTGTTGTGGTGAGAAGAGAGAAATTTTTTCTTTCCGTGTAGGTCCCAATTTCTCGTCACCAAGTTGTTGTGGTCGGCAAGGGAGAATTTTTCTTTTTCCTTTCCCGTGTGAGTTCGAATTCTTCGTCGCCAAGTTGTTGTGGACAACGAGGGAGAATATTGTTTCGTTTTCCTTCCGTGTGAGTTCGATTTCATCGTCGCCAAGTTGTTGTGGACAACGAGGGAGAATTTTGTTTTTTCCTTCCCGTGTGAGTTTGAATTCCTCGTCGCCAAGTTGTTGTAGACAACGAGGAAGAATTTTGTTTCGTTTTCCTTCCCGTGTGAGTTCGAATTCCTCGTCGCCAAGTTGTCGTGGACAACAAGGGATAATTTTTTTTCTTTCCTTTCCCGTGTGAGTTCGATATCCTCGTCACCAAGTTGTTTTGGATTCCGGGATGAAATCCGGTATCAAATAACAAACGCCAAGAATGAATATAGGAAATAAATGTATTAACGTAGTAATACAAACTGGTAATACAGGTTAGTAGTTCCAGGAATGCGGGTTAGTAGAAAAAATATATATATAGTCTTTGGTATCGACGTATCGCTGTATGACTTCTTACTGAGTCTAAGTGTTCGTTACTGTGAATCTAGCCGCTACGTTATTCTACCGACCGACTCTGCTCTATTACTACTACTGACTTGACTTAACGTACTGCCGGGTATTTACTGGCAGTAGTATATGTATACCTTGGGTGAGTCCGTTTGTGTAAAAAGGGGAGACCCCTCAATATTTAGTTAAATAAAAACTCCGCTACCGTCAGAATATAGACGTTTTGCTGAACTACTACAAACTTGAGAATATGGTTGATGCCAAGAAATGAACATAAAGGAATGTCGATGGCAGGGCAGTATTTAACTCCGTTGAATGAAGGACATTTACATCTTAATATTCAATGAAAATAAAAATGAATGGCACTTAATTCATGTTGAAATAAAATCAGTTTTTGTTATATACACTCTGTAATGCTCATTTTGTCGTTTTCGTTTAATATATGGACGGACTACCCATGACGTATGTGCCAAAAGAGACGTATTGCATAATTATATCCCAGTGATTTTTGCTGAACACTTTTCATTTGTACTCTATAGAATTGTGCTTTATTTATTAGTAGTAAATATTCTCATTTATTTACTTTTTCAAAATCACTCTTTTTTCATTCAGTTACATAGAGGTGCAAAAAATGAGCCAGAGAAAATCAGAAAATTGAGTAAATATTAATTCGATGAACAAAGAGAAATTGAAAAGATTCCATTCTTGCAATTTTATTGATATAAACGTTTTTCTTAGTATTAGAGTAGATACCCCGGTTTATTTACAAACAGTGAAAATAACGGCTACCGGGTGAAATCATTGAAAGTTTTATTAAAGAAAATATCTTTCAATGATTTACAGCTGGAAGACGTTAATTTCACTGCATGTAAACAAATAGTGATATATACACAAACACGTGTACCCATTAAGTATAACAATAAGGAATAATGTCGGATTGAGAAAACAAAAAAAAACTATTAATTGCTTAAAATATTAGGGTATCCAGAAAGTATTTACGTTTTACCAAAAAGGCTATAAATGTAAATTAAATTTATTTAAATATTATTTATCAAAATTATAATCAACTTCTTTTTCAACGACTACAGTCGAACGGGAAGGCAAATTTTCGATTTCATGTTTATAGAAATGTGATCTTATTCTGAATCTTCTATCATTGGTGAACTTATTTACATTATTCGAACTATTGTCCTCATCTTTGTCGCCATATTTATTACAACGTTTCGGCCGTTGTACGCCCCGGCCTTCTTCAGGTGGTTGGAATGTCGAACTGAACCCTTTATTTCGCTCACAGCGGTATACTGTTCTAGTTCCACGTGCCATGTTTAATGGATGTCAGTTATCAGTTATCTCCTGTTAATTTTTCCCTCTGAAAGTTCTCCACTGCCATAACCGGGTATTGAACTCACACTCTTTGGGTCCTGTCACTGGATCTAACCAACGCCTTTATCCACTGAGGACAATAGTCCGAATAATGTATATAATTTACATAATACCTCATCTCAGAAATATAGACAGACATTGGTGAACTGTTCTAGCAATCGAAACAGATGAAGTGCTAAATCTGGTGAGTATGGAAGATGTGGGAGAACCTCTCATGCTAATGTTCTTTTTTGTTATCTTGGGTTTGTTTTGCAGGGTGTGCCGTTGCATTGTCCATGGTGGACAATATTACCTATTTTATTTACAAAAGCTTGACACTTTCGACGCAATTCTTCGTTTACCTGATCAAGTTGCTGGCAATAAGCATTTTCAGTGATGGTACTTCAATGTTCTAGTAGCTCGTAATGGATGAGACCTTTCATATTCCACCAGACACACAACAAACACTTCTGTAAATGGAGTCTTCGTTTTGATGTTAGTACTGATTTCTCATTTTGTGATAACCACTGTCGTTTTTGTTTTCTGCTAACCTGAAAAAACTATTTTTGATGATCTGTAACAATGCGATGCAGAAATAGATGGTTGGAATTCCTGGTTAAAAGACAGTTGTAGATTTTGGAACCTTGTAGACGTTTCTGAAGAGAAAGCTGATGGGAAATGTAAATTCCTTGTTTGTAAGTGTTCCCAATTAAACTCTGAAATACGCTGCAAACGACACACTGTCGGACAAAAGTGATGATAAACTACTATTCAACCTTGGTTCTGCCTTTACTGACTCATAATTGATATCGGTGACATACATAATTACTTTCTGATTAGTCTAATACTTATAATGAATTTGTTTGAACTGTTTTTGTTTGAATTAAAAAATATTAAATTCTTCCCCTCTGAGAACAAATCAATCAACACTTTCTTCTGAATGTTCAACCTCATTTTGCGTCCTCTGTGCTATCAGTCACAAGAGTTAAATCATAATTCATTGAGCCCGAAATAATTTTGAGTTTAAAAGCAAACATAAATATTCCTTACCAAGTGGGAATATACCTAACTACATACATACATATCTTTATCATTATTACTTGTCTTTGCGAAAGAATATTTAGGAGAATTTTCAACAATTTGTATAGGATGCCCCATATCATGTACGAGATAAATGGAAAATCCCTCGTGACTTTACTATCGACGTTTTAAGGTGACGAGCGGTGTATGAATTAGCAACTCCTTTTAAACCAATAGTTTATGCGTTAAATTGAATGATGTCAGTAAGTTCCAAAGGTGGTAGGTTTTCTATTGGAGTTTCCATTTCACAGGTAGATGGGAAAGCTGATTAAGTTTCTCCCTACAAGAATTGTTAGATTATTCTTCATTTCTCATGCTAACATTTGTCTGGGATATGGACTCGTCTAATGTTTGGATAAGAGGGAAAGTCGACTCGAGTTTAAATAAATTCCTATATAAAAGGTCATTGAATTTAAGTAACATACATTGAAAAAGCACTCTTTTTATTATAATCAATAGGCCTTTTACACGTTTAAACATCTAGGAATTAAATTAGCTTAGCATTCAGCAGTTAATATCAAATGTCGCATACTCACGTATATTTAAATGCTCAATTTCCATCAATCTTGTTCATGGTTTCGAGTCGAGTAATGAAAAGAACTGTTAATAATCAACAAAAGAATGAGACATTCTTTATTATGTAAAAGAATGCTCCTTTCTTTTACCTAAATGTAGCCGTAAAAGGTACAATAGCCACTGTGTTAACGAGTTGACTTCTGGTGACAAGATATGTGAGTGGGCGCTGAAAGGTTCCCGGTCCTAACCATTTCCTCAAAATCTGACCAGACCAAATGATCAAAAATCAGATTTCATTTTAAGGGCTTCTTTGGCAGACTGAACTCTTCAGAACCGCCTCATACAAACAAAAAATAGATACGTTGTAGACCTATAGGCATATACAAAAATTCAACTCCTTTCCATAAAGTTCATTTACACACTACAACTTGACAGCAAAATTTTTTTTTCCGTGGGCTGTTATTTAACCAATTTAAGCTTTTCTCAAGAGTAACCACGCTTATCCGCGGTGATATATTCTAAGATTCTTAGCAGATTCCCGAAACCGCAGTTAGTCTCAAACCTTGTTTTTGGCCTCATGATAAAGTCTATTTTTAAATTAGGCACAATCAGCATCTATATTTCTGAGATGAGGTATTATGTACACTATTTACATTGCTCGGACTATCATCCTCATCTTTGTTGCCATATTTTTCACAACGTTTCGGTGGTTGTACTCTCCGGCCTTCTTCAGGTGGTTGGAATGTCGTACTGAACCCTTTATTTCGCTCGCTGGGGTAGACTGTTCTAGTTCCACGTGCCACGTCTAATGGATGTCAGTTATTAGTTATCTCCTATTAATTCCCTGTACACTGTGCCATGTGTACTGGAGGAGTCGATAAAGGCGTTAGTTAGATCCAGTGACAGGACCCAAATAGTGTGAGTTCAATACCCGGTTAAGGCGGTGGAGAACTTGGAGAGGGGAATTAATAGGAGATAACTGATAACTGACATCCATTAGACGTGGCACGTGGAGCTAGAACAGTCTACCCCAGCGAGCGAAATAAAGGGTTCAGTACGACATTCCAACCACCTGAAGAAGGCCGGAGAGTACAACCGCCGAAACGTTGTGAAAAATATGGCAACAAAGATGAGTGTGATAGTCCGAGCAACGTAAATAGTAGGTACAATCAGAAAGTAAAAACAATAATAAGAACAATTATAACAATATAATAAAAATTATGTAGTGGTCTCGAATATTCGTTCTGGCCATAGATCTTAGCAAACTTAGCATACGGTTTTTTCTTTCCCTATTAAGTCGATGATTTTCACATTTTAACTTATAGCTTCTCTTTAGCCTATACAAATTGTCAGCATGACTATTCTTATTGTTCAAGGAAAATATTAAGTTAAAATTATTTACTGTGTATTTCCTGAGTTAATCGTGGGCAACTGAATCTGCAGACCGCGAAACTGCGGATAATATGAACCGTTTTATATGCTGTTTTAGGAAGGTAGGAGATGAAGCGTAGTCATTTTGTAAGAACATAACTGAAGAATGACAACTGTTTTTTTCTCTTATAACGTAACTGATTATGGGGTTGGTCACTTGTTGGCCCAGGAAGTCTTGTTGTTTGTTCTCTTATGCATGGTCACACATCTCTTCTGGCCGTTTGATTGTCTATGTAGATGCTTATGAACACCTCTACACTGTCTCAGCTTTGGTCTTAAGAATGATGATAATCATGAAACTTTTTTCACACTTGTTTGAAATTATACTGGTTATAGTGATTATCGTTATAGAGACTTTCTCATGTCTATTTTATATATATAATTATGATGATCATAGAGGAACAGTTTTACAGTTTTAAAAAATCGCGAAGAGAAAATTACAACATGCAAAGACGAAATAACCACAGAAACAACATCTCAGGGACTTACATGAGTTCAGGCACAAAGTTAAGAGAGAGAGAGGCAAGTCGCTACAATAATGTTTTTGTATTCATATTACTATAGAATTTGTTGGCTGATCTGAATACATACGAGGTCCTTGTTAAAGTTATTTGAACCCTGATCTTTCCGAGGTTAAATGTCAATTATATTTCTTTCTTTTTTTTCTTTCTTTCTTTTAAAATTGTCTTCTTTTCTTCTGCTTTCTCTTGTTCTCTGCAAGAACCTTTAATTTTTATTGTATGGTCTCTGTAAAATATGGAAACACTGCTTTCCTTCTTTATCAAGGGGGAATCGAGCGACGTTTACTATTTCTTTTTCTCTCTACTCTTTTAAAAGTCCGTGAGCCGAAAGGTTTGAACTCTCTGGGACATACGCTCAATCTGTACACATATTTTTCCACGCATATCCTGACTTTCTGAGTTCATTCTTTTTCAACTTCTTTCTTTCTATTCTATTTTACCCAATTTCTCTTGTGTGAATTATCGGGAAGACTTAACTTCCAATGTATTTCCCGGGTGGATGCTGAGGGTGTCGACACACCTAACCACCCAATTTTTTCCCCAAGTAAATATCAGCGAGAAAACCTTAATTTCTGTTTTCTTGACTGGTCAGCGAGAGTATTGGTATTCTTTATGTTAAATTAGTCAATATGTTTATCTTGTAAGAATCAGCCAGCCTATCTTGCGAAATTTGATGGGTTCAATGTGAGAAGGCACATTTATATTAAATAGTCCCAAACCACCAGTTAATTACATAACTAACTTAATCTTATGGTTATTATCACTATCTTCTAGAATCATATTTATGCATAACATAAAACTATTTTTGGATATGCATCAAGCTAATAAAACTCTTACTTAAAAAAACAACTGAGACAGGATGAGCTGTACATGACACGCACAAAAACTGCAATATAAGAAAAACGTGATAATTTCATTAGGAAAAAATGAATGTGTTTTTAATGACTTGTATTTTATTGAAACTTTGAAAAAAATTCGAATCTCTATAATGTTTCACGTGATTTTGAGATTTGATAAAATAGATTATTCTTTAAGCTGTCCAATCAGTGCTTTAAAATTTTCAAAAGCTGATAAGACTGCATTTCACCCTGGTATTTTAAAATCAAGGACCATCTGTTCTAGTTTACTCAAATTAAATTCTCTCGCCCCTCAAAAATCTTCATGAAAAGGCTTACAAGGTACAACATTAATAAGTTACCTATTCATCTTTATCTTCTATTATTGTATATGATCTGCTAAAATATGAAGTATATCTAAATTATGTTTTCTGAAACTTCTTCATACGATCAACAAGATCGAGAGATAATATACCCTGCTAGGCAGTTTCCTGTAATACGCAAACGATAGGAGTATCTAAGCACATATCCGCGCATGCGTACAAAGAGATTATGAGTTGCATAAAAACGTATACGTATTCGTAAGAAACAAATTGCATTTAGAAAATCATCAAAAGCGATATAAATAAGCACAAACCAACTTCACATATACAAAGAACAAAGCATAGATAGATAGATAGATAGATAGATAGATTTAAAAAATACAAATATTTTTCGGTGTTTGCGTGCACAGTTAAAAGTTAACCTTCGGGGTAACAGTTTACGCGGTCTTGCATTGTGAATCACTGTTTATTAAATAAAGGGTAAATATATACATGTCAGATGCTAACCAAATATTGGGAGAAAAAGATATATTCAGGAAGTACTTCAACATCCGGACTGGGGCCGATGAGGAAATAAACAAACGTTGTATGTTTGATTTTCCTTTACTGTGAATAGAGAGAATCAGAGGAATAGAGACTTTTGAAAAAAAACTGACGACTGATTTAGGTTAAGATCGATTTTTATCGATTTAAATTTATTGACAAATAGAGGGAGTCAATATGAATGTGGAAGATGAGAATAAGCTAAAAGTTAGGTTACCATCGACTATATTGTGTTTTTAATGCTTATTTTTTATTTATTCAGGTTATTTTTATCCATTTGAGTATTCAGCCATTTACATGTATACGAAAGGCGCTTTTTGTACGTTAGACTAAGTAAGCGTAATTATATGATAAAATTACAGGTAAAAATATCTTTTTTCTCTCTCCATTATATAAACGAAATCCTCTGAATTCCTAAATTTCGTGATGTTTGGTCTCAAGGATGGAAGAGAAAAATCCCCCCTCTCTCTCTCTCTCTCTCTCTCACTCCCTCTCTCTCTCTCACTCCCTCTCTCTCTCTCTCTCTCACACACACATACACACACACACATACTAGATAGATAGATAGATAGATAGATAGATAGATAGATAGATAGATAGATAGATAGATAGATAGCTGAAAGTGCCAAAACATTAAAGAATCAGTACATTGGATGCATTATCTTCCCCTTCTCCGGATGATGTAATATGTAAAGTGGTTATAACTGTGACAATTATGGGACATGGACAGGATTTAATGCCATTTACCATAAAATGATTGCTGGAGTCAGAAAGACTGTACTGTCTATTTGTTATCAAGAATATGCCCAAAATATATGAATGCTAGACATGCAAGTGCACGTGAAAATCTGATGCAAGAACAGGAGCACAGGGATGCGTAAGATAAGGCTGGTAATTACCCAACAATGGAATACTTTGTGTAACTCACTTGGGCCAGAGGACATCGATATTGGATTATGGGAGATGTGTCAACGTGTCATCTGGCAGGCAATCGAGTTCGAGTGTGAAGCCTATGAAGCTATGGATCCAACCTCTCAGCAGTGTTTTGTTTAAATTAATATCGGCTCTGTAATGGTGCGGAGTGTATTATGTCTTCTGGTGGTCTGGCAACTCTTTTAATCAGGACGAGATTAAGAGTAAGCATTTGAATCTCACGTGATTGCCAGATTATTCAGGTTATAGGGTTATCAGTATAATGTCTTATATCTGTGTGTTATGGGTGAAAATTACTTTTTAGGTCGCATTTAAGGTTCCTTACGAACGCGCAGCAGAATTAAACCTGAAATAGGACAAGAACAGTGCGGGTTTATTAAAGACACTGGTACAATGAATGCGATATTTATGCTCAGAATTATATCGGAAAAAGCAATACAAATGCAGAAGGATGTACACTTATGTTTTATAGATTATGCAAAAGGCTTCATAAGGTATGTCACAGAGAACTGTGAGAACTACTAGATAACCTTAACATATTTAGGAAGGATAGTAAAATAATCCTGAACCTTTACTGGCAGCAAACCGCCTGCATACGGATAGAAAATGAATTCGGTAAATATACAGGAATAGAAATAAGTGTATAAGCAAGGATATGTCTTCTCATCAGATTTATTCAACCTATACAGTGAGGTTATTCTGATGGAATTATAAGTCCTACCAGGATCCATTATTAGCGGCCACAATCTTAACATTATAAGATAGGCGGGTGACCCAGTGTTGACAACAGACACAGAAAGGAAACTACAATAACTCCTACAGAAGGTAGTGAAGGAAAGCAAGAAGAAATGACTAAATATCAGTTGCAAGAAGGCAGAATACATAGTTTTTAGCAAAAGGAACAGCTTAATATGCAAACTACAAATTGGAAATACTAAAATCAAACAAGTATAACAATTTAAACATCTGGGAAGTGTTTTAAAAGAGGACGGAAAATGTGACACTTTAATCTGGATGAGCATTGGGATAGCGAAAGAAACTAAACACTGTATTAAGAAACATGAACGTTTTGTTAGAAACAAATAAATGTGTAGTGAACTGTTGCGTAATATCAGTTCTCCTATATGACAGTTAATACTGGACAACTTCCTTACAGATGAAAAAGAGACTTGAAGTAACAGAAATATGGTTGTACAGAAGAATAATGAAAATACCATAGTCCTAACATGTGAGCAACGACGAAGTTTTAGTTTTTTTTTTTTTAGTTTTATACTCACACGAGTGACTGAAGGTAAGAAGGACAGAGGAAAACAACGCATAAAACACTGGATGGAAGAACAGGGTTTAGGAGGGATAACAGAAAGATAAAATTTACTAAGAGCTACAAAGGACAGGAAATTGTAGAGAGCCATAATTGCCAATGCCCTGAAGACACACAGCAAAGTTAAAAGAAGACTTGTTATCCAAACATAAGTTTACGTATGCAGGAAGTTGATAATTTTGGGACATTTTGGTCTTCACTATTTTGGACAAGAAATTATGTCCTTTTTTACTGCTAAATATCCATAAACTTCCAATAAACTTTTTTATTGCTAAATATTCCCCAACTTCCAAATCCACAAAATACAAGTTTTAATACACATATATTTTTCTTTATTTCATTTCATTGTTTTCAATTGTTTCTTTTAATTCATTTAGCAATAAATACAGAAATATATTTCTAAACATTAAACTTTTAACGTTATACAAATTTCTTATTCGAAATATTTTAGCACTGTGAAATGTTTTAGCAATATTTATGAGATGCAAATTTCTGAAATATTGATCTTATTGATTTTTTAAATTGCTTTCTTGTATATTTTAACATATTCATTCATGTACAAATTCAAAATATACACCTTTTTTAATATTGATCTTTTGTCAAATTATTCATTTTTATTTTTTGAATTCACTCACTTATAATTTTAGAAAATGCTCTTTATGAATCGTTTTTCTTTTCTCCATTTTTCTTTTGTTTGTTATTTACTCTATAAGGGGGTGTGCACACTCAGACACATAGATAGATAGATAGATAGATAGATAGATAGATAGATAGATAGATAGATAGATAGATAGATAACGTATTCGTAAGAAACAAAATGCATTTAGAAAATCAGCAAAAGTGATATAAATAAGCACAAACCAACTTCACATATACAAAGAATAAAGCATAGATAGATAGATAGATAGATAGATAGAGAGAGATAATCATAGGAACTGGAAAACGAAAGTTCGAGAAATTAAAGTGAAAACCATTTACTTCCGCTGACTAGTTTTTACTGTCTCCTTCGAACAAATATCCTTATCAGCAAACGAGATTGCTCACAATGCGTTGAATGTTCGAACCTTCGGTTCAAATTTACAGAGTTTTGGTGGTAGCATCTAAGATAGAGAGAGAGAGAGAGAGAGAGAGAGAGAGAGAGAGAGAATGGTGTATCAATAAGTTCGTAGACTGACACAGTTATTAGTTTAAATTTTCATTGTATAATTTTTGATCGACGTAAATAATAAACATTAGGCTAAGTGCAGTGACAAAGAAGGAAATTATGTTGAAAAATATTTGTTGCATAAAATGAATACTTCATTCATCATTAGACTACGAACTTGTTTATGTATCTACGTAGATAGATAGATAGATAGAGAGAGAGATAGAGAGAGAGAGAGAGAGAGAAAGAGAGGTTATTCGGAAAAATGGATACTTGGGTATTTATTAATTTTTATACATTTACAACAAATTGAATACATAGGACAACCAAGCTTTTGATTGATTCCACATTCAGTTAAACTTAGGAACTAGCATTATGGATAACTTAACGTCGTCGCAAACATACATCGCAAATATGGTCTAATTATTCAGTTGAGAACGATGTGCAGTACCTACTCTGATTAATTTAAATAAACGATTTAATTTTCAAAGACTATTGAATGTTTCAAACCGTTAAAAAATTAGTTATTAGATCTACATGTTAAATTTATAAGAAATTACGAGTCATTTTTGTTATTATATTCAAATAACATTTTCAGTGAAGAGAAAAGCATACTGGTTTTACAAACAATTAACAATATCATTTTGAGTATTCTGTAAATGCAGCATTGGGCCAAAATTCGATGGGTCATTACCATCCTTATCTGCCACCAACGATCCTATTCTTGTGGGCTCCAACAGTTTTCAAGCGCCACTGATACCTGTCTGGGATTTATCTTTTGCTTGTGTACTCTTTCTACTGTTGTACGAGAATATAGTTACCCATATATACTGTCTCAATAATTATTGTACTGTTAAATAGCGTTAAATCTATTTGCATCACATCTACACTGTTATAGTTACGCTACCTCTTTATCTGTTACGTAATACATATGACTAAGCCCATTTCTACCAGTCGAATGTGATTGAAATTATTCAGTGTATAGATGTCCCTTATTCTTTGGCACTTTAGGGCATACAAACATCAATTCCTCGGAATTGCATCAAGGCTTAGCGGCGCCAGTGGACAGTGTTGGAGCCCAGGTAAAAATTGAGATCTTGAATATACATTTCGAAAATAGACAGGTTCTCGCCTGTCATTAAACTATCTTCCTAGATCCTATCTATCCTTGCGCAAAACATGTAATCATAACATTTGAAAATACTCTTTTTATGCTTATACATAAATTATAAAACTATAACACACACACACACACACACACACACACACACACACATACATATATATATATATATATATATATATATATATATATATATATATATATATATATATATATATATATATATATATAACATATGCCAGAGAGTATTATTTATCATGTAGGTCATTGCTAGTGACTTCGAACACCATCAAGTATCTTGCTATTGCATCATATATATATATATATATATATATATATATATATATATATATGGATCTTACATACATACAAGAAAATATAAAGATGCAGCTCATTACATAAAATTCATGAGAAATATAACGACCCCACATATGAATACAGACATAATCAATTACTTCATAATACACATATATACATTCATCAATGGGAATATATTGGATAAGCTAAAATAACCGTTCTCTTGGTCGTTAGCATAAGGAGTGTTCCGTTTTGATTGATTTCAATCAAAGTCGCTTTTTTATTGTAGTATTTGCCTTATCATATCAGCGAACGTTTTTATAGCAAAAATTGCTGTGAGTTAACTGCCCTTTAGTGGAAATGGAAGACAATAAGTCACAATTTTAGCATATATATATTTCTGACAAAAATGATAGCATCATCACACTTAGAAGATTTACTCTCAGCTTTTCTACTTCGCTGCAAATATGCAAATCAAAGATATGACGTAAAAGAAAAACGATTTTTTTAATAGTGGAATGTTCTGATTTCATAAAATTTATCTCAAAGTAATTAGATTAAATTATCATTATATCTAAAAAAAAAAAAAATAAGTAAATAAAAATCCTACCAATTTAAATAACTTAATCCAATTTACGTTACGTAAATTTCACAAAGCCAGAAATGTAAAAATGCAACTAAAATCACAAAAGATTACAACTTATGAAGAAAGCACATTGAATGATCGAACGTGCCAAAAGTGGTTTACGGAGTTTCGTACATTAAAATAAGTTATACTATATAAAATATAGTTAATATAATTTGAGGTTGGAGATTTCTTGTTGAACCATTTTTCACATAGGGTAGACCAACTAATGTTGACAGCGATCCAGTCAAAATAATACTTGAGAAAAATCAATTTTATATAATACTGAAGAGAGCAATCATATTCCAAATATACAAATACAGCGCTAAAAATCATTTGCACTAACTTAGTTATGTTAGTCTCTTTGATGTGTTGCTTCCATATAAGTTAAAAGAAAAAACACTGAACCGTATTTCCGTGTGCGATTCGCTACATAATGAAAATAGTCCGTCTAGAAAGAAATTGTGATGAACGGTGAATAGTGGATATTTTCTAACAATATAGATCTAAAGAGATTGTGTATTAAAGGCCAGCTTTCATGCAAACTAAGTGATGAGATGTAAATGTTAGGGTTGCAAAGAATCATCTACTGTGAGCTTTCTCAGAGAACAAAACAACTGCTTTGAACATAATTATTGTCAATTAGACTAACTAAAGTTAGTTATCGATGGAAAGAGTTAGTCTGAAATTTGTTATGTGAAAGAGTGTAGCATTCCATCGGGATGACGCTAGACTGCATGTTTCTTTAATAATAAATGCTATAGTTTGACTGTGAAAATATCATGAATCTGTCTTATTCAACATAGATTGCACCTTTGGATTAGTGTTTGTTCCCGTATTTACAGAAGGTTCTTAATTTTTTTTTTTAAATCCAGTGCTTTGGATGGCTGCAAAACGAACAAAGGACAGTTTTGGCTCAGAAAGGTACACAATTCTGGAAGGATTAAATTATGAAGTTGCCTTAATAAGAACAGAAAATATGAAAACAAAACAGAAAATATGAAAACAAAACAGTAAATATGTTGTTCGATTAAAGTTAAATTTAAAGAAAAAACTGTCTTTTATTATTATTAATAAACCGAACGGAATTTTGGAGCATCCTATAGATGTATATAATACACACTCATACATAGATCCTGGGATAAATTGATGGCTATCAGATTACTTTCGGAAGCTATTGCGACCTACCATACATTCTCTCCCTACTTGCCCTACACTTGTGACCTTATGCACAACTAACCTAAGTAAATTTCCTTTGTTCAATATAACAAGCTTGGAGGAACGCAATTTTACTCAAATGCACTTAAGCTAGGAGTTTTTTCATTTTCTTTTACACAAAAATATAAGAATTTAAATCAATAAAGTAAAAAGGCTGCTATAACATCGATATTCTGAAGAGATTGTAAAGCTGAAAATAAAATCCTTTCGATGAAAGTATATATATATTTCTGGCAAAAATGATGGAATCATCACACTTAAATTTTCACTCGGCTTTTCTGCTTCGCTGCAAATAAGCAAATCAAAGATATGATATAAAAGAAAAACCATTTTTGTTTAATAGCGGAATGTTCTGGTTTCATAAAATTTATCTCAAAGAAATTAGATTAAATTATCATTATCTCTAAAAAAATGAATAAATAAAAATGCTATTAATTTAAATAACTTAATGTAATTTATGCTAGGTAAATTTCATGAAACTAGAATATTCTGCTATTAAACAAAAATCCTTTTTGTTTTGTGTCATATCTTTGATTTACTTATTTGTTGTGAAGTAAAATAAAATGCTGAGTGAATATCTAAGTGTTGAGTCTTAATCTTTACAAGTGCTTTTATGCACACACATACGTTTTTGTGTGTGTGTGTGTGAATAAAGACAACGGGAAAACTATTCTTTAACAACGCGTTTCGTCTTCTAATAGACTATATCAGAGTACGAAACGTTAGTAAAGATTATTTTATTCTTTTGTCTTTATTTATATTGTCCCCTTATATATATATATGCGTGTGTATGCGCGCGCGTGTGTATGCGCGCGTGTGTGTGTGTGTGTGTGTAAGAGAGAGAGATCAAGGGAAAGTGCCGATTTCAAAAAGGTTTAGTAAAACAATTCCAAAATTAAATTAAAATACCATTTCATCTCGACATAAATTTCCCACTAATAAAATTCGTGCTATTAGCAAGATGTTGGCACCTGCAATGACGCATTCATATTTAAGGTTTCCCTATTAAATTTAAAATATTATTTTTCAAAAACTAACTGAAATAGGATATTTTGCTGATCAAATTTGGTAAAGAAGAATGTAACCACGTTAGAATATCGATAACCAGTGTGAACGTGTTATCTCTACTGTTTTCTGAGAGGAAGCGTTGTCATTATGCTCTGAATTAGTTTACCAAGGGAGTAAAAAATGACTGTTTATTTTTTTCTTAGGTTTTCACATGTGTGTTTTTTATGTTGTTTTTTTTTTCAATTATTATTGTTGTACAGCGCTTTTTTCGTGGAGTCTGTCTTTTTATCTCACAGCTTCATAAACATCTTCGAACAAACTGCCATTGTTATAACAAAGACATTGATACCTGGTGTCACTAGTACAAGGGGGGTAACTATTTATCTTCAGTAAAAGTTATAGACATAACAGACAAAACATATAGCAACCGTCACGACACGGGTCCTGTAGCACTAAATGTACAAGAGCCATAATACCAATGGTGCGTCTAGGACAAGATAACTCTTCAGATTTATATAGCAGTTCACTTAGCTTGTTATATAGTGAGATTATTGAGAGGCGAGTATCCTTTGTGTTCTCTGGTCTTCTGTAGATTTCAAATGAAGCATTGTTTTTTTTTATTTCAGCAATTACTCGAACTAGTATCCTCATTTTGTTGTTTTGAACCCAGTGTTTTGCTCAATACACTGTACAGCCTTCTTTATGGTTTGATTATCGAAATGAACTGTTGTCATCCTTTCGTGAACTATTCTGAAGCCTATCCTCGTTTCATGGATTTCAATACAGTGTTTCAACAAGTGTGCTCCACGGCATCCTTCAGACTTATATCCTTTGTTATAATTGTTGAAATTGTCGAAAAGAGTGTTTTTTTTGCCTTCGTCACTATTCTAGCTAAAACAGTCCACAGATTCAAGTGTCAATGATTTGTAGCGGCTATTACCAATTTATGATGCGATACTACCATTTTGTTGCGAGATTACCAGTTGTTGAAAATATATATTCACTGAGAAAGATAATGTAAAAATATTAGTTGATAGGATGCTGAAAGGATATTAGAATTTGAATATACAAACAATTACGTACATTCAACAACAGAATTTAACTTTAAATGTGTTTGTGTGTTTGTAGGACAATTGTACAAAATTCTATGTTTGTGAGACAGCTGTACAACATTGAGCATATTTATGTGTATGGATATGTATATAAAATTGGCTTAAATATGATAGACCTATTTGCAAAAACAACACTATTGTTTTTTGCTAATCAAATACTAATTAATTTCCAATATGTTACAAAAGGAATTCTTCTCTCAAATCGAAATAACCCACTAGACAGTCTCCAATGTGTAGAATTTGTTATATCTTCATGATGTTTTGTATTTTTAAATACAGTCCCAAGCAGTGAAGCGATTTTAAGTTCCATCACAAGCACTGAACCGATCCAGTTTGTTAAAAAACAGGAAAAAAATAGAAGAAAGTCTACTTTCACTTAGCGGTCAGTCTAGAATTTTTTAAGAATGAGGGATAACTTCTTAGTTATGAAAATGTTAAAAATAAAATTAAATGTAAAAAAAGAAAAAAAAACAGTGATAAAGAAACTTTAACGAAAAAATCTCCTAGCAATTCTTTGATGACAAGTATTTGATAAAATGGCTGTCAGGTAACGAGAGTCAAGCTAAAAGAGAAAAATATACAGATCAAGAAAGAGAGAAGGGTGTGTAATCAAATTAAGGTTGGTGGAAAATTTTATCATAGGAGTCAATAATTAAATCAGAAACCTGTTACCAGAGGCCATTTTGAAGTTCAGAGACGTTAATCATGTGAACGATGCCCGTTGGAACAGTTCAAGTCTTTGCATGCGTACACAATCTCTCCAGAATAGCAAGGCATGACTCATCTGGATAGGACGTCTGTATTCGTAAAACTTGAGTATTGCCAATATTATAACTGGGAGAAAAAGAATTATAGCAGTCGTGGTACTATCTTCCTACTGTTGTAATTAACAGGATAGTCTCACGAAACAGTCGTAGTTTGTTCCTTATTAATTCGTCAATGAACATGAACTTAAAAATCAAATTTAGTTAAGTCTAACAAATATCTGTTTAGCTCAGTGGTTTTAAAGCGCGAATCACTTGGCTCCCAGGAAAGGAATTTAAAATTTAAGTGGAAAAATTTGAGCCAACGCGTGGCGGGAATTGGGAAAAAGATTTTAGACATATGTAAGCCATATTCGTTGATAGTAGCAAATTGGTCTACGAGATTTGTTTGCTAATCATGCCACGATATGAAACAACCATAAATATTTATTTATGAGTATTTTCTATAATAAGGGAAATAGAAACTACAAAAAACTTATAATTACAAAAAGAAAGAAACCGTTGAAATTTCTTGTTTACGTAATGAGGAAAGAAACTCTGGAAAATGTAATACTCACAAGACATGTTGAAGGCAAGAGGAACGGGTGGAGAAAAAGCAAGTAACCGACTGAATAATTTTATGTGACTGAATAGCAAAAAAAAGGACAATGTGTAAAGAGTAAAAAATTATTTAGAGCAGCAAAAGACAGGAAATTGTAAAGAACTACGATGACCCACGTCTTGAAAGTAGTGTAACCCGGATATAAGAAAGTTGTCGAGACCGGATAAGATGTCTCTTATATCCGGGTTTCTCTTATATCCGGGTTTGGTCTATTTTGTTTTATTAACACAGGCTCTAATTTGGGACCAGAGAAAAATATATCTTATATCCGGGCTTCTCTTATATCCGGGTTTCTCTTATATCCGGGTTACACTGTACATGGTAAATAAAAGAAGAACTATAATGTAAAATGTTGTAATCTCACAAGCCTTCTATCGTGAGTTCCATTCATGAGTACATCGTAAGTATAGCTGAGCGTTAATATTGCTCCACTCTAGCAAATATCTATTCTGGTAGGCTTCTTTTTTTTCTTTTTTTTGGGGGGTGGCGGGGGAGTGCTAATATTCAGAAGTTTTTCTTGATAGTCTTCTGTGTTGTCCTTGATGTAGAAATGTTGCAATTTATATTAAAAATATAACCTATGTCCCTTACCTGAGCACATGAACAGTTAGTTTAATCTTCAAAACTAACTATGGGGCGTGTTTTTAAACTGAATATCTATATTATAAATTATTGCTGGTTGATATTAATTCCTTTAGCCTATTGCAGATATTACTAATAGGAGTAAAGGAACATGCATTTGTAAATGGGGAAACGTGTCGCACTTTCTAAAGGGAGACTCAAAGACTTTTTGCCAATGTATTAACTACTGGGACAAGAACACTCCCAGATTAAGTCAATATTTTAATGAGTTTCAATGATGCTCGTTTAGAGAGCATTAAAATGTCTTCCAAGTGGGCATTAAGCAACACTTCTTATAATATCGGTGGTACTTGAAAGTCGATTCACCGAAGTAGAATATGGGAACAGCTAAAGGGGAATATTTTCAGTTTTTCATTACATGAGCTGTGTTCAAATCAAACTAATCATTAATATTACAGAGATTACCTTGAAAACAATATTTCCAACAATTTTCTATATTAAGTGACCATGACTTTGTAGAAATTAAATAAAGGAGATCTAGCGTCGCCATTGAGAAGCATTGGACTCAATAAATCAAAGACCGTATTCAAGTTCTCGCAAACGTTCTTATTACCGTAATTTTCCCGCAATTATATATCAATAAGTACTTGGAGACAACGTCAATCTTGGCACTGTATTTCTCGAGGAATCTGCGAAAATGTACTTCACTCTCAACCGCTTGAAAGAAAAACACGTTAACGCCTGTATACAAATACAAGTACCGTCTGGAATAGACATGCCGATAAGAATTTTTAAGCTTATTAAATAAACGAAGAATATTTTTACTCCTGGAACGAAACAGTCGCACCGCGGAGAAAATTAATTGAAAAACAAGAAACAAAATAAGCACCTTGTCGCGGAGAGAACTGAAGGAAGTAATTTAATCGTGCCGGCACTTGTATTTAGCACACTAAAATAGCAGTCTAAGTGTTCGCTGAAGAATAGTATCAATCGGATAATTTTAGAATTTTACAGGCTACTTTGTAGGTTGTAAGAATATAAACAATACTTTCCAGTTTCTCTGAACTACTCTTTGTTACAGAGTTGCACATTTTAGAATTCATTTTTATTCAATTTCTAAAAGCAACGTATAATATGATAACATAATTTTATCATAAAATGTCATGTTCATAATCATACAAGACCGAGATAATTACGGTGATCTTACAAAAACTAACTTTCTCCAATGTTAATATACGATTAATCTCTGCAGCTTCAAGTATAGGACCTTAACAGTGAGATATCCAAATAGGAATGAATTCAATATAATAGCAATGATCAGTGAAACTTACTTCAGTCACTCTTCAAGGTTTATAAAACTTGAATGATGACGATTTCCACCTGCATAAAATAATTTTAACTTTTATATTACCTTAAACAGACTTGGTTAGTAATTTCTTATTATTTGAGTTCTGTAACTCGAAAAATGAAAATTATTATATTGCTTAGTTCTACAATAAATACTTTTTCTGCATCCGTGTGTGTGTGTGTGTGTATGTGTGTATGTGTGTGTGTGCGTGCGTGTGTGTGTGGTTAAGTTTGTTAATTTTACAACATGCCGACCCTTGTTAGGTTATTTAATGTAGTATGTGTTACCCAATAAGGATCAAACTCACTACTCCGCTGTGATGGTGAACCAGACTAGACTAGCTAAACATTAATTCCCGCAGAGGCAACCTAGGGCGTGTAAGGTGAGGTAAAGGGCTTTTTATGCTGATATCCACAATTTGATGTTTGAGTTGCAGTTGCATTATTTTTACTGCACTGTTTATCGCTATTCATTCCAAAAGATAATGATTATTCCGTGTAGAAAATGGCATGAGCATGAGTTGATTTTTTACATGAGTAAGGAGCTATACAGGTTCGCATGTCCCCTTTGAGCATCTCCTCTAGAGTCAGAGTATGTTGCAATGAATGTCCCGACCAAGCTTCGATGCAAGGAATGCCCTTATCACACTTTACAACACATATATGTTCAACCAGTTTGAATGCATATTCTTTCTCCTAATCTGGTTGTCACCCAAATCTAAAGAGCTCAATCTAAGCTGTTACTTAACCCATAGATAAGGAAAGAAGATATTTTTATGCTTTTTCCAAAAGAATTAGTGAGGAGTAAACTCAACAGACTTTGCCAGGATTTGAACTAAACTCGCCGATAGCCGTTACATTATTCGCAACTCTCTATACTGTTTAGTACTTTAGAAACAATCTGTTTTCGCACAAAACTCTTCCAGTAGCATCGCTTCCAGTCTATGTGTCGTACGTCTTCAGTCAATACACAGATCAGGAAATCGATTCATTATCCTGTTTAAATATTTAAGGGAAATTGAAAACTCGACATTGCATTTTTCTACACTAAATACTTATCTAACTCATCATTTTCACGGTCATGTTTTTCAATATTTTACGCGTTAACCTTGATTCTCCTGCTTTTTATTTATTTTTAATTAATCAGTTTGTATTTTAACTAGCATATTTTTTAGTTTGTCATACGACCTTGAGGTTTAGGAGAGAATATATAAAACGGAATACATAAATGAATACTTATTAATGCTGTCGTCGTTATGAACTTAGCCAAGAGAGAAAATCGTCTTCAGTAAACAGATATTTTTATCAAAATTCGTGGTGAAGAGTGATTTAGTTCTTGTATTTGATTGGTTAAGATCGGCAAGGTTAAGCACTGCCCAACAGAATTGTTTAAAACAGGTCACCCACGTACATGCATGTATGTATAATATATAAGTTAAGTCTTACTTGCTTCATATTTTATCTCTTGAACATGGGTGGTTTGTCATGGAACTGTGATTAGGAAACTAGTCTTGATGAGTATTATGACTGTAATAAGACTGGATCCTTACCGGGTACCCCAATATATTAACCCTGGCTCGATAAATCTATTCTATATACGAATAAAACACAATGTGTCTTATTCATAATCAGACGAATGTCTTAATCCTTGTTGTTTCAGCTGTTGTGCCCCCTGCATTTATTTAAATTTCTATTATATTTCTTTCACGGAATTTCGAATTGAACTCTTTAGTTAATAGACAGGGTAGATTGTTCTCATCCTAAATGTCTATGTCTGGGTACATCTCTTTTTTTAGTACTGTTCATTTAATGCTAGTCCTATTTCTACTGAGTCTGAGTCTGCACTACCTGACCCCATGCTCCAGAATTCACGAATCAATATTTTTATCCTCTAAACTAGTGTCCCGTGAAATACAAATAATGCTACTCCCTCATCCAGAAATTCAGAAATAAATAATATGAAGATATATGTATCAGTTAAGCAACCTGATCTCACCTTCTTAGCCATGAAATATTCCGATGATATGACAACCGGGATCATTACTCGACGCTAATGAGCTATCTCATTAATAAATAAGGGAGATTAGGCTGCAAATACAAATGGTTGGTCATTTCATTTTCCGGCCTTCCTCGAAATACATTTGGTCCACTGTCTAATGCCTTGCTGATCTATTAACTATGTTGCAAAGGGCAATGACGTAGACTAGAAGATAAGGCTTTTAGGTACTGTAGATTTTTTTTTTATCAGTTTTTTTTTATTAAATTCGGACATACTGTTTATTGATTCATAATAATATGTCTTAATGACTCGGACCAAAAGTTGTTCGTCATATTTAAATATTTTAGTGCAGCTGATGCACTGAAAAATTTTACATTATTCAGAAAAAGCTTAATTTTAAGATCCTTCATCAAACTTTAAGAAAATGTTTAAAGTAAACAACTACGATATGTAAGAATTTTGCTAAAATTTAGTTTCGCATCATGAACATCAACAAAGAAGAATCTACAATTATAAAGGTCCTGGCCTGGCAACTCGGCTTAAATCATTTCCCACCGCCGTCACTTAGTTTCCCTGTACCTTTTCTATAAATACTTTCATAGCAATTGTCCTGATAATCTCTCCTCTATTATATCTTGACTTCAGGAACTTAAGCGTAGATCTGGCAGTTAGATCTCATCATTTTACTTTTGAAACTGCTAAATGTAAGCGTAATTTCTATTTTAATGGTTTCTTTTCTTGCATTTCTCACTTCCAGCTTCTTCTTTTCCTGTTAACTATGATCTTTAAAAATATTAAATGCGACGTCAATCGACATCTTCTGTCTTCTTTAATAATATTTCTTATTGTCTTTTCTCATTAGCAAAGTTTTCTCAGTTTCCTTCACTCCCAGTAACCCCTTGCATCTCAGTGGATTTATCACCTTGCTTGGGTTTGTTTTTGATTGATTGATTGGTTTTCTACGGCTTATCAACCCATTGCAGATTATTTAAAGCCAAAAAATATTTTTACTTTGTAAGAATTTGGGGGGAAATAATAATGGTTTAGTGATACACGTCTTACTAATTAACCTATAGCTGGAGTGATGGGAGTTGGATTTATAACTTTCACAAGAGGATTTGTGCGTACGTGAATATAACGAAACCAACGGGAAATGGAACTCGGCTCTTCGATTAACAATTCCGAGACATTATCCTTTGACCCACCCAAGCTTACAGCACCTAATATTCCCAAGCGGTCACCCTTGTAGTAACTGACCAGGTTCGACGTTACATAACTTCGGTGATCGTACAGAAACCGGACCTTGCTTAAGACGAAACGATTTAATAAAGCTAATACTAAAAACAAAAACAGATAAACATCAATTAATGAAAATAAAGAAGCCTTAAATCACGAAGTAATATGAATTTGTTCTTCGGAGAACATGATTTATTAATACGTGATTTCTGATGTTCCGGTAAAGTGAATCATCCGACACTGGTAAGAAATCAAGCTTACGTTGGTATACCTGTACTACAGATTAAATTCGCCTTCATATCGCAGCATACTTTGTTCGGTTAGCTCGAAGGAGAATAAATCTGCTGCGATAAAATTAATAAATAGCTATCATTGCCTGAGCAACTTTGGTTAACCTTGACAAACTTTTCTTTTTATGTTTTTTTCCTGTACACAATTTATCTATATATCTATTTCAAATTTTAATCTGAGCCTAATTAGTAGCCGAAGCAGTTGTATATTTCCCTTCAGGGTCTGTAAATATCGTACGAACTCAAATAAAGTAAGAAATTCGAATGATGATTTTAAAGATAAACGGGTTTACAAGCTGTCATAATATCCATTACTATTGGGTACTTATAAAATCTGTAATAGCTATATGGTATAAATATCACTGTATTTTTTCGTTTTTCTCTCCCTAATTTTATGAATTTTTTCTATGTCCTATGAGCATATTTATTTCTGTATGTTTGGATATAATATGAATGCGAAAGTGTCAGCAATTAAGTGTCAATCAATTATTCTCTTAAGGTGAACCGCGAAACATATACAATACAAATTTATTTTCTCTTTCTGTTTGTATTTATTTTAAAGCATTTGTTGTAAACTAATATGCAATCGATACATATATTTACGTGTATGTTTATACGCGCGTATTTATACTTATGTGGGATTCAAATATTTTTGCCGATATATTCAGGCAATGGCTAAATATATGTCTATCTATGTGCATTCACTTAAGTATATATATTTGTAGATGCGCGGACAGCGTAACGAATACACGCGTGGTAATAAGGACTTGATGAGCTGATTTCTGCTGCGTTCAATTTCGCACAGATGCTCTTGAGAAAAGCATAAATTTGTTTCTTCTCTGCTAGTGGGAAGGACAAACTAGTCTCTCTAGTTTTGGGTGGCAAGGAGTCAAAAAGAAAAAAAATCTCTGAATTCCAAATCACTCCATTTTCTTTCCCTAGTAATTCACATATAATAAAAAAAAACATGAAGAGATCTACATCCTGAAGGAACACACACACACACACACACACACACACACACACACACACACACACACACACATATATATATATATATATATATATATATATATATATATATATATATATCAACGCTGGGTGTTGACTCCAATGTCCACTTTCATATTTACATACGCCCTATCCTTGATATTGAGCACTTTAACATATAAATATAGCATACTTTAAAACTATATTTTATCACATATATACAGAGTGTATCAAAATATTTTACAAACTTTCGGGCGGGCTCCTCACACCAAAACAAGGCCAAAAGTATAAACATATGTCCGCAAATCCATCATTTTTAGTCATCCAGTTTAAAGAAAGTTTACAATAGATGACGCTCTGTTACCATGTAGACTAATTCATATTTGTCATTCGTGTACATTTGTGGCTAGTCTGTCTTCAACGTTTAACGTGTGTAGTAGTGAGTTAACGGAGAAATGTTCCGTTTAACAATGGCAGGATATTCATATCGTGAGCAGACAGATATGATTTTACATACGGCCGCGCGAATGGTATTGAACGCGAGGCTGCACGGCTGTATCAGATTGCGTTTCCAGACTGAAGGCAGCCGAGTTATCCAATCTTTGCTGCTTTTATCGTTGTATTGCTGAGACAAGATCCGTGGCACTACAAACTATGGATCGAGAAAGAAATCGTACGCCTGACAAGGAAGAACATATTCAACAGGCTGTTGGTGACGATCCAAGTATCAGCACACGTCAAGTGGCCCTAGCATGTCATACATCTCATAGTACCACATGGAGGGTACTTCAAGAGCGGCTCCGTATCCGTATCATTTGCAACATGTGCGAGGTCTTTCGCCCTCTGAGCATTCAGTACAGGAAAACATTTACCGATCATTTATTGCACAAACTGCTGATCCGTTGTTTGTCTCTTCAGTCTTGTTTACGGATAAGGTAACATTTGGAAGAGTTGGAATAACAAATTTACACAACCAACATTTGTGGTGGATCGGATTCCCCATGATACAATACAGCTAGACACCATCATCAGTTTGCGATTAATGTTTGGACTGGAATTGTAAGTGACTGTCTAGTAGGTCCATATGTTCTCCCAGCATGTCTTACAGGAGCTGTCTATAGGGCCTTTTTTTTTCGAACACACCTCCAGACCTGCTAGAGGATGTACTCCTGCTAATACGAAAACGCGTGTGGTCCATGCATAATGGAGCTCCAGCACATTTCAGTCACATTGTCTGCGATACACTGATAGCTGCCATGAAAGATGGATAGGTAGGGAAGGGCCAGTTCCATGTCCTGCACGTTCCCCCGACCTTTGTCCTTTGGATTTTTATCTATGGGGCCAACTAAAACAATTGGCTTGTGCAGCAGACATTAATAATGCATAGACGCTTCATCAACATGTCATTGGGGCCTGCGAAACCATTCGATACCGTGTGGGAGTATCTGAAAGGGTATGCCGATCAATGATCCGATGGGTGTATACATGTGTAGAAGCAAGCGGAGGACATTTTGAACATTTGTTATGAGTTGATGTGTTGATGTACAACGATAGGTTTTTGGATATATGTTTATATGAACATTTTACCTTGTTCTGGTGTGAGGAATTCACCCCCAAAGTTTGTAAAAGTATTTTGTATTGTATCTTGGATTGTACATTTGAGAGCGTCTACCATAAACTTTAAACTTAATAACTCAAAAACGAAGGATTTGAGGATATATCTTTATATGAACTTTTCTCTTTGTTTTGGTGTGAGGAACCCAACCCCCAATGTTTGCAAAAGTATTTTTGATACACCCTGAATATAGTACCTGCAAATATTCGCTAAAAATGAGTATACACGATGAAAAAATGCCCAAAACTTAATAAAAACCAAGTTTTATCGTCATAACTTTGTTCTTATTTAGAGGAAAGTACCACGTATTTTCTTATTAGAACCTTCAAAATTTTTGTTAATTTTTTTTCTCGTGTCATTATTGTGACCAAGTAAATGGTTAAAGAAATAACAAAACGAGTGTATATGTATGTGTGTGTGTGTGTGTGTGTGTGTGTGTGTGTGTGTGTGTGTGTGTGTGTGTGTGTGTGTGTGTGTATTGTATGTTTATTTAAATACATATATACATGTATTTAAATATCTACTAAGTTTAGCTTTGTCTGGGGCAAAGACACAAATACGAAGTAAATTTCAGCCTCACTCATTTACTTTACTTCATAACAATGATTGCGCTGGTTACCAATGGACGCTTTTCTCGATGACGCAATAGGCCGAGGTAAAAAAAAATCCGTTACTTGTAAGGAAAGGTTTACTCAGTCGCTTTTCCTATTTAAAAAAATCGACTGAAAAAAATCAAAGTTGAAAAATAGAGTGAAAATCAAAGTTTTTCAGATGCAAAATAAGAAAAATCAATATCCAATAAGGCTCAAAGGATTCCAGAATAAATCTAATTGTAGAACAATGCAGCACGGGGCATCTTGTTTAGAAGTCTAATTTCCTGAAAACACTTTTAATAGAATGATTTTATAAATTTCAACCGACAACAACAACACTAACTGTTCGGTCAATGAATGCCAAATATTTCCTTTACGGAAACATGGAAACGATTAATTTTCCAATTAGCATTTGAAATTTCTTGCAAAAATTGATTTTTAAGCACTACAAAAACAGGTGGTCTTATATATATATATATATATATATATATATATATATATATATATATATATATATATATATATATATATATATATATATATATATATAGTAATTGGCATACAAAGTGGACTACAAGCTATTCTTGGAATGCATCACTAGTGAGTTCCTACTAAATATGGTGTGTAATAACTATCAATTTTTTCTAGTTTAAGAAAAGTTTTTATTTAATAACAACATCCCTTGGCATGTATAAATTAATACAGAATTTTTTAAATTTTATAAATTATCCTAATTAAAATTTTAAAAAAAGAAAACCATTCTTGTAAATATTCATTATTCACCGAAATTTTTTTATTAAAACAAGAATGTCCATAATATATTTTATTCATAAAAGCATTTAAAAGTATTTCTAATTAAATAATGTTTTAGTTTTATTGAATTTTTTTTATTTTACGCAGATTTTATATAACTGGAGGGGTCATATTTGACCAAAAATAAACTTATGGTTTAAATTCTCCTAGGATTTTATGACTGATATAAACATTAAGCGTTATAAAATTCATAAAATTAAATAAGTTTTGGGTAACAAATATGAAAAAATAAATTTTTACCACGAAGAAACATTTAAAAAATAAGGGTAAGATAAAAAATACGTTTGCCAATTTAATTTATTTGTGAATAAATCATAAAAGTTTAATTAAAATTATCTTATTTTTGCAAGAATTTCCAAATCAATATATTTTTCAGTGCAAAAAGGCGCTTAAATTTCCCATACAAATTTATGGCCCCAAGTTGACACCAAAAAAACAAGATATTTAATCAAAATTTCTAATTTCTAAAAAGGTTTTAAAAAATATAATTTTTTTTTTCATAAAAAAAATCCTTTGGCATTTCCTCTTAATAATAACACAAAGATTTTGACTATAAAACTTTGTTTTTATTTAGATTGGGTATTTTTTCATTATTTATGCTTAATTTTAGCGAATCTGAGATACCTAATTGCACACACGCACACACACATACATATATATATATAAGGATGTATAAATTTTCATAACCTAACAAGCTGAGATACGATTTGAAAGTTTTACTCTATAATGTGCGATCTGTGTGATTAATATTCACAAATAATTGATTTGTGAATAATAATGTGCAGCGAAAAGGAGAGACATTCTATCGAGAAATAATTATTTGTTGTGTAAAACAAATGTTTTTTTTTTATCATTAGGCCCCAGACTTTTTTATGCCCCTATGCACGCCTGTGTGTGTGTGTGCAGAAGAACACCGTCCTAGTAAGCCCGCACCTATTGTATGCATGTGGATCTTGGATTCACTTTGGTAGCCGATTTCTTCAAACCAAAAAGCGTAGAGATCTTTTATAACCATTTACGATGAATGCGGTGTGCGAAGGAGGTGGGAATCCAGAACAGAGAAGGGAATCAAGAAAAGAGGAATAATACTATAGAAAGCAGAAAAACAAGCCAAAGTCAAGGTCTGCACACTGGAAGTCGAAAACTGAGAGGGAGAAGACACAGATAGGTCGATCGAAATATATAATCATTCAATGAGGGAAATGTGTCTGACATAGTAGATCCAAGAATTATGGATAGATAGGCGGTGAGGTGGATTTAGGAAAGAAATTGAATGAGTTAGAGATTAAAACAGAAAGAGTGTTTGAGCTAGAGAATGCAACTGGCATAAGATGTTATGGAAGGAGAAAATAAGATGGGGTTTTAAAAGAGATGGATAGAATGTGTGAAAGAAAGAGAGTAGTAATCAAATGGCAAGGGTCTGAAAGAAAATACATAGCAGAAAAGTCAGAAACAGTAGATGAGTTTATAGACAAAGATATGAATGAAAGAAGATGAGATTTAAAGAAAGAGAAACAATAAAATGATGGAATGAATATGAACGGGGTACAGATTAGAAGAGAAAAGAATTAAGAAAACAAAAGAAACAAGGTTAAATGAAACCTTAAAAGGAAAAGGCAGAGAATAATGCTAAAATCTGTCAAAGAAGAAAAGAGAGCAGATTAGGGAAGTAAATTATAGATTAAGAAAAAATGACAGTCCAAATGATTGTGGACGAGAAGGCAATATAAAAAAAGAAAAAGTAGTGGAATGCGAGTAAAAGATTCGTAAAATGAATGAGTGAATGAAAAAAAGACTGCATTAATTTAGGAGAAAGGTTGAAAAATTATACGAAAGACATAAATAAAAGGCAGATATAAAAAATCAAGTCATTAATAGAGAGATTTTACATAAAAAAGAGATAAACGAAAGAAAGAAAGTAAAAAAAAGAATAAAAAATAAATGAAATGAAAAAGAAAGAAGGAATAAATGAAAGAAAGATTTTTCAAAATAGCATGGTATGAATAGAAAGATTTTACGTAATAAAGTTTGTGGGAAAGAAAGAATAAATGAAATAAAAAGAAAGAAAGAATAAATGAAATAAAAAGAAAGAAAGAATAAATGAAATAAAAAGAAAGAAAGAATAAATGAAAGAAAAAGAAAGAAAATGAGAAGTTAATGAGAAACATATCGGGAAAATGCCTAGCAAAAAAAAAGGAAAGAATCATTCTTGCCTATCAAAGTAGTCATAAAAGGCGTTCCATTCGCTGCCGTCTATGAAGTGTCTTTTTTTCGGAATCGCTATTTTTTCAGTTCCTCATCCATAATTTCTTGGTCCACTTGTTCTTGTCCTTTTTCGTTTTCAATCAATCGATCCATTGGCCTTTCAAGCCTCCTCACCCGACAACTGCTCCGATTCGTTTTTCTTTTATGGGAAGGATTTATTTTTATACTCGTTATTTCTTGCCTTCATCGTTCATTTCCTTCCACAATTTTCTCTCCGTAAGTTCACATTTGCATTTGCGTGTGTGTGTGTGTGTGTGTGTGTGCGCGCGCGCGCGCGTGTGTGTGCATGCGTGTATGTGGTGTGTGTGTGTGTGCGTGTGTTTGTGTGTATAAGTATGTACGTACGTCTTGAATGTACGTAGTGTAAAAACCTGAAAGTGTCAACGATACACATGTATAGAAATAAGCAGACATATATATATATATATATTTAAAATTTCATCCCGTGCAAATCAGTAAAGCTACTAAGACACAAGGGGTTACCGAGTGTGAAAGAATAAGAAAAAGAGAAACATTATTAAGGAGAATAGAGAAGAGTAATTAGGAAGACAATAGATAACGATTGATATTGCATTTAAATTTTTGAAGATCAAAGTTGTCTGGAATGCATGGAGCCGAAAGAGAGTTCCACAAGCGAGAAATGTGAGAAAAGAAACTGTCAGCATAAGACCTACGGTTACGTCTAGCCAATTTAAATGTAAATTGACGAGAATTGTTGTCAATCTAGTACTGAGATTAAATTCATAGTCTAGGTACCATAGCGAAGTGTTTATTCGAACAATTACTATGAGAGTATTTATAGAAAAGGAATAGGAAACCTACATTACGGCGGTGGGAAAGTGATTGAAGACGAGACGCCATGTCAAGACCAATAATATTACAGATTCTTCTTTGGGTTTTATTAAGAATCTCTAAATATATAACAAGCGCACCAAACAATATGTGGCAGCAATAGTCAAAGCATGAATGAATGTCATAACTAAATGTTATAATAATGTTATGACTTATAAATATGTATGATAGATTCGGCAGAGAAAAATTGTCTAACATGACACATTAAACCAACTTGCTTAGCAGCAGACCTAGCAGTGGATTCAATATAATCTTTAAATTCCATGTCAGTCGAGAATGTTATCCCGGGAAGGCGCAACGAGTCACTTTCATGGAGATTAGGATCAGCCATGCAGATGAGTGATGGCGGAAATCGTTTTCTCAGATGATTAATCGAGAGCAGTTTCATTTTGGAGACTTTAAAATTAACATGTCATTCCTTGCCCCAGTCAACAACAAACTGTAGATCATTTTTAGAACGGCTATCAATTTGACCTTATCGAATTGATCAAACTTACTATCGAGACAAGATTAAATGTTTGTGTTATCAGCATAGATAGCAAGTTGAGAACGGATATCATCAGGAAAGTCATTAATGAAAGTTATGGACAAAGTAGGCTCAAGGAAAGCCCTGACGGACACATGCATTAGTACAAAAAGATCTAGAAAAATGCCTGTTCAGGACAACTTTCATTTCGCCAATAAACACACACACACACACACACACACACACATATATATATATATATATATATAGAGAGAGAGAGAGAGAGAGAGAGTAAAATCAAGCTAAGTAAACATTTAACACACACACACACACATATATATATATATATATATATATATATATATATATATATATATATATATATATATATATATATATATATATATATATATATATATATATATATATATATATTTTAAATGTTCACTTAGTTGCGATGAATTTACCTCCACTATCGTAAAATATTATAATAAAAAATTCTATGATCAAGTCTCCTGAATAGTGGGTGTAAATTCAGTACAACGAAGTAAACATTTAATATATATATATATTAAATATTTACGATATATATGGACGCCCGTTTCCTCCTATTTGGGTCTCATGACGGCCCGGGTTCGATTCTCGGTAATGGATGCGCACTGCTGAAGAGTCACAAATACAGCGAAAGGGCTGTCCAGTGTTTTCTGCATTCTGTTCAGGATTCTTCTAGATTCGATGAATTACTATAAATGATTATTCCAATCCCCACAAAATTCCTAGCATATATATATATATAACTTTGGACATATATGGATTTGTATATTTGTATGCATTTATATACATGATTCATTGCTCAGGAAAGGCTTATAACACCGGAATTAGAAAGAATTTTTTTTATATAGAATTTCTATAGAATAGCTTTTCATAGTTTGCGTCAATGTGCATGAAAATATACACACGAGGCTGACTAGGAAAGTAAGGGCACCTAGTTTATTATGTTGGCACCCAAATCTAAAGCAGACATTGATAGTATGGCCGTAGGGTTTGAACTTTCCTACCAATAGCTCATAATTCTTTTTACTTTGTTACAGATAGCAACTTAATAAAAATGGCGTCTGGCATGAAAATGCGTACAGAGAAAAGCGTTTTATTAACCCATACACTCCCCTTGCGTCTTAGTGGCATTATTGCCTTACTTGGGTGAAATGATAAAAAACATTTGTGTGTACCTGCACGCATAAGCATAAACACTCACACGCTTATTTTTGATTGTATCAATTCATACAAACAGATTTTCAACCTTTGGTAGTGTTTTCCCTCTCTCTCACACACACTCACAGACGCACACACGCGCGCGCGCAGACATACTCTGTCTCTCTCTGTGTCTCTCTGTCTCTCTCTCTCTCTCTCTCTCTCTGTCTCTCTCTCTCTCTCTCTCTCAGTTTGCTACTTACACTTCTTTGTGGGCCTCTTTCTCTCAGTGCTTTTTGGAGTGCTTCTTTTCTTCCACCCCCGCTGTTTTTTTTTGTTTTGTTTTTAATTTCCTTTTTTCCTTTCAGCTGAAAAACTAATTCTATTCATTAATCATTTAAAATATATCTTTCTATTTAATCAGTTTCTTTCATTGTTTATACATTTCCGTCAGCCGATCCCCCGATCCAGATTGTTCTTCACTGATCCCACCTTCTTTTTCTCTATCGGCCCACACAATCTATTCCTAGAGTTCCTTCTTCTTCAGTTTGTCTGCATGTGAGGTCCTGCTTGTATGTATTAAGTTCACTGATAAGTTCTTTCTATTTTTATGGCATTGGGAGTGATTAGCTTTTACTAATTTTATTCTAAAAGATCGCTTTTCTTAATTGCTGTGTGAATTTTTAATTGCTAAAATTGACAAATATTTATTCTCGTGATAAATGTACCAAAGACAAATTGAATAAACTTCAGATCCTTCAAATTGTCTTGTTAGTTTAGGTGGTTTACATTTAATAATACGAAGAATGAATTTGAAGAAGAAGGTGGATCATAAAAATGTCATGAAGAATGGATCAACGTAAAATTGGTAAATGGCTTCAAACACCAAGGCATTATGTCCAAGTCACTCAGAAGAAGCATATTGATATTGTAATCAATTTGGATAAGAAAAATACCAGCAGACCTTTGAAATTACGGATCAAAGAAAGTTAGGTTATCAACAACCAACCCAAGATTAATGACTTATCAAATAATAGATGAAATCAACAATACTAGTTTAGTGTCAGTTCATATAATAATTATACTATGTAGAAATAATCAAAATGGATGCATTGCAGCAGAAAAGCAACAACAAACCAAAAGAAATCATTAACCAAGATGAAATATTATGCGATAATAAAAAATGAACAACACTGACATTTAATAATGAAAGCCAAATAGAAGTATATTCTCATATAAGAGAGCCACCCTGAGACCAGTTGATAAAAGAAACAATCCAAGCTATAGAATGAAGATTGAAAAATTTAGTGGCTGTTATGTAATGGCTATTATACAGACGAAAAATATAGAGTAGATGGGGTTTATTACTCGTAGTGAAGGCATTCTATCAAGAAGAAGGAAAATTTCCGATATAAAATGAAAATATAACATAAGCATGAAAATATCAAACCAAAGGTTTCCAGATCACAGATCTTTCAAAAGCAATGGTACAAAAAATTATAAATACCGATGGAACACCAAATCACGGAAAAATAATTCTTTTATTAAAGTCCCACTTAATTGCTAAATATAGTAGAAGGAGAAATATTCCAATATGACGGAATACTTTGCCATACAATGAGCTTAACACTCTCACTGACAAAGACATTAGAATGTTAGAAGACTGACCTGCCCAATTTGTATTCGCATTCAAATAGTGGCTCATAATTTTTGCATGCCTTATTTTCGGCATCACTATGCATCCTGATCTCTATTTTCTTTTGCATTAAGTCTATGTAAATGTGAAAACTTACACCACAGTCTTGAATGACCACCGATATTACTACAGAAAGTAAATTGCCTGACACTTACAACTTCTTACTAAAACTTAAAAAATTGATTTCTTAGCTGGGTGAATCATTTCTTTTGTTCGCAAAATGAACACACAATGTGAGTGTATATAATTATCCATCGCGTAACCTGATACTCCTTGCTTATTAATTTGATATTCCGTGGTTCACTTAACAGGAGTTATTAGACGACGCCAGTAGGCGAACATGGCTTGCGCTACCATAACAATGTAAGTAGGGAGAAAAGGTTGATAATGTATTACTTTTCATTTGGTGTTGGCCTTGTTTAGGTATCACCTTTCTGCAGTTTCCACCTACAGCAGATAGCGCACTAACATGAAATAGTTCTCTCTAAAGCTTTCAGTTATCGTATTTATTTATTTTCTTCTAGTCGCATATAACACACCAATCCGAAGATGCTGAAGTGGTCCTTTGTCTGTTTTACGTCATTATGCTGCTCCGCTATTTAGGCGAGGGTTTGGAGATGGCTCCCTGTGATCTGGAAACCTTTGGTTTGATATTTTCATGCTTATGTTATATTTTCATTTTATATCGGAAATTTTCTTTCTTCTTGATAGAATGCCTTCACTACGAGTAATAAACCCCATCTACTCTATATTTTTCGTCGAAAGGCAGCGGAGGATTATAATCAGAGTGTATATTTAACAGATTTAAAAATAATTTTTTCTAATATGTGACAATAGATACAAGCATGTTTTCTTATCTTTGATATGTACACACAGACACACACAGGCACACACACGCACATATATATATATATATATATATATATATATATATATATATATATATCCACTTGGGTAAATACCATAGAGCGACATTTGGAGTGATCGCCTTGCAAGCAACTGCATGACTCACTAAATGCTTCATTAATCGGGCCTTGTGTTGAAGCTAGATTCGTACAATGAAAATATAAATATATCCACAATGACTAACCTATGACTAGCAATTATTCACATAATTAATTATATATATATATATGTGTGTGTGTGTGTGTGTGTGTGTGTGTGTGTGTGTGTGTTAGAAAGAACATTATTTATTACGTAGAAAATACTTAGAAGAAATTCTGATAAATATTTTACCATCAATAAACAGACGTCAAACACACTTTATTATATCACCAACTTTTATAAAAGCCATACTTAAAGAATCAAAGTTCTACCTACAACCACAACCGATGTAACCTAAATTCTTTCACTCTCACACAAAACAATCATCACTCAACATACGGACAGAACCACATATAATAAAATGCCCAAATATTTCATTGTCTGATGAAGCTTAAATAAGAGCGAAATATGTTAAATTTATAAAGATTTCCTATCTGTTCCTTATCCTATCATTCTGTCGGAATCTAATCCATATTTGATCCCAATTCACACACACACACACACACACACACACACATATATATATATATATATATATATATATATATATATATATATATATATATATATATATTCTTTCTTTTAAGTCTAAGAAGTTTTCCACCCAGTGGTACCGTGTCATCAACGCACTGACTGCATTCATGGCTATGGAGACAATCTACAGTTTTCTGTTTCACTCTTTCAAAATAAAAATTAAATCCTCTTTATCCTTTTTCATCCTTTCTATTTCCTAACCTTTCCTTTTCCATTTGCTCACATGTATATCTTTTAATGTTGCCAATCTCTTAATCTCAGTGATTAACCTTTAATTAGTCTCATCAACGTAAGATTATGGCCACAAAATACAGTACTTTTTATTTAATCAACTAAATAATGAAAGTGATTTTTTGATGTGTGGGTGGTAGACACCTGAACGGAGGGGAAGAGATGAATATACAGTTGGAGATATGGAGGGAAATAAAGAAGAAAACATACACAAAATAAAAAAGATAACATTGACATTTCGGAGAATAAATGCGTGGTAAAAACAAAGACTGTTAGAAGGAAAATAAATGCGGGAAAGAAATAGGCGGGAAAAGAACTTGAAATGAGAAAAAAGAAGCAATGAATAAACCATTATAATTTGAGTTGTAGATTCATGAAAGAAAGCATGCTAAAGTAAAAAAATAAATGATTCTTTCATTCTTCACATTTGTCTATTTTTGCTTGATTACTGATTTCCTTTTAAATTCATCTTCTCGTCCAAACTACATCTGATCATTTTCTTTTCTTTTTTTTCTTCTATGGCTGCCTCTAATCACCAAACCAAACATATAACTGCAAAAAAGATTTATTGATGTTAATACAACAAAAAGCTTCCTAATATACAAAATTCATTGTAAATGTCTCTGTTTCGCCTGCCTCATATATATATATATATATATATATATATATATATATATATATATATATATATATATGTGTGTGTGTGTGTGTGTGTGTGTGTGTGTGTGTGTACGGATTTCTCGGTAAACAGAGACCAGTTTAATTATGACTATTGCTAATCATAGGTTAGTTATTGTGGATATATTTATATTTTCTAGGTACGAATCTAGCTTCAAAACAAGGCCCGATTAATGAAGCATTTAGTGAGGCTCGCACTTGCTTGCAAGACAATCAATCCAATGTCGCTCTATGGTATGTATTCAAGTGGATATCTATATATATATATATATATATATATATATATATATATATATATATATATATGTGTGTGTGTGTGTGTGTGTGTGTGTGTGTGTGTGTGTGTGTGTGTACATATCAAAGATAAGAAAACATGTTTGTGTACAAGTTTCGATTAACAAACATGTATCATTAGTGATTCTATTAAATTCTTGAAAAATAATGAATCTAAGTTTCTCTGATAATTTGTATTAGCGCTGGCAAACAAAATTATGGAATCAAATTGAACAAATGCCACACTAAATCAATGGGTAGAACAAGAAATTATACATAAAGTACAGTATCAAAAAACAAGTACAATACCGCATTTGACTGAATATAAGATTCACTTATTTTCTCCTACAAAAAATACCTAAAAAAATTGTTAGTGTCTTAAATGCGAAGTCGAGGCTTTCAGGAAGTTAATTCTATCTTTCAAAATCACTACTGTCCGCTATAATCTATCTAGGTCAACTCAAACCCCATTATTATTATTATTATTATTATTATTATTGTTGTTGTTGTTGTTGTTGTTGTTTTAGTTATTATGTGTTTTTGTTGTAGTTATTATGTGTAATAGAGAGAGTAATTTTAAATGCCTAATTACTAAGTCCCCTCCGGTGTAAAAAAGGTACTGTAGGAAAGTTATTTATGCACATTTGGGACGTTCCGTTTAGATGGAGAGAGTTTTGCGAATGATATGTGCTGTTCCACACAAAGTAATCTTTTGTAGCCCTGAGATGCTGATGTGTACCCTTATTTATCCCAATGTTCCTAACACAACATGTATAATTGTAGTTTTAAGTTTCTACATTTTTGTTACTCCGATTTGCATAGTAGGCAAGTTGCTTTTTGAAATCTTTTACGACTATGTCTAATCTATTTGCATCAATTTTCCTGTCTGTGAGGATTGGGAAATTCCACAGTACAGTCACTTCCTTACCATTTGTGACATCATTCGAGTGGTGTTTGTACCATGTATCAGGATCTTCAATACCATAGTTCGAACAGACATGACAATGAATATATTGTCCTAGCCTGTCATGTCTAATAATGTATTCTTTCTCAGCAAAGAATGGAAACACTATGGAGTTAACAGTTTCATCAAATTTATAGCATAAGTGATAGGCGGGATTTGAGCCATATTTGTTGATTTTAGCCTTGTAAGCTTTAGTTGGAAGACATTGATTTTGTTCTGCCATAATAAGGCCTTATGTCTCTTGCTTAAGAGCACTGCTTATAAGCCATTGTTGGGTTTGGCGAACATCGATGTCTGGTTCATCCAGACGCTTTGGGTACTGTCCATGAAAGGGTTTTTGTTCAAGAAACTTCATATAAGCAGCTTTCGCCAGTAATTTTATTTACTGCAGTAGTGGGAGGTTCAAAATATTTGTCGTCTTCAGTATCTATTACATCTAAGGAGTTTCGTTTTTCTTGGCTTTGTTTCTTAGCGCTCTCATAATTTGTGTGTAGCCTTCAGATACTTATCTCGTGTCGTTTCTATTTTACTAGGCTTGTGATTTATGTTTTAAAATATATTTCTGACTGAATGATTCCTTGTTCACTAGCTTTCCTAGAGGGTATATTCTATCAATATCAGCTTTAGGGTGGCGCATGCGATGTTTAGTTAGTATCTTACGTATTTTCGATGCGTGCTATATCACTAAAACTCCATTTTATAACGCGAAAGCTGTGGATAAAAACGTGTATTGCCAGCGAATTTATTGCGTCTATTCTATTCAGTGAAATCAGTTCTGACTGATGTACCAAACACACTCTACGGTAGCATGTTTTTCTTAGCCTTACCTTTATTTTTCAGTGTTGTATGCCATTCCCTTCATGAATAAGTATTTGTAAACTTCCATTTGTTTTATGTTCTTGATGGATGTTTTGATGTCTAGCACTATGTTACTGGATTTAACAAATTTCTCTGCTTTTAACATTGCCTTGGCACACTTGTCCAGACCAAATTCACTTTCGATATCATCACTGAAATCCTTTACAATCTCCAGCAGGAATTTGAGATCGTTGTCATTTCTCTCATAAATCTTGAAGTCATTCATGTAGAAGAGGTAGTTAATGGTATGTTTGTAGATTCTGTAGCTCCTGGTTTGAATCGTTGAGCAATTTAGGCGGAAGAGGAATGGTGAAAGTGAATTCCCTTAGTATACCCCGTGGTCGATGCTTATATTATTTATTTTAATAAATTTTAATGTTATTATTATTATTTCATTTGATTTCTGTTGTATATACATTTACTTCCGGGTCCCAACCAGAGACCTAAGGTCAGAAATAGCTTCATGACATTTTCCAATGATCAAAAAATCATACATATTCTACATAGATAAAGCTCTTCGTAATGTGTGAGCTGTACTTTTGAGCACAATTTTTTATATTTCTTTAAGACATGGGCTACCAGGAATCCCTTCAATGAGTCTTTCGGAACATTTTCCAATTAATCCGAGGGTTTCAACTACATCTGGAATTATTGATGTCATCATGTGCCACATTTTTTAGATTTACACTTTGCGCTCTTTGATCACGATGTCTGGGCGATTAGCTTTGATTGTTCTGCCTGTTTGTATTGCAAAGTCGCATTAAATTGTTACAGGTCCTATCTCTGTAACTGGGTCTGGGTGATATTCATGCCAGTTTCTTGCAGTTTCCTTTCTGTAAAGTTACATATTTTCCAATGTAGATATTGGCCCACTCTATCATGTCGACTTTTATATTCAGTGGGTGCCAACAACGTAAAATCTGATGCAAGATGGCCAATTATTTCTAGGTATTAATCACATAATCTCCATTTCGGGTTAACACAATTTTTTCTTTATATCTGCATGGTAATTTCTAGTTAACAAGCATTGGTCCCGTGCAGTAAGAATAAAACCTTCGGTTTCAGATTTTAATCCTGCACTACGTAACCACTGATGGGTACGGGGTTTGTCTGCATCAGTTTGATTGGTACACAGAGAGTATTGACCATAAAGAGGCTTCTCTTGCCATCGTTTCTGCATTTATTTCATTGCATTTGATTTTTAGGCGCTTTGCCCTGCAGTAGGTGTATTATGACTTATTTGCACTTCTTCACACACTAGAAATTCCCTTTTTGAAGTTGTTGGCTTCTTTTATTACCGAATAAAGTTTCTTATTTCTTTCATGTTCCTTGACACAAATAATCATCCCGTCTTCTGTAATTTCCTGGTGTCTATGAAGACCAATTGTTATAGGTTTTTAAGACAGTTCTAGTTGAACTAATCTTCTGCTTCTTTGGGGTCTGTTTATGGCTGATATTCTGTTTCAACTTGGTATTTAACCCCAGACGCATACGCCTTTTTTTTAAAATCCAGTTCACCTTATGCAAAGCAGTAAAACCACTGAGACACAAGGGGTTACTGGGTGTGGAAGAATAAGAAACAGAAACATTGCTAAGGTATGAGAACAAAAGAACAGTAATCAGAACAGTAAATAACAATGGATATCGCATTTAAATTTTTGCAGATTAAAGTTGGCTGGAAAGCATGAAGCCGAAAGGGAGTTCCACAAGCGAGAAATGCGAGAAAAGAAACTGTCAGCATAGAATTTACGGTTACATCTAAGCAACGCAACTGTAAATTGGCGAAACCTCGTCACCAATCTAGTACAGCACTTAAATTTAAAGAATCTAGGCACCATATCGAAGAGCTCATCCGAACAATTATCATAAAAGTATTTATAGAAAAGGCAAAGGGAGGCAACTTTATGGCGATGGGAAAGTAACTGAAGCCTGTAGTATTTTCTTCTTATTTTCTCTTTCATTTCTGTATGATGTCTTCCATCTCCTTCGCTGGCTCCTGTGTATTTATAGGCTTCTTCATGTTCAAGTTCCCTAATCTTTGTGACAAAATCTAGATCTATTGAGTGTGGTTCTGTAATTCTCCCTTTCTTGAATGTTACTTCTGCACCTTTATCTAATCCTAAGTCCATACCGATGTCATCACTGGAACATTTTACAGTATTGAGGAGAACCTTCAACTCCTTGTCGTCTTTGGCAAAGAGTTTGATATTACCCACGTGGAATAGGTGATTAAAAACTTTCTGTTTTACTTTGTATCCCTAGTTATTATTGTTTATTTCATACGATAGGAGAATTAAGGACAGACAGAATACAAGGAGTTACAGGGAGTCGCCTTGAAAGATTCCTCATTGGATATTCAAACAATTGGAAGTGGCATTGCCTTTGGTGTGATTTAGGTAGTTTTCTACAGTTCCATATTATGTTTAAGGAAATTTACTATCACCGAGGAGACTTTGTACATTTACACAGCTTTAAGGATCCAAGGTTATTATTATTATTATTATTATTATTATTATTATTATTATTATTATTATTATTATTATTATACCAGCTGATCCATTGTACATCAATATGCCTCAACACATTCCTAGCATTAACCAGGTAGAAACTACAGAAGAAAGAAATGTAAATGAAATGAAATATAGGTAATGATCCAAACTGTACTTTTCCTTATGATCAACTGCAGCTGTACCTTTTATAAAATGTGTTCTGCTTTGTTTTCTCTTGCAATATTTTATTACTATAACATGTACGATATTTCCTTATTGTGATATTGTGTTTAATGTTCACCTTTACTGCTACCTTGCTTTTTATATACAGAACTATTTACGGCTATAGCTAAATGGATTTTCCTTTAAAGTTTAATGCAAGTTTTAATATTACATATACGAGAATAAAATTACTGTTGAAATAGAAATGCGGCTAACATGTCTGTGCCTCCTTTATGCCGTCAAATTTGGTAGATAAAGGCAGATAAGAGACGCTAAAGCCGAAGCGATACATACAGAGAGTTAGCTATAGCATTAATATAACATAAAATTAGAAGTTTCTCATTCAAACGCAAATGTTTGACTCTTAACAAAAAAATTTGTTATAATCATATTATTCTTATTTTCGTAAATAATTTAAACCTAAGCAAGGCGATAAAGCCACTAAGAAACAATGGGTTACTGAGTGGGATATAAAATAAGAAAACGTTGATGAGAAAGAGGACAGTAAAAGTCTAGTACTCAGGGAAACAAGATAACAGAAGATGGAGGATTTCTAAATAAAATTATCTTTAAAATAGAAAAATTTCCTTGAGTGGGAATCTATTTTAATATTTAACGAAAGTGTGTTTTTTACTGTAGCATACATGTCATAGCTGTGTGCGAAGGAACTGTTTTCTGTATCTACGAAAGATGCTATTCATTTTCAGATAGATCATTTTATTTCTGTCTGAATTTCTGGGATGAGGAGTTAGCATTATTATTATAAACAATTCATATCTTTGGTCCATACATCATCAGATCAATATTCAAAAGCAGCTCCACCCTACGCAGAAATCTCTGCTAAGCAAAGTTTAACACAGTAAACTGTGTATACTCAAATTCCTTGCAGCTGTGCCAAAAAAGGTGAAACAAGCCACCCGCTAAAAGATGGAGGAACATCGAAAAGCCGAAGTGACAATGAAATCAGGCGTGACTGATAATGTATGGAGGGAAAAGGGTAGAGTCATCAGCCACTCTTGAATGAAGAAAATACTGAACAAGGAAGAACACTGGAGAATTAGACGCCTGAAAGTATCAGCGCATATGATAGACTATGAAGACCTCATTAGTAGGTCTAGCAAAAAAAATAAATACTATATGGGAGCCGAGAAGAAGACAAATGAGAGAAAAGTTTCTGCAGAAGCGGCAGCAGTACCTATAACAAAAGAGAAAGGCAGCCAAGCAGTCAGCAGCACTGATGAGCAGACAGGTTAGGTTCTCTCCAGAAAATTGTACCACGGGACAATAGCTTAGTGAATTAAAGCGTTTGTTCGTAAATTTAGTTACATATCTATGAGTTTAATCCCTGAGCCGAGAATGGTGTACTTTAACTAGACGAGATATCCTTGGGCATTGGCGTAGATTAAATAAAAGGTTCAGTTCGGAATTACCTGTAGGTTACCCGGATCGACATACACCTGATGAAGACCGGAGGGCAAAACGGTCGAAACGTTATGATAACAATAACAAATATTAGTCCTCATGTAAATATTATAAATAATGTATTTTTATCTCTTGCTGCATATTTTTTTCAATCAGTTCACCCCAAGCCAGGCGATAATGCTACTGGGATGCAGGTGATTACAGAGTATGAAAGAGGATGAGAAGACTTCAGTGAGGAGAAGTGAGGACAAGGACAATTAAGGAACAGGATCCAGGAAGACAGATGTTGATTGACATTGCATTTAAATTTTTGATGATTGCAGGTAGCTGGAAAGTAAGACATCGAAAGGGTTTCCATAAGCGAGAAGTGCGAGAAAAGAAGCTATTAGCATAGAAGAGACGGTTACATCTAGCTAGTAGTTGTCAATATAGTAGCACACTTAAATGCAAGTATTCGAAGCACTAAGGAAAAAAAACAGCAGTTGCCATGAAAATATTTGTAGAAAAGACAGAGGGAAGCTATATCACGCAGGTCATAAAGTAACTGAATTTAAAATGCCAGGTCTGGATCGATTACATTACAGACCCTTCTTTGAAGTTTGTCAAGAATCTCAAGATATATAGTAGGAGGCCAGACCAGATATTGCAGCAGTATTCAATGCACGGACAAATGGTACATTTATAAATGCGCAAGATGGATTCTGACTAGAAAAATTGACTGGCACAACACAGTGAACCAACTTTCTCTGCAGCAGTCCTTGCAATTGATTCAATATAATCACTCCACTTCATCTGAGTGAGAAATGTGAGCCGAAGAAGGCGCAAAGTGTTGCTCTCCTGGAGCTTATCTCTGTGGTGATTAAATAAAAGCAGTTTTGTTTAGGGGGCATTCAAATTTATAAATTATTCCTTAATCCAGTTAACTACTGATTGGAGGTACTTTTCGATGACAGTTGCCAGATTTATTTTGTCGGATCTATCAAACTTACAACTAAAACAGATGTAAATAGCTATGTCATCTGCATAAATACCTAGTTGGGAAATGATGACATCTCGAAGGTCGTTGATGAAGATAAGAAATAGCGTAGGTCCAAGGATAGAACCCTGAGGGACATCTGCATTAATATGAAATTATCTAGACGCGTCCCCGTTCAACTCGACCTTCATTACACGATTTGTTAAAAGTGAATTAGATTAAGCCAAATATTCGTAGACCTTGAGGTTCTAAAGAATGCTAACATGCCAAACATTGTCGAATGACTTTGGGAGATCTATATCACAGCTCAGGCTTCTGCGTTCTTATCTAAAGCTTGATAAACAAATTCAGGGATGGCCGTTAACGCATCGGCGGTAGACCTGGCGCAATGGAAGCCATATTGTTTATCCAAAAGGAGGCCGTCTGACGTAAGATGTTTAACCAGGCGATAATTTCTGGGGTCAGAAAGTTCCCCGGAGTTCTTAAAACATTTCTTTGGGACGATTACAGGGATACCGTCGAATCCGCAAGCCTTGTGGGGATCTAGTTTAGAAATAATAGCAGAAACTATGGATGGGGTTATGCACATATTATTCAATAGATATTCTGTCCTGGGGGAAATCGGGTAGAGATACAACTGATGGATCGAGAATAGAGTTGGAAAAGAATTTCTGAACAAATCACTCTGCTTTATCTGCAGTAGATGTCAATACTTCAAATTGATTGAAAAGTGCAAGGACAGAGGATTTACTTTTGTTCAGTACACTCTTGTAGAGCCGCCAGTAATCTCTAGAACCAAACTTGTGAGTGGCTATACGGTGTTTCATTCTATCAGCAAATACTGACTTTGATTCTTTGAGGACACGCTTGTACTCATTACAAACGGTGACAAAGAGACGTATGTTACAATCGGACCTGTCGCTCTGGTAAAGAAAGTGATTCCTGTGGGCTATAGCGGCTGAAAAGACTAGAGAGAATAAAAAAATATTGTAATTTTACTTGGTATTGCGTGCTGGCACGAAAGCTTCGATGCCGGCCCTCACCCAGGAAAAGATCTCAGTGGCACATTTCTCAACATGATGATTAAAATTTTAATTCTAAGTTGCATCGCGAAAGAAATCATGAGTCCCAATCAGTGCGTTGATAACAGAAATATGTTCTGTTAATAGGGGGATGCCTAATGTGAGAGTTAAAAGAGATATCTATAGACACTACCGCGTGGTTAGAGTTGCCAAGAGAACAGAGCTGCAGAGCACGACATAAGTCCGGGAAGGAAGTAAGAAAGAGATCAAGTATAGAAGCGTATCCGTCAAAATCAATGGGGACGTCTACTATTTGAGTGAGAGATTGAGCAACTGAAAAGTTCAAAGTCTGAATGTCAGCGAGGTCAGTGGCATTAGAGGGATAAAGCCACTTGACATGATGGGCTTTGAAGTTGACGAACACAAAAAATATGTGCAGATGTGTGTAGAGTTAGTGCCTTATCTATACTATCAAGAATTCTATCGAGCAAGAAAGTCATGAGATGAAAGGGAATGATAAATGAAGAAGAGATAGCTGACTGGATTTAATAGTAGAAATCGAAAGCACATCCGGGGACACAAGAGACAGTTCCTTTGCTAGTGGGAGATATTTGCGAACATCAAGGCCATGCATGTGGACACTAGAGTCCTTTCGAAAGGGAGGAAGATATCCAGGAACAGAGAATCAGTAGAAGAGTTTGAAGATTTGGGATTAGTTTCACAGAGAGGAGTTGTTTTCTGTCCAGATGTGTTACGACAATCAACTTTTCCTTTTGGCACAATCTACAACTATTGCCTCGAGTTCGTCCTGATTTCACTTTTTTCAGTATAAACCTCCTTACGTCTGGATTTCTATTATTTTTCTTTCAATTTCCAGACGTAGTCAGCAAGTTTCGTATCATACCTATGGTTTTGTATCTTGAATAAAGAAACATGATTGTAACATCTTTTTTGAAGGGCCCTTCGGTGCATCCTACGTAAATCCTTTTTTGAACATCCACATCTTCAACTTCAGCCTGATAAATCGCGTTTTCTGTATAGCAGGCTCCGTTCGATGGACATTTGTTTTCTTTCTCTGCAATTACAATGTTTGTTGATATCACAATCTACCCTCAGATTCTTCGTATTTTTCCCTTTGATAATGTTATCCAAATTTCCAGTACAGCTGTAAATCAGTTTTACAGTGTTGCTGTTGAAAATATTTGACAATTCTCAAGGTTCGGGAAATGTTTCTTGATTAGCTTAAGGAAATTTTTTCCTATATTTGTTTTCACTTGCAAATTAAATAGAGGGGAAGGTGAACCATATTATATTTCTTTTGCTTGTTTTTTTTTTTTTTTTGTTATCTTTTGTATTTGTTTGGTTAACTTGGGGATTAAATTTTAGATCGGTGTTATGCTCCTCTCACCTCAATGCAATTACAAATCCCTTTTCCCTTTCTTTAAATATTTCCTTTGACGAAGAATTCCTTGATAATCATTTAGGATTTGTTTGATTACACTATTCGGCTGGTTGGACTTGGTGTTTACATATTTTAGAATTTGGTTTCATGTGCGGTGAGACTGTATTTAGCAATAAATTGAATTCAATGTCTAAAAACTGAACTATTTTCATATTCATCGCATCGGTAATTTCTAAATTCAGGCTTTTAAAGGGCTTAAACAGTTTTTCCTAATTACATCGTTAGCTCTTTTATTTTCAGCCACTATAAGTCTATCATCTCTGTAGAGGCCATGGTTATCTACGTATACAATCTTGTTGATATGACTTAATATGTACATACCCATTAACTTGGAAATTTCTGCCCCATCATAAGATCCTTGGACGACATCAAAGGCGTCTTCGTGTGATTTTTTTATCCGTGCTTCTCTGTTTTGCATCAAAACAGACTTATGGCAATGATGTATTACCTCCATCTGCTCTGATGAAATATCCACAAAGCTATTACCATAATGTAATGCTTCCAACATTCCTTGCTTTGAAATGGATAGATAGAAGTTTTTAATATCGTATTTTATGAATATTTGTTTTTATTTATTTTCAACAATATTAAACCAGGAGATACACTCATGTGTTCCCCGCCATTGGTTTACCTGTGTAGCCACTCTCAGCAGATCGCATATATTTTCTATTATTTTTCAGTTTATTCTACCCAATTCCGTTTTTGTTGGGTTTATAAGGCGGAATGTCGGACAGCTGCGAAAATCATCTTTGTGGTCTTTGACAGTGAGAAAAGCCTGTTTTTACATATAGTTTGGACTCTGTCACTGATGCCCATTTTGTCTATAATATATTTGACTTCTTTGTTAATTTCTCCAATATAAAAAGCTGGAGATTTTCTATAGTGTTTAATTACTTCGTCCTGACATATTCTTTTTGTAAGTTATTGGGCTCATATCTGTGAAGGTCTGGACTGGTGAAACTAAAGAATGGACTTCATCTATACACTTGTCATGGAAATAGCCACAGGCTTCTTCTTAAACTGGTTGCAGTGTGGAAAATAACTTTCCCCACAAATTCGGGTAAACGATTTTGAACTCTATCAAAAGTGGCAAGTGAGGATTGAATATATTCAGCCCAGATATGATACTACATTTTTATTCAAATCTAACTCTTGTAAAGGTCAAATATGGTAGACGAGTTTAGATACTTCCTAGAGCGAAAAATGAGATGACCATTTTTCAGCATCTTTAGTAATGAATTTTATATATGAGTTTCATTTGAGGTCTGGAGTGAACTAGACCCAACAGATGTTGAGTCAGATAGATAGATAGATAGATAGATAGATAGATAGATAGATAGATAGATGCGAACAGACCGAGATAGATAGATACGAACAGACCGAGATAGATAGATAGATAGATAGATAGATAGATAGATAGATAGATAGATAGAACTGTGTTGGTGTTAACGTGCGTTAATATACACATGTGTTAACTGTAATATTTTATAATCCTCGACAAAAAAGAATTGTTGGCTGACGCTATATAACTCGATATGTTGATGTATCAACATATTCATTTTCTCTTTCTACATTCGACGCCTCAGAATGTTCTCTCTTTTATAATCTCTCTCTGAGATCACACACACACACACATATATATATATATATATATATATATATATACATTCTCTCTCCATTTCAATCTCTCTCCCACTCACTCACAATCTCTCTTTCTCTTCTTCCTGTATTCTATTTCCTTACTTCTATTCCTTAGAACTTCTCACTTCTCATTCCTCTCTCTTTTACCATTTTTCTCCTTTTTCATTTCACACACACACAACTCTCTCTCTCTCTCTTTCTCTCCCTCATTCTCTCATACATTATCTCTCTATTCATCTCTCATTCCATATAAAAGCTTCTCACTTATTCTCATTGTTGAAGCAGTTCCACACAATTTATAATTTTCAAACAAATTCTCTTTGCAGCAAGCAGGTGAACTGAAGCGCTTCGGCACAAATTAGATTATAAGAAAAATGTTGATTTATAGGACAAATCAATCACACAGATCAATACCGACATGCGTATGTAAAGTTTCTATAGGCATCGCAATAAAAGCATTTGTCCATATCCAGACAGAAAGTTTTGAGGAAAACAAAACCTTAAGAAACTAGTTCACTTTATTAAGTTATTTGTTACTGGATGTCTGTAGGTGTGAATGTGTTTCAATGTGTGAATGCGCTACTTGGATATAACGGCGCAATTGTGTACGTCTCTATCTGAGAGAAAGCGTAACAACAGCTACATACCGGGAAAGATTGTTTTATTACTAACGTGCGCATGTACTTGTTTATATATATATATATATATATATATATATATATATATATATATATATATATATATATATATATATATATATATGGGTTTATATGCAAAATATAAGACTTCACTAGGTTTTTTTTACATGTTTAGATTGATACATGTTTTAATTAAAAACGCGAATGTTTTGAAAGATACCAACTGACTTTTTGCGCGTAAAGTTCATTTGTATGCTTAAGATATTGTACATTATAGCCATAATGTGTTGTGGATTCCGGGATAGAATCCTGCACAAATAAATAAATAACGCCAGTAAGTGAAATAGAGAAATAAGTGTATTGAACGTAAGAATACAAACTTGAAATGAAGATTAGTAGTCCAGGAATACGGATTAGTATATGTACAAGTCTCTGTAACATTCATTTAGATAATTTGTTAAAAACTGACATCCTTAATGCGCACACACACACTCACATCCAGACAGAGAGAGACAGAGAGAGATACAAACTCACACACACACACACACATATATATATATATATATATATATATATAGGCTTAATGTGAATAAAAGTCTGTCGTTAATCTGATTGGTGTTACCTTCAGTATCCCGACTACAGAGTTTCGTACCTGTCCATCCACTCTTCAATATGTATCAGCAATTTACTGGTTATATTTTTTCGATTTTTTCCTTTTTGCATATATTTAACATTGGTGTAAGTTTTTTCTGTATTTTTTGTCTCGGCGGATGTGCGTTCGCACTCCAGTCTACGCGGATGTGCGTACGTGTAGGGTTTCGTGATCATTTTTCCTTTTTGTTTGTTTTCTTTTTTTTCTTTTTTTTCATTTTTTCACTTTACACTCGCTCTTTTTTTTTCTTCCTTTTTCTTCTTTTTTTTTTTTTTTTTTTGCCTTGCCGATTTTGTCGCAAGTTGTTCCAACTCTAGACATGCCACCGATTTTATTTTTTCTGGCGTTTTAGTTTATTTATTTTATTTTATTTTATTTATTTATTTTTTGATAGGGTATATATATATATATATATATATATATATATATATATATATATATATATATATATATATATGCATGTATACTTATCTATATGTATATACATGCACATATACATACAGACGGACGCATATAAACACATGTACACGTGTATCTGCGCTTTTTTATTAATATATTAATTACAGATAGACGAGTGCTTGCATTTGTGCGCATGCGTCTGCATGTATATGTGTATGCACACGTATATATATATACATGTATACATTTATATATGAATGTCTTTGCATGAATTCAAGTATATATATATATATATATATATATATATATATATATATATATATATATATATATATGGTGGTATCGCAAAATTCCCGTACCGTATGTGTTGTGATTGCGCTCGCTCATTATTACTTAGTTAACAGAGTCCATCTAACTACTTAGTCAATTTGGTGCTTAGTTATCACATGAGCTTTTGTAACTTTCTTTTGGAATGACTTTACGATGGTTCACAAATTCATGCATCGTACCTGCATTAAATTTTACGTGAAGCTCGGCAAATCTGCGACAGTAATGATCGAAATGTTTCGTCATGCTTTTGGCAAATATTCAAACACACGTCTAAGTGGTATGCACGTTTCAACACTAGTTGAGGAGTCTCGATTAATTTAGGTTAACGAATCATCTTCAATCCCGAGAAATATCATGGCAATTATCAAACAAAATATGAAAGCTAACAACGTGAAGCGGTTAAGTCTATGGGAATGAACTCTCGCCCGGTAAGAAGCGACATGTGCAACAGGTGTCACCTGATCATCAACCAACGACTGTTCGGATCAAACAAAAAATAAATCTTGGGACATGGAACGCTAGAACGTTAAACAGTTCGAAAATATTTTTAAAAATGAGTAGGTTAAATGTCAACATTTTAAGTGTATGTAAAACTAGGTGGCCAAACAACGGAGACAACCACAGGATTATATATGCAGGCAGAGTTAAAAATGAAAAAGGAGTTGGATTGATACTAAATCAAGGCATCAAGAAATGCGTTCTGGGATACTATCACTTATCTGAAAGAATTCTTGTAGTTAAACTGAAAGGAAAGCCTTTCAAGATATCTATTATTATTGTGTACGCACCAACAGCACAAAGTATGGAAGAAGAAATCGACTCGTTCTACTCCATGCTAGACAACGCCAAGTCTCGGTGTAAATCATAAGAAGTTATAATTATCATGGGAGACCTGAATGTCAAAGTAGACAAGGAGAGGGATGAGGAAATAGCTTGCAAATTCGCACTAGGAACTCGCAACGAACGCGGAAAAAATTGGTCCAATGGTTCAAGACGAATAACCAGGTAATAGCCAGCATTTGGTTCCAAAAACATCCAAGATGATTATGGACATGGAGAAGCTGCAGTGGCCAAATTGAACAGAAAAAAGCGACAGAGCTAGACAGAATTGTACTAGAGAATACTGGATCCTTTGGACGATTTTGGCATAGACAAGATCACAGAAATAATAAACATAGAACAAAGGTGATATACCGGAAGATCTAAGCAGATCTATTTTCATAGCACTGCTTAAAGAACCAGACGCAAACGAACGTGAACTCTACCGTACAATCAGCTTAATGAACCAAATAACAAAACTCACTGAGTTCCGAAGACATATTGAGATGGCCAAAGATGCATTCCAAAAGCTAAGCAGAGTATTAAGAGACAGAAAAATTTCATTGGTAACAAGGAAAAGAGTACTGAACTGTTACGTGATATCTGTCTTCCTGTATGGCAGAGAATGCTGGATAATCTCATCGAAGATGTAGAAGACACTTGAAGCAACAGAAATGTTGTTCGGCAGAAGGATACTGAGGATACCATGGGCCGAACATGTGAGCAACGACGAGGTTTTTGAAGAGAATATAAACAAAAAGGAAGCATAATTATTATCTGGAAGAGGTAGTTGAAATTTCTGGGACGCTTAATGAGGAAGGAGGACTTTGAAAATTTGATATTCACAGGACAGATAGAGAGAAAAAGGCACAGAGGAAAGCTGCGCGTGACATACTTGATGTGCTTGAGCAAATGAATGGCAGAACAGGGCCTGGGATAAATAACAAAAATCAGAACTTATTAAGAGCTACAAGGGTCAGGGAGATATGGAGGGCCATGATCGTCTACGCCCTGAAAGGACACGGCACGTAAAAAAGAAGAATCACCCTCAAAACACAAGAAAATGTGTAAAAAAAACATCCTTAAATAATCTATGATAAATTTCGTTGAACATCAGCCCTCACATATAATTTTAAAAATTTATGTCAAATTTACGATCCCAGATTATATATATATATATATATATATATATATATATATACATCGATATATATATATATATATATACATCGATATATATATATATATATATACATCGATATATATATATATATATATATATATATATATATATATATATATATATATATATATATATATACATCGATGCATGTTTCATTAATAATACAGGCAAGATTTGTCTATTTATTTTATATAAATTCTTTTCATATCGTCTAATAAGCTTAATAGCATTATCATTAAAAGAAGAAAGAAAATTACAATATTGATACATATTTTTTAATCCTATCTAAGCTTTCGGCTTACATAAGCCATTATCAAAGATGACAATTACATTACAATATATTAAACAATACACGGATAAAACAATAATGATAGCCTGTTTTTGTTTACATGGAAGATTTCCAATCAACGACAAATTCGTGCATATGAGATGCTGGAAACAAAAATCGCACCGCAGCTCATGACGTCACACATGACCACGCGAGAGTGAAAACGAGAAGTATTAAGTATGGGAATATATATATATATATATATATATATATATATATATATATATATATATAATCTGGGATCGTAAATATATATATATATATCGGGTAAAATGAGAATAAATGGAGTATAATTCCACTGTACGTAGCATTTAATTTAAAAGAGGGCTCAATAAGCAATAAACTAAATATTATTTATTTTAGGATATTAAAACATGCTAAAAGTCGCAGCATAATGGCAATTATGTTTCAAAACCATTAATGTGTCTCCTCGGGGATTGTTAAACTACTTGCGAGTGAAAGATTAATTTAATTTCGAAAGTAGAATAAAGTAGAAAGTAGAATATTTTAACAAAATAGGCGTCAACTAAAAAATTTTATGTAAGAATCTGAACAAGCATATAACTACTTAGTATTATGTTAAATTACCTCCCCACTTCTTTTGTTTTTACTTCTTAGGAAAGTTGAACGCCAGACTTTGATACATCATACAAAATAATGTAGCATATAAGGAAATTGTCTAGATTTTATATGTAGACAACTTCGTGTCATGATCTATATGAAAAAAAAAATTTCCGCTGAATTTGAATTTAGCGTAGATCACATGCGATTGGTATGAGTAAATAGCTTTGGGAAAGGTATAAATCCATTTATTCTCCCCACAGCTATGTGTAAAATAATATGAACAACTGGGTTCTTTAGTTTCGCTGGTAATCTTTTTATAAGAAGTACAACTCTGATTTCAAAACCAAAGGTGGCTGCATGTTGTTTTGGTTTTCAAAAGTGTAGGAGTTTCCTTCTATAATGATGTCACAAACCCTACACCTTTTTTTGTTGCATTTTGTGACTCCCTGTATTGTGTGTTGGGTAAATTTAGATGAGGTTAATATGTGTTTTAGGTTTTTAGATTGGCGTTTGCTTTTAATTATTTTGGTTGTTTTTAGTATATTATTCCCAAAACAACGTTCACAATAAACAAAAACTTAAACTGCAACTCCAAAAATGTGATTTATGTACTTAAATGCACAAAATGCAGGAAGTCATATATAGGCATCAGCCAACAACTGAACAACAGGGTCTCCCTACACAAAAGCAACATAAAGTTGCCAGACAACAGAAAACTTTTTGTTTCACAACATATCTTTGAATGTAACCAGGGTAAATTTAATATCATGCCGATATATCAAACAGACAATTATTCCTACCTACAAATACAAGAAAAAAACTTCATAAATAAATTCAAACCGGAACTAAATAGATCATGAACCCACACACAAAAGCACACAGCATGCACACATGGTGACCAAATACAGTGATCAAACAGCTCTAATACATGCACGCAAGCTCACATGCGGGTATCTGTGGAACACGAAAAATGTATATATGTACGCATATGTGTGTATGTGTGTGTATGTATGTATATATATATATATATATATATGTATATATATGTGTGTGTATGTGTGTGTATATGTGTGTGTGTATGTATGTATGCGTGTATATGCACGCATACTGGCGAAAGCAGGGGAGCTACTCACAAAAAACCCACACAACTTAGGAAATACGTGTGTATGTATATGCGTATGTATGTGTATATATATATGTGTGTGTGTGTGCGTGCTGGTTCCATGTAACTTGGGAAAAATGTGTGTGTGTTTGTGTGTGAGTGTGTGCGCGTGTGTACGGATCCCTTGTGGTGGGACAATGTACGTGTGTACGTGTGTATGTGTGTATGTTTGTGTGTGTGTATGTGTACAAATGTGTTTACTAATTCTTCGTAGTGAGACAGTGTATGTATTCAGGGGGAATGTACACGCACATATATACACGCATGCTGACAAAAACACACGAAAATGGAAATAGATCCAAGAGATCTAAGAACACACAGGGGTTATTAAAACATTAAAAGATAAGACAACCCGATTCATCACTTCTCAAACCAACCTTAATTGTTTTATGACCCTTCGCTCAGAACTCTTCACTACCATTTAAAGAAAGATATTCAAATGACCAACACAAAAACAGAGAATGTCTCATATAGAGAATATTCAACATTGAAAAACATAAAGGAAAAAAATTAATTATTTTTAATAATTATTTTTAATAATATGTGGAAATCTCCACCCTTTACCTGAAGACGGTCGTGAGACCAGAAACACGTGTTGTAAAACTATGTAAAACTATGAAAAATAAAGAATAATATTTTTTTTTAAAAACCCACATTACAACAAAAAAAGTTTGCGGTACCTCTCTTCTTTTTAATATACACACTTTTCTCTCGTTGGAACCATTATAACGTCTTCATTTTATATATATATATATATATATATATATATATATATATATATATATATATATATATATATATATATATATATATATATATATATATATATATATATATATATATATATATATATATATATATATATAAACGGGAACCTCGAAGCGGTGTAATGGTTGGCAAGCTTGTCTCGCTAGAACAATTACGACTGAGTAGTAAGTTCGATCCTCATACTTTCGGCTTTGTGTCACATCTAACCTATACATGGAAAATCACTATATATATATATCACTATGCTCCGAAAGTAATACTTCCTAATTGTTTCCACGTAAACTACAACTAATACTGGGAGCATGAAAATATCTTCATTTCGTAGATTGACAGCTGTACAGGCCCGCCCCAAACATCGTTTGTCACATACATAGTTATCACCATTGCTAAAATGCATAATCCACTGCTAACTATGGTCACATCCACTGTTTGTGATCAGTAAACAGTCATCAAACGTCGATGAATGTCAAGAGGTGAATTGTTTTTCTATCGTCTTGAGTTGTTCTTTCTAGTTTTTATAAGATAAATACAAATGAAAAATAAATTATTTTGAAAAAGCGAATTAAAAAGCTAATATAAAATTAATTTACAATTTTCAAAAATTCAAATATGCAAAAATAGGTTTCATTTTATTTTCATGGTGATATTCTAAAACAGTTTATGATCACTCCACTTCAATAGTTTTAATATCCCAAACAATGAAAAAATGTAATCTTTGCATACGTTTCTACCACAATTATTACAAACAGGTTTTACTTTACAGCTATACGATTGTAATTCATACGAAGATTATGAGTAAAACTAGAAACTCTTTTTAGAAAAGCTGCTAGACCAATCGTTAAAATTCGACTTGCTAATATTAAAGAAAACATTTTGTGGGCTGTTCAAACACCTCATGTTACTATAAAATACACATTGTAAATATAAGAGATTGTAGACGGATGTAGATAATATTCGAAAACAGGTTTCTCCTTGAACATTTATGTGTCACTTTGGTTATACATGTTTGTGTACATAGATCTGATTGTAGGAGATTAAGATTCACACAAAGTGAAGAACGTCTTGCGAAGCTTAACCTTCGGTGAAAATTGACTTCCTTATCGGCGACTTGTGAAATCAATATATGAATGACTTTACTTCAACAAACATATTATCTATGTAAGCATTCGTAAATATTTATGACAGGATTACCAAACCTGCAAATCATAAATCAGCGCCACATTACTTATCCAACACGATCACACTTATGCATCGATCAATGAACTAAAATCAATAGGCATTGACCTAAAATCAGTTGTCATTGATCCCTCAGATCAATTATAGAATTTCTAAAAGCCTTCCAATCAATAATGCAATGGCTGAGTCTTTTTAAATATTCCGAGAGTTTCATTCAATGCAATCTGTGATTCAAGGCACGGTCTTTCGAGCATTTTACTTTCCACACCACTGTGAACAAAAGTAGGTGGTCGCTTCTACAAAAGTTAGCAGGTCGTTTTATAAAGAAGTGTTTTCTTTAATCAGTTTAATTGAATTCTAAACATTCACACTTTGAATATGAAATTCGGGTACCTAAGCTCTGTGTAAATTTCTATGCGTAATCTCATGAACAACTGAGATCATATTGTGTCCGTTAAAGCAAGTGTGTGCATATTTGTGTACGCGTCTGTGTCTGGGTGTTGCTACATGTATGTGCATGTGTTTATACGTGTATGCGAGTATATGTATGCGCATTCGTGTGTGTGTGTGTGCCATTTCGCATATATATAATGGTTACTATACATTATCCTAGAATGATTCATTGTTGCAATGGATAAGTATGTTTGTGTGTGAGTTTGCGTGTTTAGAAGTGCTTGTGTGTATGTGTGAGAGACTTTATACATATTTGTGTGTATGCAAGAAAGAAAGTGTGTGTGTTTATATGTGTGTGTGTTTGTTTGTGTGTGTGGTTGTGCGTGCGTGTATGTTTGCGTGCATGCGCATGTTTATTTTCGTGCGCATTTCTTTAATTACCTTCACTGAGTTTGTGGGATTTTCGTACTTCCAGTAACATAACTGTCAAATCTTGGATATCTAAGCAGTGCTTGGCGTGTATATGAATGAAGTGTGTTGAGAAATAACCGAAGAGACACAACATTAAAGAATTTCTACCAACAATCTATCTACTGGGCTTTTAAACATTTTACTCCAAGTAAGCAATAAAGCCACTAAGACAGAAAGAATTAGTGAGTGTCAAAGAATAAGGAAAAGAAAATAGTATTAAAGAGCAAGACCAATAAAAGAAGCGGAGTCAAAAAGAAAGTAGATAACGATTGTAACATTGTATTTAAATTTTTGCAAACCAGAGTTGGCTGGAAAGCAAGAAGCCGAAAGAGAGTTCCACAGGCGAGAAGTGCGAGAAAAGAAACTGTTAGCAAAGAATTTATGGTGACATCTACCTAAATCAGCTGTAAAATGATGACACCTTGTTACCAATCTAGTACTGAACTTAAATTCATAAAGTCTATGTACCATAGAGGAAAGTTCATCAGAGCAATTACTATGAAATATTTATAGAAAATGGAACAAGGAAGCTACATTACGGCGATGGGAAAGTGAGTGAAGCCGGGATGCCAGTTTAGGACCAATAACATTGCAGATTCTTCTTTGAAGAATTACCATTTTACATTACATATCGGTAACGTCAAAATTAAACAAATGCTGAAATATAATTATCTGAGCAGTATGATCACACAATAGAAAGTGTGATACAGAAATTCACAAACGCACTTTATGATGAGGGCAATTATGTCTATCCACAATTTCCTGTGTTTCTTTTTTTGCTGGGGATTTTTCTTTCTAATACGATTGATGTTAACACACATTTATATTAACGCACCATAGAACCCACATCAAGTTCCATATCTATCTATCTATCTATCTATCTATCTATAGCTATGCCTCAACATCTGTTGGGTCTAGTTACACTCTGGATCTCAAGTGTAACACAAATTTTGTCTTTTTTGTTATCACTTCAAAACCCTGCTCGACCACCCATTTACTAAAGCTCACTAGGTAGATTATAAATTGTTTTCATATATCCCTCTTACCTTCAATCTGTCCTTTGAGTATCGAATTTTCAAAGACTTTTTCTTTATTATATCTTCCAACAATTTCAACTCTATTTCTTATTCTAAGTATGTGACATTTTTGTTTTCAGTTTCCCTAAAACTTCCTCGTTGCTCACATGCTGCGTCTGTAGTTTTCGCAACATAATTCTGTAGAACTACGTTTCTGTTGCCTCAAGTCTTCTTTTTATCCGTCCATCATTCACTTCAATATTGCAGAACAATTCAGAGCTCTCTTTTGGATTCTAACGAAAATGCCCTATTTCTTAATGTTTTGTTTAGTTTTAGGGAGGCATCTTTTTCTACTCCAATGCACATTCGAATTCCGGTGTCAGATTTTCTGTCCTCTCTTAAAACGCTTCCCAGATATTTAAATTTCTGTACTTGCTTGATTTTTACTTCTCCAGTTGGTAGTTAACATCTTGGGGGGTGTCTTTTGCTGACAAGTATGACTTTTGTCTCCTTAAATGGTTATTTTTGCATTCCTTTACTAATTTGTTCAAGAGTTCTGTCAGTTTTCTTTCTGCGTCTGCCATCAACACGCTACCACCAGCGTACTTTACGTTAAGATTGTGCCATCAATAATGAATTCTGGTAGGACTTGTAGTTTTCTTAGGATCGCCTCGCTGTAAAGGTTAAATAGATCCGCCGAGAAGACACATTTTTGTCTTACGCCTCTTTCTGTTTTTGAATACTTAATTCATTTTCTATATGTAGGCAAGCGGTTTTCTCCCAATAAATATTCTAAATTATTCAAATATCATTCCCAAATCAAGTTTTTCTAGCAGTTCAAATAGATATTTATGCAGTGTCGCAGTACCTTAAATGTTTTTGCGTAGTATACTTCCTTCTACATTTGTATTTCTCTCTCTTTCTTTTGTCTATTTATCTATCTGATAATATTCTAATCATAAATATTACATTTTGTATACAAATATCTTTAACGAAACTATACTGTTCTTTGGCCTATTTCCTATCTGATACTGCTACACGCTCTATTCATCAGAATTCGAATGATAAATTCAGTCATGTGAATCATTAAACCGATTGTCCAATGTATATCGCATTCATGTGCATCTGACTTCTTAGGTGGCACTACGAAAATGGATTTACTAAGGTCTTCCAGTATGTCACCACTGTTATATATCCATTTATTTTCGTAATTGTGTCGATGCGAAAATTGTGTAAGGCTTTTACAATCCTATCTCGTATTGCTGCTCTGTTCATCGTTGGCAGAGCTAATCTTACTCCAGACTATTTTAGGTCCTTCTATATTTTTATGTACAGTCAGTTTCCCCCTCTCATACTGAAAGAGATGTCCAATGTATTCCTTCCATCTTTGAAGTATTTTTCTTTTTCTAATATGAGTTGTCCCACTTTTGATTTTATGCATCCTGTTGATGAGCACATCTTTCTTACAGTTAATTATTTTATGCGTACTTACATTATCTATGATGCTCATTCTTTCTATCGCTGCACATTTTAGTTGATCCATTCCTCTTTTACCTGTCTGCATTTCCACAAATCTTACCAAATGACCAAACATCAGATTGGAAAGATGAGGCTACTTGGTCAGGCCATGAATTTTTCGGCAACCTCTTATGTATGTAAACATGATGCAGATGGATGTAAAGACGATATATATATGTGTGTGTGTGTGTGTGTGTGTGTGTGTGTGTGTGTGTGTGTGTGTGTGTGTGATCTGTCTGCAGTAAATTTATGCACATGTTATTATGTGCGTATTTACTATTTTTCGGGTTTGAGAATACATGATTTTAGGGTATTTATAGTATTGCGAGTTTGTGTATGTTATACCCCAAAATGGTGATGATATTTCATCATTCTAAAAATAACCTAGTCATCAGTGATGATACGTCATCATCCTAACCCTCGTGATTGTAAAAACGGCCTTTTCACCACGTGGAGGGACCAGTAGACAAATAGCAGTACAGAAACATATATCTAGCCAGCGCTCCGTGAAGATCGAAAACAGACGATTTAAAACGCCATCCTCACAAAAGAAATTCTTGGAACCAAACCAAGCACTGACTTTTAAACAAAAGAGATACTGAGAACATTTTTACACACACCATACCAATATTCTGTGATTCACATCACAAAAAGAAAATACAAATTCTTGTTATTTATGTCAATACGTATCTCAAGTTTCTATCGTTGTACATTTTGTGTATTTTAATTTATGTCATTAATATCCAGCCCATTATATGTATATTGTATTTAAGATGTGGGCGTCTTCTCGTGTAAGCAATTAAGTAGAAGCATACAAAAACTTGGGTTTCAACCACGGGCCGTTTATTCTTTTTTTTCTATAAACTGTAGTAGAACAAATTTTTCAATGTCTCTTGGGTATGTCCGTTTTCTGTTTGGTCCAAGAGTTGAGGTAATTAAGTATAAGTGTCGTTATAATGACCGAGCTAAAGTCAGCCATGCCCAAATTTGAAAAGACCAAAGAAAAGTTTATGCTACTTCATCGTTGGAGCTTTAAGCATGATTATAATAGTTGAGCTAAATTGGAACGACCAAAGAAATGGTTGATTCACTTCATTGGTAGAGGTTCTGGAAGGCACGCGCGAACGCTATGCGTTGGAAAGTGAAGTGTTCAGTCGTCAGCGGACCGGGGAAACGAACATGCCTCAACGGAGACACCCTTTTTCCACGTTCTACTTCATCTTGGGGCAAGGGGAAGAAAAGGAACGAAGGAGGAAATGTTTTGTCTTTTTATAGACTTAAACATCGCCACGTCACGGCGCTTAACGAAGCCATGTGGGTAATAAAATTCCGGTACCTTTATTACTAGCATCGTGGGAAAATGTTTTTCTTTTTCCTTTCCTTTTTTTCATTATTATTATTTTATTTATTGATTTTATTTCATTCTCCTACAGTTTCAGAGCTTTTCGTTACTTAATGCTTGTTTTCTCCCTCTTATTAATTTCAAAGGTAGTTTGGAGTAAACTATTGAATAGCTTTTGTTGTTACTTTCAAATAAGAATCTTTAGTACTTTTTCTTTCCTTTGCCTATTCTTTTTCCTTTATTTTCTCTGTTTGCTTATCCCTCTCTTCCTCTCCCACTCTTTCTCTCATATCCCCTCTCTCTTTCTGTCTCACATTTACACACACAAACGCACACATACACGTATATAGTTTAAAGAAACAAGTAAGCACGTACAATGAATCAATGAGGCCCTACACAAGCTTCTCTCCGATATAAGTTCACCAATTTCGGATAGAAGCCTGTTTTGAGGTCTAACCGAACCTATGCTTCATAATCTTTCTACCCTTCAAGCAATCTGTATATTTGCATACATTCGACTATATAATTGTAAAAGGGTATATTCAGGGGATACTTTTTTGTACCAAATACAACTAGTGTCTGAAATAGTCATGTGAGTAGTGTGTCGGTTCAAATAAATGTTTCAATACAAATTTTTCATCATAATCTTCATTCCCATATCTGAGTGTGGTTAAAGGGTCGCTATGTAGCTGGGCATTTATCTATGTTCCCTCCACATGTATCAGTAAGTATTTACTCATGTATAGCATCTCTTGGGTAAAGTAAACCTGGAGGAGCCTATCCATCCTCGTGAATTTTTATACAAATTTAAAAACTGGAACAAAATAATCTGGATACGAGTGTCTTCTGATTTTTTCAAAAATAATGAGCGTGTAATACCAAATAAGGACAGTGCCAGGGGCGAGGAAGTTGAGGAAATAATTTAATCATGCCGGCATTTGCATTTAGTACACAATAGAGTATAGAGTACTTCTTTTATCTTGGGTTGTTATTTCTGAATATATGTCCCCTTGTGCATTAAAGTGAATAAAAGAATAAACATATGTAATTATTTGTGTTAATGTTTATGCATTGTAATAAGTACACGATGCAGTGCAAACGCATCGATAAAGGTTCAGCAATGCTCTGATGAAGACGTCAAGTAATAAAGTCGAAAAATAGAGTGATAGGAATTGTACTATTGGATGAACTGGTCTGTTTGTCAATCTTATAAAAATGCCACTTGATTCTTAAGATGCAAACTGATACAATACGATTGGCAAATGAGAAATCATTTATAAACCATGTCTGTACACCTGAAATAAAACAACATTTAAAATAGACTGATACGTATCCTTTTCACTGTGCAGGTGCTGGTCAAGTGATTGTGGAGACTAGTAACTAAGAGGAAATAATAAACATTCAAATCTATTATTATTATTATTATTATTATTATTATTATTATTATTGTCATTGTTGCTGTTGTTGCTGCTGGTGGTGTATATGCTACGCAGCTGGTTAATGAAAAAATTCCATGAGAATGTGTGAGTGCGCGATCGCGCGTGCGTGTGTGTATGCATGTGAGGAGACAGCTTCATTTGCTGACACCGATTCTTTGAAATAAATGAAAACTGCCAAACGTTTCCTATTTGACATCTGCTTGTATCATTTATGGGTTATTTTCCGAAATTGTGCGAAAGTCGAGTACATTGTATCCACCTGAAAACCGTTTGTAAAGATGAAATAATCCAGTGTATATTAATGATTTTAATGATTATATTAATATTTTCAAAATTTTTATCTCACTTTCCTTCCCTCCTCTCTCTCTCTCTCTCTCTCTCTATCTCTCTCTCTCTCTCTCTCTCTCTCTCTCTCTCTCTCTCTCTCTCTCTCTCTGTATGTAGGTGTATATTTATATAGATATATTTTTTAGGCTTAAATTTTAGCGAGTTTATATATGTACAGGTATATTTATAGAGAGAAAAATAAAATATACATAATATATGTGCGTATTTATGTATTTGTATATGTGCAGCTCTCTACATGTTCTTATACGTATATGTACATGTGTATAAACCGGGATATTTGTATACGCTCACAATATATATTTATGTATGTCTAAAGATGTTCGTATGCTTTTTAGTTTAGATATAATGGACTTATATTTAATGATCAGTTACAAATTCAATCAAAATAATTGTTTCCTCTATTTTCGATAACATAATCCTATCAAGCAAACAAGTTATTAATGCCTTGGGTATAATATTCTTTGGATTTCGCAACAAAAAAAACTATATATCTTTTTTTAATCTCCCCATAATTTATGTACCGTTTCTCGTCCAGGAAGTGTAAAAATGTGGAAACGAGTTCATGAGAACCATTCAGATCATGTGAAGCCTGTTGACCAAATTTTGACATTTTACTAAGTTCATATAAATGACTTATGATGAGCATTGCTCTTCTGCGACGCCTTGCATCGCCTCGGCAAATATTAAAAACTGATTGATCTAAAATTAATTCTGAATGTTGCTATTTAAAGCTAAATCAATGCTTTTATATGTTAAAAATATAATTCATTTGCTTCAGATTCAAGCGATATACAGTGAGAGTTGTAAAGATTGTATTCTTTGAGAAGTATAACAACTATTTTAATAAAAACGATAATATAAAATTATATAAGAAAAACTTAAAATATGGAATTGTGTAAAAATTAATATAGAGACTATTTTAATAAAAAAAAAGTTGATATATGAATTGTATTAAAAAAATAATTAAAAAAATTAGAATGTTACTAACAAAATTAATCCAAACGGTTTCTATATATATTAAAAAAAAACATGAATGAAAATTGATGCGTAAAGACTCAAGATCGATGTTATAAAATCGCACTAAAATGGAGCCACACGGTTTAATTTTTCTGTGGCAAAAATTTTACAGGATACTCCCGGCTTTGAATGCTTTCAAAAAACAACCAACTTTGAATTGAAAACGGGAGCGGTTCGATTGGATGATGACTCGATTTTTAACCAATGGGAATAAAAGTATAGATTCCCTAAAGAATTGGTTTAGGAGTTGGTTTTGATCCACGGGTTTTCTATATAAGAGGGAAAATGTTGACTGCGAAGACAGAAGAGGGTAGATCACAACAAAACGCTGCTGCTTAGAATCGATTAGGCCACACGGGCGAAAGGCTGTCATCAGGCAGAAATGTTTCATCGACTCGGCGCGTAAAGTATGCTGTTGCTGAAAAAAAGAAATAGACCCTGCGGCGGCAACCTGGGATGTTAAAAGGCTACTGCTCTTACTGACGAAAAAGATAGAAGAATCTTCCTAAATCCTCATAATACAACAATTTTGAGGAAGCCTGTTCCAAGAATCTGAACATCCGTCAAAAGGACCCAGAAAAGCAGCTTGCCGCGGTAGATCAACATTTTCTCAATCCGCTTCGAACTTCAACTTTCACCCTCTAATTTTAAATTTCAACCTTTGAACCAGCGACATTTTGAATTATGATCTTTTCGAAGTAAGTAAATTTTCTTTTGTTGCTAAGAAATTGTTTTATATGTACTGTTGCTCTAAGAGAAAATTGTTCAAATCCCTTTGTTGTTAAAGAAAACATTTACTTTACACGAACTGTATTTTCTAAGAGAAAACTGATATGTATTTGAAAGAACTGTTAACTTGTCTTCATAATTGAGGCGCATAAAGGACATTTTGTCCAAGGCTTATACTGTAATTTGGACAATTTCTATATTGTGAAAAGTATTTTTATCATTGTAATAAATGTTTCTCTGCCAATTCCATACCACATTAAGAGTATTGTAATTTTTTTTTCGTTTGCCTATTCAAAATACTCTGCATACCAAATGTGACGTCTTCTCTTCTCCTTTTCTCCCAATAAATCCTTTTAGATGAAACATTGAAACGTAGTCAAATGTTGTTTCAAAAGAAGTTATCTGTTTAAGATTATCGAGATCCGTGAATTCAAGTTTGTTTTTCAGTTTAAAAATATGAGGCAGCGAATATTTTAAACACCAAAACCCTTATTTTAGTATGAAGTTATAAAGCGCACTAAATTTTATTTATTTATTTATTTTATATCAAAAACCTTGATTTATTTTTTTTTTAATGTAAGGCAAGTTAGAATTTTAAACACCAAAAACTTATATTTAGTAGTATGGAATATTTTAACTTTCAAAATTTGATCATCTTTTAAAATATTTATTGATGCAGCCAAGGCAGCGTGTGGCGGCACAAAAGACTTGAGGCTTGTTATGGTTGCTGTATGAGTTATATTGACCTGTTGTGTTATTCCTCATGCTATCAGCTTAGGATTCACGTCAGACACCGTTAGGTTGTCGATTAAAGGCAATCGTCCAGTTCCGTGCACGCATTTGCGTGCGTGCGTATATAAAGACTAACGAATTTTTATATAGTGATTTACTAAGCGTAGCTTAGATGTGGCACAAAGCCGCAAGTATGGAGCACCTAGTGAGGATCGAACTCACTGTTCAGTCGTAACTAATCTAGCGAGACAAGCTTGCTAACCATAACGCTACATCGAAATGCCGATAAATTTTATATATAGGCTCGTCATAGGCATCTATTTACTCTATAGAAAATTTAAGATAATACTTTCTTGGAACTATATTTATATTATTGTAAAATTTAAAATATCCACTGGGTCTACACTTTAATGACAAGATATCGTACTTGTTGCTAAGATAAAATAAGTTTAAATACAATCGATATTAAATATACAAGTATCTGTTGCCGTTCGCTTTATTAGACACAGGATTCTTATTTACGGAAGGCTATGTGTGTATGTATGTTAACAGAATCAAATATTTTTAAGTACATTTATTTATTTTGAGGGTTACGTTATTTTCTCTGTTCCCTTTTAATATAACGATATAATTGAAAACATAAAACCATTAAAAGGGAAAAAGGAATAAAATACCTGTCGTTTTAATGCTACGCACAACAGAAAAATTAGCTTCTTTGAGACAGTTGTTTGTAATATGCAAACTAACTCTAGTTTGATTATTTGAAAGAGATTTTCTAAAATGCAGTAAAGATTTCCTTCTCCTAATCTTTTATCCAAAGTTAAAGTGGAATTCCAAGCTGTGGGTGAATTGTCCAACCCCAATCAGTTTCAAATTTAGGAATGTATGTTTACTCTATCTAGAAAAACCACTTGCTTAATTCTAATAGAACATTGCAAATCTACGCATGAAATCTCATAAAAATGAAAACGTGATAATTGCAAAACATTCGCATTTTAACGATCACACACACACACACACACACACACACACACACAAGCAAGCAAACGTTTATTTAATCAATTATGTACACTAACAAAAGCAAAAAAATGTAGAGTATATACATATGTATTACTTGTGAAATCTGAGGTGAATTCTTAATTTATAGCAGAATTTGGTGCAAGAATAGCTAACGTATCCCATAAAGAATGTGGCGATAAGTGTTATAATTTGGTGGTTAAGATCGCTGGTCAGTTAAGCATCCAGGTCTCGAGCAAAAGAAAAACTCTATAATCAATTTGTTTGGTTAGATTAGAACGCTGAGACGGGATTAGCCGCCAGGAATGCAATAGAAGCTTATCTGGTTCTTGGATAATCTTAACCTTAATCTAATCCTGAGTTGGACTCGACCAATCCACATTTACGTCAGAAATTCACATCCGTATTTATATGCATCCAAGGATTTTCACCTCATATAAAAGATAGATTAAATGTTGGAGGTACAAAGACGGAGTAGGCAGAGATTAGTTGAAAAGAAAAAGAGATAAAGAGAAATGAACAGAAATAAAGATAGTATTTATGAAAAGGGACAGAGAGAGTGAAAGAATGAAAAAGAGACGGATCGAAAAATAAGATAATCTGGTAAGGATCTTGAATGGATGGAAATAAAGAAACCTTAGGAGGCGAAAACAAGAGTATGAAACAACTACAAAGAATTTGTTAGGAAAAAATGTAAAAGAAATTAAATTTTTTAAAGTCAGGAAAAATAAAAGTAAGACAGAAAAAAAACAAGAAAAGCTCGAGGTTAAGTAGATAAGAAAAAGAAACCAGAAAAAAAACAGAAAAATTGTGGGAAATAAAATTAAAAATAAGAAAGAAAGGAAGAAAGAAAGAAAGAAAGAACCCAAATTGAGCAAGAAACAAACAAACAAATAATATTAAAGGTATCGAAAACTACTGTGGCGTCTATGATCAGTAAGTAGTAGGCTCATAGTACTACTGCAAATCTCAAAAAAAAATAAAACGTCCGTCTAAGATGACAGTAAGAATAAAGTCCAAAATGGTCAGGGAAGCGAAAGCCATCCCTTAAGTTCCTCTTGAAGTCCTGAATAGTCTATTCATCATGGTGGTATTAAAATGCGCAAGTCCATAATATCCCGCACTTTGTACAAGTGTATTTATGTACATGTAGCAGGAAGACACTTTTAAAGAAAAACTACTCCAAAGCTCGTATAGAGTATGTTACCAATCATCTAAAAGACTCTCCAGCTATGTTGGAAAAAGTTAATTGATCAGATGAAACCAAAATAGAATATTTGGGTCTGAATTCCAAAATGCTTGGTACAAACCCAGCACGGTTGGTGATCCGGCCCATGCCTTACCAACTCTATCGCTATTTCCTTGGAAAATGTTCTGACGCGCTACATTCCTTCATTTTCCCAGTTCAGATGTTTAAACTTAAGATCCGACATACCACTGACACAGGGACGAACCATCCTCATTCCCTTCGTATTCTATTGCTAAGAAGGAAGCTCTATTCGAAAAGCTTCTTCCTAAAAGCTGCTGCCTTGTGAAAGAGACTCCAGAAAGGATGTTTCATGTTCATAAATCAATCCCATTCAATAACCCTCTACCTCGAATGGTTCTGGGGTCTTGCATGAGGTTAAAAATAGAGTAAAAATTTAGATCATTTGTTTCTTTTAGTCAAAATTTTTTTTTCAGTTACAGTAAATTTTTCACGTATAAATAGTATAAATAGTATAAATTCTTATTTTTTCATTTGTTATGGTGTCTAAAAAGAAACATGCTAAAGAATATATTTTTCGTTTGTTGTTACATTTAAAGTTATTTTCCTAGGTAACGCTGGGTATCCCTACATGGAAGTAACGGACTCTCCCGTCGTTTTTCAGTGTATGAGGATCCAGCAGCTTAGTTCTTAGAACCAAACAACCAGACTACCCGCACATATAATTTGATTATAATGTTGAACTAGCCGCACTTTTTGGAAGAACCTAATACAGAAAACTGGTACACAGCGTGCCACAAGGTCCTCAAACGATCCTCCTCAAGTTTTGAATTCAGAGTTGTACTTCTCCTTGACCGATTACCACCCAAGGCTATAGGACCCAGTCTGCCCAGCCATTTGCCTATACTTGGAGGATAAGACCCAATACATACATACATACATACATACATACGTACGTACGTACGTACGTACGTACATACTTATATATATATATATATATATATATATATATATATATATATATATATATATAATACTATTGTTCTGACTGTTGTCCTCATCTTTGTTGCAATATTTACGACGTTTCGACCGTTGTAAGCTCCGGCCTTCTTCAGGTAATTGGAATTTCGATTCGAACCCTTTGTTTCGTCCACCGGGGTAGATTGTACTAGTACCACGTGCCATGCCTCTTCCGGATATCTCAGTATCTGTTATCTCCCGTTTAACTCTCCAAGGTTCACTTCTGCTTTAGCAACAACTCACTAGACCAGTTATTGAACTCACAACTCACTGGGACAGGTATTGAACTCACAATTCACTGGGCCATGAACACATGGCGCAGTAGATAAAAACGTTGGTTGAATTCAGTGACTTGACCCAAAAAGCTGTGAGTTCAATACCTGGCTACAGGTTTGATTCGAAATTCCAATGACTTGAAGAAGGCCGGAGCGTACAGCGATCGAAATGTCATGAATATGGCAAAAAAACGAGAACAACAGTTAAAACAATATAAATAGTGTAAATAATTACAATACCTCATACCTTCAGCATCCCGACTCCATTGTTTTAGCAGGTGGACCTGTCCATCCATTTTTCAGGGGGTATCAGCAATTTACTGCTTATATTTTTTTCGATTTTTTTCATTTTATGCACATATTTAACACTGATGTAAGTTTTCTTCTATATTGTGTGCGCATACGGCCATGCACCCGTCTCTGCGGATGTGCGTTCGCTCGCGTGTGCCCGTATATATTGCTGTATGTAAATTGGTACACATACTGTCTCACTAACCATAATTCTATAAAAACAAGCCATTCTTACCGTAACAACTATCCACTGTCATGTGACTAAATCTTAAATATCTACAGAACATTTACTATGCATCTATGGTTAACGAGCTAATTATCATAGGCCTTTTCTAGTGTAGTTAGTTTTATTCTCACTCAGTACCTCCTATTGTCACTCTCTGCCAAACTAAGCTTTGTAAATATCTACATAAAGTGAACGAAACTGGGAAAATACATGTACGTATATGATTTGCACAGCTATTCCTGGACGCCTCCCCATAGTGTAACGGTTAGCAAGTTGGGCTTGAAGATCATTCATAATATGTTGATTCTTGCTGGGTTCCCCATACATTTAATCATGCCAAAACTAAAATAAGATTAGTTTTTTAAAAAAAAGTATTTCCCAGTATAACTTTTGTAACTATGAATAGTCTTTATATTCAAGGATGTATTATCATGCATGTGTCTATCTTGTGTATGTGAGCTTGTATACTGTCGAATGTGAGTGTTCACCATTATGTGAATTGCAATCTCTTGAGTGCTTGCAAAGTTACCATATCAGTTTCACTTGGTGCATTTATGCTTTTATAAAATTGAATTTTCATTGATTTTCTGTTTTCAAACTACCAAGTCAATACATCCCTTTTTTCTATTTATACTCCTCCGATTACTGACACATTTTCAATCATCCAAAATATTTTTTGATAAAAATCTTTATTTAATAGCCTTAAAAATGTAAACCTTACGTGAGCAATTACTGAAATTATAGTCAAACATTTTTTTCAAAATCAGCCTGAATTATTTTGCATAACAGATTTTAAGCAAATTCGCTAAGGGCCCCTTAGCGAATTTGTTTAAAATCTTAGTGTAAGAAAACATCAGAAAAGAATTAAAAACTAATTGAGAAATCTCTTAAATGCGCCAGAATATGTGCCAGACGATACATGTATTGAAATGTTAAGATATTAGTTTGCAAATAACATTTTTGTTTGAGAATATTAGATAAAAAAAATAAGTTGTTTTCGCATCACGTATAAGTTGATGGAAATAAATACGAAATGAATTGTAAAAGAAAAGTGGAGAAAGAAAGAACGTGGTAGTTGGCGTTTTAAGAACGGAATTCATAGAAAAATAGACGACAGAGAAGAGAAAACGCGAAAACAAGATTGGACAAACCAGGACAAATGAGCGCCAAATTTACGGTTAAAATCATAAAATCTCCTCATAAGGTGAATCGCTAACTCTTTGACAGTTATCAAATGAATTTTGATTTGAAATTTTCACTGTATAATTTTTAAATTATGTGATTACTATTCATCATTGAATTAATTGCATTGACGCAGAAAGAGATTATATTAAAAAATAAATATTTGTTAAGTAAAATAAATGATTTTCTTTTCATCATTATGCTACGATTACTTTATGTTTCTATGTAGGTGTTTCTTTTTTGTATCTATACGTGTCTACATAAAAACTTAAAAACATTGTTAGATGCAAAACTTACTTGTCAATTGTAGGAATCTGTTCGACGATATAAAATTCTAGGAATCTGTTCAACGATCTTAAATTGTTTAAATCGGTTATTCTCAAATTATAGGAATTTGAGCATTTAAACCAACGAACTGTTATTTAAATAAAAATGTTATGTTCATTATACAAGGCGTATGTTGGGAAGGGGGAAGAGTATGGTCTAATTCCTTGTAAACATCCACTCAAAAGCTACTGGTGCAACTTGTGTAATTGTAATATTGGATATGAGATCACTGAAAGGGTATTAATTATATTTCTTACAATATCACTGTTATATCATGCATGATATGAAGAGAATGTTAAAAAGTCCTTGCCTTGTTCTACATTCAAATATCAGTATTCAGAGATCAAACATCAGAATACTAATTTTGGGAAGTGATAATTTTTCAGCACCCTCCTTGTAAGCTAGATTGTGCTAAGAATTTCAATATAGACTACTGAAAGAACATTGTACAGCAAGTTAGCGAGCTTCATAAACTGAAATCACTGCAAAGATCTGTATGACTAATTATCATATCTGGAGCTAAAAAAATAAGATGCGTAGAGATGGAGTTTTGTAAGCAGTAACAATTTGCAGGCAAGCAGGAAAATATTTCCTTCTTCTGCTTTTAATTTCTATTTTGGCATGAGTTTATAGAAGGTAATTCCAGATCTTTTCATTTGGCAATATAAAATGTAGTATATTTTTAATAGTTGAGTCACAACATCTAACCCCAACGACGCGATGATGCACTTCGAATTTTGTGTCAAAGAAAGACATATTTTTCTAAAAACCCAAATGTTAAATGGAGCATCTCGTTCACTGTTGGCAACATGAAAAGCTTAAATATTGTTGAGAAGCCGATAGCTATAAGAGCAAAAGATGTACGATAAGGTTATAACGAGTCCTTCTTCTGTCTGATTGGATATCGTGGCGAGGAATGATTTAGAAATAGATCAGAACAAAGAGATGTTTATCAGTTAATTTTCATTCAGAAACAATTTGCCGAAGTCTTTCGCTGAAAAAAAATCAGATTGTTCAAAAGGCTAAATAAAAGCAAGAATGTGAGTAAGTAATTAAAAGAAACGTTACCAATAAGTTTTTGAAACTTGAGAAGTCGAAGAAGGAAAATAATAGAAAATGAGTTTCTTTATTACAAGGCGAAGTGATTTCGAGAGATGTATAAAATGTTCGGCGACGCACAGGAAATGCCGTGCCACTCATCAAAAGAACAGATTGTTCAACTGATCAATATGTTGATTTTTTATGATCTTTGGGGTAACACTTTATGTATATATATATATATATATATATATGTGTGTGTGTGCGTGTGTGTGTGTGTGTGTGTGTGTGTGTGTGTGATATAGAAATGTATATGTCAGATTAATAGCGGATAATAGAACAAAATGGAAAACTACTACGTGACACGTTTCGTCTAAAGAAAGATCTTCTTCATACTAATAACGGTTTTATATTATTTTCTATTCAGGCGAACATGTATTGAAAGTGCACTGATTTCAGTATCCTCTACAGTCAATTTACGTCTAGGATCATGCAAAGTATCTCTTTTCTTCACAAAACCAATGTAGGGTGTTTAAAAACAATAGCGATAAAAATAAAAATACAAAAAGCGATTGAAAGCTGAATGAGGTCGGCTGGTTACGCAATTATATACACTGGACATCAACCTTTTTTTTAACTTAAATTGAGCATCTCTGTATATTGTTCTTTTGCATTGATTCACCATTTCTATATATAAGATACTTACTGCTTCGATAAAAACATTATTAAAATACTTACATTTTACATTAAGGCATTAAATTCCTTACCATAACTGGCTACATTGTGCTTTTAGAAGTTTACTGAAAACATTCATATTCAACACTCAGTTCTTGAGCTATTTACAAGATTTTATTTCAAACCAATAAATAAAACCATGGCAGTGACCTGATCCATCATCAAAACTATTTTTCACAATAGACACCACACTCAATTACAGTGAATATACTGTGGAAATTTTTCCAGCAATTTTTAATGAAATAAGTTAATTAATAATAACTAGTACATATACAGTGCTGTTCGATAAAAGTGACTCACCTGATTTTTTTTACTTAAAAATGTTTTCGCTTATTGTTTTTGGGGTCAAACTAATTTTTAATCTTAGTAATATAAAGACCCCTTCCCGACCACCTAGTAAAAATGTTTACTCACCCTAAGCTATTCTATTGATAATTATAATTTTGGATATAAATGAGATTTAGGGAAAGACTCTGTGCAAAATAGTGACTCACTTATTTCCTGCAACTAGTAATCAATAGAAACATAACCGAACAGCTTTAAATAAAGAATAATAGAGGTATAATTTATTTATAATAGGTAATATAGTTCGAAATATTTAATAATCTATGGGTCCTCCTTTATTTTGAATAATCTCATCTCCAAGCATTGAATTCCATTCAGATATGAAATTCACAATCAAATCCTCTTTGTTGCTCAACTGCTTTCTCGGGAGCCTGTACTTTATAATGCTCCATAAGTTTTCTATGGGGTTGAGGTCAGGAAATTGAGGCGGCCATGTCATAATACTCACCTGCTTCTCATCAAAGTATTTTTTCATCAATTTTGATTTGTGACAGGGAGCATTATCCTGCATAAAAATGAGCTTGGTGGGGTCGATTTGCACCCTTTCAGCAGAAGAGAGCAGACAAGACTCTAAAATTCTCTTGTACTGCTCGCTCCTGAGGGTCCTCTCAATAGGTTTTAAGAAACCAGTTTCATGAAAAGAAAAGCATCCCCAGAATATTATACTGAACGGATGCTTGACAGTACTTACTGCTAAATTCAAAGAGCTTTCAAAGCTTCTTCTTCGGATTTTAGATCGCTTATCCTTTGAATTTAGCTCAACTTTCGTTTCATCGGAGAAGAGAACATTTAGTAAAAAAAATCGAGTCACTTTTATCGAGCAGCACTGTAATTATTATATCATCGAAATATTTTGCTTGACTTTTAGTTATATTACACCAAAATTTTCGGAAGTTTTGAATTCCATCTTGACAAAATGACTTTGTGTTCAAAACAATATTCAATGAAATGTTAAAGACCAAGGACATTTTAAAATTCAGCTTTCAAGGTAAATAATGAAGAATTTACCGAGACAGGATAATCCAGTAATCTGATGATGCCGTAAATGGAAGAATTTCTAATCCCAACTCTTCATTATGGCTTTTGGGAGTTGGTTATCATGCAGTAATATGGCTTTCTAGATTCCTTGTCCTGTAAATAGACTTTTTTCTTTAAATTCCAGCACTCAAAAAAGTCAAAAGGTCAAAGTGACTGCAAGATTCTGCAGTAAAAGTTTCACCATAATTCATAATATACATTATGCATTTTGATATTCTACCAAATACAGCGCGATAACTTTTTATCTAAATAGTGACGTTTGCTGCTGATGCTGCAGTATACCCTAGTTAAATCTACGAGTTAAATTTAAGAGTTAAATCTATGAGTTTTGATTCTATGGATTGTCGTGGTGAACCCACTTTTCATATGCAGTGAAAATTTTCACAAAAAGTTTGTTGCTTTCTTTTTGTCTTTATTATATATAAATATCTAGGAGGTAAAATTCAGGTATTAAAATACTGTTTAATGCTTCGATCTGATCTGACAATTTATGTGCAACCCATTTTTTCAAGTCTCCCCCATATTTTGCAAACATCTGAGTGATCAATAAATAGTTTTTAAGCCAATTCGATTCAATGAGGTCATCATCTAAAAAAACTTGCAAGTCATCCCTTCCAAATTCTTGTGGACTGCAGCGACTGTGGTTAGTTCACTAAATTAAATTCATTTTCTGGAACTTAGCAAACCATTTACGACACACGTTGTTTCCAACGGAATCATCTCCACCAACCATCTTCTTCTCTTCTGATGTTGTCTTGCCAAACTTAAAAAGGAACATGCAATGACGAACATATATAATCTTATCTGTTTCTATGAAGTGTAAATGAACACGGAAAATATAATACTCAAAACTGGTTCTAATCTGAGTATTCAGTGCCTAGTTTTCAAAAGGGGTGGAGGTCATTGAGAACATTTGCACGCGCATCTAATAGATACGAAATCTTGGTCTCCGTGTGAAAGATATATTTGCTTTATTAAACTGCTTTGCACAACAGACTTCAAAAGTTAACTTTATTGCATGTTCAATAGATTTTAGTGAAATGGTTGCTAGTGAGTTCAATTTTCAACGGTCCTATGACAGACGAAGTAAAACATAGATCATTATAGAGTAATGACATTCGATAGTGTGCCGTTATATCGTTGCTTGTGTAGTGAGTTTGATTCTCACTGAGTGGCTAATGACTGTCGGTGTTAGATGAAGCTGAACTTTTTTTATACATTTTGAATATTTGCTGTAGAGCGATAATTGTCAAGTTTGTTCTACAGGAGATTATAAGAAATTTCGATACTCACTGAGTGTCTCACTATTCTGGCCTTATATTGAACTAGCTAACTAAAAACATTTTTCGAATACACTTAGATTCTTCAAAATACAAAGCCGAAACTATAGAGCAGCCAGTGGGGATAGAACTCACTACACTTAAGCTATGTTAGATTTACAAAATGAAACGTTGGATGGAACGAATATACTGGAAAATTTATCGTAATGTCCTCTTATTTGAGAGAACACAAATTTATCCTAACAGCGTTTAGTACTTATCCTAATAGTATTTGAGAATTGTGCCAATGGATTTTTTCTTGTGTTAAGAGTTTCACTACAGTCTGAAATCAATTGCATAACAGTTTTTTTGTTTTTTTTTACTTTTACACTTCTATTTTGATTATCTATGATTACATAAAATAAAAAGTCTAAATGATTACATCGTTAATACAAAACTTTCACATTTTCATAACTGTCATATTGTAACAATTAATATTAAATATAAGGAAAATTAAAAATTAACATATTAAAAAATAACATTTCAAAAAAATAAGAGAGGTACCTATTATTATTAGGTACCTATCTTATGAAATTTTATGGTATTATTTTTAGTTGTTTTTATATTATCTCAGTTTTGATTTTTTTTCATAACTGAGAGAGATATAAAATTAATAATAAATAAAAATAATACCATAAAATTTCATAAGAGATGTACGTAAAAATTAGGTACTTCACTTATGAAATTTTTCTCACTCTCAGTTATGAAGTTTTAAAATTATTTTATTGTTAGTATTTTTAATTTTTTTTTCCAGAAATCATCTTCAAACGTAAGGCTATAATGCTGAAGTACCTAAAAAAGAAAAAGAATTCAATTAAATATTAGATTGCTGAAAGTATTTGTTCATTTTCAAAAAATGACTGTATAGTCAAATAAGTTCACTTAAAATTCGAAAAATTATGTCTCTTCTGTTCTTCCGTCCGATAACTTCCTCCCTGACCTAAGCTGTCAATACATCGATGTAAAAACCTCAAAAACAGGTCACTGCAGTTAAGACATGCTTTTTAATGATATTCCGCTGACGCAAGAAAAACAAGATTTTTTATCAAATGTTCTAAAAAGGATGAAAAAATTTAATAAAATAATTAAAAATACTTTGGTCTTTCCTCTTAATAATAACATAAACATTTAAACTATAAAAAAAATTTTCACCAAGGTTGGGTCCTTTTTTCATCATGGTATACTCTTTTAAGGCGAATTAGTGGAGATACCTATTTTAAAGACTCCTGATTCTATATTTCCTTAGGTTACTTTCATAAAATGATTATTTCTAGATCTATTATCCTACTGCAGACAGTTTTTGTTTGTTTTGATTTTAAACACATTTTTAGCTGACCTTGTGTATTATTTTCTGGAATGAGACTCATAGACTTTTTGCACATATAAGACTCATATGAAAGTTTTAGAAATTAATACTTAAAAATAAGAAAGGGTGGCCAAGTTTTATTATTTATTTTGAAAATTAATGGCAGTAATGATTTTAAACAAATAACACACCTGAGTTCAATACCATTGTCATAGATTGAAGCCAAGAAGGCGAAGTTAGTCTTTCTTTTGTTTAGTTTTTGATTCCAGCAAATAATGAGAAGGATGAAGCCCAACCCGCGCTGGGGATGATGCATTTACTCTTTAATTACTTTTTTATATATGTATAGTTTCACGTTAGTATTGCTTTCTCTACAGCAGTTTGAAAGAAATACTTTTAACGTTTTCAGTCATACAGTGGCAGCAATCGACCAATCCAATTTTGCAACTCAGTAAAATTACAATCTACGCAAGAATAGATTTATCGGCTTATTTTGTTTGATTCCCGTTTACTGGTTATTATGAGTTAAAATAGATTTACTGGAATTTTATTTTGTGAATATAACCAATTAATCTCGATACATCTGGAATTGATTGTAGTGAATGTCTATGATCTTACGGGAACTAATACCGAAAAAAAGGAAGACTTTTATCATTGATTAATCTCAGATATCGATCCAAAAGTAATATTTTTGTTCATATGGTTGTTGCTAGTCCATTTTAAGCTTGGTAAATATTTAGATAATGAGTGAATGAGTGCATGGGTATCCGATCTCCTATAATTGCCTGCCTCAGTAGTGGCATTAAAATTATGATTATATCTTTTGTCAGCCTTGAAAAGAAGAGGTCAGAGTTTGAAGATATCTTGAATTCTACCTTCTAGAGTTAGCTGAGAATTAATCATCGAAACCTTGCTATATTCTAAGTTGTACAGAACTGACAAACTAAAAGACGAAGAAGAAATAAAGACAAAATTAGAAATTAGACGAATAAGAGCAATTTTATTACAATCGGATTATAAATTATAAATTCACAAGCAATACTAGAAGTTACTTATAGTTTAATAAAGAAATAAAGTAAATCGATTTCAAATTAGGAAAATTAATGATTTGACTTAATATGCACCACCCAAAGGCCGATGCTGGCCGTCTTTATGGCGGTAAAAGCTTAAACCTATCTAGAAGGTACATCTGACCGGATGCTATTAATTGTCACGAAAAATGTAGAACAATATTCCTTTTATAAAAAAAAAAATCCTTTTTTAAAAAGAACGATAATTTCCGAAGAGAAATCAGCATCACTGTTAAGAAATTGAATAAAAATACGCTACAGACAAATGTGGCTAAAAGATCTTTTTAAATTTGCTAAAAAAATACCAAAACAATACATCTGGTAACAAAATTTCTAACGTGGCCAGTAAGCACTGAGAAGACAATTGTTGACTGACGAGACAGATTTTTCCCGCAGTAGGTTTCCATTACTTTCTCTGGTAGACCAGTTGTCATCCAAATCTGAATCTGGTCTATCCTGCTATTTACCCATGGCTGGGTGGGGAGAGAAGGGGATTCATACCTTTGCCAAGGGTATCAGCACGTAAGTGAAGGTAATGGAGTGGAATTCGAACTCGGCTCTCCGATTTCTAAATCCGAGGCGCTATCCATTACGCCATCGTGCTATGCAGATTGACTCAATACCCATCAGTGACTGAAAAATGCAGAACTAAACACAGACGCTGGCATTTATAATAGCTGCACAAAACCAAAACCTATTTACCAGGAATCACCAAACAAACATAATAAAGAATGTTACAAACCCAATATATTATGCGAACCTGTTGAAATTTTTTTACCTCTTAGTGTCTAACTGTCCAATCTTGACACATAAGTTTTGGCAGTATATTCACTGAAAGATATGTCAGTATTACGATGCACCATATGACGAAATATGGTACAAACATCACCCTGAAACAGTTATACAAACTATTCTTTGCGACTTTACCATTCAAACTTACATACGCAAAAAAGCTATTAGACTAGACATTCTGATTAAAGACTACAAAAATGCTTTCTCATAGATATGACAATACCATCAGATAAAAATATACCTATTCTTCTTTTATGTACGTGTCCCTTCAGAACGTTGGCAATCATAGCTCTCCACAATTTCTTGTCCTTTGTAGTTCTTAATAAATGTTGTCTTTTTGTTATCTCTTCTAAACTTTGTTCCGACATCCATTTACTTAAACTCGCTAGGTAGATTATGCGTTTTTTCCTCTGTCCCTCTTGCCTTCATTCAATCTGTCTTGTGAATATCAAATTTTCCAAGCCTTCTTTCCTCATTATATGCCCTAGAAATTTCAACAGTCTCTTCCTGATGTTAAGTATAAATTTCCTTTTTGCTTCCATTTTCGCTAAAACTTCAACATTGCTCACATATTCAGTCCATGGTATTCTAAGATTATTGTAGAACCACATTTCTGTTGCTTCAAGTCTCTTCTTCATCTGTGAGGGGATTGAATCCACTTCTTTCCCCACTACTAACTATGATTTAATTATTAGGAGTTGTATCAGTATGTCATTATAGTCTCAAAAATAATTCTTACAAATGTTTTCTGACTTTATATAACCTGTCTGAGTTGGATTCATACCTTTCCCAAGAGTATTTTCACATAATTGAATATAACGAATCCGACAGAGATTGGATTCAGTCGTAAAAAAAAACAAATCAAGCAATCAATCATTATGTGTCCAAGAAATTTCAACTGTCTCTTTCTGATTCTATGTTGTTATATCTCGTGCCAGATATAATAAACAAAGTAACCCGAATGTAGGTTTTCAATAATAAGTTTATAATCGGATGTAGTACAGAGACAGAGTCGAGAGTATGCTAACCTCAATAGGTGTTACAAACGAAGTCGCCCCCGACCGCCTGCTGTGGTCGCACTTAATCGGCAAACCGTCCGTCCATTATCGTGAATGGGGAAGTTGGGTTATACCATCACAACATATGTATAATTTTCCTTTTTGAAATCCAAACAAATCGACTAGACACAGTTGTGAAAAATCCTGTTGAAAACACATGTCTGCTAATAGATGTTACAGTTCCCTCTGACAAAAACAGGTCTTTGGAAACGTTTGAGAAACTAAGTAAATACAAGGAACCCGAAATAGAAATCAGAATAAAATGTGACATAGAATAGACAATGACATAAACAGTTGTTATTGAGGCTTAGGAAATGGAAAAGGAGCAGATAAATATGTAGATCAAGTTCCTGGTAGCACTAAAAAAAATTAATTGCAAATAATCCTATTCACAGGTACTTGCGTAGACTTCTCTCTATGCAGCGAATACAATTGCATATTTTCTCTCTGATTGCATGTCACCCCATCTGTTTTCATTTTATGATACAATAACTTGTTATCTCTAAAAATATCTGTTTGAAATTTGGGGGCAACTCGTACGAGACAAAGCAAAGGCAAAAGACAACAACAACAATAATAATAATAATAATAATAATAATAATAATAATAATGTGAAGATCGTAGAAATTCCATGTCTTCCGAACAATATCTAGGAATGTTATAAAGCTATTTATTTCAGTTAACGAAATTTTCCGTCATTGCAGACTCATAGTTCAAGTGTAAATGACGAAAATTTATTCTGCAGTTAATGAGTCAATGGAGTAACCGATGATCTCTTATAATGAAAGCATCGAATTATCAAAAGCCATCCAAATTTACACCTCTGTTATTCATATAATCATGGTCAATGAGTAAATGATTCTCCTTTCTCTTATCACGTGATACGAGGGAGAGCTGTGTTCTCGGTGGGAGTATATATTTCTCTGTCCTTTTACCATCTATGACAAGAGGTGCTGAATATCCTCAACAGGATTATATAATTATCCTTCTTATCACGTGTTACAAGGGGGCGCTGAAATGTTCTCAATAGGAGTATGTCATTTTCATCCCTCTTACCACATTCTACGAAGTGCTGAAAATATTCTCAACATGAACAAAAATACGTTTTAAAAAATATGATGTTCGCACAGATTTTGGGAAGTGGATCATGCCGAATACTTTTCTCCACCCATCCCGCCGCGTATAGTGTTAATGCTATAGAAATAATTCCCCAAAGATAATTTCAGCAACATTAGTTTTGTCAGATTATAAGCTTCAACCAATACAAAAACTGATATTTTACTTAACATGTAGTTACAAAACTGCTTTTCCAAAACAAAACTGCTTTCATTTAACCACCACAGAGAACCTTTTTTCTGTCTGACATAAGCATGGCTGACGCTAGACTCCAGGAGAGCAATATACTACGTCTTCTTGGTCTCACGTTTTTCACTGACATGAAGTGGAGCGACTATATCGAATCAAAAGCTGCATCTACTGCAAGGAAGATTGGTTTACTGTGCCGTGCCAGAAAATGTTTCTCGTCAGAATCCATCATGCACATTTACAAATCTGCCATTCGTCCGTGCATTGAATATTGGCATCAGGACTTCAGTCATTTTTTCACCGACGTGACGTAGCTTCCCTCTGTCTTATCTACAAATATTTTCATGACAACTGTTCTGACGAGCTTTTTTTGCCTGATGCTCCGACTATATGAATTTAAGCGTGATAGGTCCCCCACTGTTTTACTGTTGAAATAGCTAAATGCAGCCGCCACTTCTACTTCAACGGTCTCTTTTCTCGCACTTCCCACCTGTGAAACTCCCTTCCATTTCCTTGCTTCCCTGATGACTACAATCTTCAAAAATTTTAATGCAACGTTAGTCGCCTTCTTCTATCTTCTTGAAACTTGTTCAATTTTTTGTCCTTCCTTCAATCCTCTCTATTCTCAGTCTTCTCATTTTCTTTTACTTTCACTCCCCGTAACCCCCTACGTTCTAGCGGCATTACCATCTTGCTTGAGGTTAAACGATTTAAAAAAATGCTAATGAATGCGACTTCAGAGAATTACAGCGTTATAACTGCAAACTGATAATTTTTTCAAATATTTATTGCCAAGTGGCTGAGATAGTTCCGTTTTTCCACCACTGCAAATGGTCGATATCCGAGTCTAGATAAAAGCAAAGATTCCCTATGCTCGTTTTCAAAGCCAGGATTCTCTTCTCGCTTGAAAAATTCGCGCAGCACAATCTCCCTCCTTTCATTAGGCTTTGGGGCTTACTAAGCTCAGCTTAGTAATATATATTGCTATATGAAGCGCATTAAAAATGTATAATGTAAGAATTGCGCCCCTTACAATAATGATGAGTAGCCTCCCTTGAAGTAAGAATTTTTTATCTTTTCATCTGTTCTAATTATTTATTCGGAATACGAATATTTTGCCTGTGGAGTAAATTTAACATTTTTTTTACATAATACATTTTATGTATTTCACTTTCAATAATCAATATCCAAAAAATAAGAATTCTGTTCAACGCTTCAAAACTTTCGAAATTCTTTAATACAAAATAACATTGAATGTCGGATACGCTATCATCAATTTCTATTAGAAATATCATTATAAACGAAGCCTATATTCCAGATGTAAAAGGAAACGTAAATAATCTAGGTAATGCAGTTACGATACATCAGTTGACGAATACCAATAAAGAGAGAGTTTTAACTGGTAAAAATCAAGGATTATCGTCGTTATTTATAATTAAGATAATGCAATTACAAGTATGAAAGGTTTTCTAAACATTGGTAAAACTTTGCTTATTCAATCATTTTATAAGTATAAATATTATTTGTTTTAAATATTGATCATTAATTATGTAAAATGGAAACCAATCATCTCAAAAGAAAATTGTATAAAAAAGTCATGAGAAAGTAATGTAAAATAATTAAAAGGTGAAAATAAAATAATAAAAATATAATACGATATACTAAGTTTGTTTATTGTTTTTTTTTGTTTCTCTTGTGGGGAGAATATAAAAATTTATATAAAAAAAAATGTAAATTAATTAAATGATTAATAAATAAAAAAGCCTAGAAAAAATATATAAATATTGTAACAGTTGAGGTTTGTCTTTTACACTTAAGTGTGTTTTTTTTAATATTAAAAGAAAGCCAGATGGTTAATAAAAAATTAATAAATTTGATGTGAAACATTTGTGCATTAAACTTTGTAAAAATAGCATGGCTCGAAAAAGATCTACCGAATATAATTCACTCAAAGGCAGACGGTTTGTTACTTAATTTTCAAATTTCAAAAAGATATACGCTTTTGCAATTTTTTGACCAATCAACAGGGTGACTTCCACCCACGCAAATTTAAAAATTAGAACAATCAGGACATTATTTGGGGGCTATATAAGAAAAGGAGTTAGTAGAAAATGAACTCATCTGATGTGAAACATTTGTACTTTAAATTTTCTAAAAATAGTATGGCTCGAAAAAGAACTGTCGAAAATAAGTTGGACGCTTTGTGACATAATTTTCAAATTTCCAAAAGATCTAACTTTGGAATTGTTTACCAATCGCGAGAGTGACTTCCACCCACGTAAATTTAAAAGTTGAGATCCATCCATTTCAGAAGGCACAAGAAGGTTAAACAGGTTACAAGGATATCAGGAAAAAAACAGTTTTGCCTATTACTAGTGGATGAACTAAGCAATTTAAAACAGAAAAAAATTGTAAGTGTATCATATTTGAAAGAATGTGCATTTCTAACCATTTTTACTTTTGTACCTTCTCAAAAGATCTTTCGATTGTTAAAATTTTTTTTTAAACCTATTTTTAAAAATGAGTCTGTATTTTACCATCTCAAGATATATATATATATATATATATATATATATATATATATATATATATATATATATATATATATTAAGAAATATTTCTTTATGGTTTTAACAAAGTTTTATTCAAAGCAGTTCGACCATCACTTTTTATGGTAGAGTAGTTCGACTATGGTTGCCTTCATAACAAGCTTTATAGACTTTTTTCCGCATATAAACTGATATAAAAAATTTTGGAGTTAAAGGAAAAAAGTGGAATGAAGTTTTGATTTATTTTTTAAAATTAATGGCAGTAATGGTTTTAGATAATGGTACCTATAAAACAACTGAAATCCTGACGCTCTTGAATACGTTTTATGCCATTTTATATAATAAATTACGAATGAAATATATCAATGATCATATTCATATCTCACAGACCGTTGTAATTGTATTTTCTCGTTTCCTCTTTTCCAACAATTGTTTGTCTAAAACTACGCATATGTAACTAGCACACTTTTGTAAATGGATTGCAGAACAGGGTTTAAGGTTTTATGTGATTTATTTTAAGAAAATTTTTGTAAATAAAATCTAAGTGCAGATAACTCTGCAAAACTCACTGTACCGATATTAAACAGAAGCGAAGCCCCTTTTGTAATTTGCTATCGTGTTAATAACAAATGAATAAAAACGTTATAAAACATTGAGGTAAAAACAATAGGTTGAACCATGCGGAATCTTTTTATTGAAACTTATATCTTTGCTTAATGTTATTAGGAGGTATTATTTATGGTAAGTGTTAGTAATGACAGTACAACATCTCCGGTCTTTTAAAGAATTTGATCTTTTTTATGTTGAAGAGTGAAGACCCTTTAAATTTATTATTCATTGTCATATTTTATATTTTAATGGGACTTATTATTGGACTTCCTCTTCTTGCGATATTTTGTGATTTAGTTGGGTTTTTTTTTTACTCGGTTTTCTTGTTTATTTGTTTTGTTAAAATATTTTCATAGTCAAACTGTTTTTACTTTTGGTATATTGTTTGTTGATTGTTCTTTTGTTTTTATATGTCTTCTGGTGCGCTTTATGTGTGTACCTTCTTCAGTAGATACTAAATATGAAAAAAGGTTCGTCTAGTTTTTTTATTATTTTTTCTTTTCCAATTTCCAATTTTCCTGGTTTTAGCGTTTGTAATTCTCTTTGTCTGTTTGTATTTTTCTTGTGGACTATATGTAGATTGTAGATTTACTACGTTCTAAAAAGATTTGTGCGTAAAATCTTCTTCATTAGTTGTTCTGCCGGTGAAGATCAATTAATCTTTAAAGGAATTTTTTCTAAATCTAGTTAGCATAGCTAAGTAGGTTTCTTGCTGATTTTCGAATGATTTCTTTATTTATTTTAAGTTGCAAATTGTTAAATTGATGTTTACCACGCCAAAAATTGTTTTATGGCAGGCACAGTGTATGTCAGTATGTCAATCAGTCAGTTATGTGCTCTACGTGATACACGCTTAGGCGATCATGTATCTTTCGATACATGATAGACGAGGCAGATTTCTTCCCGCAGTAGGTTGCCATTTCTTTCTGCGGTAGACCAGTTGCCATCCAAGGATATAGAACCCGGTCTGTCCTGCTATTTACCCATAGCTGGAGGGATAAGAAGATTCATACCTTTCCCAAGGGTATTAGCACGTAAGTGAATGTAATGGATTCGACTGGAATTCGAACTCGGTTCTCCGATTTCTCTATCCGTTATTCCACCGAGCCGAGCCTCTGTCAATATGTAGCATTTATAATTAATAATATAGCAGGAGTCATTTACATTTAACTGCTATTTAGATTAGTTAAGACTTTAAACAAGGTATATTTTTTTATTTGAACTCACGGGAAAAAGATTTCAGTTCAAGAAATAATAGTAAGTTTCAATGGAAAGAATGTTCTTCAATAAGGTGTTGTATGCTGAAAAATTGTATTTGGTATTAAAAATGTAGTTTTTAGTTTTAAACTTTTGAGTTGAAATCAGCATAAATATATTGAAGTATATTGCCGCTCAAATTCGTTCACCGAAGAGAGATGAATACCTTTTGAGATGCGAAAGTTGTATTCTCTCGGTCGGCATGTTTGTTGCTGAAGAAAATCTCACTGTTAGAAGTTGATAAGTTTCTGTGTCCTTATAGCTGAAGGAGTGAATAAGATGTACAATAGATCTACAGTGTTCGTATGTATGTGAGTGCGCGTGTGTGTGTGTATCATATCGTCTTCCCATAAGGGACAGACGCGGGCTCTTCACTGAACTACATTGTTGTGGTTCTGAGAAAAACAGAGGAAAAGAGAAAGAATCCAGCTGTATCTAAGTATTTATAATGTTGTATGTCACGTGACCGGCTCGAAACACATAGACAGATTTTGGCAGGTAAATATCAAGGCTCTATTATCCCCTTTCTGCACAAAATTTGCAGTCGAAAGCAAGTGGTAGCAGAATGCTAAATATTAACAACAAAAGTATACAAGCGACAAGACAATAATGTGTGTAACAAAAGAATGTAAAAACCTAATGGTTCAAAGTATGTGTAGTAAGTGAATGTGCGTGTGTGTGTGTTGTTGTTGTTGTTCATACGTTTCCCAAAAGAGAATGCGTTCTTCCGTGAGAAACTTAAATGTTGACGTGTAAGCGGAAAAAGGTGAGAAGAGAGCGAGAAAAATATCGCGGAATATTTATAGTCCTGATAGCGTCTCCTAGTAGCGGTTCGAAAATTAGGAGCAGGTAACCCGACAATGCATGTATGGTGAAACTGAGTTGGGTACGTTTTTATTTTTCGTAGGCTATGCTGTTTTTGCGTATTGCATTAAAGTTTGTAAGTTTGAGTCTTTACTTGTTTCTACCCTATATGTAGAGATTGTGATCACTCCTCAGATATTGCTTTTAATATAGTATGAATATACATGTTCATATTCTGTATTTGTTATTGCTTACGATACGTCTGATAGAGATGCTCGTGATAGTGTGTCGCCAATTAAAGATTCACGGCCTGGTATATAATTGAGATTTAACTCATATTTCTGTAATGCTAATAGAAATCTTTGAATTATCGGGGAACTTTTGTGATTGATTTCTTGAAAATCTGTTTTAACGGCTTGTAATCATTTTCGACGATAAAATGGGTTCCGTATACAAATTGGTGAAATTTATTACAAGCAAATACTATGCTTAATGTCTCAGTTTCAATAGGATAATAATTTTGTTCCGTCGCCGTTGTCGCCCTTGATGTATATGATATTGGTAGCCACGTGTTACCATGTTTTTGTTGTAATACCACGCCTAATCTTTTTTTTACCTACGTCTGTCGCAGCCGCAGTTGCCCTCTCCCAAACAGGAACGAATATGAGGCTTCGACCTTGACCTTTTCATCGTGTTCCTTACATAATATGTAATTTCATTTCATTTAGTTTTAGAATTGATCTAATGACTTTTTAGTTCCTTTTGTTTTACGAACCTAGTCGTAATTCACTTCCTGACCATTTTATACCTCATTTTTCGTAGCAAATCTCAACTTACTTTTCCTTAAGATTTTTGGTATTTTCCGAGACCCGTAGTTGTTGTGCTCTCACTTAATATAAGTTGGCGACTTCTCGCAAAAATTCTAAGTTGGCTGAGGATTAAATTACTTTCCCATTTTTTTTTTAGTATTTAGACATGAATTTGCATAGATATTTTGTCATCCTTAAGAATCTAGTAGATCTTTCTTTTATTTTGAGGGTTTGGCGACAGGTGTCACCGGACTGTCATCCAGTGACTGCTAGCATCAAACAAGAAATTACTCTCGGAACATGCTCCATTTTCCGAGAGTAATTTCTTGTTTGATGTTAGCACGTTGAACAACTGTAGCCAGTTGGAAAATGTAAAACAGGAGATGAATAGGCTAAAAATCAATATCTTAGGTGTATGTGAAACTAGGTGGCCAAACAACAGAGAAAGACGATAAATGAGTGGGATTGATACTGGATTAAGAATTCATGTGTTCTGGGATACTATCAATGGGCGAAGAGGGAAAAACGAATGGATCACAGATGAGATTCTCGACAAGGGGACAGAAAGGCAGGCTAAAGAAGGGTGGCTGCATAAATAGAGAGAGTGAGTTACACTAACACAGGCGATATGCATAAACAAATAAGGGAAGTAACTGCATAAAATCCAAAGATAGAATGCCCATATAAAAGACGGCAAAAATTTTGTCAGCGCTGGAACGAATATATTGGAGAACTCTTCCATGACGAAAAAGAACAACCGGCAATACACAGAATTACCAACAAGCCTGAATTTCTAAAGTAGAAGCTGCACTGGCCAAATTAAATAGAAACAAGGCGACAGGGCCAGATGGAATTGTAACAGAAACGCTGACAGCTTTAGATGATTTGGGCATATACAAGATTATGGAAATATTAAATGAAATCTACAGCAGTGGTGATATACCGGAAGACCTCAGCAGATGTATTTTCATAGCACTGCCTAAGAAACCAGGCGCAAACGAGTGTGAACTCCACCGAACAATCAGTCTAATGAGCCACATAACAAAACTCATCACCCGCACTCTTATTAATAGAGCGCGCAGCAGAATCAGGTCAGAGATAGGACAAGAACAGTGCGGGTTCGTTAAAGACACCGGAACAAGGAAAGTGATATTCATTCTCAGAATATTATCAGAAAGAGCAATACAAATGCGGAAGAACGTGCGCCTGTGTTTTATAGACTTCGCAAAGGCATTCGACAAAGTATGCTACAAAGATCCGTTAAACCTGCCCAGTAACTTTGACATATTCGGGAAGGACATTAAAATAATCAAAAAGCTCTACTGGCAGCCAACCACTTGCATAAAGATAAAAAAGGGGTTCAGCACATATACAAAAATAGAAAGGGGAGTAAGGCAGGGATGTGTCTTCTCACCGGACTTATTCAACCTATACAACGAAGCAATTCTGCGAGAACTGGAAATCCTACCAGGATTCATCGTTGGCGGCCACAATCTTAACAACATAATGCACAGATACCCAGTGCTGATAGCAGACACGGAAAAGAAACTACAAACCTCCTACAGAAGGTAGCGAAGGAGATCTAGAAGAAGAGACTAAGTATAAACTAAAAGAAGACAGAATGCATGATCATCAGCAAAGAGATGATCCCAAATGCGATTTACAGGCGAAGGACACTAAAATCAAGCAGGTACGAAAATCTAAATATTTGGGAAGTGTTCTGACAGAGGACGGTAAGTGCGACGCTGAGATACGAAGACGTATTGGGGTGGCCAAAGATGCATTCCAAAAGCTAGGTAGAGTATTACGAGATAGGACGGTTGCGTTGATAACAAAAAAAAGAGTACGGAACTACTACGCGATATCTGTCCTCTTTTACGGCAACGAATGTTGAACAGTCTCCTCAAAGATGAAGAAGAAACTCGAGGCAGCAAAGGTGTGGTTCTACAGAAGGATGCTAAGGATACCACAGACCGAACATGTGAGTCACGATAAGGTTTTAGAGAGGATGCAAACAAAGAAGAAACATACTTAACATTAGGTAGAAGCAGCTGAAATTTCTGGGGCACGTAATGAGAAAAGAGGACTTGGAAAATCTGATATTCACAGGGCGGATTGAGGGCAAGAGAGACAAGGGAAAACAACGATTGACATACTTAACGAGCTTAAGCAAGTGGATAGCAGAACAGGGTCTGGGAGAAATAACAAAAAAACAAAACTTATTGAGAGCTACAAGGGACAGGAAGAAGTGGAGAGCCATGATCGCCTACGCTCTGAAGGGACACGGCGCATAAAAGAAGAAATTCCATCACTTTTCTTTTGTGTATCCTGGATTGTGGGAATTATTAGTTCTGTGCTTCTGACACCATTTTGTATTCTGCTGTCGGGTTAATAACAAATGAATAAGAACGATATAAAACAATGAGCTAAAAATGATAGGTGTAACCAATGCGGAATCTTTATTGAAACTGATATCTTTGCTTAATGTTATTAGGAGGTAGTGTATAGGTGAGTGATAGTAAGAGGTAATGACAGTATACAACAACACCTTCTAAAACTCAATATCCATTCTAACAAATGTCACTTGAGGAATGACTAAAGAATGCTAATATACAAAAGTGACGACCTGGAAAATTTTGTACGCGTGAACTATTATGTTTAAATAGTGCTCGAAATAGTAAATTGTTCTATTTTTAAATTGATTTTTTAATGACATATGTTGCGTAATCAGAATATATGGAAGTCTCGTGCTTATACAATAATTTTTCAATTTATATATTTATTATCAATTTTTTCCTCTTCATATGAAGAAACAATATCAGTTACACTGTAAGCTTTCGTGCGTTTGACACTACCAATCTGAATAAAAACATTTTTGAAACTCTTCCAATCTTAAGTCGAATTTCTTTCCAGTTATAAAATAAATAGCGGTTAATTATTCGTGGTTAAATTAACTTAATTTTTCTTTTTGCATTCATCAAATACTAATCATTGGTCTCCAATCAAAAGTTGGATTTGGTCCAGAACAGAGGAGGTTCGAGCAAATCGTAACCATTTCCATTTATCTTCGACTTGCCTTCTTCTGAAATATATAAATTACAAACAAGTCATATACAAGATAAACACCATAAGCGTAAACAAAAACGATAAAAGGCTTTCATATATATTTCAGAGAAAATTGTGTATTTTAAAGAACATATACGTATACAGAAATAAAAAGGTTTTGCATATTTGGTTTGGTACCAACATGTACTAACAGAGCCCTGTTCCCGGACATGTTTCGTTTCCCCATAGAAGATGAAGAGAGCGAAAATTTTATTTCTGTTTCAATTAGCAGCAAAATCGTGTGTTCCGGTGCATGATGGGATTTTTCATATTTATTTAACTATTTTTTATAATCTACTTTTTTTTTTATTTATTGTTAATTATCATCTTATCTATATTTTAAAGTAATTTCATTATTTAACTTTTAATTTTTCTTTTATTATTAATTATTTTAGGTCCATACTCCTACATAGTCATGCACAAAGGGTTAGAGGATATTTAGTAATTTACTTGTTGCTATCACTATATTACGTCCCTTCAAATATAAAAAATATTCTACTAAATTTCATAAAGGCTGATAGAATAAAATATATTCCTAACTTACTGATTATATAAGTAAAAATAATTATTTTTAAACATAATAAAAGAAACCAGTTTCTATATCTAATCAAATTTAAGGTAGGTTCTTTTTTAAGTGGTTGTTGCGGGTATAACTGCTATTGTTTGACCCATCAACATGTTAACAAGTGGAGTATACCTTGCTATGTTCAAATGTGCTTTTTACTGTACTTTTTAAGTGTAAAGTAATAGTTTCACAAAATTGTATTAATTATTAATTTTATTTATTTTCATTGAAATAAATATCTAAAACAGACATTTTATTTTTTAGGGGATTTTAAAAGGGTTTTAAATTTTGTCATTATTTTTAAATTAATTAAAATAATGGATCAATGATAAACTGACCGTAATGATAATAATCCGTTTCCCTCCAAGGAAACATTTGGTATTCATAAACCCAGCATCTAGTACAGCTTTCGATTGAAATTTGTAAAATTTTTCTTAAAACAATTTTTCAGGAAAATACGTTTCTTAAGTCCATTCGATAGAATGGGTTTCCGAAATGTAATGTTAAGTAATAGTTTCTATAAGTCTAAGACTCGATTTATTTAATTTAAAGAAAATAAAGCCAATTACAGGAAGAAATATATATTGATTTTTAAATTATATTCTTGCAGTAAAAAGTGAAAATTATTTCCATATTTGTCCTCTAAGAACGCACGTGCGCGCATACATATATTGTTCTTTTTTCTTTTCTTTTTTTTACTATAACAGTATTCCGTTAACAATACACTTGCTTAGTCTGATAAGTAGGTCACTGGGACTAAATAGCAAAAAAAAACAAGAGATAAATGTACATCCCGTTACTACTGTAGTAGTTGACCTGAAAATAACTGGGACAAAAAATATTGAAAGCAACTGGAGATAGATATATAACCTCCTTCTACCACTGAAACAGACTTAATATAAGAAAAAGGAGAGCGATGAGTCTATTAATAAACACTCTAGTTAGTGGTACATATTATGTTGGAAAGAAAGTCCTGTCGCATTTGAAGATTGAAAAGAAACAAATGCTTCTTTGGTATTATTAATTGATATATATCTAAACAAAATAATATGTCTCCTTCATTATCAATAACAGCTATTTTCAGGTTTCGGTGCCCCACCAAATAAACAATATCAGTTTTAACTTCTTCACAATTACACTGTATCCTCGATTTTTAAAAAAATGTTGCAATAATCTAAATTTTAGATTATTGCAACATTTTTGTGGCCTTGCTAATCTTTTTAGATTCTAAAAAGATTAGCAAGGCCACAGAAGTAAGAAAAGTGAGGTAAAACTTCCATAATTAAAAAGTCATCATCTTTACCTGGGTCACTCTGGCAATATGTGATCATGTCTTGTATTATTGTTTAAGATATAAGAGCAAAACTTTTTTGTTTTGTTTTTTACGATTAACCAATTATGGGCGCTTTTTCTGTAAATCATTGTGCAATGCTCCCAATTGAAGATACTTGAGGAAAAGTCCTTTTTGAATTCGCACAGCCTATACAATGTTTGATATAAGTCGATAAACTTACGTTAAAAGACTAAAAAGAGTAATTTACAACACTCACCGACTCCGATATTAAGTAATCTGCAAAGAAAGAAAAACGTTAAAAAAACGTTAGAACGTAACAAATTAATTACCGTAAGTAAAAAAAAAAAAAAGATTTTTTCGGACAGAGAGTGGGAGAAGAGAGAATGTCAGCTCTCTTATCTCGAATATTGAAGCAATAAACAAACTTAGTGTATCATACTATTTTTAATTATTTTATATTCACCTTTTAATTCAATTCTAATGGAGTATATTCCTAATGTCTCTTTGTACGAAAAATTGTCTTTGAATCAAATCCTGTTGGGAAATTTGTCCCGGCTTTCCCCACATCAAATGGGTTGAGGTTGTAGTGGACCGGCGGTGGAGTGAATGGAAGAAGTAGAGAAGATGAATTATCTCTGGGTTAAGACTTCGATGGCCGGTCCAGCCACATAAAAATGTTGGACCTTAACGGAGTCCAAAGAAACAAACAAGACCGATATATATGTATGCGAACAAATATATATTATTAACAAACAGGTTAAAACACGAATTTACAAATACATCATTTAAAACATGAATAAAGCATTAGTGTCTGTATGGAAAGTTATCGTGTTGTGTGTTGAATTGAAATGTCCGTACGGTTGTGAATTTTGTTTTAGCGTATTCCCTGAACATGGGAAACGCTGGTTGTGTGTGAGAGTTCACATACTGGAGATGTTAAGAAAAGGTTTTTGTACCTCGCACCACGTGCGAGGTTGCCGGCCTCGAGAGAGGCAAGTTGGCCGCACGTGGGCGAAGCCGTGGAAAGAGCCGTGGAAAGAGAGGCAGAGGCGAAAGGTCAGCCCGTATTTATACTCCCGGGAGAGAGAGAGACCCCTGGTGAAGCGTTAAGAAAATGAAGGGGAGCTAACTGCGACAAGGTTAAAATATTTGCGACAAAAATCGAATAAAAACAGCAAGATTAGAGCAGACTAACTCTCTCTTTTAGGCGGACGAGTAAAGAAAGAATCAAAACTCCTGCTCGGTGTGTAACAATAAAAGAAGAACGTGTTTATTTACATATACAAAAAGAAGGGTAAAGGGACAAAAAGACAGGAGAGAAAGAAAGGGAGAAGGAAAAAGTCCTTTAACTTTAAGGGAAGAGAAAATGTTCATAACAGAAAAAAGGCTTGATCAAAATATTTCTCTGAGCGCCTAAAAGTTCTTTAAGCGAGTAGAATATTGTTAAGGGTTAGAAACACTCAGTTTTCTTCACAGTTCTTGTAAAGTAGGAAAATGTTGGTAGATATAGGAATTCTACAGTTGAGTGAATTCGTAGGTCGACGACAGAAGTCTTGTAGGTGAAAGAAGGCAACTTTCAACTGGTTTTTAATAATGGGCCGACATTCGTTCCCGACAGCCTCTTAGCATGTAGTTCTTCTTTGGTTCCAAAATTGACTTGTGCTCCCTTTCGTCGACCTCACAGACGGTGGTCGAATTCTCACTGCCAAATAAGCGAAGATTCTCCAAATATATTTGGGAGGCTCAGAGGAATCGGGGACTTTTCCCTCCAAAATTGTTATACAAATTTCCTGTCCCCTTCATTGGTCAGAAAATATCTCTAATAAGAAACAATGCTTTGGGAGCCGGTTTTGAAAGTAATGAAAATGGTTGGAGTGAACAAGCTGTGAGGTTTCCCCCAGACTTTATGACACCAGGGAAAGTATAATGGTGGTAGAATTCCTTTTTATATTTTCCAGCTCTCTCGTTAGTCAGAAAATATATTCTTATCTCTGATAAGAATCAAGGCTTTGGGAGCCGGTTTTGAAAGTAAGAAAAAAGGTTGGAGTGAGGATTGGAAAAATAAGCTAGAATGTGAACTTGTAAAATATTGTTCTCAAATTAAATCCCAATAATCCTTTATTAATTAGTGTGAGACAGCGAGAATTTGTCAGGTAACACTCAGACGGTCGCTGATTGAAGGTGTTCCCAAATATCTAGATGTGATTCCCAAATCACCTTGGCTGCATCATCCTTCAAACTTAGAAAAATAGTATCGACACTCGGTCATGATAATCGCCATTGCACCTGCTCATGAACAGGGCGTTTCTCTAGGTGACATGCCGAGTTGTTTAAGGTTAGGCAACTGGCAAGTAAATCTCTGATACCGAACGGTATATTTGCCGTAGTCCATCTGTCGCAGTTAGCTCCTCCTCATTTCCTTAACTCTTCAACAGGGGTCTCTCTCTCCCGGGAGTATAAATACTGGCTGACCTTTCGTCTCTTCCTCTTTCCACGGCTTCGCACACGTGCGGCCAAACTGCCTCTCCTGGGGCCGCACCTCGCGCGTGAGGCGAGGTAAAAAAAAAAAAAGCTTACGCGTTAGTACGGATACTCAACACCCACACACAATAATTTCTCCATACAACACTGTAACATTTTATTCATGTCTTCAATGTATTTGTAATTCGTGTATTAATCTATTTGTTATTAATATATATTAATATATACATGTATATCGATCTTGTTTGTTTTTTTTGGACTCCATTAAAGTCCAACATTCTTATGTAGCTGGACCGGCCAGCGGAAGCCTTAACCTAGAGATAACTCACCTTCTCTCCTCACATTCATGCACACACACACCGCATGGCACCACTACACATCTTAATTCACCAAGACAAAACATGTGCATGTCAACAACTCCAATCAATTAAAATCAAAAGCCACGTGTTCAATGCCTGGTGGAATATCATAGCATTATTATTATTATTATTATTATTATTATTATTATTATTATTATTTCCTTTGATTTCACTCTCGAGTCCCAACCAAGACGTAATTTCATAGATAGTAATATGGCATTTTCCCCTACACATTTCTCTCTATATAAATAAACACATAAATAAAACGTAAAACACATTCCAAATACATAAAGGTTTTTGTAGGGTGTGAGCCGTACTTGTTAGATATGGGCTTCAATGAACCTATCAGAACATTTCCAAATCTAACATAAGGCCCTAACTACGACTAGAATTGTTGATGTCTCCATGTACCACATTCTGGAAATTTCTAGTTCAAGAGCTTTGTATTATTATTATTATTATTATTATTATTTATTATTTCATTTTTCTTGCTCTTTGCTTTTCACCGTCTACTTCCACTTCTACTATTTTAGTTTACATATTTTACTCAGAATATAGAATATTGTATATATTAATGAACTTTTTATTTTTTATAATTCCCGTAATGATGGCTCATTCGAATTACGACCATTATCGAAACTTGATAGCAAAACAAATCTTAGGTGAACCAAATCTATGAGGACAGCCTTAGTAGTACCTGTCGTAGGTACAGATAGTTACCCAAACACCTAGAATAAACAAATAAAGATGGCCAAGGATACGCCAGAAGAAAGTAAATGAAGATTGTTGTTTTTTCAGAAAGAGAAATTGCTCACAAAGTGTGGAAATATTTTACATACCTTCTCTCCGACCCTGAAAATGAAAGCTAGTGGATGTAACAAAAGTCTGTCTTTATCCACAATTCCAGCACTTCATGTTACAAAAGGATGTGTTTTACCCACATATCATGAAAGTATCCTAAACCAAAGAAAATATGTGCAATTTTCGATATGCTCTTAAATACCTTAACATATATACAAGAACATCCCAACAATTTGTATGTTCTATCAGGACATAAGATGATAGCGAAACAAGGTCAGCCTGACTCTCAGTGGAACAGAACCAACCTGCGGTTTTACAGACTACGTAAACTTTACAGCTGACAAGTCAGTTCACAGGATAAGAAACTGTTCCACCGTTTACTATTTTCTAATGTCCAATCAGTTAGGCCACTTCACTTAACATAACATCACGCTATCTGCTGAGTGTAAAAATTGCCGCACAAACACGTCGAAAACGAGTTATCGCATCTTTCACTCATAGGGAATATCAACAGAACCTGAGTGATCGATTGTCTCTCATCTGGGTCGATCAAATTTTGGTGACCGTAGGGATAGCTGCACAGCTGGATGCATAGGAATGAGATGATCGATATTCTGTGGATAGTTCCATATGTACGTCAGCTTCATTGGTTCTGGTTTTATTCAAAGCACTGTTTTTTGTTTTTGTTGTTTTTGTTTTTTCAGGCGGAATCATACATGTCCGTAAGATAATATCCAGACAAGTATTGGAAATTTTCCAGGTTGAATGTTCTGCTACGATATTTCCTGTGTGCATGCAGAAAGAAAGAAAGAAAGAAAGGAAGAAAGAAAGAAAGAAAGGAAGAAAGAACGAAAGAAAGAAGCCAGTAGACTGAGATAGATACCAATCGATAAACAGATCAGAGAAAGAAAGACAACCGGCACTGTTTAATGTATACGCTGGCACGCAATAGTTTTGGGCCAACTACATAAAATGATTATATGCCTTTATTTTATTAAGGAGTTAAGATTGTTTAGCGGCATTAGTTGCGTCTGTGGACCTTGAGAATTGTAAAATAAGTTGTTCCGTTTTCATAGATGTCCTGTATCCGAAGATACGCCGCTTTAAGCAGCTTGAAACTGAAAAAAGCTATGCAAAACTATTGAACCAATGAAAGACCTGGGATGATAAAGTCATGATAATATGCACATTTCTAAGTAGGACTTGTTCCATCTTATTAACATGAGTGTAAGATGACTTGGCAAGTCATTACATTTGAACATTATCTTGCTTTTTACACTAAAATCATGGCTAAAATTTCTGCTGAAATAAAGATAAAGGTTGTGACTTTAAATGGGAAGATGACTCAATGAGCGATATCAGGACAGCTGGAAATTTCCAGAAACAGTGTTCAAACCACCGAAAAGACGTTTGCTACCACTGAAAGTGTTTTCAGTGCAAAGACAACCGGAAGACTACAAACGTTAAACGAGATGAAAGAAAGATTGGGAGAGTTTCGGTAGGTAATCCAAAATTAACAGTCAGACAAGTGATGAGTGAATATAGTCTTAACAGTGAGGTTTCAGTTGATCCAATACGCAGAGTATTACGATGAATCAATTTGAATATATGTATAGCAGCAAAAAAAAAAGCATTAACCAAAAACATCAGAATAGAAGATTGAAGCGGTTAAAAGAATAGTGATTTTCTAAGCCCGGCTTAGATGTGGCAAAAGGTCGAAACTATGGGGTACCCAGTGAGGATCGAACTCACTACTCAATCGTAATTTATCTAGCAAGACAAGCTTTCTAACCATTACACCATGTCGAGGTTCCCCAATTTTCTAAGTGTAGCTTAGATGTGGCACAAGGCAGAAAGTATGGGACACTTAGTGAGGATCGAACTCACTTTTCAGTCGTAACTGATCCAGCAAGACAAGCTTGCTAACGATTGCACCACACCGAGGTACCCTGGTGATTTTCCAAGAGTAGCTTAGATGTGGCACAAAGGCCGAAAGCAGGAGGTACCAGTCGTAATTGTTCCAGTGAGACAAGCTTGTTAACCCTTACACCGCCTCGAGGTGCCTAGCGGTCAAAAGAATATCTAACAATGAGATGCTGAAAAGTGGTAAAATTTAATTTTTAGTGATGAATGCAAAATAGAGTTACATTCTAATGCAAGAAAATATGTAAGAAGACCAGTAGAAGAAAGAAACAATGCCACATCCACCACGAAGACGGTAAAATTTGGTGTTGGACATGTATTGGTGTGGGATTGCATCAAAAGCGATGACAAGAAAATTGGTAAAAGTTGATGGAAACCTATAATAGTTTACTACGGTCTAATCTTCTGCGAGACTACGATGATGGAGAAATGTTTCAGCATTACGATGCTCTTTGCCACACATCATGTGCAACGAAAAAGTTTCTTGCGGATCAAGTTGTTCAACTTTTGAAAGACTGGTCAGTTGAAAGATTGAACCATTATGATGGGAACTGAAGAAACAAGTGCTCCAACGAAAATTACACAATCTCCAAAATGTTTGTGATTAATGCCAAGAAGATTGTGAAAAAATTCCTAATGAGAAAATCTAGACCTTGTTCCATTCAGGGCCATATCAAATTGAGGCAATTATTCGAATCAAAGACCGCAACACTAATTACTAACTCCATACTTTGACATTTTGTACTTTCTATAATGCTTTTTACAAAAAAACCGTTAGTCTGAATGTAGATATTACCTAGATGTGTTATACAATAAGTAAGTGTTTTTTATCGTGGGGTTAATTTTTAAAAGTAGGAGGAAAGAATAATGATTAATATTGTTTCAAATTATATGAATTGTTTCATTGACAAGAACATTAGTAAATAGGTTTTCAACATCTAATGATGTTAATATTTCATTGCATGATGTTTGAGAGTGACGGAGTTGTAAGAATTCATTAATAGAATTAATATTATATTTGGTGGGTAAATTTGGTATGATTAATTGATTTAGAGTTTTCTTTTAACTAATTGGTATATAGATGTAGTAACTTGTGATATGGTAGGACGGAATTGGTTCCATGGTTTATGAATTATGATAACAACCATACATATCAACCAAAATGACTTTGAATTTTAAATGATCTTATTTCTGCGTTATTCAAAGATAAAGATTATTTACGTTTTTTTTATTATTGAAAAGTAATGTTTTTCTTCAGTTCTGTAAATTTAGCCATGTCATTGAGGATAGATTGTGTAGTATTCATACTTATTTAATATACAATAGCAAATAGATTTATCAGCTTTTCTAATTATAATATTTGGCTTTTTTGTGATTTTGTCATGATAGAAAAATAAAAAGTTTATCATTTTAAAAAAATAGAAAACTAAAAGTTGACAAACCATTTTGGTTTGCCATAAAGAATTAAAAATAAAAAGGTAAAAAAAAGAAATAAAAGAGGCCAAAAGGTTATCATTCCTCAGTGTAGGTGAAGAAAAAGGGATAGTCAAAATGAGTTACACCTGTGAACCAATCAGAAATCAAGAAAAAATTCTGAAATTCCTTTGTCTTGAAAAAGTGTAAAAACCCAGAGAGACGACCAAGCAAAAGGTACTAGAGAGTCGATGAAATAATTTCCGTTTTCTCATGCCGCCCTACATTATCAGTAATAGTACACCTAAAAATCCCAGACTCGAAAGGATTACTACTATCAACGAGATACATACAAACATACACATTTACAAGGAGACACTCTCTCTCTCTCTCTCTCTCTCTCTCTCTCTCTCTCTCTCTCTCTCTCTCTCTCTCTAGCTTATACTAAAGGACTTAGACGTACAACACGAGAACTTTCTGAAAATAAACTTACGAATTTTTTAAATATTGTATATTTTATTTTCAGTACATGCAAAATATATCTTTATACTAATTATCTTTGCATTCATTTTTAAGGCTAAAAATTGGTGTATATTGGGATTAAAGACCTTATCCGAAGATAACGACCTGTAAACACGTAGGGTAATGGATAGCGGATTGGGGAATCGGAAAGCCGAGTTCGAATTCCAGTTGGATCCATTACATTCACTTACGTGCTAATACCCTTGGGAAAGGTATGGATCCTCTTCTTCTCAAGCTATGGATAAATAGCAGGACAGACCGGTTCTATAGCCTTGGATGGCAACTGCTCTACTGCAGAAAGAAATGGTAACTTACCGCGGGAAAAAAATCTGCCTCGTCAGTCATGTACATGATCGCCTAATCGTGTATCACGCATGGCACATATTGTGATGTATTTCAATTTCAGTTTTTTCTTCTAAATCTTGAAAATGTCCTATTTTTCATTATCGTCTTTAAAAGATTTACGTATTAAAAGATAATTTATTTGAAAAAATAAATTTTAATGATTCGACCAAATAATTAGAAACATTTAGCGTGACTTTTTAGGTTGAACTAACAAACCAACCAACAAATCCGATGACATTGGTATTTATATAAATAAATTAGATAAAAATAATATTTTTATCTAATTTATTTATATAAATGTGACTTTTGCAGCAATTCTGAGATGTAATATACAGGTTTTTACTTCGCAACATTATATTTTTGTTTGGAATTGTTAGGGCAGTGTCCGATCTACTATGAAACTAATGAAGCTTAAGTTTCGGGACCCTAATTCCAGAGGGGCCCTTAAGCAGCTTTTTTTCATGAGTGAATTTTTCAACAAAATCGATGTTTTTTTAGTGCTGCTTATTAAAATAAGGCAATTTAGTGATAGAATCATAAGCCAAGGGGTTGGAGTAGCTCTAGGAATCTTTCTACTCGGGTTTTTGTTAAACGTCAAAATTCGGAGTGTCAGGATTCAATACAATAACATAAAATATTGTTGCAGGACTGCTCATAATTCGGCCATTTAGAATAATCCCACGACTTTCATTGAAAGAATAAAATCCAGAAGATAAATAAAACCGACTGCAGTGATTACTGAATGACTATTGAGTGGAACTATCCAGTCGAATTAGTGTGAATTATTGTGCGTCGATGATTTGGGTTTTAATTTAGGATTTACCGGACGTTAAACCGAGCTGCACAACTAACAAGGTATTCACTGAAATGGTTAATTATCTTTGGTTGACTTTTACTTCTTTGTTCTCGTTAAGTATTTATTTGGGGTTGTAATTAAATATTGTTTGACATTGAAGTCTTGAGTTATACTTACTTATTAACGGCCACTGTAAACTATTGTTGACTGAAATGCCTCTTATGTTTAAAATTAATAAATTTATAATTAAGTTTATAATTAACATAATAATTAGTTTAATTGTGCGAAATATGTTACATATTTCATAAGATATTTTAGTGGACATGACATAGCTAATGCAGTAATACCTATTTCACATGGTTTCAATTTCACAATTTTCTTGCGAAGGGGATCCCATATCTATTCAAGCTTCAGGAATCCCAAAATTTGTTAAGAGATATTAATTAATTCTTGTTTATTAATTAATTCTAATATTTTGCACGTTTGTAATAACAAATTAAGAATCGTCAAAACTAAAGTAATTCATTACAAAAAATGCTTCAAAGCTTATATTCGAGTTTCGGAAATCAATTACTGGTAAATATTTTGCATTTATATTTTTTAATTTTTTCGTATAATTAAAAGTTGTAAATACATTGCTGAATCTACAAACCATATGAAAGGGACTATTGATCTGGTATAATGACAGAAAAGGGCCGGAAAACTGTTCTGTTATGAATCTACAAACCATATGAAAGGGAATCTTGATGTGGTATAACGACAGAAAAGGGCCCGAAAATTGTTCTGTTCTGAATCTACAAACCATATGAAAGGGAATAATTATCTGGTATAACGACAGAAAAGGGCCCGAAAACTGTTCTGTTCTGAATCTACAAACCATATGAAAGGGAATAATTATCTGGTATAACGACAGAAAAGGGCCTGAAAACTGTTCTGTTCTGAATCTACAAACCATATGAAAGGGAATAATTATCTGGTATAACGACAGAAAAGGGCCCGAAAACTGTTCTGTTCTGAATCTACAAACCATATGAAAGGGAATAATTATCTGGTATAACGACAGAAAAGGGCCTGAAAACTGTTCTGTTCTGAATCTACAAACCATATGAAAGGGAATAATTATCTGGTATAACGACAGAAAAGGGCCTGAAAACTGTTCTGTTCTGAATCTACAAACCATATGAAAAGGAATAATAATCTGATATAACGACAGAAAAGGGCCCGAAAATTGTTCTGTTCTGAATCTACAAACCATATGAAAGGGAATAATTATCTGGTATAACGACAGAAAAGGGCCCGAAAACTGTTCCGTTCTGAATCTACAAACCATATGAAAGGGAATCTTGATCTGGTATAACGACAGAAAAGGGCCTGAAAACTGTTCTGTTCTGAATCTACAAACCATATGAAAAGGAATAATAATCTGATATAACGACAGAAAAGGGCCCGAAAATTGTTCTGTTCTGAATCTACAAACCATATGAAAGGGAATAATTATCTGGTATAACGACAGAAAAGGGCCTGAAAACTGTTCTGTTCTGAATCTACAAACCATATGAAAGGGAATCTTGATCTGGTATAACGACAGAAAAGGGCCCGAAAACTGTTCTGTTCTGAATCTACAAACCATATGAAAGGGAATATTGATCTGGTATAACGACAGAAAAGAGCCCGAAAACTGTTCTGTTCTGAATCTACAAACCATATGAAAGGGAATATTGATCTGGTATAACGACAGAAAAGAGCTCAAAAACTGTTCTGTTCTGAATCTACAAACCATATGAAAAGGAATAATTATCTGGTATAACGGCAGAAAAGGGCCTGAAAACTGTCCTGTTCTGAATCTACAAACCATATGAAAGGGAATATTGATGTGGTATAACGACAGAAAAGAGCCCGAAAACTGTTCTATTCTGAATCTACAAACCATATGAAAGGGAATATTGATGTGGTATAACGACAGAAAAGAGCCCGAAAACTGTTCTGTTCTGAATCTACAAAACATATGAAAGGGAATATTGATGTGGTATAAGGACAGAAAAGACCCCGAAAACTGTTCTGTTCTGAATCTACAAACCATATGAAAGGGAATAATTATCTAGTATAACGACAGAAAAGGGCCTGACAACTGTTCTGTTCTGAATCTACAAACCATATGAAAGGGAATAATTATCTGATATAACGACAGAAAAGGGCCCGAAAATTGTTCCGTTCTGAATCTATAAACCATGTGAAAGGGAATAATTATTTGGTATAACGACAGAAAAGGGCCTGAAAACTGTTCTGTTCTGAATCTACAAACATATATGAAAGGGAATAATTATCTGATATAACGACAGAAAAGAGCCCGAAATCTGTTCTGTTCTGAATCTACAAAACATATGAAAGGGAATATTGATGTGGTATAAGGACAGAAAAGACCCCGAAAACTGTTCTGTTCTGAATCTACAAACCATATGAAAGGGAATATTGATGTGGTATAACGACAGAAAAGAGCTCGAAAACTCTTATTTCAGAGAACATTTATTATAACCAAAAATTTCAAAAGATTTCCAAAGATAAAAGTGAAATCAACGACTTAGGTTACAATGAAAATTAACAGCATCCGAAGCCTGAAACGAATCCAGGTTTTCTTAAAATGTCAAAGTAGTTAAGCTTCATTTTGTAGCAAACTGATGTTTAGAATCGGTAACGTACTATATTTTAAAGACTCCAAAGAAAAAAGAATGACTTCCATAAATTTAAGGTTTTGGTTAGGAATAAAAAATATTGTTGAAGTTGAAAATACTCAATCAAGCAAACCTATAAAAATTGAAGCAAAAATAGGCGTAGAAGTAGATTAACCTAACGATGCTAGTAATATATTAGAAATACAGAAGGAACCGAAAAATTCAGAATTATCTTTTGACATAGGAACACTACAAAATGAAAATACGAGGGTCGTCCAAAATGTTCTAAGCCTCATCCAGGCAGACGAGGCATCGTTGAACATTTTTGTTGGGGCAACACACTACCATTTATAAAACTAGAAAAACTAATCCAGATGTCTGTCTTAATGTCTGTGCATGTGAGGCCCGTACAAACGTGAGAGGTGTGCGACAAATCTAAAAATCGACAAAACAGAGGTCCGAACAGTTATAAATTATCTGCAAAAGAAAGGCATAACAACCAAGGAAATCTATGAGGAGACGGCACAGACATTTACTGAGGACTCCCCTTTCTATGCAACTGTGAAGAAGTGGGCTGCGAAATTCAAGCGGGGCTAGGACAGCATAAAAGATTACCTTCGGTCAAGTCATCCAAAAACTTCAACCACTGATGAACAAGTTGATGGTATTCACTGTATGATTTTGGATGACAAACGGCTTGCTGTCCAGCAGATAACTAAGTCCATAGGCATTAGTTCAGTCCATACCGTTTTAATTGAGATCTTGGGGTGAGCAAGCTGTCTGGAAGATGGGTCCAAAGAATGCTGACACCAGAGCAGAAGCTGAAAAATGTTAATATTTCCAGGATACTTCTGATTCACTTCCAGGTTGACCCGTAGACTAGTAACTCAAGATGAAACCTGGGTTCACCATTTCCAACCTGAATCAAAGATTCAAAACAAACAGTGGAAACACTCTGGTTCTCCACCCACGAAGAAGTTCAAACAGGCAGCGTATGTTGGCAAGGTGATGACTTCTGTGTTTCGGGATTCTGAAGGCGTAATCGTGATAGACTAGCTGGAAAGGGAAAAACTATTAATGGACAGTACTATGTATCAGAATTAAAACAACCAAAGGAAGCAATCAAGTCTAAGGGGGAGGTGTGCTCTTGTTCCAGGATAACGCGCTCATTCACACTGCTCAGGTTGCAGTAGCTGAAATAGCCATTTGCGGTTTTGAATTTACACTCCTTACTCACCAGACTTTAGCTCCAACTGACTTCTTCTTGATCCCCGCCTTCGTGGTCGCCATTTTGGAAAAAATGATGATATCATATATGCTGTGGAGGTGTTTTTGGAAGACCAGGACGCCACCTTCTTCCGTGATGGGACTACAGTGCTTAAGTATCGTTGGGTCAAGTGCATTGATGTCAAGTGGAGACGATATTGAAAAATAGGGAAAAACTGTCTTGTTTCTCCAACTCCTTCTGGGTGAGTCATACAACTTTTTGAACGACCTCCGTATACAATGAGCGAATTTGAGGATGTAGTCAAACGAGATCCGGATAAACACCCTTCCTAGTTTCCTGAAGATATCACAAAATGTTCATTTTATGTCAGTCTTCTAAACATTCAATTAGGAAATGATAAAACTTTTCCCAGGGATTGGTTCGTACGGAGCAAATGTAAGCAGTCATTGGTTTGCTTTCCATGTCGGTCATTTAGTAAATTACCATTGACGACTTTTTTCCGTCCTGGCCTTAATTCCAAGCTATCCTTCTATCAACAAAAAAAAAACGAAGTTATATGAGAAAATTCCCGCTTATGAGAACAATATAAGACACAAAATATGTGACGTATAATGGTGAAACAATATTTCATTCTGTATCTATTCTTGCAGTAGGTGTGCATATTAAATTCACGTTGTGGTCGTCCAAATGTTACGGCACGGCTCTTCGTGTGACTAAAAGCGGCGGTAACAATATTTTCCTACTATAAATGACGGGTATATATTTTTGTATGGTGATTTTCTAAGCGTCAGACCGAAAGTACAGGGCACTCAGTGAGGTTCGATCTCGCTATTCAGTCATAACTGTTCTAGAGCGACAAGCCTACTAACCATTACACCACGTTGACGTTCCCATATTATTAATAATAAGCCTTTATCCCATACCTTGTCGAAGACCTTTGAGATATCTAGTGATGTGGTCCTCGTGGTGTGTTTGTCGTCAAGAGCCTCACTGATTTTATGAGTGATGACAGTTAGGACGTCGGCAGTGGATTGTGCTGACCGAAACCCATACTGCACGTCGCTGAAGAGGTTGTTCTTTTCTAGGTGCTCGACGACCTTCTTATTGATTATGGCCTCAAAAAGCTTACTGGTGATAATGAAGAGATTGTGGGCCTGTACTGGGAAGGGGAAGATCGCACACTTGCGTTCTTGAAAACCGCGCATACGCTTGACACTTTCCACAGGCTTGGGAAGGATTTCTCCTTCAAGCAGCGGTTGAATAACTTTGCTAGAATTGGGTATAATTCCGGGTTGATATTCTTTAGGACACCCACTGGAATTTTGTCTAGAGCAGTGGCTTTCTTAGAGTCAAGACATTTGATAAGTCTAGAGACTTCTCGCGCTGTGATGGTAATTGTTATGGGACCTTACCTATAACGACAGAGTGAACTCTTCCTGACACTATAATTACTGCGCCTCTCAAGAGAGAGGGAGGAGATGGAATCGAGTCGAGCCAATAGTAGTTCACTCCAAACCAGACTGACAGTCATAACACTTTCCACATCTTGTATTATTATTATTCTGTGTAGTATATCTTTGTTATTTCTACTTTTGTGTTCGTGTTGTTCTTCCTTGGTCCTAACCTTGGTCCATAACAGTAATATTACTGAGATTGTGCTCAGTGAGACGTAGGAACTTGTGGAGGGATGGTCTTTGTCATCTAACGTTGAGTTAGAGGCTAAGATGGAGGTGAAGAGGTTCGCTTTATCTGTCGAGGAAGAGAATACTTCGAGGCTATTTATAATTGTGGGCACGGCCGCTTTATCTCTTGCTAACATCTTTTATACAAAATATTTCAATGGTACACATGCGCGTGTGTTTGGTATGCAGTGAATGTACAAATAAATTACAAAGAATTCGAAGACTGGCTCCGATAGAAATCTACAGGCAAACACTCAGCTAAAGCACCGAAACTTTTACTGACATTACTTACTTAATGTGATTTTTAATATACAGTTTTAATTTAATACTAGACCGCCTGTGACCCGTTGGGTCAACCTTGTTGTATTGACTGTTTACATTTAGTTTCATGAAGAGTTTGTGAAAGTAGAGATATTTTAAAAATACATTTATTTGCAGTTTTTGAAGTTGCTTTCAACATTTAAAAAAGTGCCTGTTTGAAGTTGAACAACAAGAGCTAGGAATGTCAAAATTCGAAGTGTTGGAATTCGATACAATAACAAAATATTGTTACGAGGCTGCGCGTAATTGGGCAGTTTAGAAAAATATTTTCATTGAAAGAATAAAATTCAGTAGAAAAGACAACGTAGTTTCACAAATGAACTTTAGATTAATATAACGACAAAAATACAGGTAATTGGTCATAGATTGGAAAGTAATGAATTTTTGTTTGGGTTAATAAAATTATGAAATAAAATATAAATTCTCTTTGTGTACGTATGTGCGAAACAATGAAATGTTGTTATATGCGTGTTTGTGTTAAAAAGTCAACATGTGTGTGTGTGGTTCATAGTAAAGAGGATACAAGAGATATAATTTGTTTCTTCCTGTGGACGGTGTTGCCTGAAGCGGTCTCTTTGAAGTTTGTCAGCGCTGTCGCTTTTAGCTTGCGGTCGTGAAGTTAAGAAGCGAGAGTGGCGTGGACCTTTGATGACAGCTGTGCGTATGGTATTTGGGACCGAATTTCGTGTTTTATACACTTTCTCGTAAGAAAATCGGCTCTATCCCCCACTTTCTACACGATAATAAATTTATATCTTTCTTTTCCCAACTCTCTATATATGATCCTTTCTATCTTTCTTTTCCCCACTCTCTATAGTTTTATATAGTAATAAGATTAGTAGCTGTTATTTAATAAATAAGTTTACTCCTAATTAATGAATATTCATTAATTAAAAATTGAAAATATTAATTAACCATGGGTACATTTCTTACACTTCCCACCTAAAGTTACAAAGATCTATGTCGAGTGGCACTAAGTCAGATAATTTATGGTTACATAAGGCCAAGGGACTCAGACTCACTCCTTGGTAATCAAGAAAAGTAATAAAGATTATTAAATATAACGCATCATGAATGAAAATTATAATGTTGTGACTCTAATGACTGCAATTAAAAATTAAATATTTAAAGAATTCATTACGGAAAAGAATATAATTAAACAATATAATATTAAACAAGATGCAAGAGAATAAGTCAATAGCAATATACTAAAAAATACTTTCGAGAATTAGAGAACATTTCTTTTTGCATTATTTGTAAAATGCAAATAATAATATAGGGAACATGTTAAAGTTAATATAACAGTTGTTCACTGCCAATTAGTTATGAATCTAGAGCTTTACTCCTCCTTTTTCGACTTGATCTGAGTAAAGGTAGAGAATAACAAAAGGAGTCGGGGACTTACTAGAGCGGCAGAAGGTGAATAAAGTTTGTACATACAAAGCCAAATTATGTTCTTGTAGAAAGTCATTTTGTTAAGCAAGCAACGTAGCGATTGTCTTCAAACGGGAGAAATGCGAATACAAGATATAGAACACAAATTATTTGAAGCAATTTAAATCTAAGAGAGGACTGCAGCGTTAGCATCTTATTGCATGTCGGAGATTAAGAAAGATAAATTTGACGCGTTATGGTGCAAATACTGGCTAGTGGTATTTATGATTGAACAGAAAATTTTCCTCTTTTCTGGTGGATGAAGAAAATTGTATTCACTTTCTGATTGGTTTAAAAAAGATGACTAAACGAAATTAAATTTCTTCTACGTTGTGATCTTACTTTTTGCACAGAATTTTTATTCGCACAAAAGATAACATAAACTGTCAAAAAGTATAGTGCAAGTAATCCATTTTGTTTTAGTCGCAAGATTCCTACAACTAATTACATTTCTGTTACAAGCAATTCTCACTTTTAGTCCCATTTCTAAATGAAAAAAGGTAAATATTGTTACAGGATACTGGTTGTGCTTAAGTTAGAAAACACATATCTCCTGGTATATATTTCCCCACAATAATAATGGTGTACTTGGAATGTGAGTCCGGGTATTAAAATATGGTAATACCAAAACCTTATATATAAACAAACGATAAATAAGTATTAACAAAACAAAGGTATACATAGACAATAGAAGATTGTTGTGTGTGAGAAAACAATGAACATGAATGAAGAAAACATTTAAACTAGTGAATTGTTTTTGTGTGTAGGAGAAAGTCCTAGAGAAAAGTGTAAGGTGCGTACGTGCGCGCTCTCCTGTGGGGAAAACATTTCTCTCGTTCGACCTATATCTTACCGTCCCTGAATGAAATAGGATAAAGAGGATGACAGAGAATGTGACTTCCTATTCATAGGCTTAGGGAGCAGCATTTTTAGGGAAGTAAGTGTGGTAACTCCACAATATATACTATTTATGCAAGTGTCTTTATTTAACAGTAACTAATGACGTCAACAAGGTTCACCATTTTTATTATGTTACTTTTGTTATAATAATCTAAAAACCTTTTTTGTTTGAAGTTTTATCCGATATTTTATATATGTATTTTTACGGTGGTAGAGGGAATGACATCATCAGCCCACAACGGAATTATAAAATTAAAAATAAAATCATATATGAGATATAACGAAATAAGTATACATAAAAACGATAAAATGCTTTAGTATACATTTCAGAGAAATGCTTGTATATTTTAAAGAACATATATGTATACAGAAATAAAGAAGTTTTGCTATTCTTTTTATCCGAGAACTGTCCAGGATTTCTGCTCCCTTCGGCAATTGAAAAATAAAAATAAAGTTCTGATTTTTGTTTCTTTTGGCGGTAAAACCTTTGTTCTGATGCATCCTCGGAATATTCTATATTTTATTTAACTATTTTCTTAATGTAACTTTTTCTTTCTTTACTGTAAATTACCATTCTTATCTGTATTTTAAAGTATTTTTATTGCTTAACTTTTAATGTTGCTTTTATTATTAATTATTTTGGTTTCCGACTGCTATATAGTCTAATAATAAAGGTAGGAGATTATTTAGTAATTTATTTGTTACTATCACTACATAATATTTATTGATTATTTGTACTCATTAAGCGAATCAGTTACTGAAAGCGCCGTGTTCAATATTAATCTCTCTATAGAAATCATTTAAACCTGTGTCAAGGTAATTTTCAACTTGGCGACATTATTTTACATATCACTTCAATTCCGTTCTTTCTGATTTCACTGCACAACAGTGCCGAATATTAGTTTGAGTTTTGTCTTTAATCAAACTCCCTATAAGCAGAAATAAGTACTTGACTATTTTAAAAAAGAAAATACTAAATCTAAGCAAAAAAAAGAGAGTTGTACAACTACAAAATACCAGTGAAAATACATATATTGCCTCGGTAAATATGATCTTAACAACTTTAACAGAATATTACAATAACAATGGTATATATTAATGCAGATAATTATTTAAAGAAGTATGAGGATACAAATGAAAAGTTTTTCAATATCACTGAACCAGACGTTAAACACATGAGAACGTTATAGCCTTCAATATCTTGCCTTTCTTTTTAGCTTTCTTTCTTTCTCCCCCCCCTCTCTCTCTCACACACACACACACACACACACACACACACACAAACTGAAACCAGAAACTGTCTCTGATGTGTCATCTCCGTCTTTCGACACGATCAAAACCGAATAGCCCATTATTTTATGAGGTAATGTCAGGCCGTAACGTACGAGCTAACTAAGGAACTAGGAAACAAGCAAAATTAAAATGCCTGGATATATTGTACTTTTGGGGCCAATCATGACTGAGAAATAGTTTTAAAACTTCAACCAAAATACAACGTTGTATTTTGGTTGGTTCAAATTGAATTATTTCGCCGTAACCATTTATTTTGATTGCATTTAATTTTAATATTTATACTTTAAAACTGAGTATTTTGGCTCCAGTGAGTTCGAATGAGCTCAAGGCAATCAAGTTGAATGGTTTTAAATACAAATGGAAACCTTCTGATTTTGTTACATAAGTATTCGAAGATGGGATCAAAGATGGCGCGTTTTGTACAATGCAGATATCTCTATTTGATGTAAGAATTTATTTTTTTCAAAAACAGAATCAAGCCCACTTTCGTTCATGTTCAGAATTCTAATTCATCACAGTAGTTTACTTGGCCCATTTACTACTAAGATAATTTCGTATATCATAGAATTACATTACACGGAGACACAAAAAAAGAAGTACAGAAAAGAAGGGTAGACAACATATACAATCAAAATGAGATCATATTTTCTCATTTGTGCTTATTTGTCTGTATTTATAGTAAAATTATTTATTACGTCTAAATCAAGTTCCAAATTCACTTGACAATAAGGTTCAAAGGACAGGATTTTAATTTTGCTTTCAGTACCGTTAATCATGTTATCCTTCTCAAGTTTGGATTCTTGTTCAGAGTCACTTTGCAATCAACATTATGATTAGAAGAAAAAACATGACTGTTATATAGAAACATACGTATAGGGTGTTCTGTTGTTTTTTCTTTCTTTTACCTTTTTTTTTTTGATGACCCCTTAAATCCGTTTACGATTATGAAATAAAAAAATTGGAATTTGATTTTCAGTATTATTTCCAGCATTTTTCTTTTAGTTTTCCTTCTGCGTTCTGCTTTTATGCTACTATTCACAAAGAATTATGAGTCGAAGACGGAAATAAACACCAAGACAGTCAATCATCAAATCACAAAAAAATGGTTTCTGAGTTGGAGGATCCGCGCATCCGGTTAATAAATTAATCCTTTGAAAATAAATATTTAACATTTTTCAACCAATGGGTCACGTTCACGTCAACAACAACAAAAAAATGCTTCGTGATCCCTTTGAAGAATATTTAAATAAAGTCTATAGACGGACAAAATTAGTAAGGAGAAGGAGCGGCAACTGACTGTGTCGTTGCAGATCTGGTCACTGATTGTTGCTGACGAGCCGTTTTATCGTTATCTGACAGCCGTTGCTCGGCTCACGAATCCTATCTGAGTTTTGCACGAGAATGTATTCAGTAGCCCTGACTCCATTTCCAGGTCATTTAAAGTTCAACCGCGCGGGCGTAATAGAGAGCACATCACGTAACTTGTCATATCCAATCAGGTTCCAGAAACCACCTATTTAATTTGGAGCTGTGTTTGCACAGAATTGTAAAAAAAAGAGGTTTTCGTATCTACTGAATGTAGTATGATTTACTTGTAGGCGTCTCTTACTTGTTTGTGCTTCACTTATTGGTCGTAAAATATAGGAGTTTGTATCCTATAAAAACATAGCAGAAGTACCAGAAAGGATGCAGCAGCAATAGTCAATGCATTAACGCATGGTTGTATTGGAATTTAATTTGAGAACCACTACTACAATGTTTTACAAGTTCACGTTCTACCCTCTTTTCTGATCTTTGACCCGAATTTCACCCCTGCTTTCAAATCCGGCTCCCAATGCCTTAATCCTTATCAGAGATAATATATTTTCTGACGAACGACAGAGCTGGAAAATATAAAAAGGATTTTGACCACCCCTGTCCTGACCATGGTACCATAAAATCGTGAGGTAATACTTACAACTTGTCGGACCCTTGCTCCGTAAAACCAGCTCCCAAACCTTTGATTCTGACCAGAGATAAGAATATATTTTCTGGCGAATGAAATGTCCGGGAAAGTGTATAACAATTTTGGAGGCAAAGTTCTGTACCTTCTAAATGTCGATAAATATGGAGAATATGCGCCTCTTTGGCAGTGAGTATTTGACATGGTCTGTGATAATATCAGATCGGCGACAGTAACACCAGTCATCTTCGGAACCCGTTTCAAGGAAGAAATCTACATGCAGGACTCTAAAGACAGAATGTCGGCCATCTACTAAAGCTTATCGAGATCTGCTTCTTAGGACCTTGATATTCCCGTCGTCGGCCTACGAACTCACTCAACTATAAACTACGGATCTTCCAATTGTTTCCCTCCTCAGCAAGAGCGTTGAAGAAATTTTATGTGAGTGTTAATCCCTTAAGAACAATTTACTTGCTTAAAGAACGCTCAGAGAAATATTTTGAGCAAGCCTTTACATGAACACTTTTTCTTCCTTTAAGTTAAAGGAATTTTCTTCTCCCTTTCTTTCTTTCATATTTTGTATATATCCCTTTACCTTTTTCTGTGTATGTAAAACATTTTCTTCTATTTTTACACTTCGAGCAGGAGTTTGAGTCTTTATTCTTCCGCCTAAAAGAGAGAATTGTCCGCTCTAAACTTTCAAGCCGTTGTTGCTTTTGTTGGGATTGCTATGAGTTTGATTTTGTTATCAGAAGGTTAAAACATTCAGATGGCTAGATTATGGACATGTTCACCACAACAATACAAAATACGGGCATTCAAAACGAATCAATCACAATGCAATCGAATAAGAAACAACGGTAATTTAAGTTTCAATAAAAACAACAGACATTTATGTACAATTTATATACAATTAGAGAACTTGTAGTTTGTTAATTCAAGAATTGACCATGTATAAATTTGATGTCTTATTGATTTACAGTTCGTAATTGTTCATGTGTTAAAGAACCGGTCAAATGGAGTAAAATGGAAAATATTACTCATACAGAAATTAGTGTAGTTTGTGTGCGTGATTAAAGTAGAGTATAAATGTCTTAAATTTTCCAGAGTTGTTTACCTTGTGTTGTAAAAAGAGTTTGAGAGGAAGTGAAACAAGGCTGAGTCCATATAGCTTGAGTGAAGCTTTATTCCACTAGAAATCTACTCCGGTAGCGAACCGTAAGAAGAAAATGGCCGACTGCCTCGTAAAGAGAGAAAGACGAAAACGGGGGAATCAATCAGTCCTGGAAAGTCAGGGAAAGATTAGAGAATTCCTTTATTTTCACCACATTCTCCGCCACTTAAAAAAAAGTTCAGGTTTGTACGTTCTTCTGACAAGGGGTGGTTTCTATGGGTGTCTCTGCTCAAACTGAAAGTAGAGAAAGGAGACAAACAGATGTTCAAAGCTGATAATTTTCAGCTAAATACGGAGGTTTTCGACGAATTCTAGAAGAGCGTCGAAGATTCGATACATCAGCGTCTTCTGAAGAGTTCCTCTGGAAGCTATCCAAGGGCAGAGGATGGGGAGATGTAGGAGTGGAATTTACAGTGTGGTGGTTTTCGGGGGCAGCTGAATCGTCAATAACAGTATTTTCCAGAGCACTCGGCAGAGGAGGAGGAGTAGGAGTGTTAGACTGGATAGGGGCGTCCATTAGATCAAGTTCTGTGTGTGAACCGTTTGGTTTGCCATCCAATGGTGCAATGTGGCGTAGAGACACTGTCGTTTCTCGTCCGTTGTTAAGTCGCACGTGAGCGTAGTTCGGATTGACTTCGAGTATGTCAACTGTCTCAACTAAAGGCTCATATTTACTCCCGCGTACATGGCGCCTCAGGAGCGCCGATTTTGATTTTGTTAACCATGTTGGTATGGAATCACCAGAAGCTGATTTCCTTTGGAAATTAAACAAACGTTCATGAGGAGTACAGTTCGAGGCAGTGGAAAGCAATGAGCGAATGCAGTGGAGTGCTACATCTAGAACCTTTTCCCAACTAGCAACTGGGAGATTACTAGACCGTAGAGCCAGGCTCACCGTTTGCCAGATGATGCCATTGTACCTCTCTGCTTGTCCATTGCCCTGTGAATTAAAGGCAGTTGTTCGGCTGGTAGCAATGCGTCGAGAAAGTAGAAACGCCTTTAATTCGTCCGACATGAAAGCTGTACCACGATCAGAGTGCACAAAAGAAGGGTTTCCAAAAATGGAAAATAAACTAGTTAGATGTTTCTTGACAGTCGCTGCTGAGACATCAGCACAAGGGTAAGCGAAAGGAAAACGGGAGTATTCGTCAACCACAGTAAGTATGAACCGATTGCGAGAATTTGAAGGTAAAGGTCCCTTGAAGTTTATACTTAATCTTTCAAGGGGTTGACTTGCTTTTATGAGTGTTTGAGGGGGCATTTTAATGAATCTAGGCTTTATCTCGGAACACACCTGGCATGACCTGGTTACTGCTCTTACATCTTCTACAGAGAATGGCATATTTTTACTTCTGACGAAATGCAGCATTCTTGTTACCCCAGGGTGACATAAATCTTTGTGCAAGATATGTAGTTTGTTAACAGAGATGGTAGAAGAGCAAATTCGTGATAAAGCGTCCGCAGCAGCATTTTGTTTTCCCGGACGATATACTATGTCGTAACTGAAACAGGCAAGTTCTAATTTCCATCTTGTGATCTTCTCGTTTTTTATCTTGTTTTTACTTTTAAGATTGAACATGAAGGAGACAGATTTCTGATCTGTGATAAGATTAAAATGTCTCCCGAGTAATAAGTGTCTCCACTTTCGAATCGCTTCCACAATTGCACAGGCCTCCTTTTCAACTGATGAGTGCTTTTGCTCGGCAGAAGTTAAAGTTCTTAAAAAAAAAGCTACAGGCCGACGGTTTTGGGTTAGAGAGGCAGCAATAGCATGTTCCGAAGCATCAGTCTCAATCTCAAAAGGTAGAGTAGAGTCTATAGCCACCAGGCACGATTTTGCGATCTCCTCCTTTAGATGCTTGAAGGCATCCGTTTGTTCTTTAGCGAGAGGAAAATGAGCAACTCTGGTTAAGGGATGTAATTTTTCTGAGAAATTTGATATCCACCTAGAATAGTGAGAGAACATCCCCATTGCTCGTCGGAGAGAGGTATGGTCTTGAGGTACTGGCAGATCCACCAATCCTTTGAGTCTGTCAGGGTCAGGTTTTACTGAACCCATGCTTATAGTATACCCAAGCAAGTCCATCGAACTAAGTGAATAATGACATTTGCTTTTATTCAGTGTTAGGCCGTACTTTGCCACACTATTCATAAATTTCTTTAGATTGTTGTCATGTTCTGCCTGGTTATGACCACAGATAGTAACGTTGTCGATATAGGCGTAGGTTCCTCGGAGGTCTTCTCGCCTGATAATGTCATCAATGACTCGCTGGAAATTGCTACTCCATTGGTCACTCCAAAAGGGATTCGACAACATTGATACAGAGACCCAGCAGCTTCGAAGGCAGTATATTTTCGTTCTTCTGGCTTGATGGCAACCTGGTGATAGGCACTGGTTAGATCAAGAGTTCCTTTATTTTCACCACACCTTGGATTGTTCTGTGTTTATCTTTTGCTAAGTACAATTTCTATTTTGGTAGTGTGTAAGAACACTTTTCTTAGAAAGTTGTAAGTGAAGTTTGAGAGAATAATGTTGATATTTGAGTCAGGAGTTAACGCGCGAAAAGTTCCTTAGGTCAGTATAGTGACACGCGTGAATCCGTTTGGCATATATCTGAGGCTAAGTGGCTGACTGGTGAATTGGGTCGAGATGGTCCTTTTTATTTGTTTTTCGAATCCAAGATAGGCTCCAGAGAATTGTGCGCGAAAATAGGTTTTAGACAATTGTTACACATTTTGGTGTTGTCTCAACCAATGAAAAGTCGAGATTTGCAATGTGAGGTGTTGGTTGGCTAAAACTGGTTTTGATAGAAGAGTGCATTTTATTCGGGGGTGAGTAGAAAATATGGACGATCCCATCACTTTTATCGATTCTTTCACCTTTAACTTTAACCCTTTCATGTGGGAAAGCCGAGACAAATTTCCCACAGTAGGCTTATAAATGTGTAAAATAGATTCTGGCGAGAAAAATTCTAGAGCATGACAAAGTGATACAACTTTCCTAGCAAGAGACCTAGCAATTGTTTCAATATAATGTTCCCACTTCATGTCAGCGAAAACGTTAACCCGAGAAGCTCGATGAGGTACTCTCCTAGAGGTTAGCATCAGTCATGCTGCTAGAAAGCAAAACAGATTTTCACAAACGATGAAAAAAAAGAGAGAGCAGCTTCGTTTTTAAGGTGTTAAAATTAACAAGCCATTCCTTGCCTCAATTAAAAACAGGTTGTTGTTATTTCCGGTTATATGAGAAATATAACAGGGAAATGCCTCATTGTAAAGTGGTGGTTAACAAGCTAGTCCACTGAACTAAATTATTACAGACTACTTTGCAGTGTGGAATATTCGATGGATAAGTTTAAAAACTAACCTTTAAATTTCTAAAATAAGCTTCTGTTTACTAAATACCTGTAGGTAGTGTAGTACTCCGCAGATCAGTGTCTTGAAATTGCTTGCTAACTATCTGAAAATTTATATTTTATATTTTTCTTCATAAAAAATTTTTCAAATGAAGTGGAATTAAAAATAAAATACGAACTGTTATTGTTGCCGGAAAAAATTAAAAAGTAAATATGCAAAAAAAGAAAAGAAAAGAAAAGAAAAGAAATAAAAATATTATGCATTACTAAGAATTAAAAACAATAGTGCCAAGATACTATAGCAATTTCAGTTTGCGTCCGTTACGATTATTTCAATTTCATTCTACATTATTTATTTAGTTACCAAAGAAAAACTGATCTTTTTCATACCTAGGCTAACTATCAAATCTTGAACTTCGGGAAACAAAGGGAGGTAACTATGCATCACTTCATAATCTTCCACAGAGCAAGGTTCCCTTCCTCATCGTGCTACGTACTGGATGTGATTGTTATAAATGCATTCGGAGCAATAATAGTAATTTGCAGCGTCTTGCTTACACCTACTTGGCTGAAAGGCCGTTTTGTATATAACGCCTCCACGTTTAACAAAAAGAAAACAACACTGTGAGAAGAATTAACGAAAGGCGGTAGATTTCCTACTCTCAAAAGAATTAACTTTTAAAGGATTTTTTAAATACTTATTCACAAAAATGCAAAGTATAGCAGGTATTTCTAGGGTCCGTGTCGTTTCACCACGACTGTTGCTCACAAACAACACTACCATGAAGTTAATAAATAATGGAACCCCAGCTATGATTTACCGGGTTGGAACCTTTGGACAGCATCAACCCCGACGGACGAAAGTTTTATCTGCTGAAACGGTGAACCCTTTTGTGAAAGGGATGGAGTATGCTGTTCGTGGACCCATTGTAACTAGAGCCGGAGAAATTGAAGCTGAATTAGCGCGCGTAAGTCACCTTTCTTTTTCCTTTTTTTAATTATTTTTAATCCGAAAATATCCGTCAATATTTCTTTCATTCATGCTTATTACGTTGAAAGCTGTCTGTCTTTAAGGTAAATTATTTCCTTTAAAATCTCTTAACACTGGTATTTTTCGTCTTTCTTTCATTGTTGCTTCACAAACTATCAAAGAAAAAATCGAAGTTCTCTAACTGCTTTTATCAATTTTTGTCAAATTAAGTTTAGTCATTTTTTTTTTTTTTTTTTTTTTTCGACATATATGTTTTTAAACACTGGGGGCAATGTTAATATTGTTAATTTTTTCAAGAAGCCTGCTTCCTTATTTTTTAACTTTATTCGTTCAAGGATGTTTTTTATTCTTCCTTCCTTTTTGTAAATAAAACATGATTCCTTAAAAATTAAAAATAAAATAATCTTAAAAGTGTGTTAGAGGTTTTGTCTGTTTAAGAATTATACAAGTCATCGCAACTTCTTGTTTTTTTTATTTAGAGGTTGGGTGGGTAGATATCTACTAATTAAATTAACACAGGTCGGCTCCTACTGCTATGTTCACTTGTAAATGTCTGTTAGTGTTGAGTTACTGTTAATGGCAATGCTTTAGAAAAAAACAATTAACGTCAAATTCTACATCTAACTTAAGCAGATTAAGGTTGTCGATAACAAACATTATATATTGACAAAAAAAAGTACTTTTTTTTTTTTTTTTTTTTTTTTTGCTTTCACCGTCTCATGACTGACTCACAAGTGTCATTGTAGAGAACGTAAGGTTTACTTAATGACCGTGTCTGGAGGGTGTGTACTCTCAGGACCAATCATGGTCGAGAAATCCACTAACTAACAATACCACGTTGGTTGGTGATGGTGATTGCAAATGTGACTATTAATGCTATTTTTTAGAACTGGTTTGAATTTATAAGGTTGTTTTAGTACTTTGTTATTGGAGTAGAATGAGAAAATGGGATATGAATTATCGATGCCTCGCTTTTAGGTCACAATTCGTTTGATTTGAACCAACAAGTAATTTGACGTGTCTTTTTTTTCCCCAATATCCTTCAACTTTACAGTACAGTACACAGTGTACACTTGTATTGTGTCAAAGTACTTTTTTAGTTATTTTCTGACGAGAAAATTCAAGTTTGTTTATTTACCGATTTTAATTTTTTTTTTTTTTTGCTTTCAAAATTTAACATTTTTATTCTGAGTTCCTCAGCTAATGTTTCAATTAGTAAAATAAAAATAAAAAATGTTTAGTTTAAGTTTATTTGTTTACCATCTCATAGCAACTCCCCCCCCACCCAAAAAAATCAGAAATTTGAAGCATTCCTGAGCTAACACTGCCTCCTCTTAAATCCTTCAACCCAAACCAAAATGGTTTTAAAAAAAGTAACATGCAAGTTGTAATAAAATACTAACATTTAAATAAATTTCATAATGTGGGCTACCAGTACGAAGTAGTAGCGAATAGCATATTAACTTTTAATGAAGATTTACGCTGCTAGTGAGTTGGAACTCGCAAAAAACAAAAATTAGCCATCTAATAGTAAATCACATGACCTCCAACAAACGGTGAAGTGTGGGTAATGTTGTTGGAAACTTAGTGTTTTTTTTTTTTGTTTTTTTGTTTCGTGTCCTTTAGTTTACGGGCAAGTTATAAATCGTTTTGGGTGAAACGATTAAAAAATATATATTTGTCGGATAAATTTTCACCCGAAGATTATTTCTCTCTGTCCTTTTTTTTTTTTTTTTTAATCACTTGACCCACGTGTGTACTGTAAATCTTGTTATTTAATGAAATTTTTTAGTTATAATACGAGTTTTTTTTTAATGTTTAAAAATTGCTTGATCATGATTAAATTAAATTTGGATAAAATTTAAAATTCTCAACGAACGTGATGTTTTTGTTTTAAACATTCCTTGATTTCCTGTCTGTATGTCAAGGTTAATGGATTTAAAAAAATTTTTTTCGCTTGATCATAACCCAAGTGCTCCCCTCGCTCACTCAACTCAACTGTCGTGGCATGCCAGTGACGTGGTATTATCACGGTATCTAGCGATTGGACAGAAATTAAGTGAACATCCTCAACCAGAACTCGAAACCTGTTCACCGATTCCATCCATGCCAATGGCCGTTTTGCTCCGTCACATTTTTTTTTCTCTCTCTCACACACACACACACACTTGTTTGTTAGGATAATTGAGAAATGAAAACATTTAGTTTTTCTTTTTATCCATAATAATTTATTTTATTTGGCCTTTACTCTTTAACTACGATGTGCCTTTTTTTAATTTTATCAATTTTTTGTCACTGCAGATTTGATTATTTTTTTTATGTAAAAACTACGGTGGATTAATAATAAATTATTAAATGAAAAAAAAAATTCTTCTTGTTTAGACGTTCACATTTAGTATCTTTAAAAGATTTAAAACTTTATAAATTATAATTAAAAAAATTAAAAAAAAAAATACTTGTAAAAATTCATCAAAAAAATTTTCTTAAGACAATGGTGTCTATATCTTATTCATAAAAGCAATTAAAAGCTTTTCTAATTAAATAATGTCATAGTTATTGCATTTTATTTTACAGTTCTTGAGAAAAATTTTAACTAACCGGGGGTCCTGTTTTACAAAAAAATCATAATTCAAATTCTCGAAGGACTTCTGCTAACGCAGCTAACAATATAAACTTTAAGGCTTAGCAGAAGCTCTACAAAAGTGAATTTCTCAATTTTATAAGATTAAATAAGTAGGGGTGGTAACAGATGTAAAATATATATATATATATATATATAATTTTTTTTTTTTTAATTTTTTTATTTGATTTTTGCAAGAATTTCCAAATTAATAAATTTCTCACCACAAAAAGATACTAAAATTTCCTATACTAAATTATGGTCACAAGAAAAAAAAATTAACCAAAATTTTTAATGTTCTGAAAAGGATGAAAAAATATGATTTAATAATCAAAAAATTTGATCTTTCCCTTAATAATAAAGATTTTGATAAAACTTTGTTTTTATTAAGTTTGGGGCATTTTTCATCCTGTATGCTTATTTTTTTAGCAAATTCTTTGAGGTACCTATACTATGTTAATGGCAGTATTAGCCATTTCCCTACAAGAAAACATTTGGCATTCATTGGTTGATAAGCTACTACTGCATTCAGTTGAAATTTATAAAATCTCTTTTAAAACACTTTAATAATTTTCTTAAGTCCAGTAGCTGTTATCACTCTTTCCACTATTGATGAGGGTTTCCTTCCTAACTTTTTATTTGAAGTAGTGTGGCATGTCAACATCTTGATTAGGTCATTATTTTCTCTTCAAGTTGCACATGCTCTTTCTTCTAGTTATTGCTGCAGTTGGTAGTCCTCAATTGACATGCTTTCTGTTATTTGGTACAGTTATTTGTGAATCTGTAGCATCAGTCCACAATGTTCAAAGAAGGATGATGTTTGCCAAGATGCTCAAGCTTGACTTGCTCAAAGCCTTTTTAAACATTGATCTTAGAATATGGTTGAATACAGCTGAGAGTTTAGATATCTCTGAAGGGGTTTGGTGTTATGCATGACATCCATATAAAAATTTTGAAGCTATTTAAGAACATGAATCTGGTAATGTTTTGGTTTTGTAGCAATTTACAGTGTTGGGCAAAATTACCTCTGGTATAGTCTATTCCATGTTCAATTGCTTTTTCTCCTATACTAAATTTGTTATAACTGATCCATATGCCGAGGTATCTGAATTGTTTAGTATTTACTAATTCCACATTCTGAATTTTTATGATGGATTCAAGGTATGTGCCATCTCTGCTTTCATTCCAATTCCAAATCATAGATAGGTTTATCTTGTCCTATTTCTTGGAACACTTGATAAAAGATGTTGATTTTCTGTTCAAGATTATTCTTAACTCAGCTATGAATACCTATGTCATCAGTATAGCTGTCCTCATTATCAGTACATTAGCCTCAGGAGGGAAAGCAGGGTCATTGTCTTCTGTTGGTAGACTCACTTGGGATGTGGTATGGAATGTGTAAATGGTCAGTGCCCATCTCTCACATCTGTGTTTGCAAATGCAGAGGGCATAGTATAGTAAAAGATCAAATAGACTAGGTCTTTCATTACCTCCTCGTCATACTCCTGCTGAAGTTTGAAATGTTTCCATATTGGAGTCCATGTCAGACCTGTAACATTCTGCAGTTTGATACAATTCCTCTAATAGCTCGATGCATTGAGTGGACTCAAAACGTGGAAGTAGTTTCTAATGAATGAGAAGAGTTTTAAACCCAATATTTATCTTTGAAGCATATCTAAGTCATTTAGTAAATTTAAGGATTAATTAATTGGATTTTGTAAAAGTAATGTTTACTTTTTACTTAAAATTTAAGGAAAATAACATTTATTTACATACAATAAGCCTGTGGGGGGTCAAAAATAAAAAATGTATAATCATATCCCTTACTTTAAAAAAATAAAATAAAAATAAAAATGTATGCAAAAATTTAAAAATAACAATTAAAATGAAATACAGAAAATCAGCAGTGCAATAATTAAAACCTAGGTATTTGTTTTAAAATAATTTCTTTCTTAACCAATAGTTTAAGAAAATAATTTTATTTTTTTTACTACGTTTTTAGTTTTTGTTTTTTTCCATTTAGTTAAATGACACTTTTGAGTTATATTATTATACATTGTTTTTCTTTTCTTTTTCTATTTTTGTACATTTGATCTCAGAAAATGTCTAATTTCACCCAATGTATTTTTGTTTTTATTCTGAATTTAAGAATTATTGAATTATCATATATTACTTCCTATAGGTAAAAGTAGTCAAATGTGTTAATTCAGAAAAATAATCTAACAGTTGCTAAACTGAAAGAAAACAAAAACTTCACACTTGAAAATGACATTTAAACTTTACATTTTTCAATTCTTCAATCATGTTTTCATTTAATAAAAAATGCTTACAAACAGCATGGATTTCAAAATTGCATTAAAATTTAAAAGTATTTTTTATTTTTTTTTTTTTAAACTATTAAGTGTAGTTTTTTATTTAATTTTTTTTTCTCTGTTCAATTTGAAAGTAAATAACATGCTTTATTAAATTATGCAAGCACCAACTGTCAGAAAAGTATTTTTTTTTTTTTTTTTTTTTTTTTTTTAGTTCAAAACAAATTTTTATCTTCAAATTTGATATTGCATAATTTTTTATTGAAATAACATATCCTCTACATATCCTCATATTATATAGTTGTAAAAAATTTTTTTTTAAATGACCAGGGGTCTCTCTCTCTCTCTCATATTTATTTTATATATTGCTGCTTGTTTCTGTATATCTGTTCAGGGAGAGGGCTTGGTAGTTAAGTCACAAGTATAAAAAGTTCAAATTTTGGCTAGGGAAAAAAGGCACATTTAATTTGTATTAATAAAATAAAAATAAACTGATACTCCTATCTACAAAAGTTGCAGAAGTGTTTTTGTTTTTATTTAATTTGTAGTAAGTGATACTGCCAATTTATACAAAAATTGATTTATTTTCTACTTTCGAGCAGCACATTCACTAATTGTAATTAGGATTTTTGTGATACTAATACTATTAACTATCGCAATTAAATTTCTTTATGTTCCTGTTTTGTTTTAATAGTTTGGCTTTAAACGTTCTATACAGTAGCATAACTATATTTATTTTATCATTTATCAGGCTATCATCTTTTGTTATACAGAACTTAGCTTTCAGTGACATGTAATTTGACAGCATACGCACAATCTTTTTTGTCTATTCAGCAGCACGCTTGTCCTAATTTGCAATGCCAACTATTATTCCAAATAGATTTTCAAACGAGTAAAAAACATTTTTGTTTTTTGTTTTAAATGATCAACTAATGTAAACAGCCTACAAGTTATAGTTTTTACTAATGTTTACACAAGACCAGGCTTAGGAGCCATTCAGAATAGAGGTTTACTGTAAGAGGTGAGTGGTATGGACATAAAAGGGGGAAATAGGAAGTTGAGATTATGAGGATATGGAGAATAGATAACTGTTGCTTCTGGACTTGAAGGTATTACGTTTGTAGTAGTATCCATGCAGCAGTCTGTTTGATAAAGTAATAGTTCTAAGGAAGAATCTCTCCAAGCAGAACTTCCTTCTTACAAATGGAATACAAAAGGAATATGAGTGATTCGACCTGTTGATGCAACCTGACCGGTCATTGCTGTAAAAGTCTAAATTGGTGGATCTAAAGAATCAAGCTTGTTCAACGACTTAGCTAATAATTCACAATGAACTTTTTTTTTCTCTTCATTTTACCCCAAGCAAGGCGAGAATGCCACTAGTATGCAGAGTGTTACAGAGAGTGAAAGTGAGAGAAAAGACTGAGTATGGGGGGATTGAGGAAAGGATAAAAGATGAACAGGATTCAAGAAGACAGAAGATGGCCATTGACATTGCATTTAAATTTGAGGACTGTAGTTTTCAGTGAAGTAACTAAATGGAAGGGAGTTTCACAGATAGGAAGTGTGACAAAAGAAACTGTTGGAGTAGAAGTGGCAGTTACATTTAACTATTTTGATAGTAAAAGGGTGGGACCTAGATGCCAATCTAGTAGCATGCTTAAATTCTTGTAGTTGGGGCACCAGGGAGTGAAAAATTTGTCAGACCAGTTGCTATGAAAATATTTGTAGAAAAGACAGTGGGAAGCCACATCATGTCTGTGAAAAAGTGACTGAAGTCGAGATACCAAGAAAGGATTGATTACATTGCAGATCCTTCTTTGGAGTTTGTCAAGAGCCTTAAGATGAATAGCAGTAGCACTAGACCAGTTGTCAAGTTTCATTTTGGAAGCATTAAAATTTACAGGCCATTTTCTGCTACAGTTAACCACTGATTGGAAATCCATTTCAAGTGTAGTCGCTAGGTTAACTATGTCAGCTATTTGCTATTGAGACAGGAGTAAATGGTAATGTCATCTGCATAAATGCCTACTTGGGAATTGATGACATCAGGAAGATCATTGATGAAGAGCAGAAACAATGTTGGACCCATGATAGCCTTGGGGGACACCTGCATTCATGTGAAAGGATCTGAAAGCGAGCCTGTTAAAAAGTATCCTTCATTTCACAATTTGATAGGAACGATTGGATTAAATCAAACGATAGTCCTGTAATACCATAGCCCTGAAGCTTACATAGAAGACCAGTATACCAAACCCTGTCAAACACCTTTTGAGATATCTAGAACCACAGCTCAAGCTTCACCGTTATTATCAAGAGTTTGATATACATATTTAGTGATGGCCATTAGCGCATCAGTGGTAAACCTGGCAAAATGGAAGCCATATTGTTTGACAGTAGGTCATGAGAGGTAAGATGCTTAACCACTTCAACATTGATTAAAACCTTGAATACTTTGCCAAAAAGTGGTAGGAGACTAATAGTTAGAGGGGTTAGATGGTTCTCCAGAGTTCTTAAAACAGGAACTACAGAGGAGGACTTTAACAAGCTGGAAAGCAGGAAGTAGTGAGGCAATAGTTGGCGAGAATTAGAGCCAGCTCTGGAGCACATCAGTTTAGGATGATAGGAACTCGTCACCTCCACTTACCTTATGAGAGTCTAATTTAGAAGTGATGTCCAAGACCAGTGATGGGGTTATGCACTTATCACAAAGTAGAACCTCTATTCTAGGAAGGAAATCAGATGTAGATACTCCAAATGAGTTGAGTTGGAAGAGAATTTCTGAGCAAAGCATTCAACCTTATCTGCTGTAGATGTCAGGACTTCGAATTGATTGAATAGAGGAGGGACTGAGGATTTGCTGTTATTCAGCACACTCTTGCAGAACCACCAATGATCTCTAGAACAAAAATTACGAGATGCTATATGTCGTTTCACTCTATCAGCAAACAGTAACTTTGCTTCTTTGAGGACACCATTCACTCGTTACAAACAGAGACAGACATCTGTTGCAATCAAACCTGTCGCTCTGGTACAGCTAAAAGAAGTGATTACTGTGGGTTATAGTGACCGAGCAGGTGAGAACCAAGGAGATGCATGTGGTTTAATTTGGTATTTCACCCATGAGGAAACCTTGGACAAGCATTTTTGAAAAGCTTGATTAAAAACTTCAATCCAAGGGATATCACAAATGAAATCCTGGAACAAGTCCTGATCCGCTCATTGATAACAAAGATATTCTGTTTGTAGAAGGTTCTTGGCTGGCAGTGGAGCAGAAAGAGATGTTTACAGACCCTACTGCATGATCAGATTTGCCAAGAGAGCAGAGCTGCATAGTACGACATGAGTCGGGGATATAGGTAGAAAAGAGATCTAGAAGTGTGTCTGTCAGGGTTACTGGAGAAATCCACCACTTGCGTGAGAGATTGAGAAGTTCAGGGTTTGGATGCCAGTGAGGTCAGTGACAGTGTTTAAGCTACCTGGCATGGTGGGCATTAAAGCCACCAAACAAATATATTTGAAAAAAAGGGTGTAGGGAGACGGCCTTGTCTATATTATCAGAAATACTATCTAGCATGCAATAGTCATGAGATGAAAGAGAATGGTAGATAAAGAAGAGATAGCTGACACAGTTTAGTAGGGAGATGAAGACACATGTAAAAATGATCTGGAGATTCAAGAGATAGTTTCCTCACCACCAGGAGATGTTTGCGAACATAAACTCCCTGGCCATGCAGGTGGACATAGAATCCTTCCTAAGAAGAGGGAGAAAATTGAGAAATCGGGGATTGAAGAGTTAGGATTAGCTTCACCGAGAGCTAGGATGTCCAGAGACTTTTAGAAAAGGAACAATTCCACACTGCAGAAGTTGGTCCACATATCATGAATGTTGGAGAAAGAAAGGTTGAGAGGTTTAGATGTTTGTTGTTGAGCTGGTTTAGTTTTATCTTTTGGTTGCTTATAGTCATGATGTGTTATTTTGCTAAGGAAGTCATCTAATGTAACCTGTGCAGGAAGGGAACTGGCACAGACTGCAACATAGTGTAGCCTCACTTTGCCCACCAGAGGATCTTCCAAGGATACCCTTCAATGTGCAACATGGCACTGCAAGAACTCCAATATTATGGGACTGTTGATCAAAGCAGCCTCTCAAGACTATGCAAGAGTTCGGGCTCCTAACTACCAGTTGAGAACAGCAAACAGATAACTGCCAACCCAGTACCCTCAGTATGAGGAGACGTTGCCACCATCTACACATATAAAAGTTTGTGACAGCACCACTATTAAGGCCTAAGGAAAGGAACTGGGAACACCTTCCTAAACAGGAAATGAAAGATGAGCCTCTACTCCTGTTCGAGTGAAGTGGGAGGAGTATGAACCAGGCAATAGGAAAGCCTAATTACTACTATAAGAAAAAAAAAATGTTACTAAATTTTAACTTAGTCAAAGTTGAGATGTCAGTCAGAAATTCAACAGAACTAAAAACTAGCAGAGACCTACCCCTGGAAGAACTTTAAAAAAAAATTTTTGGTCAAGTTAAATACAAGAAAATTACAATAAATAATAATCAAGTGTTCATTTTAATGATACCAAAATGCATTAAGACTGACCGTCAACCAGTGGGTTCTTGGATGAATATCAAATCAAGAAAGATTTGGTGACTCTGACATTAGGAATGAGTATATTTAACAGAGGTTGTAGTGGTCTTGGGGAGGGGCATGCTGGAATTGCCAATTTGGACTATCCTTTTTTGTCTTATTCTTCTATACTGACATGCCAAAAGTCATGGGATAGCAGTATGTAAAGATAGGTAGCACCACCATTCTTTGAGGTCATGAAAATGCCCAGACCTATATTATTTGTTTTAACATCTAGTGAGTTGGTATGAACCCTGATTAGGCTTGCTCAATACATGGCCAACCATGCATCCTTAACGGCTGGAGATTTCTCTAGTAAAAGACAAGCAACACTGTCTTAGATCACATCCACATTCAATGCAAGATTTATCAGACACGTATCCATCAGGTCAGTTCAGTGTTCTTAACTTCTATGGGATGTGGGAGCAAATGTCACACAGAGTGCCTCTGTTTACATCACAGCAACAGACACAGAACCTCACCTGGGCTTATTGTTATGAAATAAAATAAGACATATCTCGGTTGATTTGCAGGCAAATAAACTAACATACTCAAGAGTGTGAGTCGGATGTGAACGGAACAAGGCCCCGTCACAAAATGACCATTATCATCGTTTACACATAGGCTCGACACACGAGTTCCGGTCGAAAAATAAAATAATATTTCAAAGTGCTTCTATTTTTCGACCAATAAAAATGCTTCACTCCTAAATTATACTCGCGTCGTTTTTCGAGCCCGTTAAGTCATAAAAAATGCCATAAAAAGGGTCACACAGAGAAGTACAAGGCAGTCAACAGGAGGCCGGGGAAGAGATCTGTCACGGTCAGTCTGGGCAGTCAGCAGCAATCAGCAGGAGGAATGCCACAGCCGGCTTATTTTTTATGTCATGATTACCTACATACTGAAGGTTGACGAAGTAGATGATCATGGCTATCCATGATTTCCTGTGAAAGATAGTGGAGTGCATTCTCATTTTCTCTACAGTTTTCAGTTCAGAGTAGTCTTTATAGACTGACTGCTACTCAAGTCTACTCTGCTAGTTAACCTGGAAGGTTAAGTGATGGATTCATGCCTTTTCCCAAGGGGATTTATGTGAAAGTGAATACAACAGACAGGGCAAATATTTGAAGGTGGCTCACTAGTTCCATTTTTCATAAGTACTGATAACATTTGCTCTACCTGTACATCTGTAATAAGGTTTCTTATCTCTTTATTTTAGTTTGGCATTAATGTGTAGACTGAGGTGAGTTTGTTTATCAATTATCTAGGAAAATTAATGTCTTCCAATATTAAGATTGTTGTAGAATATTGTGCATATAGAGGACATTAAATGTGGGGACATTTGCTATTTATAATTGATAACACATGTTTAAATTCGACATTTTTCTTTTGTTTTAGACAGGTTTTTAAAATTCTTATTCAAATCAATTAGTAGATCGATGAAAGCTATTCTATTACTGACGTTAATATTGTATGTGAAGTTAAGAATTGAGTTATTTTCAATATATAGTAATTCCTTGCATTTTTCTTTTTTCCCCATTGTTTCGTTTGGATCATTTTTATCGGCTGAATGAATCGATATATAATAGTAACAACACCTCATTTAAAAATTAATTATTTAATTTTTAATAATCATTTTTCAAAGAGTTACTTATTTTCACTAGGTTTATGAATTACTTGTCTAAGGCTAGTGACATTCTAGTAATTAGATTCTTTTATTATATAAAAGAAATGATCCTCTTATTTTATTTATTCATTTTTCCCCTCTTCAAAAACTAATAAACCAGTAAAAGCAAAAAAATGATTCAAAGTTGTTGAAAAATATTTTTGTTAAATTTTTGGCAGTGTTTCAGTGGTTATAAACAATTGCTGGAATCACGTTCAAGCAAAATTTAAAATAAAAAAAAAATAAAGTAATAATTTTAAATATTGTTTTTGTTTCAGAAAATAAGCAAAAATGTCTGGCAAATAATAGAATTTTTTTTATAATGTATTATTAACAACTCTCCTGCTGGTTTGGAAAGACACCAAAATTGTTCATTGTAGCTGCTTAAGGAAAACTGTTCCAGGTTTGACTTTATTTATTTTTGAAATATCTCAACAGGAGAATTACTACTGCCAAAATGTTTAAAACAAAAACATTTTCTACATTAGATTTGCATGTTTATTGATATTTACAAAAAGTCGAGGTTTGTACAGCACAGATGTCAAAGGGGGCAGGGGGATTATCACGGGTTGTTATGCTAATTTTTTTAAAGGAGTGGGCTTGCTTGACTGTCTGCAATACCAGTTTTTAATGGAGTTCAAATGTCAGTCTTGGTCTCCTTCACTCACACACAATATACCTTTTTAAGCAGTAGTTTCTCCTTTATGACACCTTTTTTTTTTCTTTCTTTTGCAGTGCTTGTTCTTCCATCCATTTGTTCAAGTAGATTACTTGCTGCTTTCCTCTTTCTTTTGCCTTCAATCTGTCCTGTTAGTGTTAAATTCTCCAAGCCTTCTTTCATAATTGTCTCTAAAAATTCAGCTCTCTTTCTAATTTTGATCAACACTTTGTAGTTCCTATTCTTAAAACTTCTCATTTCTTACATTCTCTGTCTATATTCTCAACATTTATTGGTAGAATCACATCTTCAGTCACTCAAAAAATTTTCTTTATTTGTGACAAAATTTTTCAGTATTTACAGCCTTATAGTAGGGTAGGTATTATATGGCAGCCCAATAATTTTTCATTTCTAATTCTAAGTTTCATTTTCAAGTCTAATGCTATTTTTTTTATCCCTTCATGCCTTATTTTATTTTCACTCTTCCTCTGGACCCTCAAATTCATTTGGCACACTTTGTCATTATGTTACAATGAAGGCCATAACCTAAGTGTTTGTCCCTGTTGGAATGGAAAAATAGTGTATTTTCAAATTATGCTAAACTGATGGTATCTCCAGACGTTTTTTAAATTGTTACATCATATAACATCATGGTATTTCATCCGTGGGAGTATTTTTGATGCTTCACTAGTGATGAAAATAAACCTCACAATTGAGAAGGATGATTTTTTTCATTCTCCATTTGTCCTATTTTAACATCTTTACTAACCAGTGAAAAGGTTAATTACTGGTTATAATGTCATAAAATTTACTGTTTTTTTTTTTTTTGTTTTTTTTTTTTGTCTTTTTTGCAAGCAGTAGTATCTGATTTTATGTTTTTCTCTACTGGTTTGAATATGGGAAATATTAATCAAAATTACTGGTATGAATTCAGTATAATTTAAACAAGGAACTGAATATTTTTATTCTTTTAAACAGTCTCTGATCATCTTTGATAAAAATGTTATAACAGCTTACATTTTAAAAGCAAAAATTGTTCTCAGATCTTGATAATTTTGCAAAAGAGATAAAATATTAACCCTTAAAATTTTATTAGGTATAAAGTGCATTTAAAGTTTAAAAGCTGCCAAACTGAAAGAACCATAGAAAATAGAACTATAATAATAATTCCATAATATAAAGGTTTAGTATTTTGGTCTATTTTGCAATCATGAGCCCCATATTCTATTAGGCATTGGGGTACCATGTGTGGGTGTCTAGAGCAATCTACTTTCCATGCTGATATCTGATATGCTACGCATGCATCTGTTTAAAAGTCATTAATTCCCCCAAAAAATCCATCTCGGCAAAGATGAATTGATAAAATTCAATAAGTTACACTATTTGTGTTGTGATAAATGATGCATGTGCCTATTAAAATGTCAAAATAATACTAATCATCAATGTATCTTTTTTATTTTTTAGCAGCACAGTTGCAGGTTCAAAGGTTTTACATTATATGCTATGTAGTATATTTATCTACACATGAGAATTTGGCTTCATCCTGTATTCTTAATATCTTTAGCTACTTTAAGATAGACAAATATCAGTACAATTATTTACTACAATTGCCCACACTGGCAGTGTTTTAGTAAAATTTGCTCATTTTTTAAATTTTCTCCACGGCATGGTTATTTTGTTTATATGAACCAACTCTTCTTTTTTTTTTTCTTTTTTTTTTTTTTTAATCACCATTTGCATAGCTACAAAGCAAATTTATTCATGCATATAATTCATTTGTATCACCTTGTTTTATGTCCTATCTATATGGACTTTTGGAGAATAACCATCTTTGGTGGTGACAAGACAATATTATGGAATCCAATTTTATAAATAGTTTTGTATTATATTTATCATTCACAAAAGTTTTAAATATCTTTTGTACCATAAGTAAAATCTTTGATTTTTATTCTTTGTTATTTATTTCTGGATCTTACAAGCATTTTGAATATAAAATTCAAAGTTTTCTACCAACTCAAGACCTGGAAAATTAATTAAATATGTTGGTTGTTTACCTGTATGTGTAAATATTGCATAAAACTGGTCTCAAATGTAATTTTGGTGTTCAGCTGTACAGCCACTCACATGGCCGTGATTAAAGTGAAAGTCCCATGCATATATAGGATTGGTGAAGGTTTCCTTGGTGTTTCCCTATCGGGACCCTCTAACATCAGAGATTAATCCTGACATTCAGCCTCTTAGTGCAATAGAAGTGCTATCTGCAGGATGAACCCTTGGGAATTGCCATTATACAAATAATGTACATTATAACTGCATGTGTTTTGTGTCATGCCCAACTTAATGAAGAGCACTAATCAGCATATTCCTTTAAAGATTTTTTTTTTTTTTAAATTTCAATCTACACTTTTGTGATTTTTATTAGTGAATTGTTGATGTTTTTTATAACTGAATTGTTTAGTTACTCAAATAACGCTATTTTATGGTTTGAAAGTAGTAACCACCTTAGAACAGTTTATAAGTAAAGGAAAATGAGTGATGTTGACATTTTAATAGTATATTTTGAAAATCTAACAAATATATAATAAATTATAAAATACTACATGAAATAAACAATTCCCAAAATGTTTGAACTTATTGAACTGCTTTAATTTCATTAATACAATTTTTAATTTACATGCACAAGTATCTCGACAAAAAATAATAGCACAGCAGAGAAAAGGAAAGTGATTTTGGCTTTGGTACTTAATGAAGATCAAAAAAGATTGAGAATAACATTTCTCTAAACCAAACACTCCAAGCAATTTAGAACATACATTCTTGTTGAACTGCCAATTTCGGTTTTATTTTTTCACTTGGATAAGTCATTTTAGACCTATTCAGATTTAATTTTCTTACATGACAAATGTTAATTTACTTTCTTGCATTCAAAACTTAATTTCTATTTTTTGTTTTCTGATAGCTTTGAAAACAAGTTAAAAGCTCTTATGAACTGTACAAAAAAATTAATTAGTAAATATACTTAGTCAAATATTACATTGTTGATATCTGAGTAAATCAATTATAATAAGGATCAAATATTTATAAAACTATAATTGATGTGATAACACTAAAAAATACTATCAGTTATTGATGTTTCCATTATATATATATCGGATTTCTTTTGCTCCTTTTTTTCATTCGCTCATTCTGACAGTATTCTAGGGATATTTTTATGACAGGAAAGTCATTCCTAATGAAATTACAGAACTGCTGAAGGTTGAGTTGCTTGAAAGCTAAGAGAAACAGTCTTGCTCTTATACTTAATTTTGAGTCTAGAAAAGAGGTCAAATGTACATCAGATCACATGTGGCTTTAAAGCAAATTCTTTATTGAGGTATGAGTCATATTGGTGGCATCTTTGAGACTTTCAAAGAATCCTAAAAGTTTATATATATATATATATAGAGAGAGAGAGAGGCACACACATGCACAATTTCTTAGTAATTTCTTTGTCAATACTTCAACTGTCCTTTCATTCTTTTATTTCTCTCTTTCATGGGAAGTTAATGACTTTTTAGGCTTCCTCCACATGAATAGGAGTTCACTTTTTGAATAATAATTATGTCCCTGGGTGGGGGGTAATCAAGATTTTTAGGAATGCTTAGGTGGGGCTTGGCCAACAAAAGGTTGGGAACCCCTGGACTCGTCTGGAAAAGCAAATAATTTTTATTTTATTTTTTTTTTTTTTTTTCATTTGCCTTTTTCTACTTAAACAAACATAATCTGAGTTTTTTTTGTTTTATTTTTTTTTTGTTTTTTTACATTTCCACTTACTGTACAAATTGTAAAATTTGTTTTGAAAGATTAAATGTAAATCTGATTTTCTGTCTGTTGAAAAAATATTTTATGATGGGTTAGGTTTATAATTGATATCATTTGGCTCAGTATGAATGTTTCTTTTGCTTTTTAATTTTCTTTCTATTTTTCAACTTAATAGTTTGTTTTACTTTATATCTGTCTCACAGTGAGATTATCATATGAATAGAGCGGGATACACTTAACCATTTAATATTTATGAAAAAGTAGCCTAACTATAGCAATGATCCCTTAGCCCCACTTCAAACTGCTTCTTTTGGGACCTCACACTTGAACCTTGCATTTTTCAAAATAGTTTACAAAGTCCTTTTTTTATGAACCCCATCAACTGTTTTGATGCATTTTGTTGAGTCCTTTTCACCATTTAAAAAATCTTTCAGTAATTTAGTGTTCAGAAAAGCCAGAAGTCACAGCAAACCAAATCTGGACTTTATGCATATTGACAAACTTCAGTGATGTAATGTTTTGCCAAAAATAAACTCAAAAAATTTGAAAAATGGATAGTCAAGATATTCAAAATGGCTAGATGTTTTCCAAACCGCCTTGAGGAACACTAAGTTTTCTTCAAATTCTTGCACTGTCAATCTCTGATTTCATTTGATTGCAGAGTGTATACATTCAGCATTTCCAGGTGTTCTGCTCATTAAATGATTCCAGAATATGGATCGCTTTCAATGAATTTCCAATCAAATTTTAAGAGTCACTACCAAAATTTTATGTTCTTCAATCTTTTGTTTCCCTGGATGAATGTCCAAGTTCCAAGCAAAACTTTATATCTATTTGCTGTAAAGGTGACAGTCACACAGTACACAAACTCACTTAGTGCTATCTTACTGCCAACTGAGGTACTATATAGGATAGGATAAGTAGCACTGATCATATCAATTTAGTCAAAACTGCTATTCTTGGAAAAATTGCAAAAGGTGATATGATTTTTACGTAATACCACTTAAACCAGAACTAATTATAGACAGCTATGTAAACATCTTAATTCTTAAAAAAACAAAAAAAAAAACAAGTTCAAACTCCAACTGAGATAATTTACATTCACTAATACCTTTGAGAATGGCATGAATAGGAAAAAATAGTGCAAGTGACATTGAAGAAAGTTCTTGATTATAAAGAATTTTTCTACAATAATTACATAAGTTTGTTTTGGAAAGAAAAAGTAATGGAATCCCCTTTTCTTTTTCAAAGAAAATTAAATATAAAAATGTTTACTTTATGTTGATATTTTTCAAATTTTTACAAATGTAAAATAGAATTATTTTCTTAACTAACAGTATGGCCTGGTGTTGCCCGTGCTTGATTAAAAAAAAATCGTACGACTCATACAGCAATCGCTATCACTTGACTTAAAATATTTTTGCCCTTCCTTGCCTTTAAAGGAGTGCCCTTTACTGTGCTGATGTTGCTACATGCCTTACTTCTTGCCTATCTCACACTGCAAATTTTTTCTAAGCTCTATACTAAACATTAAATCTTTTACGAAAAAAGTACTAAACAAAAAGAACACAAAATGAGCAGCTTTAAAAAAGACTCGTAACTGGAAAAAACGAATGAAAAAAGAATGTTAACAATAAATATTTTTTCACACCCAACCCAGTTCTGCAGAATCAGAATGAATGTTGAGTTTAAGCAAGCGAATGAGCCAATTGGAGTAAAGTGCCATGCAGATTTAAATTTTTCCCACTTGTGACGAATGCAGCTGTCAATTTTTTTTTTTTTTTTTTTTTTGCATGCTAGTTAACATTCGTGGCAGCCAGCTATAGGCTCTCATTCTGGCCAGTAGAAAATAGCCGCAAGCTACATGAAAACTGCCATAGAAGCATGAAAAAATCGATTATTTCCACTATTGATGGGAGTTGGGAAGTGCAAAGTTGGTCTTAGCCTTCCCGCTAACTTGGAGCATGTGCATGTAAATTCTGGTGCAAATCCGTCAAATTGCGGCTGTGCAATCGTTGCACACACACACACATCCTGCCTTTTATAGATAGAGATTGCTTGAAATCAACAATTCTGACAGAATCAATATTACTAGACAAACTGGGCATTGTCTTTTTTCTTTTCTTTTTTTTCATAGCAATTGGTACAAATAATTGAGAAATCATGTGATTGTATTCATTTTATATCTTTGCAAAGACAAGTAATTCTACTATTATTTATATAATAGATGAAGAGTGTAAGGGAGAGAATGTTTTTTGTTGTTTTTTTTTTTGATAATATAAATATGCTTGTAATACACATTTTATTTTATTTATATATATATATATATATATATATATAATAGAGAGAAAGAAAGGTTAATGATCAGAGTTGAATCAGACCAGGAGACAGTGGTATTAAAAAGTGCTCAATACATGTGTAAAAATAACATGCAGAGCATTTAACTCTAAAAATCAGGTCAGTTGAATCCACTATCTTGGTTTCAACCTTATGGTATCTTCAGGTGATTTTTTTTTTTTTTTTTTTTTAATATCTAACGCTTTTTTTATTTTTATCTTCTTTTTTTTTAAGACAAAAAACTAAACGCTACATTATAGTTTTCAAAAATAAACAAACGAACACACGATGTTGAGTGTAAAAAAAAAAAAAAAAAGGAGGAGGAGAATGTGAAGGAGAATAGAAGAAAAGCAAGTGTATTGTAAATGCATGTGGTGGGTTAAATTACTCTTCTTTTTTTTTTTTTTTGCCTAGCCTCATATACACTTAAGAAAAATTTTCTGATATGTAAGCAAGGACTTAAGACTTCCAAAAAACCTTTTAGACCAGAAATCCGAAGTCAAACATTAAATTGACTTAGTAAGCGGTGGCTGTGTGGTCAGTCAGACTGAGAACAAATGAATGTCTGTTTAAACTTCTGAGGAAAGCCCATACTTGGGTGGATGATCCCAGATATAAAAGGTAATTGGAACCCTCCCTATATTTGAGTATACCAGTTATGTAACCCTGGAGGAATGAGGCAAATGGGCTTTCCTCCTTATCATCTCCCCCATATGGGGCCCCAAGGTGGGTGGGGAGCATAGCTGATGAATATTAATTATAATAAACAAAATATGAACACAAAAAAAACAGACTACACATTGACACAGAAAATCAAAGAAAACATTTTGGAATTCATAGTAATAGAACCAACAAAAGACAAACTCATCACAAAGTTGTCAACTTTTGTAATAGAAAAAATCTTAGCATCTCGGATAACTCCAAAAACAGTTAAAAAAATAGAAATACACTACTGATGAAAAACATAATGCTGAAACTCTATTAAGGATGACTAAATTCCATGATAAAAAAAAAGGTAAAATTCTCCCCACAGAAATTTTTAAATTCTTCTAAATCTGTAGTGAGAAGTACTGAACTCTCACTGTGTACACTGGAAGAAATTAAAAATAATAATTCTTATCAAAAAACGGCATTATAGATATAAAGAGTATCTTTTAAAAAAAACAAAAAAAAAAAATGCAAAAATTATAGACACTAATATAAATATCATTACTTTTGATGCACCAGAAACACCACATGAAATAAAAATTGGATATACAGTTTGAAAAGTGTCAAAGATATGGACATGGTAAGAATCAATAAGTAAGAAGCCGGTATATGGAAAATGTTGGGAGAATGATCCTAATCACACAGATCATGTGTCCAAATGATACAAAATGTCCTAATTGTTAACAATACCATAGGGCAACTTCCAGGGACTGCAAAACCTGGAAAAACGAAAAAGATATTTTAAAAATTAAATATACCAAAAAAAAAAAAAAAAATACACCTTTCTCAGGATCAAGGAAAAGCATCAAAACAGGCTTCAATACACCATCATATACAAAAATTACCCAAGCAACATCAAATCAAGCTATACCCTTGAAAATCTAATATAAAAAAAATTACATGAAATACCAGAGCTAATATTCTTAATTGAAAACATTAAAACCAATTGTAAACTTGGAAACAACTCGAACCACTGAACCAAATCCAACACAAAATTCACTATCAACAACTTCTCGATTAAAAAACACTCAAAACTTCTCAAATGGAAAATTACTTGAACAGAAAACTGACAAAAATCAATCAAACCTCAATAGAAAACAAAATTGAAATCCAAAAACAGAATTAAAAGCAAATAAACAGGACAAGCCACATAATAATAATCAGGAAAAAAAACAAAATGAAAAGAACCTAAATGATCAAGAACATACAAGTTCACAAACGTGGAAAACAAACAGTATAGAAAGTATGGAAATTGATAACCAAAAAACACGGTCTTCCTTAAGGAAGAATCCCAGGGCAACATGCAGCAAACTCCCACAAGATGGAAAGCACAACCAAAAGAATCCTCTAAACAAAAGGTCCTGATAGAAACTAAAGATAGCTTCATATAGCTTGAAGGAATGGAAGTGGAAGACAATTAAAACATTACAAGAAACAAACCAAGGAAGAGATAACACCCAAAACAGATAATGAAGAGCAAAATAATCCAATGGAATATCTGTGGAATAAAGCCAAATTTTAATGAGCTTTTACTATTACTAACTAATCTAAACCCTGATATTGTATGCTTACAAGAAACCTTCCTTAAGTATAATAAACAAAAATTAGAAAATTATGAAACATATAACTATATACACAACACTGGACTCAGTGCCTCTGGTGGTGTATCAATTCTGGTCAGAAATAATATACCTCAGAGCAAAATTCATATGTTCCCTCTATGTTCCACCAAATTATCCCATCAATAAAAACGAGCTAAACAAACTTATTCTACAGCTACACAAACACTTTATATTGCTGGAGGATTTAAACAACCACAATACCATATGGAGAAATAATAAACAGCAACAATCTGTTTATTTAATACCAGATCTGCAACATACTTAAACCCAACCTCTGGCAATCTTTCTGCTATAGACTTTACCTTATGCAACCCCTCAATCTATATGGACTATGATTGGAGGGTGTATCCGGACACTTTCAGTAGCAACCATTTCTCAATTGTGTTAGAAAACTCTGAACCAAACAAAGGCCCCAAACATTGGAAGCTACAAGAGCAGATTGGGAAAATATGAGTGAATGTAAAAATGGCTAATCAAGAACACAAATGAAGATTAGGATCACTTTATGGAAACACTTAACACCATAGCAACAGAATGTATACCAAAAGGACAAACCAAGAACGGACAAAACAAACCATGGCTTGATAAAGATTGCTGGGAGGCAATTGCATTTCAGCAAGCGGCCATGCGAAAATTCAGTGGTATGCCCAAAACACACAATCCAATTTAGTTCAAACACCTCAGAGCAGGGGTCACAGGATAATTAAAACAGCAATGAAAGGGTGTTGGAAAAAATACATTACTCAAAAAATTTGGGAAATGGTGAGAAAAATATCAGGAAAGAAAACGAACCTTCCCCATAAAGTATCTAGTGATAGGCAATGATAAAATAACTATCAAGGTAGAAATAGTCAATCTACTAACCGAAACCTACTCGGAAAACACCAAGGCTGATGGAAACCAGATATTCCAGAATATCAAACAGAAGGAGAAAAAGTTTAAACTCAACTTCTCATCAAATAACCTTGAGCATTGCAACAAATCTCTTACTATGACAAAACTTGAGAGTCCATCAAAATGTCCCATAACACAGCAGAGGGCCCTGATGGGATATGCTAGGAATTCATCAAGCACCGCCCACAAGAATCCCTAGAATACCTATTAGATATATTCAACAAAATTTGAATAAATGGAGAATTTCCAAAAACCCGGAAACAAACAAAAATTATCCTCATTTCAAAACCAGGAAAAGATCATACAGACCCACAAAACTATGGACCAATATCACTAACCAGTTGCCTTTGCAAAATGATGGAATGAATGATTAATAGGAGACTGACCTGGTTCCTGGAAAAATATAAATAACAAAATTCCAATGTGGCTTCAAAAAAAAATAAAATGAGTACAGTAGATCATCTGAGATTGGAAATCTTTATAAGAGAAGCTAACATTAAAAAAAAGAACATCTAACCACCATCTTTTTTTACCTAGAGAAGGCATATGACACTACTTGGAAGCATAGGATTATGAAAGATATTCACAAACTTAGTCTGAGAGGCAGATTGCCAGTCTTTATTAAAAATTTCTTAGCAAAAAGAACCTTCAAAGTCTGCATATGATCCACTCTTAAAACTCTTCAATCTTAAAAAGCGAGAAGGAATTTCACAGGGAAGTGTCTTGTCTGTAACACTGTTCAGCATAAAAATAAACAACATTAACAAACTGCCTCAATCCTGGGGTTGATTGCTCACTATTTGTAGATGATTTTATGTTATTGCTCAAAATATATGCATATTATGGAGAGATAGTTGTAACAATGCATAAACAAAATAGACAATATCAAACGGTTTTAAAATTTCAAAAACAAAATGTGTCCACTTTTGCCAACAATGTAAGATGCACAATGACCCGGTGCTAAAACTAGAAGATAGAGGGATACCAATTGTTGAGGAATACAAGTTCCTAGGAGTAACTTATGACAAAAAGCTATCCTTTATACCCCACATCAAAATCTAAGAATAAAATATAACAAGGTCCTACAGCTTCTGCGTGTGGTGGCCTATACAGAATGGGGAGCTAGTCAACAAAGACTACTAAAACTCTACAGAATATTAGTATGTTTCAAGTTGGATTATGGCTGCATGATCGATGGATCACTCAGGCAATCATATTTGAGAACACTGGATACAATACACCATGAGGGACTGAGACTTTCACTTGGAGCCTTCTCTATTTCTCCAGTGGAAAGCCTATATATGGAGGCTAATGAAGTCCCACTGAAACTGAGGAGAGGCAATTACCACTGAATATTACCTCAAACTGAAATCTTGTCATCTCAATCTTGCATGTGACTGTACAATGGATCCAAAATCCAAACCACTATTTGACCAGAACAAAAGTAAGATAAAGTCCTTTAGACTTTGAATGGATCAAATCATAGACAAATCCAAGATCCCTTTGGAAAAAAAAACACAAACCAAAACACAGATTCCTCCCTGGACTATTAAAAAAACAAATATAATAATGGACCTAAGTGAACTTCCAAAAGCAAAAACTCCTCCCATTGACAAATTCTCCAGGATTAGAGAAAAACTCTCAAATCACCTAAGCATTTATATTGATAGCTCTAAAAATACAGAAAGAACAGGTAGTGCAGCAGTGCTCAACAAAACTGTTATCAAAAAATGATTACCAAACAAGGCATCAATTTTCAATGTGGATATGATATCTAGTGCCATAGACATGGCACTAAATATCATATCCGAGAGCGACCACCAATAATTTATATTCTCAGACTCTTTATTGGTCTTAGTCTCCTTAAAAAAGAAAAAGCTCCATTGGTCATGAAACTGCTAAATAGGACGAAAACCTTGGAAAAAAAGAAAACCCATAATATTCCGCTGGATACCTATTCACATTGGAATTAAAGGAGGCAACAAAACTGACTCAGTAGCTACGTCATCCTTAGAAATGACCATTAATAAGAAATTCAAAGTACCCTACACAGACATAAAACCCTTTTTGGGGAAAATGGACAATAAACAAAGTAAACTAAAGAGAGGAGGTTGTCCTGAGTTGACTGCACATAGGACACCCACAACTAACACTCACCTACATATTTAAACAAGAACAACTAAAGTGTACATACAGATCCATCCTGACAGTAAAACATCTGGAAGAATGTTGAAGCATAGCTCATATCAGGAAAAGATACTTCAAGGCAAAGGAACCTAACGGAACTGTTTGAAAAATTAAAAATCAGAAACATCATGGACTTCTTGGAAGGGGGTATACAATACTATACAATAAATTATAAAATTAAAAAAACAAATCAAATTATCTCTACAAACTATTTAAATACAACACAACTTTGAAGAGAATTAAATAACTGGAAAAAAAATAAATAAATAAATGAATCTGGCATAAAATTACCGATCAGAGGTTGACATGCTGTAAAACCCAACAAAAAAAAAATTCAGGCACAATTGTCTCATCATCCCAGAAATTACCATAAAAATGTTTATCATTTCCAGGGTGAGAGTCCAGATTTCAAAAATTACCTGAGAGCTGTTGTATACCATCAGAATTAGCACACTTAGTTGATATGCATATTGATAGCAGCTGATGTACTCGTGAGTATAAAAATGATGATTCTGAATTAGTCAGTCAGTTTGGTTCATAGCCACCTGTATCACATGATGAGCCACTTGAGTTTTATCCCTCCCCCTGCAAATTTCAGTCAGTTAATACAAACCTATTTAATGGTAGAAAAAAAGCACTTACACAATGTCACACTTGTTCATTCATCTGTTAATCAAACCATGACTGTAGATTGAACTTGTGGTATGCAGCTTTCTTGTAATTAGTGACACCTTACATGCCTTAACAACTATGCCACATGTTAATAATTTATGCTCTGATAGTTCTAATGTCTTACTATAGACATAAGTTAGCATCAATTGGTATTGTTATCAATGTGTGATTAGTATAATAGTTTTTGATGAAGAAAGTGGAATTGGCATACTAAGTTCAAATTTCTATCTAATCCATTCTGTTTAGTTTAGTACAAAGGCCCTTGGGAAAGACATGAATCTATCTTATTTTTTCCCAGGTATGGATTAAATAGCAGGGTAGACCAGGCTCTTTGATGGCAGGCAGTCTTCTACTCAATTCAAAACCATGGAGAAGACAATGGGAAATTATTATCTTTCCAAAAATGTCATTGCAGTTCACAGATAATAAAAAAGGAAAAGTTCACAGATAATAAAAAAGGAAAAGAGTCTACATGCTGAGAGCCATGATTGTCTGTGTTCTGAAGAAGAAAAAAAAATTGAGTCAGTATAATGTGTTGTGTGTGTGTTTTTTTTGTTTTGTTTTTTTGCCTGTGTGGAGATTGTTTAGAATATTAATATGCATTTACACTTGAATTAAATTGATTTGTTATTAAAATATTATTGAAAGATAAAGTTGATCATCCCAGTTTAAACAAATTCAGCCACCTGGATCTTTTGTGTCTATGCTGATTTGCAAATTTATTCACTCCAGTTCCATACATGATGCACATATTTATCTCCTCCTTCCAACTGGCCATTGTTATTGGACTTGTTCACAGAAGCTCCTGCTTGAATCTTTACACTGGTAACTACTGATGCAAATGCATCACGATTTTCATTCACTTTAATGATTGCATACAAGTATATAATGGTAGGAATTTCATTAGAGGTGTGTTTGGGGGGGGGGGGGATAACATTTGGAGTTTAGGACAAGCTGCATTTTGAACACAATATATACTGATAATGTTTCAGTTTTTCTTATTGTCCCCCACTGATTTAACCATTACTTCACCATTCCAGTCAAACTTAGCTTTAATTATTTCTTAAATTAACAAACTAAATGAATGTTATGAAACAAAAAATGTAATTGTTTTCCTAAAATTTGTTTTAGCAATTTCCACCATTTATTCTGTTTTATATTGATCAGTAAGATGAAAGGGAGTGTTCATAATCGGAAATGAAAGCGAATAATACTGACGAAATATGGCTATTAATTTCATATTAATTTACAGCCATGTGCAACTTTTTAGTTCTGAATTCTTAGAAGCCATCACTCAGGCCTTACAATTCTTTTGCTATGAATTTTAATTGATCTTATGATTTTTAAGCAATGTTAAACATTTTTTTACTTTTTTCTTTTCCAGTTAATAATCTTTGGCCCATCCTATTTCAAGGCATCAATAAAATTATACATTGTATGAAAAAGAAAACATTTATCAATATAAGGAATGGCAGTTATTGAATTTTCTGCAGAAAATGTACGTTTCTGTTTTATAACAAATTAAACTTCAAATAAATAAATTTGTATGATTTGGTTTTATTACTTCAAATCATAATAGATTTTCAAAAAATTACTTTTTTAATGTTCTGGGAGTTAATCACTTTTGGTTCATGCACAATCTTTTTTTATCTAAGTACACAAGCAATAAAATCTCAATATGATGGACAATAGAAGTTCCAGAAATTCATACTTGGTAATTTAACTACATGATTATGTTGATTTCATTAACATTTCAGTTCCACATCTGAAAAATATTAAAAATAACTCTGTATTCCTGTAAACAAGCAGCAAGCTTTGAGTCACTTGGTCATTTAAAATATTAGCAAAAACACATTTTCCTTTTCTCTCATCTCCTCCTCCTCTGCTCATTCATCATTTCACCCTAATCAAGGAAATAAAGCCACTAAGATGAAAGGGGTTCCTGAGTAGAGAAAGGATAATATTGAAACTTTCAGGACTTATTTACAAATTAATTTCTTTTAGATTTTTTATTTTATTTATTTATCTATATATATATATATATATATATATAGGTTACCCACACACACTTATTTAATTTTATGACATTTTGTTCCAATTAATGCTTATATTAGCTATATAATGCTTATATTAGAACTTTTTGGAGAATTTAAGTCCTCAGTTAAAAATTGTATAAAAAAGGGGTTCATGTTATATTACTCAAGTAATTTTACAGATATATCCACCATAGAAAAGGTTAGCTTGGCTGACAGCCATAAGTTTATCTATCAACCTGTTGACACCTTTAAACAGCTACCTCTGTGTTAAAAAAATGCATTTCTGCAATATTTAAAATAAAAGTACTATTTGTTTCAAATCAGATTAAACTTCAAATCTGCTAAAAAAATATTCCTCAAATAAAGTTTTAGAAAAGTATATTTTATTTTTTAAAGAGTTTTAACCTTGACTGAACACCTTTGTACTTGCCTTTTTTATCTCTCTTGTAGACTAAGGTTTGTCTTCAATTAATACTTGTTTTTGGAATGAAATTTATGAATTCATTCAGAATTCAGGTTCTTTTGAATGCAGTGAAGAGTGTAAATCTAAACGAGCAGTGCAAATGACTTCACAAATAAATGGATGATATTGAACTAGAAGAATTACCCCATGTGATCAAGAAATTGTCTCAATTCTGCAGTGTGAATCAGATCAAGAACAGAAAAAGTGAGCTAAAAACTGCCCATGATTTTTAGATTATATTTTTCAGAATCATTTAGTTGAACTTGTACATTGTATTGCTTACTACACCAGTGACTGTTGCAAGTGCCGAAAGAAGTTTCAGCAAACTAAAACATATAAAAAAAAAAAAAATTATCTACAATCCACAATGAGAAATGAAAGTTTATCCGGGTTAGCAATGATTTCCATTGAAAATGAATGTGTGCTCAACCCCTTGACAGTGATGAAGTCATGAATACATTTGCTAAATCTAAAAAAAACAAACACTATATAAAATTCACTTTTTTTTTTTTTTCTTTTTTTTTATCCATAATGTTAAATATGTTAAAAGGGGGGGGGTTCTCAAGTTGAGTTTAAAAATTGCTGCAAAACATTGTTGATTTAAGATGTTATGATCCATTATTGTAGATAATTAGGTTACAAAAAATTTGTATTTTATATGAAGACAATCTTATGAAAATTGGGATGTAGTAGAGTGGGGAAACCCATCATAGATTGGGGTGGGGGCACAAGACCCTTGCACCAACCCTGTGTACAAGATAAATATACTGCTAAATATTTTACTATAAAACTTCATTCAAAATCAGGGGAAAAATAGATTCCCAAGAATTAATGCAAGTTTAACTGATTTGGGTCTATTAATAATTTTATCATTATCCCGCTCTGCTGAACCTTAAGTTAAGGGTTGAAGAAAATAATACATACAGTTTACACTAGGTAAAAACCTCTCTGTGCCAGTCAGAGGGCCTAATAATCACTCAGTTTTGTCCTATGTGATCCTTTCTAGCTACCAGAAAGTCTACATAAAAGATAGCATATATGTATGGAGAAGTAATATGCATACACATACTAGCAAAAACACAAACATAATACACAAAAATGCAGATAGGTCTAAGAAGATATAGGGGTCATAAAAAGATAACAAAGACCTCCTGCTTTCACCTTTTCTCTGACCAATCCTAATTGTTTTTATTACCCCTCAAACAGAAGAATGCTTTTTCCACTAGTCCAAGAAAAACATTTGGGTTACTCTTACAGACAAAAGACAATGGTTAAACATTGAAAACATAAGGAAAATTAATTCCTTTTTAATAACATGTGTAACTGCTCTTTGCCTGATGCTGGTTGCAAGACCAGAAATGCATGTAGCAAAAATATGGAAAATAAAGAATATATATTTTTTTTTAAATCCACATTATAACCAAAAACGTTTACGGTTTCTCTCTTTTTAGAATATACACTTTTCTCTCATTGGAACAACTGTAACCTCTTCCTTTTTATTTATATATATATATATATATATATATATATATATATATAGTGGATACTTTGTATTTGAATTAGATGCCCCATTTTTATTTAATAGTGTGCATTAAGTCAATCAGCCTGGGCATTCAAGAAATTGAACCCTGGGAAAATAGAATCTTGTTTGCTGTGATGTTCTCTGTGACTGAGCAGTAAAGCATACTAGAAATGAATTCAGTAAATATACAAAAATAGAAAGGGGTATAACAAAAGGATGTGTCTTTTCACCAGACTTATTCAACCTATACAGTGATACAATTCTGAGAGAATTAGAAGTCCTACCAGGATTCATTATTTGTGGCCACAATCTTGGCATTAGTTATGCAGATGACACCATTTTGAAAACGGACACAGAAATAAACTACAGGCACTCCTACAGATGGTAACAAAGGAAAACTGGAAGAAGGAACTAAATAAACATCAACTGTAAGAAGATTGAATGTATGGTTATCAACAAAAAGAACAACCCAGCAAGCAAATCATAAATTGGAGACACCAAAATAAAGCAAGCACAAAGATTTAAATATCTAGGAAATGTTTTTAACAGAAGACAGAAAATGCGGCACCAAAAGCTGTAGGTGAATTTGGATAGCAAAAAATGCCTTCCGCAAGCTATGCAATGTATTAATAGGAAAATTTCATAAACAAAGAAAAGTCAGAATTTGTCAAATGATTGATCTATTTTTTGAAAGTCTTTTTTTTTTTTTTTTTTTCTTGTCCAAGCACACATTCTCTACTTCAAGATATGATATGTCAATATGTAGTCAATTGTGAAAACAAAGAGAAAAGGTGCAAGGATGTCACTCTGGAGGACTCCTGCTTTGATGTCGAAGAAGTTAATATCTCAGTTAGGGATCTAACCAAAGATTTTGTTATTTTGTATAGCATCAATTATGCCAGTTACTGTCTCAGAAGGAATGCCATATGCCAGAAGGATCTTTTTCATTTTCCCCCTATGTACAGAATCAAAGGCTTTAGAGAAATCTACAAAAAGCAAGGTGGCCTGTAGATTCTCTACCCTGATACCCTCAATAATCCACCAAACACTCAGGATTTGCCTAACAGATTATCTATTTTTTTATAAAGCCATTTTGATTTTTTTCAGAGCACCTTTTCTACTTAAGGCTATGTTCTGTTGAGAAGCATTGAGTTGTAAATTTTTGCTGCAATGTAGGTGAATCTGGTTCCTCTTTTTGTTGATCTTATATTTCCTTTCTTTGGGAAGAAGTATGCAGACTTCTGTCCATTTTTCTATCACTTCTCCATTATATGCGGTATTACAGAGTAGAATATCATTGAAATGCTGGATTTTCCAAACATTCAAGGGAATCTTATCAAGTCCTGCTGCTTTCCTATTTTGGGTGTGTGTATTAGAGCCAGTTCAAGTTCTGCATCTGTAAAGTTTCCCGGTTCAATATCAAGAGGATATTCAAAGATTTGCTTGACCTCAGTATCTAAAATGTTACCTACGTTTCCCAAGAGATTTTTTAAATAGTCTTGCCATTTATTCAGCCTGACTATTGGCCTTTAACTTGGATTTATTTGTTGATTTTCTGCCACTGATCTTATTGACAGTTTTTCAAGCAAGAGTAGATTGTTTGTTGGTAGCAGCAGTTGATGAGCTGAATTTCTTCCTGGATGTATTCTGCTTGTTGATCTTCATAAGAGTTCTTGAGTTTAGTAAGTACTCCATTGAAGTATTGGATGGTTTTGAATTTTTTATGCTGGCTTTTTCTTTCACATTAGCCTTTTGTGATTCAATATGATTTGATTTCTCTGTTTCAGCCTTCTCATGAGAACAAAATTATTGTAGGTTGTATTAGGTGGTGCTTCCTCAGTATCTGTTTGTAGTGTTTCAAATTTATTCCTGACAGCAATGTTGTACTGGTCTTTGAGATGTAGGAGGTATCAGCATTTCTCTGGATATTCTCATTTTCATTATTTTTATATTAAGTTAGAAGAAATAGTTTGTGCTTCTTTATTGGTGTTTGTTTTTTTCCTTCTATGTTTGTATGCCTGTACATATGTAAGATGTTGTGATTATTTCTTTTCATAATATTCTTTTCTCCTTATACTCTTATTTTTTTTTTCTCTATCTTTCAGATGTGAATGTAACAATAGCATTTCCAGTGTCACAGAACTTGTATTTAGGTTAATTTTTCTTGCGTATTCTGGGGTTTTCTAAAGTTTTTGAAAAATAGGTGTATTCTGTTTTTTATTTATTTTAATATATATATATATATATATGGCGAAAGTTTCTTTCACACACAATCTTCAGGCCATAAATATAGCATACTTTAAAACTATTTTTAATATATATATATATATATATATAAGTGAATAAAGAAAAATATTGCATGATGACTGTCCATTTCACACCTTTAAATAATCATCAGACCATCATTTGGCCTGATGATTGCCTAAGACAGTGTTGATTTCTATATTCATGCTGTTTATATCCACAAATGCTGCATCCTCAATATTGAGCATTCTTTCTCCAATAAATCTCCACAATTTTAAACAATTGTTTGTGTGTGTGTGTGTGGTCTCCTTCTGCATTTGTAAAGCTAGCATACCAAATATCTTCCAGCTAGAAGTAAAAATGACACAATTTATTTGATGTAAATGATTCATTTGGAAAGCATAAACCCATTGAAGTGAAATGGAGTTATGAATTATGAATTTTACTGTTCATTTTTTTGTAGTATTTGTCTTTCTGTACAATTAAGCATATCAAACTAAAATAGTCTCCTATGATTAAATTACTACCTTCAAATAATTCCATCAGACAATAGTCTCTGCTTTTGTACATCTGTTACAAATACTTAGTTTGGACATTTTTTTTTTAAGTTTCAAATTTTAAAATATCTTATTAGAAACCTAATGATAAAAAGTTCTATTTATACATTGGTGTCTTGTGAAAATATCTAATCAACAAATTTCTGTATTATACAGATTTATTTTAACTAATTATAGTCACAGTGTGTCAACCATTGTATCCTCTGGCCATTTTCAGATGCCTGTTGGTAACCTTCCAGTAACATTGAGTCATACCATTCTTTCAATCCATAATAGTTTGGCTCCAAATTCTCAGAAGGAATGATAATTATAATAGACACCTAGGGAAAGAAACATTGGCTATAACCCCCAAGATGAGAACACTAATTCAAGAAAATTAGTGTATAATAATAATCATTCCTCAAATGAAAATTTTGGACAAAAAAAGAAGTGTGGTGAGGAAGCAACAATTTTTAGTATTGGTACTTTTATACAATGTAATCTTTTTATCATACTTCACATTTGAGAAATTATCTAAATATGTATGGAATTTTTCTCTTGTGAAATTATTTTCCTACAAAATATCAGTTTACAAAAAATTTTTAATGTGCAATTAATGTAAATATCTATACATGTTGAGTTTTCTGCAAATAAAAACTAACTGAAAATCAAAAACGTAGAATGAATTCATATATTCATTATAAAATGCATTTTTTCTGAAGTTGAACCAACTATCATTCCCCAAAATAATTACATGCAAAACTGAACTTAAGAAAATAATTTTTGGCTTGACTTACAATAAAGATTTACAGTTAAATTTTTTTATAGAAGTAGAGGCTCCACAATGCATGTCAGATTTAATCATTTGTAGCCATCATGTCTATAGTGAAATTCATCCCTGCAGACAACTTATATTATAGTGCAATAGCATTTTTTTTTTCTTTTTCACTTCATTCTGTACACAATCTTTATAGTACACTACTCTTCCAAATTTTCCACTGACCATTGTCCATTTGACATTACTTGATTAAAACTAGTCAATCAATATAGACAGCTTGTTCTGTTGAAAAATGTTATTAATAATGCTATGCCTTCAGCTTCTTTCATTGTTATTAAAGCAGTATCTCCAGAGTATTGTCTGTAACTGAATTCGTAATATGTCTATTTCTTAGGAGATGAAGGTGACTTGCAAACAAAAATAACAAAGAGAGAGGAAGCTGTGAATTATGATTCTAATTAGAATTTTCTGGTGAAAATAACATCTTAGTAGGAGTAACAAGACAGTATTTACAATTGGTTCAGTTTTTGTCCGAGATTTTGGAATATTTTATATTGGGTGACTTTCCTCGCCATTTCATCTGGCCTGTTCTACAGTCTCTTTTAGAAGATACACCTAACAAAAATCCTGTTACTTTGTTTCTTATCTTTTCTATGGATTCTTCAAAATTCGCTTGACGAGGAAATGGAACTAATGTCTTTAATTTAATAACAGAATTAGATTCGAAGCTTTTAGCTTCCATTTTTGAAACATGGTTATTACTGTGTAGGGAAAAAAACATTTTAAATCAGTTAATTTATAATATATATTTTACCCTCTGACTTATAATTGTACTGTAATTTTTATTATGTAACCTCCCTTATACACGCACAAATTAAAAAGAATTTTCAATGACTCTAAATTTTGTTGTAAAATTTTCATCCTTGTTAATTAACCTGATGCAGATAAATGTATATTAAAGTATAAGTTAATGACTGACTTAATTTATCCCAATATTTTGCCGTGAAGTATTTTCACCTCAGATGATTACTTAAAAGCAACTTTAATTTTAAGAGTAGCAGAGTCTAAAGTAAGTTCTGCGATTTTAAATAAAAACTTTAATTCTTCTGCTATGGTTGTGTCATATTAGGTATATTCTTGCTACAATATCTGCTATATTTATTTTCAAAGTAAACCAGCAAAACCTTAGACCATTTGAGGCTGATGAGTGACCATGCCATGTAAACTAGAGATCATGACCTAAATTTAATATAGAAACTTTGTAGCCAACTGAAGTCAAATATCACAGCTGATTGGTAATTTGATTGAAGTCATGTGGCAGTGAAATAATTTCATTGAAATATTAGTGATGCTCTAAAAGTAATGCTTCTTGTTTATTTATTTCCATGGAAACCGATACAGTGGACACAAAAACACTATTGAATTTCTCCCCTCTGCCCCCACCATTTAACTATGCATTTTCACCAGTGATGAAGCAGAGCTGATCAGATCATGGCTTGTCTTACATATTGTTGTTACTATTGCTGAAACTCATTAAGTGCTGTCTAACTATACTCACATCCACTGTTTCATCTCCATAAATGTTAAGCAAGTGTTGATAAATTTTAACGGGTACAATGTTTCTGCATGACGCTCTTCTGCTTCATATGCACTTTTATGTTGGATGTCAGACTGCCACTCAGCTGCTATGTTAACAAGGCAAAAAAGAATTACGGGTTATTGGTGGGACACTTCAACATCCACTGACGTACTATAAACATCCACCTCTGACCAACATACATGATTGTTCTCAAATTTGACTAAATCTAAACTTCAAAAACAAAATGTAGAATGAAACAAAAAGTATTACTAAATATGTTATTTTATATTGTATTCAAGAATTCAATTTTAGTTACACTGAAGTGTCTTTTTTATTTATTAAACCGAAGCATAAAAAAAGTAAAACAACTCTAGTACTAATTTTTATTAAAAAATTAAACAGCCTGAGTACTGGTCAAAATCCCAAGTAGCTTAAAAAAAATAAAAAATAAAGTGGTATAAAATAGAAGGCATTACATTTGGAACAATCCTTGTAGTATTTTTTTCTTATTTACTATTAGTTACTTTAAGCCTCAAGTGTTAACTTAATAATTGACAAATAATATTATGCAGTGTTGACCTAAATATTACTTTTGTACAGTCTTTGAATAATAAATTGATATTACAAGTTTAGCCATATGCTGCTGCTACTACTACTACTCTGTGCTTTTCTATGCTTGGCTGAGTATTGTGACCTGGGAATTTGTCACTGCTGTTTTGGAACTTAATATGGAATCTTTACTAAATTCAAGTCAAGGGTAAAGGTTTTGTATTTTGCTCCAGAATCAGTCTTTTTCTCATTTAAATTTTGAAATGGTTACTTATTTGATGTCAACACTGTTTTTTTTGTTTTGCTTTTCAAAATGAATGTTGCCTTTTTTGTTGTTGGTTATTTTTAAAAGAAAATCTCTAAAAATTAAACACTTGAAAAAGTTTGTAGAACAGATTTGTTGAAACATGGTAACCTCAATAGCACAAAGGAATTTATCTGAATAAAGCTTGGAATAAAAGGTCCAA
>OZ038480.1:108815863-108890863 GCA_964036315.1 Acanthosepion esculentum | reverse complement strand
GAAATGTTTTATTTTCCAAACATGGTCAGCAAATTGTGGGCATATTCATAGTTGAAGTTTATTGAGTGTTGGCTTTTTCTTTTTTTATTAATGCTTTCATTATTTTTAGCCTTTTTTTACATGTGGATGAGGCTATTGATAATCCCTAAATATAATGTTACACACACACACACGTTTTTTTACTACTACTGTGCTGACAAACTACAAAGCAATCCTCTTCTTTCCTTCTCTCTATGGACTACAATCAAAACAAAAGGAGTGATAGAAAGTAGACATGAAAAGAAATATACACAACTGCAAAAAAGAAAGAGGGGAGAAAAACAGAAAGAGATAGAGGAGATAAATATGTCAGACAAAACTTGGCTGAGGTTTATATTTTATTTCAGTTTGAATTAAACTTCACATAAAGTTACTTTCTTCAAGGTGACTTGGATTGTGAGATTGACTATCACTAGTGATGATGTTCTAATTTCTCAGCAAATCTGGCTCTCAAGAACACCCAAGGTGTGTCACAAAACCATGCATACAAAAGCTTTGCACACACACACACTGAAGATAAAATATGGATATCTTTCCTGAGGTGTTTTGTAAATTGTACACTGTTCAATTATTGATATTAACAACAAACTATTTTAAATTTGTTTACTTTGATTAAACAAAAATTACTCACAATATAATACATATTACATATATATTGCTTCTTGCTATCAATTTTGACATCACAGGTACACTAGTACAAATATAATAGCACATATATATAGATGACTGGGACCAGGACAAATAATATTATACAGGCTTCCTATATCCTAACAATATTCATTTATAAATGAATTTAAACTTTTGTCCGATGCTTGGCTTCAGTATCTAAGGTGATAAATTAAATTCAGAAGATTCATTAAAAAAAGACAGAACAATTCAATATATGAAATATAATATCGACGACCAGTGAAAGAATGACACAAATGAAGATATGAAAGTTAAACAAAATTTTAATAAGAGAACAACCATGAATGAAAGAAAGAGACAGATATACAACATTCCATCACACGGATAATATGTCTGTTATATATAAAGATGGGAGTTTTGGCAAAAATGTGTATAAGGAAGAAATGGCAAAGATGGGCCAAATACTTATCTGGACACGCATCAAGTATAGCGGAGTTATTTTCCAGGTATTTCAAAAGTAAACATTATTAGATGAAGTTCAATGACTTCATCTCATTGATTGTCTTAATCCCATTATGAAAGAAAATTAGTTCATTAACAGTTCAAAGTTAATTCTTTATTTCATCCATGAAATAATTCCGGGTGTCAAATTACTGCTTTTTCTCATTATACACAGAAGACATAATCTGTGATCTTATTGGCACGAGAGTCTTTCACCAACTGAATTCTCTTTTTAAATTTTTATTAAAACCTGTTCAGAAGGAAACGGTTCACCTGGCCCAAACCTGCACTTTCTAGTGTCAGCTTTAGTTATGAGTATTTGATCTGATTCTGCATATATACATTTCACAGGACCAGGCCATCTAGCTTGAAAGGGATGCGCATTGGATTTAAAAAGAGAAGAGAAAAAAATTCAAGTTATAGAAAGTCAAATTTTTTTTTTTTTTTTTTTTTTTTTTTTTTTTTTTTGAGATCCCTGTACAAATCCAAATATACTCTAAATACTTGTTTACATCAGGTTTCTGATGGTCATCACTGGAGATCAAGTGATAGTAAGTCTCACCTTAAATCTTTGATACCTTCTTCAGCATTTTTGCTGACCAGAATACTGCCATAGTTTGGACAATCTAAATTTTTTCTTAAATTTTGGAAAACTTCCTAGTGCTCTTTTCCAATTATAGGCATGACCCTGACCCTAATGATCCATGGCTTTAGTTTCCAGGTTAGTTTTGGATATTTTGGTCTGTTGGCACAGAGATGGGAAGAGTTTTTTTTTTTTTTTTTTTTAACAAAACAATCAGGTCAGTGTCGAGTTTGAGATCCGAGTCTCTAAGTAGTTCATTCCTCTTTCTTTTCTCAGACAGTTTCTGTTTTTTGCTGATACTATTTGTTTACATAATAGAACCCAAGATATTTACCAAATTGTTCCCCACTCTTGTGCATCTCTGCCTATTGTCTGTTTTTATATTTCCTTTGAGTCAGCTTGCTGCATTCACTTACGTAGTGTTGATTCATCTCTTGCTCTACAAAGCCGACATTTGCAGCTTGTATTTTGCTTATTTTTGCTCTTACATAATCTGTTCTTATGCATTTGTTCTGAGCTGTAATGATAGATTCCATTTCTCTTCTGTCCTATAATAATTACTATTATTTCTGGTCTCTTGCTTAGTCACAGGTCTCTCCACCATAAGCTCTAGTTATTTTTTGATTGAGTCTCATGTCACTTAAACTATGTTTTGAAATGATATCTTTCATTAGTCACATACTTGTCATATTTTTTTTCTCTCTTTCTCTCCTCTAACACACACACACAAATGTAAATAAAAACTTCTTAAAAGAAAAAATTCCATAGTCATCAAATAGTGGGTGGGTGGATTCATAACACACGCACACACAATATGAATTTCAATCAAATATAGATTGGAATCTGACAATGATAGGATAAGGAATAAATAAAACATTTATAAATTTAACATGTTTTGCTTTTCTTAAAGCTTCATTAGAGAATGAAATATGCAAAAGAAAAAAAGGTAATTTTTTAATTTTTGCATTGTTTGTTTTCTATTGGTTAGCCAGACATCATGTGCATCAGTCTTATAAATCAACATTTGTGTGTATAATTCATGTGTCATATTCTATTTTGTCGATGCAAAATTATAATGTATATTAGTGTGTGTATGTGTGTGCACACCTAGTAGGCATTTTTTATCTGTTTGTTGACTGTCCAGAAGACATTTTGTGTGAGGGTGAAAGAATTTAAGTTACGCTGGTTGTGGTAGCAGTTAGACATATCCTAGGCATTTTAAGTATGGATTTTATAAAAGTTGGTGATAAAGTGTGTTTGACATGTGTTTATAGATGGTAATATTTATCAAAACTCTCAAAATATTTCCTGAATAAAGAATTGTTCTTTTCTAATTAGGGTGGCATTTATAAAATTGAAGTTATGGCCTGTCTTGTTTTTGTGTATTATAAGTGATGTTAAAGTATTATCCCAACATAGATCTCTTATTTTCATATTTTATTGATAGTGTTGGAGTGTAGGATTATGAATTTTGTGTTTTTGTTTTTGGAAGTATGTCATCAGAGTGGGACCAAATTTTTAAATTTAAAAATAACAATTTTTTTTTCTCCTCATATTTTCTGAAGTTTTATTGAAAGATAAACATGTTAGATCTATAAATGTTTCCTATTTGTTCTTTATCCCATCTTATATATATATATATATATATATATATATATAATTATGGAAACAACACTGCATGATGACAAGCAGCTTCAAACTTTAAGTGATCAGAGTATATGATCAGCTGATACAGTGTTAATTTCTATATCCAAGCTATATCTACATATATCCCATCTGTTATATTAAGCCTTCTTCCCACCATAAATAAAATTGCAAACGAGCACTCCAAAGCCTGAAGTGTTGAAAGATGAAAGTATATTTGCATTAGAGTGGCTGTGTTTATTGTTTTAAATGATCTTTGGAAAAAATATGTAGTTCATTTTTTCCCTTTTAAAAGGACTTCTAACTAAAATAATGTTCTTATTGAGAGCAAGAAGGGAAAATATAAACAAAAACATTGTCATTCTATAACCTAACATGGTTTTATATATAGAAATTCATATACCATATTCACACACACACCTGATTTTTAAAGTGTGTGTGTGTCCATATATATATATATATATATATATATATAGTACAGGTAATTGATCCATTGTTATATAATCTGGATGGATCCTAGTAATATTAATTATTAAAACTGATCCACAGAGAGCTCTGTTTTTATTTTAACAGAGCATATGTATTTTTTTTTTTTTTTTTACAGCAAAAAAAACAAAAATTACCTCAACATAGAGGTAGTCTATTTCAAGCCATTCCATATACAGCTATCATCAGTCTCTAAGTGTTTGTCTCAGAATTGTTTTAAATTTATTTTTAATGTCAGTCCTCCTCTTGTAGATACCTTGTTAATGAGAGTGGGTTTATGTTAGTGATTGGTGGAGCAAAGGTATCTTATCCAGGGGGGAGGGGGAAGAAGTCTGTGGTTGGAGTTTATTTATGGCCAGGACATAATATCAGTTTTTACTATGTAGTGGCCAGGACTTGTTGTTTATGGTTTAATATCATTTCTTACTATGTGGTGTTTCTTATAAAAAGCCCCATAGTGTCTTTTTCTGGGATTCACAGTAAATAGTTTTTTTACTACAAGTGTCCAATATTATTAATAATATTAATAAGCAATAGGGGATTTAATCTTAAGCCTGTTAAGATTAATGTAAATTGGATGAGTTATGGATTTATAGATTGTGGGTAATATCGGAGCACCCACTGGAATAAATCATGCTGTCCAACACACTTATGCGTACATATCTTCATACATTCATATATGTACATTTACATGTTCATACATATATGCCACTATACGTACATATACACCCCCACATATGTGCACATTGCACATGTATTATGTAATTTGGAATTTATTTCTATGCCTACATTTCGGAATTAACTCTTTCCATTGATTTAATAGTTTGCATTGATCTTTATATTTTATTATCCTGATTTTTTTCTTCTAAACATAGCTTGCACCTATCCCTAAAACTATTGGGAGTGTTTGCAAAACCTAGAATTTTCCAATTTATTTGAGGATTCAGACCCCTTTTCCTTCAATTCCCAAAATTTTCTCAAAAGGGCTGTTTAGTGTTTTAATTTTGGATTGGTGAATGAATGTCTGTGTATTGATTCTCTTAAATTCTCCTACAGAAATGCTGATGTAAATATTATGGTTTGTCATATTTTCTTTAGAGGGTAATGGTTGCCTGGTATACTACCTTAGTGGATCTGCACTTGTCCTTTACTGGGCAGTCTTCCTTAATTCTACAATTACAGGGGGTTTCCATGTTAGATTTTATTTTTTGTTTTGTTCTCTCTCCGCCCACCCCTGGAATTTACTTAAAATGTAATTGTTATGGGAATTAATAATTTGGTATATATTATCAGTGCAGGAGTAGGTAATTTTGACTGATTTCCTGTTGAATATCTTATTTAGAGGATTTTTTTTTCTTGAAGTGTTTAGTAATTAAGTTTAGGAAGTACTGTCCAATGTTGGGGTGGGGGTGAACCAAGTGATTTTTTTTTCCTATTTTTACACCTATATTCCACTTTTCATGTCTTGTATTTTTATTTTTATATTTTCACTTTTATTGAGCACTTTATAATACTACTGTTTCCTAGTCTAATTCAACTCTAACCATTAACCTTTTATGTATTACACGCACGCACGCACGCACACACACACATATATATATATATATATATATATATATATATATATATATATATGCTTGCTGGCTAAATTGTATATTTTATATCCCCCCCCTCCCCAATGGTTGGCATTCAAACCTAGAAAGATAGGATTTCAAATGGTTATTTACAAGACTGCTGAATGTGAATCTCCATCACCACCTAAAGATTTGTTCAATGTAACCTTACCTAATCTATTCTAGTTTCATCTAACCTTATGCCAGACTAATCTGAGCTCTGTATACACTGATTTATTCTTCTCGTATTCATATTAGATGTCTGGTGGTTATCAGTAGAAATTGAGTGACAGCAAGCCACTTTCAGTTTCTATTTAATTGTAATGTTTTTTGCCACTGTTTCAAGTATGCCAGTTATTTACTAGGCATTAATTTTCATGTTCCTTAGCTTCTTGTCATGTATGCTATTTTTCTTATTTCTTTGTTTTAACTCTGTTCCTCTTTAGTATAACAAAATCTATAATCCTTCAGACTTTCTTTTGTTCATACTGATCTATTCTGGAACTCTATGTAGTTTTGCTCTTTAAATCTTCATGATTATCTCGTTCTCAAACAGCAGTGTATATTTTGTATTGTATTTTATGTACACTCAACTATCTACGCCCACATGCATTTTTACAACTTTCTCCTATATTACAAAAACCTTTACACCTCTATTTAAAATAATTTTCTTTTCTTTTTCTCTATTTTTCCTATATTGCTTTTCTCTTAAATATACTAATTGAGTGTTACTATTTTCATTTGTTTGCCTTTCTTATGACTTCTCTTATTTCTTTAAGATCAACCCCTATCATCTAACAAGCAGCCAGTATAGTCCTAGTGGCTAGGAAACTTGTTTGTTTACAAGACAAACAAAAGGCCAAATGAAGAAAGTTGATTTTCATTGTTTTTATTAGTGGTTTAACTTGTTGCTCTTATGCTAAGAATAGGATCTTAGATCTCATTCTGAATCTGTCAGTATGTAACTTCCTAGTGATAAGGAAAGGTGAGAATATCATTTGACATCTGGTTTGAAGGACATAGACTGGGATAAGATTTTTTTGTTCTAATTTATTTTGTGTGTGTGTGTGTGTGTGTGTGTGAAAAATATCAAATGTTGTTACCTTTTCAAGTGATAAATTTAAAAAAACTGATGTGAAGTGAATGTGTAACAGGGCAGTGGCTCTGGTTAAGTCATACTAGTGTATGCAAAGTGGTTAATGACTTAGGCTATTGAGAGGCTTAATAATTCTGAGTGGAGGTGTAGACACATTAAAAATACAATGAGTGGTTAATTATATTGGAGTCTGATCGAAAGAAGTCTGGTTTAAAAATATTAATTTAAACTCATCAAATATTTATGAGGACTGCCTCTGAAAAGAACATGGAACTTAAACTAAGTAAGATTTAGTATAACTGATATCCCCCACCCAACTTCATCACCCTAAGGAAGTTGGCATGTCAAGACTAATGAGTTTGACAAAAGTTGACAGGATTTTCACTAACTTTATTTTCTTAGCAACCTATCAGGCATATTCACATTGATTTCAATGTAAATATTGAGAATTTAGAAATCCAAGCCAAAATTGAAAAGCACACTATAGTATGGCTATCTGTGTTATATAAAAGTTGTTTTTTTTTTTTTTGTTTTTTTTTCCTGTTAGAAGCTAATTCTGTCAATTCACATTCATGGATAAGTCTATAAATGGAGTACACATGTGTAGAAATGAGTAGAGCCGAAGAGTTGCGAGAGATCTTGCACTGAACAACACAAGCCACCTTCACGAATGTGTAGCCCTCACAACCACCCACCCCACCCATCATTGGTATGAAACCTAGTCAGGTGTGTTGTATTTGGTGACCAGCACAAATATGGGTTATGTCTAGCATTTATAATCAGGTTATATAGATGACTTTTCATAGTAGTTCATCACATAATACATTCTATGCACTTTACAATTTTTATTTATTTTTAACTAAATTTCACCAAAGACGGGTTAACGTGAGGATAAAATCTCTGGACTAAGACTTCCTGCTGGCCAGTCCCGCTACATAGTAATTTTGGACTATGATGGAGTCCAAAGAAAGCAAAATAAAATGAACAAGACAGATATATATGTACAAAACAATTATATATTAATGACAAACAGATTCATACAAGAATTACAAATACATCTTTTCAAACATGAATAAAACGTTAGTGTCTGTATGGAAAGTTATTGTGTGTGTGTTGAATTGAAATGTCCGTACGGGGTGTATTTGTTTTAGCGTGTTCCCAAAATATGGGAAACGCTGGTTGTGTATTAGAGTTCACATATTGGATATGTTAGAGAAAGTTTTTCAGTACCTCGCACCACGTACAAGGTTGCCGGCCTGGAGAGAGGCCATTTTGGCCGCACGTGTGCGAAGCCGTGGGAAGAGCCGTGGAAAGAGAAAGAGGCGAAAGGTCAGCCCGTATTTATACTCCCGGGAGAGAGAAACCCCTGTTGAAAGGGTTACGAAACGAAGAGGAGATAACCCGATAAGTCTTTGGGGGCCACCCTCTATCTTAAGATAGAGGGTGCGGTTGAAATGATAATGATTAATGAGGTTTGACATATGAAGAAAAGATAGTTGTAGTAAGTGAAGATTATGTAAGTAAAGAGGATAGATAATTGATTGACCTTAGATTAGAAGGGGGTCAAGATTAAAGTGGTGGGGGGGAGCTCTTTTTGGCAAGACTTATCTGTTCTCTAATCTTTTTTTTTTCTTTTTTTAACTGCAGATTTAAAGTTTTAAATTTCGTAAGTTTTATATAACCCACTTTGTCTACTATGAGAATTTGCAAATATCAGATTAGTTAAAATATGAAATTTATTATATTTCATTATTTTCTGCAAAAGTCCGATGAATATGCATTCTTGTAATTGGATGATATGGAGTTGAAAATTGAAGGTTGACTTTATAATATGAGAAAGACATGATGAAGAAGACTGGAAAAAGGCTTTAATAATACCAAAATAGAAAATATTCAAGTGGAAAAATTTACAGAAATAGAATTTTTTTCATTGTATCTTGTCTGGTAAATGTCTTCTAAAGGCTAATTTGAATTTCCAACCTTCACTTGATTGAGGTTTCTATGAAAGACAAAATTAAAAAAAAAAATAGTTTCAGATCTCAAGTCTTTCCTCACATTTTTAAAATAAAATGTTGCAAAAGATTTAAATTGAGAATTTAATGAAGGTAAAAATAAATTGCCTAAATAAATCAAACATGAACTTACCTTAAAGCAGTTTATCTTGTTATATGGAGAAAATTTGAATCAATTTTGTATTTATCATTACTTTACCCTTTTAAATTAAAAATTGTTGGGCCAAAAATATTTATCATCTTCATTTTCATTTCTGTAGATAATGAATACCTTCAACAAAATGCCTGCAATAATCACACACACATACACACACACAGCACCAATATTATGACAACTGCTCATTCGCCATCTTTCCCTTGTAGTCTCATTAAAATTACAAGCTAACACTTGAAGTTCCTTTTGAATATTCAACTATTTTTGTGGCAGACAATGTCACTGATCTTTCAATTTTCTGACATTTAGGTTTTTCTGCATTTAGCCTTTTGTGTAGCTTTTTGAAAGAACTGCAAGTGTCATAGTCTTAAACCAAGTTCATATCAATCCAAGCAAATATTCATTTGGTTTTTTTTTGCTTTGTTTTTTTAAAAATTGAAATTGTCTTCATTAATGATATTGAAATTCTAAATCATTTCAAGAAGTGAATAAATATAACAAAAAATGGATGGGGGTTACAAAAAATATCGGATACAGTAAAATGATATTAGTGATATATTATTGGATTAGGATTGACAATATTTGGTCGATTCAGCAAAAGACTTCTGATTTGTGGGTGTTGTGTGGCCGGGGTCGCAGCCTGCTTTCTTTGGTCAGGATCAATCCTGGTATCAGAGAACAAGCCATCAGCCCACACTCGTCAATCGTTGCTGGCATTTAACACTGCAGCTGGTCTTTAAGTTGACCTGTTCAAAACCCACGTGATTTTTGATCTTAAGAGGGTCAAGCTGAATTGTCACTGGGGTATCTCAACCAAGCTAAACCAAAGAGTTGAATATGCACACAAAATTGAAAATAAAGCAAATGACACCCAAATAAGTCATTAGATGATATTTATATCAAAATAAAAAAAAAATATTTACAGTTCTTTTTTTTTTTTTTTTCTTTCTTTTCCCAACCCATTTCTAATATTTGGTGACGGAACAAAAATTTTGGCTAAACTCCTCTAAGGATGGCCAGACTTGACAACTGGATTTCTTCAAATACTGTTGTTTGTACTTTCAAGGACGGCACAAGGATATCGTCGGAATCTTTCTTCAGCAGATAATTATTATTATTATTGGCAAAACAGCGTAATGGCAAAAATCTCTTAACTCCCCGTCCACGTAACTTGCAACTTCGGACCGCAACTCCAACTACTTTAGCCCCCGTGGGCACTTGTATTTATGGGTGTCCATTCCAACTGGTATGGTGAAGGTGCATTGGGGGGGGGGTATGCAAATATCCTAAAATTCAACCAGTCTCCTCCTTTTGTTCTCTGTTTCACACTTCCAATTTTGGAAAATCCCCCCCCCTCCTCCAGGAGGAGCCATTATATGACACCAGTCTTCCTGACGTCTCCCTCAATTGCTCATTCTGTCTTCACAATTATAATTTTCTTTCTCGAAGAAATTTTGGTTAATAATTTTCCCAGTACGTAGACATTGACTCTTTTCAACAATCGACTTTAGCCTCTGGCCCCTGACCCTGCCAGCTGTGTCTTGCCGAACAGTAACAATCGTATTTTGTATCTTTTTCCACAGAATTCGTACACCTGTTCTCAATATCCTGGGAAAATGAGTCCCTTTCTGATAAAAAAAAAAAAAAGAATAAAATCGTTTTTAACCCTTTTCGTCTGTATGCCATGTTAAATATTGTTACAGTTGTACCTGTCTGTTTTATGTGTCCAAGATATATGAATCTAGTGCACAGGCAAGTCTCCAAAGAGAATTGACATACCATTAACAAATGTCTATTTATACAGTCCATGATTAGCATTCATGCTCAGTTTAATTCTTTTAGAATATGCCATAGGAGATTTTATTGTCTGTGTGTCTGTATATTGCACCTACCAATTCCAAATAGCAATACTAAGTAAACCAGATTCTAAAAACAATTTTAATTGATCAGTCTCAAAGTTTTTCTTCACAGCCTTTACTTGTATCAATAATAGGGCAGATGTGTCTGTTTTAGTTACATAACTAAAAAACACACATCTGCCCTATTAATGTTGTTAAAAAAATTTATCTTTACCTAACTCATGAACTTTATTTTTTTTTATGGTCTCACACACACACACACACACACACATATATATATATATAAATACGATTGCACTAGCATGAAACACTGTCGCCTCTAAGTGCTGACTTCCATGTCCACTTTTATATTTACACACGCTCTATCTCTGATATTGAGCACTTTATCCCATAAATATAGCACACTTTAAGACTATATTTCTTTATATTTTTATATATATATATATATATATATATGTGTGTGAGATGTCTCATTAAATAATTTAGACAAGTTTTATCTACTTATTCTTAATAGGATCCTCTCATAATTATGGACAAGTTACTTAGTATCCTTATTATAGGAAGAAAATTACCATGTTGATGCATATTTGTTTTTTCTGAGTACTTTCAACATTAGCACAATGTCATCAGCAGGGTCTTGTTTTTTCTAAAACAAATTTGTTGTGTTCAGCATTTTTGTAAGACAAAGTACATAAGGCTAGCGTTTTTCACTTCACAAGTAAAAAATTTTATTTTCAGAAGCACAACAATTTTATCCTAGAAAAAAGGATGAATGCAACAAATTTGTCTTTGAAAAAACAAGACCCTGATGATGACATTGTGCTAATGTTGTTAGTACTCACAATAAAATTAATATGCACCAACATGGTAATTTTCTTCATTTAATAAAGATACTATGAAACTTGTCCATAAATATGAGAGGATCCTATTAAGAATAAGTAGACAAAACTTGTCTAAATTATATATATATATATATATATATATATATATATATACACACACACACACACACACTTCTGAATCAACCTTAGTATACTTTACATAAACTCACACACTTTGGCATTCTTCTCCTTATGAAAAATATCACCTTTTATTAAATGTCACATAAACCTTTATCAACAATACTTCCTTTGCCTCTCTTTTTTTTTTACTTTTTATTTTCTTACTCTGAAGCTAAACTGTATAACCTTGCTCTGAAGAGATACACAAACAAGGGAGAAAATCCTGTCCTCCTCTTTCCAATCAGCTGCCTCATTTTGACTGCTATTTTTACAACTTTTGAGCTTAACAGTATTTTCCTTTCTCCCTTACAATATCTTTCTAATTCTAGGTACAACAGAGTTAGATTACCTAATGTTGTACTTTGTCTTACTTTTTTTATGGTAGAACTTTTTCTTGTGTGTCATGGGTGATCATGTCTCTCCATAATTTTTTGTCCTTTGTAACTTTTGAAATGAGTAAAATTATTTGCTTACATTCTCCTGATTTTACTCAACAAAATCTTATTTGCTACATACCAAAGATACCCTTGAAAATAGGGGTCTGTTTATTTATTTTTTTTTTTTAAACAAAAAAAAACACCTCGGTAAGTTTATAACAAATGTACCTTAAGTACTAACTATATAGTTTTTTATATTTACTTCATAATTCCTAGAGAAGGAATTTTTTTTTTTTTACCTATACATTCTAATGATGGGCATTGATTGATTTGTTTTTTTTTATTTTGTTGTTTTGGGGGGTGTTTGGGGGGTTGTTTTACAGTTTATCAACCTTTTGCAGGTTATTTAAGACCAGAAAATAATTTCTTTTGTAAGAATTTTATGGAGATAATGACTTTTACTGATACAAGTTCTACTAATTAACCCATACCTGGGAGGGTTGAGAAGACGTGTATTCATACCCTTAGCCAAGAGTATTTGTGCAAAAGTGAATATAACTGACCCAGCTGTAATTGAAACTCAGCTCTCCAATTTACAATTCTGAGCCGTTATCCATTACACCAGCCACACATTCAAGCTTACAGCACCTGATATTCATAAGCAGTTACCTATCTAGGTACTGACTAGGCTCAACATTGCTTAACTTCAGTGGTTGTACAAGAACTGGTGTTTCAACATATGTCCATAAGCCTTAATCATGTATAATATTTACAGTCACACAAATATGATTAAAAGTAAAATTTTATCCTGGAATCTTATTTTCTTCCAAATGTTCATTTTCATTTTATTGAGACTCTTGGATTTCAAATATTGACATTCTTGATATATGGTCCTGATATATATCTATTACTTAAGGGCTTTTTGGTCAGATTGAGAATTTTTTGGCATTCTCCTCATATGTAGTCAATGTTAAAAATTGCAGGTGTTAAATTGTATTGAGGCTACAAAGGATTGATAGCATGGTGTCCATTGTTTGCAGGGCTGCTTTTATTTTCTTTTTGTGTCCCCTCAGGATGTGGGCAATCATCACTATCACATTACAAATTAATTGATTAGAATTTGAAGTGTTAACTTTTCCTCAACTGTGACACTAGGCCTGTATATAACTTGATCTCCAAGGAGTCATTAATTTATTTTCTGTTTACTATATTTAAAATTTCTAATAGATAAAGAGAAAATTAAAGTACCAAATAATAATCACAGAGTTCTTTACTGAGCTGAATTTTGGTCTGGTACAAAATTTGTCTTAAGACACATTTACTAACCATCTCACTAAGTCTCAATGTACCCAGTCGTGTATCCATGAACAGTTGAATTTTGATATTTAACAAATATGATAAATATAAAATAATGTGAAATGATTAAGGCACTGCACCATGTTTACAGACCAATTCTTATGCCTCAAGTAGCAGAAATCTTCTCACAATTTCATATTCCACTTTGTTATACAATCGCACTTTTGTTTCTCTTTTTCTTTTGTTTAATAGAAAACTATGAAATTTCCTTGGAGGTGTTGAAAGTTGTGTATGATTATTGCCAGTATGACAATCTATCTTGCAGCAGATGTTTCTGGAGATGTATTTGAGCTACTTGGCTTTTCTCACATCACTATGGCAACGGCAGCTATTAATGCCTGGTTAAATTTTCAGGCTTAGTGGATTACTCAAGAAAATGATTAGATAATCAATCGCATCTCTTTTCTTTCTTTTTTTTTTTTTTTTTTTTTTTTTTTTAACCCATGGCGTTTACATGGATTTTACCTGTAATTTTATGATTTTTCTCTCATATATTATTAAATAAATTGGCTCTGTGAAGTCAATATTAAGAAGTTCAAGCAAATTGAGAAACCTTAAAAATGAATTATGAATTAAACCATCTTTCCGGAATCCATTTTAAACTGTTAAATTTTTAAAAGCTAAATTAAAAGCTGATATATGAAAAGTTATATTTGGAAGTAGTGAAATGTTTGAGGGGAAAACATTTAATTTATATAAATATTTGAAGTAAATAAATAATTTAGTTCAGTAAGTATATCACAAAGAACTATTGGAACTGCTAGGTAACCTTGATATATTTGGGAAGGATATTAGAATAATCCGGAACCTATACTGTCGGCAAACTGCTTTCATATGGATAGAAAAGGAGTTTAGTAAATACACAAAAATAGAAAGGGGTGTAAGACAAAGATGTGTCCTCTCACCAAACTTATTCATCCTATACACTAAGGCAATTCTGAGAGAATTATAAGTCCTACCAGGATTCATTATTGGCAGCCACAATCTTAACATATATGCAGATGGTACAGTGTTGATAGCAGACAGAAAGGTAACTGACCTCCTCTACCTCTGTCAGAAGGGGAAAAGTGAGAAGAAAAGACTACACATCAATTGTAAGAAGACAATGCATGGTTGTCAACAAAAGGGACAGGCCAATATGAAAATTACAAATTGGTGATGCCTAAACCAAGCAAGTACAACAATTTAAATATTTGGGAATTCTTTTAACAGAGGATGGAAAATGCAACACTGAAATTCAAAGGTGCATTTGGATAGCAAAAGCTGCCTTCCAAAAGCTAAGCAAAATATTACAGAAATATTTTGTTAGCAACAAAGAGTACTAAACTGCTAAATAATATCACTACTCCTATATGGCAATGTCCTCCTAGATGAAGAAACTTGAAGCAACGGAAGTATGGTTCTACAGAACGATGCTGAGCATACTATGGACTGAATATGTAAGCAACTACAAAATTTTAGAGAAAATAAATGAAAAGGATACTTACTTAAGATCAAGAGACAGTTGAAATTTCTAGTGTATATAATGAGGAAAGAAGTCTGAGAAGATTTGAAAGTCACAGGACAGATTGAATGCAAGAGGGACAGAGATAAACAATGCATAATGTACCTAGAGTGCTTCAGTAAATGGATGGCAGATCAACATTTAGGAGCAATAACATAAAGACAAAATTTATTAAGAGCTACAAACAGGAAATTGTGGAGAACCATGATTGCCAATGTCCTGAAGATGATCATCCAGTTTACACTGCTTCCCAGTCCTTTGAATAGGAGTGGAGGTTTATCCTTTTTTTGTTTTTGTTTTTTAGGATTAGGTTTCCAGTTCCTCCTAAAGTCTTCTCATTCTCTTCCTCTGCCAGTAACCCTTTCTTGCTTGGGGTGTATTGAGATTATATATAAAATCAGAATTTTCTAATCAATAAAGGTTACACTATTATCAAAACTTCCAATGATTCACATGCTTCATTATACCATGTGGGGATGAATGATTTTATAACATATCAGCCCTTGGGTTATTTAATGTCCAAAATCACTCTTTAAATGGTTGAGTCTATAAGCATTTACTTGGTTCAGATACAAGTAAATATTGGTTGTTTATATTTGAGTAGATACCTCCCCCACCCCCAAAAAGCAATACCTAAGGTTTAATAAATGAAAATGCATTTTAAAAATGAAAAATTTTTCTTGTAGATTTTATTTTAGTTTTAATTCCAAGCTAATAGGTTAAATTTATTTTCTATTGTGGAGTAAAGAGTACACCCTAGTGACTCTGTGAACTCACCCAATACTATAAAAAGTTCCATGTTATAAAGTTAGAAGTTGTATTGGAAACAGTCTTCATACTAACTATACAGGCGTTATGGCAATAGCCTAAGCATTACATATGGAGAATGCTTAACAAATTGTTATACCAAGTTCGAGTGTGTGTTATAACAATAACTTTCAATAGGAAATTGGCGACAAAGATACTCAAACACAAGCATGGGATGAAATCATGACATTATAACTGGAGTTATAATAGTTGACAACGAGGAACTTGAACTCAATTGCAGTATAACAAACACTATGTTATAATTGAAGTTATAATAGTGGGCAACCAGATTTTTGTAACTCGTACATGTGCAACAGGCAGTCATATCGGAGCCAGGTAGTCGTTTTGGAGCCAACTATCATACAAACAACACAAAGTACTCAAAGCATTACGATGGATTATTCGTTGCAACACACATCATTATAGTAGTGATGACAAGATTTGAAATTAAGACAATTTGTAAACATTATGTTGAGAATTCAGAAACCCAATTGGAGTGAACAAGTACAAAATATACTTGTTGCTTCGGGTTATGACAAAAATTTTAACCACATTGGTTTAAAAAAAAAATTTTGTCCTGTGTGTAGAATAAAAAATATTCTTGTTAATATGGAGAAAATTTTGGCTTCCATAGTTGAAATTCAACAACAAAATACCAAACAGTTACTTCTTTCTTCTTTTATGTGCCATGTCCCTTCAGGATGTAAGTGATCATGGCTCTCCATTTCTTCCTGTCCCTTGTAGCTCTCAATAAGTTTTATTTCTCCCAGGGCCTGTTCTGTCATCATCTTGTTTAAGCCATTAACTATGTCACACGTCGCTTTCCCTTGTTCCTCTTTCCCTCTATCTGCCCTGTGAGTATCAGATTTTCTGAGCCCTCCTTTCTCATTACATGTCCTAGAAATTTCATCTGCTTCTCTCTGATGTTAACTATAAGTTTCTTCTTTGCATCCTCTCCAAAACCTCATCGTTATTCACATGTTCGATCCATGGTATCCTTAGCATCCTTCTGTAGAAACATACCGCTGTTGCCTCGCATCTCTTCTTCATCTTTGAAGATCCTGTCCAACATTTGTTGCCATAAAGGAGGACAGATATCATGTAGCAGTTCAGTTCTCTTTTCTAAAATCCTCCTGTCTCATAATACTCTGCCTAGCTTTTGGAATGAGTCTTTGGCTATCCAAATACGTCTTTGGATCTCAGCATTGCACTTACCATCCTCCATCAGAACACTTCCCAGATATTTATATTTCTGCACCTGCTTGATTTTAGTGTCCCTGACCTGTAAATCACATTTCAGGCTCATCTTTTTGCTGATGACCATGCATTCTGTCTTCTTGTAGTTTATGCTTAGTCCCTTCTTCTTGCTCTCTTTTGATACCTTCTGTAGGTGGTTTTGTAATTTCCTTTCTGTTTCTGATATCAGCACTGTCTCATCTGCGTATCTTATGTTGCTAAGATTGTGGCCGCTAATGATGAATACTGGTAGAATTTTCAGTTCTCTCAGAATTTCCCCACTGGATAGGTTGAATAAGTCTGGTGAGAAGATACATCCTTGTCTTACACCCCTTTCTATTAAGGTTGTTGAGCAGCTCTAAAAGATCTTTGTATTGTACTTTGTCAAATGTCTTTGCATAATCTATAAAACATGGGTGCATGCTCTTCTGCATTTCTTTCACTCTTTCTGATAACATTCTGAGCTTGAATATCACGTTCCTTGTTCCGGGGTCTTTAACAATCTTGTACTGTTCTTATCCTATCTCTGGTCTGATTCTGCTACACACTCTATTCATCAGAATATGGATGATGAGTTTTGTTATGTGGCTCATTAGGCTGATTGTTCAGTGGCGTTCACATTCATTTGCGCCTGTTTTTTAGACAGTGCTATGAAAATAGATCTGCTTAGATCTTCCCGTATATCTCCACTGTTGTAGATTTCATTTATTATTTCCATGATCTTGTCTATGCCAAAATCATCTAAGGCTGTCAGCATCTTGTTACAATTTGTCTGGCTCTGCTGCCTTGTTTCTGTTCAATTTGGCCAGTGCCACTTCTACTTCTGTTTTTAGAATTTCAGGCTCATCAGTAATTTTGTTTATTGCCGGTTGTTCTCTTTCATCATGGAAGAAGAGTTCTCTAATATTTATTTCATTACTGAAGGATTTTTTTCCTTCTCTAATATGAGCATTCCATGCTTGGATTTTATACAGCCTGTTAGGTTTAATAATATGTGTGTTATTTGGCATGATATTTCTTGGGATTAATAGCGGAGTAGTTTCCATTGCCTTCTCCACAGTGGTTTATGGAGATACCACTTCTAGTTAGCTGGCCATTGACTCACTGAGAGTTCTTCTGCCCTTTGTTAGGTCTTGTTTTTCATTCTACTGGCTTGTTAACAGGCCGCCTCACTTGTAAGAACATAGTTGAGTAGCCAGTTCAGTCACCAACGTTCCGACAGTGGAAAATTTACCATATATATATATATATATATATATAAGACCATCCTCTCACAATCTATAAGTAAAAGGTTTGTGGGTTAGTTAGTAGGGAGGCAGAAGATTGGTAAGGTGAGAGACAAGAATAAAGTGATTAAGTTTTAACTTAGTATAAGCTCGATTACCCACTAACACATTAAGCTGACAGGTCTGAGAAAAAAAAGAAAAAAACACATTTCTATTTCCAAGCATCATGGAAAAAAGATTTCTTATTACTTACAGTTGGAACTTCATATTAATCTTGCTAAGCTCAAATCAGTGGTCATTTAGTGAAAGTTTGGCAAAGTATAAAGATTTCAGAAACCAAATGTGATGGATTAGTAAGGTGGGGGTGGTCCAAACAGTCAGTGAGGTGCCAGGATGACCAAAAGAGTAAGAGAGTGGGTGAAAAAAGCTGAACTGCTCACTTTTTCAAAGCATGTTGACGCTACCTGACCAGTGGGCCGAAAACAAAAAAAAATCAGTAGATAGTACAATGTCGGAAAATAAATTAGCACTGTCTTTGTACAGAAATTAGTAAAAACAAGTTAAATTTCATAGTAAAAACAACAAAATATAAGAAATGTTAAGTTAACATGAAAACATACATTACAATTGGCAAAAAAAGTGTAGTCATTCATTTAGGGTCAAGCAAGATTCATTTTATTGTCATCAGACATTTGGTCAAAGTAAGTCTGAGAGAGTTAAGTTTCATGCCATAGTTGGCATGGGATTGGGTGGTGACGTATCACTACAGGTTCTCCTTTTTCTGGGGTTGGGTAGGGGGCAGGGCCTTCTTTCTTCCTTTCTTTAGAGAGAGAGAGAGAGAAAAACAAAAACACCGAACTACCAACTTTTTCAAAGTAAAAACAAGTTGTTGGAAGTGGTTTTGAAGAATAATGCTTCAACATCTCTTATGCTAGATGCAATGCAAAACACTGTACAGAATTCGTATACAATCCTGATGATGGATTCACTTTTGCTGCATATTTTCGCGGACCTGAAGAAATATTTAGTCAAGAATGCAGTGGCTGGGAAGAAGATAAAACAAAGATGTTAAGAAAAATAGCTCCAATAGAGTACAAAAAGTACTGCAATTATATTTTATGGAGAAAACCAGGTGAAATGGTGTTTGAAGGCATATTACACATTCTGACAAAAATTTTTAGTGACAAGTGATTTCTGTTCCATGTTCATTGGAAGTGCATGAATTTAACCAAAACAGAAAAAGATTTTATCAAGTCTGCGGGTACTGTCAACAGAGAATGTGAACAATTTAAACTAAAGGAAATGACTCCAGGTATATGTTCAAAGCATTAATTTTCACGCAAGATCTAACAGTAGAAAAAAAATGCTGACATATGAATGAAAATTTTAGCAAAGATTGAACATACTAATAATGTAACACTACAGGAAATAGTGGCCGATTGCCAAACAATGCTAAGTTTAAAGCATGATGCTGAAAAATTTGAGAATAAAGAATGTGCACTGGCAAAAGCTAAGGAAAAATGCACAAAAATGAATATGAAACCTTGTTTCAGATGTGGAAAATTACATCTTGGGAAAGGCTGTCCTTGGAAAAATGCAGAATGTTTTAACTGTGGTTAAAAGAAAAAAGAAAAAAAATAAGTGTCATATCAAATCACACTGCAGAACTAAACTAAGAAAATATTTTCACAGAAAGAAATTAATACACAATATTGCAACAGAAAAAATAAGCACACAAAACAAAAGAAAATATGTTAATGTACAAATTAATAATGTGGTAATAAAAATGTTACTAGATACTGGTAGTAACATTCCAGTTGTAAATGAAACCACATAGAAATTGGAAAACCTTTATTAAAAAGGACTTATAAAGTCATAACTTCAGTTTCTGGTGAGAAATTTTTTGTTGGGGGAGAATTAACAGATCTTTAAAGGGTCCATAACTGTAAAAATTACTTAACAAATACAACATGAACACCTTTTTTTTTATATAACTTTTTTTTAACTATCCAGTAATCTTTAAAATTTAGGAAAATATTCTAAGTAATCTAACATTTTATTGAATTTTAGGTACTTTGGCTTTATAGTCTTACTTACAAAGACATTTGTTGTGGAAATTTTAGAAAATTAACCAATAAATTTTTAATTTATCACTTGTATTCTCTGATAATATTGTGTATGGACGTCCATATTTACAAAAATTGGCATGTTTCTACACACAAAAAAAAATTCAAAATTCTTTTTAAAATACTGGGGGGTCACTGAATTGTTTAGTAAACTTTTCCATTTGTGATTAGTAAATATAGTTTTTACTTAATAACAATATTACCTAACCACTACAAATTAACATAGAATTTTAAAAGATTTAAAACCTTATAAATTCTTATAATTAAAATGAAAACGATTCCTGTAAAAATTCATTATCCATTGAAAAACAAAAAGGGAATTATGTATAAAAAAAAAGTTCTAAAAAGGATTAAAAAAATATAATTTAATAATCAAAAAATCCTTTGGCCTTTCCTCATAATAATAACGAAGATTTTGATAAAATTTGTTTTTAAGTTTTGGATATTTTTTTTTTTCGTCAAGGTTGCTATTTTTTAGCGAATCTTTGGAAGTACCTATATAATTTGAGTCTATAAACATTTTTTTTTTGGTTTGTAGATAGGTAAATATTAATAGGTCATTTATATTTGATTCTATAAACATGTACTTGACATGTGGCCCCTTTGGAAAAGATTTTATCCCTTTACAGCAGATCCAATTCTCTAAAACCCGCTGTCTTTTCTTTTTTTTTTTTTTTTTCTTTAAGAATGTAGAGAGGCTAGTTTCTAGCTTCAGTACAAATAGTTGCCTTTGGAAAATGATCATTACTTATTCAATCGTGTGGCAGATGAGTAATATTTTTTCTGCACACCAAGTGGCCTCGGTACCATTATTTAAAATTCTATTACATATTGCCTGTTTCAAACTCTAATCTAAGGTTACTAGGATGCTAAGAAATGTCCTGTTACAGCAATTACATCCTGCTTGTATATTGCATTTTTCAAAGTTGATGGTAACCTTGAACTTCTGACATCCTAAGATAGGAATTACAAAAAATATCTGTGTGTTATATATTATATGAAGATAGGTTTTAAATAATCTCTGCTACTGTCTGATTTTTTTTCTTTGGTTTTGCTTCCTTATCCTGATTCATTTTTATCTTTTACATTCTTTTTCTATTGATCATTTCCATTCCTTTCTTAAATCGCAATTCCCTTTCTCCCATACAGAGTTTGTCTTCTATTTTATCTCTTTTCACTTGACCTCTATTCATTGAACTGAAATGCTACAATATGTAATCTCATCCACATAAATCTTTTCTTTTCTAGAAAATAAATACATTTTCATATATACGTGATCCTATTTTAGAATGTACACATTCCTGAATATATATATATATATATATATATATATATACACACACACACACACACATACATACACCTCTCTCTCTCACCTTCTCACTCATATACATGCATGTCTCTCTCTTTGTTTACATTTAAGAAATCCACTTGTAATTTTCTAATTATAGAAAAAAGTTATTACTTCAGGTTATAAAGTCTACTTGTTCTATAAATTTCTGCTTTGTTTATTTTTTACAATTCAGTCAGGTTTTATTTTCAAATATTTATTTCATTCAAAACCAAAATATATTTGTTTAAAATGATTTTCAAAAGGGAGGTGGGGGAATGATATTGATATTCAGTATTTATATGAAAAAAGGTTTTGCTTCTGTATCATATGACAGTTTAATTTGGGTCAAAATACATGACCTCTGTCCTTTACGGCAGCGAATGTTGGGCAATTTCCTCAAAGATTAAGAAGAGACTTGAGGCAACGAAGATGTGGTTCTACAGAAGGATGCTAAGGATATGGACTGAGCATGTGAGCAATGATGATGTCTTAAAGAGGATGCAAACAAGGAGGAGGCTTATACTTAACATCAGGAAGAGGCAGCTGAAGTTTCTGGGACACATAATGAGGAAGGAGGTTCTGGAGAATCTGATACTCACAGGTCGAATATAGAGAAAGAGAGACAAGGGAAAATGATGCATGACATACTTAGTGGCTTTAAGCAAGTGAATGACAGAACATGGTCTGGAGGAGGTGGCAGAGGGAAGGAACTTGTTGAGAGCTGCAAGGAATAGAGGGAGGAGGTGGAGAGCCATGATCGCCTACATCCTGAAAGGACACGTACAAAGATCTGTCATATTCTCTCTCTCTCTTTTGCTCTCTCACACACACACACATATATATATATGAGAGTTTGTATATGATGTTTTAATGTTTTCAGTTTTCATGTAAATAAACCAAGAAAAAGAAAGTTTGTTTTTAGCATTTTTTTAAAAAATTTTATTGATTTTATATTTGTAAGTATCTCTGCTGATATGAGTTAAACTCTGACTTTTTTTTTTTGTCTGTAGGTTTATCATAGGAAACAAAACTTCTCATAGTGTTTTGATCTACACTGATGTGCCAAAGTATTATAATCCCCTGCCTACTAAGTGTTGGTCCTTCATATAGTCACAAAACATCTCATACTCAATCATCCATGGACACTGCAGACATCTAATGGTTTCTTCTGAGACCTAGTGCCAAAATATTAATAGAATATCCTTTAACTTTTGCAAGTGGTAATGGTTCTATAAATTCAGAAACCGACACTGAAACTGTTTTGAGGATACACAAATATGTACCTTCCATATGAATAGCTGGATCCAGTGTCTTCCAGCAGAATTTTGCCCAAATTATCACCCTGCTTCCATTGGCTTGCTTTTTTTTTATCTCAATGCATCCTGGTGTCATAGCTTCTCCAAGAAAGCAGCACACATTTACCTTATTTATCTGCCTTAAACTGGAAAAAGCAAGATTTATCAGATCAGACAAACTTCCATTGATACAAGGTTGATTTCCAATGCCAATTGAAGAGTCTCAATAATGGACTTTGCTTAGAATGGGTACTCTAACTATCCTGCAGAACAAGAATCAATGTACTGTGCTATGATGCATTCTTTCTTTCTTTCATCTTGATTAAAGTTATATGCAACTTGTGCCACAGTAGCCCTGTTTTGTCTCATATTTGACAGGAGAGCTTCTATGCATATATTATAAGTCTTGGCTGTCCAATACCTTATCAGCAATTGTTAATTTTTCCCTCCTTGTACTAATAATGCCAATAGGTACTCTCCACAACTGAACATGAACACCACAGAAACAATGCAATTTTGAAAATGCTTTGATTTGGTTTTCTAGCCAGAACAACTTTGTAGTCACTCAAGTCTTTCTTCTTTGCTCATAACTGTAGAATTCAAAATATTAAAATGAAATTCTTTTTGCCAGCTTACTTGCTTATATATCTGTAACCCTGTTATAAGACAATAGCTGTCATTTTTACCATTTGTTGCTGCCTATAGTTTTTTTAGCACCTCAATGTATATACATATGTCAATCAATCAATCAATATATATATATATATATATATATATATATATATACATACACGCATGTTTCATTAAAAACAACAGACAGGGTACTACGGTTAAGCTTTCTATTTAATTTTTCTTGTGTTCAAACAAGAGCTTTCTTTTCTAGACAAAGGATGTGTAAGAATTGTCCAAATGTTTTATATTTCTGAGCACTTTCAGCTATACCTTTAGCCATTATCAAGGATGATTCCTTGAGTGTGTGCGTTATGTGTATGTCTTAGTGTGTGGTAGGGATGATTTAATTTACGAATACAGTTAGCACATTGTGGCTTTGTTCGTAGTTAATATTGTTAAGAGTTGGCTTTTTCTTTTTTTATTATTAAAGCTTCCATTATTTTTAATCTTTTTTTTTACAGGTGGATGCAGTTAATATATTTATGTTTTCTAGTATGTTTCTAATAGTCTGGTAAATTTGTGTGTGTGTTTAAATGCGTTCTAATGGAGCCGTGATCAGATAGGTGTAACGTAAGATGTCTGGATAAGCATGTAGTTGTGTAACCGATGTAATTATTTATGAGTCCGGTTTGATCAGGAACACAGTTCCTCAAGGGGCATTTGAGCTCATAGATAATTTAGTTAAGAATTAAAAAACAATCCCGACGTCGTCATCAGACGAGCCGATAAAGCTAACACATACGCAATTCTGGATAAAGCTGATTACCACCAAAAATTAAAAAATATTGCCGATGATCGAACTAAATTCACCAAACTGAAAAGAAATCCCACTGAGACTTTAAAAAGGTCCGTCAACAAACTAATAACAGCTCACAACGCGGAAGTCGGTTCCCTGAAAATTCAAAAAAATGTTGGAGATTACCAACCAGGATACCCGCTACGACCAATTATTTCCCAGATACCAACACCTATCTACGAGCTATCAAAATTCTTGAATGACATCACTCCATACCTACCTACCAATTACAGCATCACATCTACCCACGAATTCCTGCAAATTTTAAAAACTATAAAACCAAACCAAAGTATAATAGCATCACTTGACGTCGAAAACTTATTTACAAACGTCCCCGTCGAACAAACTATTGACATTATCCTCAATTCTATATATACTAATAATTCTATCCCTCCGCCATCCATCAAACCATCCATACTAAAAAAAATTACTACACGCATGCACAACCAAAGTTCTATTCTATGACCATAATGGCAATATCTACACTCTAAAATAATAATAGTATGGGAAATCCAATCGGTCCATGCTTTTCCAACTATTACATGTCCCACGTAGAAAATACAATATTTACACAGGTCTGTAAACCGAAAATATATGTTCGCTACGTAGATGATATTTTTATTTTAGCAAATAACCTTAAAGAAATATACACTTAAGACCACATTTGAGAAAAACTTCATCCTTAACTTTACCTATGAACTTAGCCAAAAAAACAAACTTCCATTCTTAGATGTCCTCGTTGAATTACAGCAATAACACTTTCATTACATCATTATACAAAAAACCTACCAGCAAAAACTTGTCACCTTAACTTTAAAAGCGAATGTCCACTTAGGTACAAAATATCAGTAATAAAAAACTTTCTAAAAAGAGCACACCAGAATTCATCCTCTCTACTACTCTTCCTCAAAGAACTTAATGTTAAACAAACACTAATCAACAATGGCTTCCCCAACCACCTTATAGACCACCAAATTAGACTATTTCTCCCCAAAGTAAGTAATAATAGTGAACACACAGTCAAAAATCACATACACATTTATTACAAAAACCAAATGCATATTAATTACAAACAAGACGAATCTTCACTAAGACATATTATAAAGAAATATGCTACCCCAATTGACCCGAATAAAAAAAAATCAAATTAATTATTGTAACAGAGTTTGAGAAACACACAAACACACATATATTTTTTTTAATTTTTTTATTGAAATTTGAAGATTGAACAGCGATATTAGATCAGAACAATTTTGTTTACCGATGGGAACCTGATCTTGTCCATTTGGAATTGGGTCATTAGAAAAGACAATGAGATGATCGAAATAACTTATCGTTTAAAATTTGAAATAGAGCTTACTCAGGCTATGAGAACTTTGAAACTCACATGGTTTCGGGTTGACATCGATACTCATGATAACTGTGTGTGGACCAAGGGTCGATTTATGATCAGTCAGATTTATCTATATAAACATGTAGTTATGCTGAAAAAATGGCAGTCGGGAGAGAATTCTCAAAGAGACTGGAGAGGCCACGATCAGTCGGCGCGTCGTCGGTGCCTGCATGCCGTCACACGTGCATGAGCACTCGCATCAACCGTTACGGGTTGCGGCGCTACAAGACAGACAAGAAAGGAAGCCAGGAAAGAAAGATGGCAGACGAGAGAGACCGCGATCGGTCAGCACATCATTGTCGCTACGTGCTGTCACATACGTGGGCACCCACAGGCGACCATTACAGGTCGCAGCGCTACGTACAAAGGAGCGAATTACTCCTCCAATGTCTAAGACTACTACTGCTACTATTATTACTACCACTGGAAATGGAAACGTTGAACAAGCTACAATAATCAAGAGTCGCATATTGTTCTGAGACGATTTCACAACAAGCTAATCACAACCCACTCTCTCTCTGTCTAGTATCCAGTGTATGTTTTTATGTCAATTATTTTCATTTCTGTAACCTGTTTCTCTTCTATACTATTCTTTTCTGCTATATAAAAGACATTAACAATTCAACCATTGAATAGTTGTTTGTTCGGCTTACTGCAGAGAGATATATATATATATATATATATATAATTTTTTTTTTTTTTTTTTTTTTTTTTTGTGTGCATTCTAAATTTCTTAGCACAGACCCTCCAGCCGTGTCTACATCTTCAGTCGACTGTGAATGGATGAACATCACTTCTGCTTTCTGGATCAAACCAAACACAACATGGTCAGGAAGCAGGATTAAACCAGTGGACCGGTCGAATGATCTACAGATGCTCAGGGGACCTACGGTCACTCCCTTAAGTTCAGTTAAGACCGAGTTGACACCTCAACCCAGATAGTAAGACGTCAAAGGTTGAGGGGCTGGGGCGAAAGTGGTTAGACTATTATAAAAAATTTAAGACAGCTAACCTTATCCTCAAAAATAACACACACCAGCTAAGTCAAAATTACAAAGAACAAACATTATCTATGAGTTCAAATGCCCCTTAAGGAACTGTGTTCCTGATCAAACTGGACTCATAAATAGTTACATCGGTTACACAACTACATGCTTATCCAGCCGTCTTATGTTACACCTATCTGATCACAGCTCCATTAGAACCCATTTAAACACACACATAAATTTACCGGACTTAGTAGAAAACACAAATATATTAACCGCATCCACCTGTATAAAAAAAAGATTAAAAATAATGGAAGCTTTAATAATAAAAGAAAAGGCCAACTCTTAATATTAACTATAAACAAAGCCACAATGTGCTAACCGTATTCAGAAATTGAAAACATCCCTACCACACACTAAGACATACACATAATGCACACACTCAATTAAGCTGAAAAATCGAATAATCCTTGATAATGGCTAAAGGTATAACTGAAAGCGCTTGGAAATATAAAACATTTGGACAATTCTTACACATCCTTTGTCTAGAAAAGAAAGCTCGTTTGAACACAAGAAATATTAAATAGAAAGCTTAACCATAGTACCTTGTCTGTCGTTCTTAATGAAACATGCATAAACGAAGGATTGCTGCCTAAATATACAATATATATGGCAATTTCTGTCTGTTTTTCTGAATAAGTTGCCACCTAAACCTGTGAACCAATACTGATGAAACTTTGCATGCATGTTAAACTAACATCCAGTTTGATACTAGGCTAATTGTTTTTGTTTGTTTTTGTTTGTTTTTTTGTTTTTTTTATAAAAATCTATAAAGGCTCGTGGATTGCAGCTCACCACTGGGTCTACACAAAACACTGTTTATGACTGTTTAAGCAAGGGAGATAATTTCTCAAATGTTTGAGACCAATTAAGATACACATGTTACGAAATCATGACTCTTATAAAGCTTAAAATTCCAGACAAATATGGATTTTTGTTGGATTTTAAAAATTAGGGGACATCTGAACAAATTTCAGGTTATTTTCTAAATAAAATCTTTATTTAACACATTAATTCGGCATAATCTTTCTTTGAATACGATCTGTATGGTGTTTACATTGCAAAAAAATTAATTCATTTCAAATTTCACCATGTGCATCATTAAATTCACCAGGTTCGAATTTATTAAATACAAAGAAATTGGCTCAATCCATTCGGTCATTTAAATGTAAAAGAACATTTAAATTGAGCTTATTTGTGAATAGAAACTCTTATTTCAACCTACCCTGAAAGACACATCAAGGTTGTTGTTGTCTGTGGAATATACTGTCTTGGGAAAAAAAAAATATCTAGCAGTGGAAATAGACATCTTTCTTAAAAATCCAAACAGCCTTAATTGGCACAAGCCACTTGCCCTTACCTGTTAAGTTTTACTTTTAATTACTGCAGTTTAATTAGATGATATCCATTTGCATCACAACGAAAAGTGAAACTGAAATCAAAAATTTAATAAAGAATTGTTTTTTATACCTTTCACTTTATTCAATATTGAATTTATTTTTTTTTTTTATATATATATAATATAATTTTTATTTTATCAGCTGAATTCATTTAGTCTTCTTTTTTTTTTTTTTTCTTTCCATTACTTTTGTAAGTAGGTATTCCACACACATAATTAGATCTGCCAGGAATGAATAGTGTGGAATACCTACTTACAAAAGTAATGGAAAGAAAAAGACTAAATGAATTTGGCTGATAAAAAGAAGAAAAAAATTCTAAAATTCACAGCACTCCTCTGCCATCTGCATGTGTAGTCCTACCAATATATAATCTGTCAGTTGGGCAGATATATTTCCTTTTATGAGGTAATGTGGCACATCCTGGGTTTTGAAATCCACAAGGGGCATCCAACAGTGATGAATCTAGCTGTTCATCTTGAAAATGGCCAGTGTGTATATTTAACAGAGGAATCTGCTCAAAACATAGTTGAGAATATACCAGAAACCACTTTCAAATCGTTCTTCAAATTGTACCAAAGTGACCTGTTTGCCCAAACACTGCTGTATATTGAGGTTCCTGTATACTACACCTGGCCACACAATAGATGGAGCACAAAGCAAGGAGCACAAGTTTAGGGCTGGAAAGAAAATGCTGTCTACAGAAGCTGGACCATTGAGTGGATGTACGCCATGCACCCCAATCAGCAGGATTGCTTCTTTCTGCTGCTGCACACTGTCAGAAGTCCTACATCATTCACAGACCTGCAATGATATAATAGAAAAGTCTGTACAACCTACATAGAAGCAAGTGCCAAACACGGACTACTGGGGGATGATGCCCACTGGGACCAGATACTGGAGGAGGCAGCAGTCAGCAGAGCCCCAAGTGAACTGCCCTAGCTATTTTCCATTTTTTTGATGACATGTGGTTTGGGTGAGCCTCAAGTTTTGGGTGACCCACAAAACCAGCATGACAGAGGCCATCCTACAAAGTATTCAAAGGCAAACCTCAGCAGAAATTGTCACATTCAATGATGCCATTTACAAGGCATTAGTTGACCTGGACCATCAAGTGCAAGCTATGGCAGGCCAAAGAATTGCCACATATGGCCTACCTCAACCTGAGAAAGCAGCAAACAATGTCACAATTGAGTATATGCAGGAGATCAGCTATGACACAGGGGAAATGATGGCATATATAGTTGATAATGAACAAAAACTGATGGAGGACCAACTGGGTGTTTATAACATGATTATTTTGAGTATTAAATGTGAAAGAGGAGATCTATTTTTCCTCAATGCCCCAGGTAGAACTGGCAAGACATCATTAACCTACATCTAGCTAAACTGTGCCAAATGAAACACATTGCTCTAGCAGTGGCATCAAATGGAATAGCTGCAACCATGCTAAGGTGTGGTTGCACAGCTCATACATGCTTCAAACTCCTTTTGGGCCTGTCCAAGAAAGAGAAGGCAATCTGCAACATAAATTGTGGTTCTATAAAAGGCAAACTCTTCAGTGATTGCAAATCTGGGATGTGGCAACAATGAGATATAAGGGTTCCTTTGAAGCTCTTGACGTGGCACTTCAGGATCTTAGATACAACACATGGCTCATGGGAAATGCAACAGTCTTGCTTGGAGGAGACTTTAGACAAATCCTTCCAGTGATTCTGAAAGGGACAAGAGCTGACAAGGTAAACACCAGTATAAAGTCTTCCTACCTGTGGAGCTGTGTGAAAAAGCTGAGATTTACAATTAACATGAGTGCAGTTCAGTGATGATGAGGAAGCTGGTACTTTTTTTAAGAAACTATTGGATGTTGGTAATGGCATTTTGGTTGGGAAGAAGTGGTTGGGGTAGTTAGTTTGCCTTTTGGATGTATGGTATCTGATTTAAAGGAACTAATGACTAGGGTGTTTCCTAACCTGAGGAATCACTTTACAAACCCCAACTGGCTGAGAACCTGTGCCATTTTAGCTTCAAAGAATGTGGCAGTTGATGATTTGGACCTCAAACTTCTGGAACAGTTGCCAGGTGAGCATCACAAATACAATTCTATTGACACTGTTCTAAACATCAATGAAGGTGTAAATTATCCAGCTGAATGTTTGAATAACCTAAAGCCAGCAGGCCTTCCACCTCACAATAGGCACCTCAAGATTGGAGCACCAGTGATGCTGCTAAGAAAACTGGATCCACCAAAGCTTTGCAATGGCATACAACTTACAATTAAGATGATACCAACAGTCTTGGAAGTGACAATTCTCACTGGCAAAGCAAGTGGTGAGGCTGTATTTATTCCTAAAGTTCCACTTAATCCTTCGGATATTCCTTTCCAGTTCAAGTGGCTGCAATTCCTGGTGAAACTAAGTTTTGCAATCAGCATTAACAAAGCTCAGGAGCAGTCCTTGGATCTGGTAGACAGAACCGGTTTTCTCCCATAGCCAACTTTATATGGAATGTTCAAGAGTTGGCAATCTCTATCATTTGTTTATTTATACCCCACATGGAAACACCAAAAATGTTGTTTATCAAGAGACTCTGCAAACTTGATAAGAAACACCCAGTCATCAGGTGTTTATGATTTAAATGTACTATTTGTCAGTGTTGTAAATCTTTTGTTAATCTGTTATTCTATTTGTAAATCTATATAAATTTATTTACAGGTTTATTATGAAACTACATGTCAGTCTATTTGTAGATTGTAAATTTATTTTAACAGTAGCCTTCCTAAGGGCTATATTCTCTGTAAACTCACAAAAGCACTTTTCAGTGATACTTACTTTGAATTGTTACTTTTGGATAACCAAAGAAAGGATATGAGAATGGGAATAACATCCATTATCCCAGGAATTACTGGGTATGTCAGCTAGTGTGTGTATATATATATATATATATATATATATATATATATATATATATATATACATACACACACACAAGTTTATTTCTAAGATGTCAATATTGTTAAATACCACATATAAACTAATGACAAGATAATAGGTTGCTTGTTGAAATATTCATTTTCTCCTTAGGGTCTCCCAAGAATTTCTGTATATTTGCCTTTTACCTTCGAGCTTTGTAATAAAAAAAAGTCTAGTCTGACTATTAACACCCACAGTTTTTCTTTTAAACTTTGATTTTGAATGAAAATGTTTGGTTTGTTAGATTTTTGTTTATCTGCTTTTTATTCTACACAATTGATTTAAAGGTATTTGTTATTCAATACAATAGATATTTATTGGGTACATAGAAGTATCAAAACTTGAGCTTTTTGTTTTGAATTTGTATAAATATATAAATTATTTCATTCATATTATGACCAGACAAGGTTGATGAATATAATATCAGGATTTGTTAGCAGTTGAATGTTTCTTTAGCTTACATATTTTGAAAGTTAAAAGGACCGACAGCAGATATATGCTTGGTTGCACTCCATTTTCTAAACAAATTTCATTGTGATTTTTCAGAGGTCAACAGTTGAATAATCAGGTTTGTAATTTTAAATGATTATTTATAGCAAGAGACATGCAGTGATTATGATGGCAGAAATGACTACAGAGTTTTGGTTGTTATCAAAAACTCACAATTTTGGGATCTGTATTTTTCTATTGCTGTTGAAGAAATTAGATCGATTTAGATTGGAAAATGTTATTTTAATGAAGGAAGAAAAATTCCAGTCTCTTTAATGGACAGATAGGAAAAAAAGCAATGTTTTTAAGTCTCAATATCTAAGCATCAGAGGGAACATGATTTTTTTGTTTTACTTTCATAGAAATGAAACTAGCAGATACTTGATGAGATGAAGTCAGTCTGAGATTGTTATATTTTTCCAGCTGAGACAAAATACCATCCATTTTGCCTTTATATGTTATCCAACAACTTTTTCTCTTTAGCTTCTGCATACTGCCAATTATATAGGAACCAACTGCACAGGATATTATCAATCATTTCTAGAAAATGTTTCTTTATTGCTAATGCTAACTGTATGAATAGTTGTAGTCATTGTTTAAGTTTATTTGCAAACAAGAAATAACACTCTTGTGTAACACATTTCTCAGCACACCAACTGACCTAGGTCCCCATGATTTAATTTCTGCTACACATTCCCTGTGTAAAATTTGAGTCTGAAGTTGCTAGGGTGCTAAGAAATGGTCTGTTAACAACTACATTCTGATTGCATTTCTCAAATTTGGCTGTTGTAATTCAAAGGTTGTTATCAAAGATACAAGTTTAAAATAAATAAATATATATATATATATATATATATATATATATATATATATATATATATAAATAAAAGTGAACATAGAAGTCAACACTTAGAGGTGACAGTCTGTTTCATGCTAGATGCAATCATCTAGCATGAAACACTGTCACCTCTAAGTGTTAACTTCTATGTTCACTTTTATATTTACACATGCTCTATCTCTGATATTGAACACTTCATCCCATAAATATAGCACACCTTAAGACTATATTTCTTCATATATATTCGTGGTTAGAACACTTTTATTCTGACCCTGAAAGTTCAAATCTTACCATGGTCAATTTGTTTAGATGATGCCAGTATAGCACCATTGAAAAGTTCCTGAAAACAATACCACAGGTTGGGACAAACCTTGTAAGTGAAATTTGGTATACAAAACTTGAAGCTGTTGTCATTATGGCCCAAGATTTGAGTGTATTGGCCTTTGTACCTCTGTTGACCCTGGCAGATTGTGCACTCTCTCCCAGAAACTGTGAATCGGGGTCTGCTCAGCATAATTGCAGTATAAATTTCAGATTGGCTCTGTGAGTGTTGGTAAAGAAAAAATATGCCTGAGCTGGCATCTACAGCAGGGATTAGTTAGACACTATTTATCCAGAGTAGCTATTACAGATGTTCTGTTATCTTCATACTGCCACTTATTGTGTATCATTCAAAAAACAGTAATGGTTTGAAAGCAAGTTCATCCATTGCTTAATAATCAGACTTTGGGCCAAATTTGGTTTATTCTAAATATTTTCTTTGGACCAGATAAGAAATTTGGATAAGAAACACATGAAATGTAAAAAAGTTTTGTTTCCCCATATTTTCTTTTCAGAATTTATATTTGAACACATTTTTGTTTTTTACCTCTTGTTAATCCATTCCTATAATGTATATAGTTTACTTACATTAACATGGGATGGGGGGAACTGCAAAAATACATATACAATAAGTATTATAATAGTGATTCTAGAATTCATTAAAATCATTATTTTTTTTTCATCATTTTTATTATAATACATTATAATTTTTATTTTTAATAAATAATAAATATTTTGCAGATAAAGAATAAAAATGATGGGGGGGGGCAAACAATTTGAACATGAGGGATTGGTATGTTTGTATAATCAATACCTTTTGCGTGTACATTTTATTTTTCATTACTATATACTTTTACACTCCCCTGTAAAAGACAGTGAGTTATATACAATTCACCACAAAACTTGAAACTCTAGTAAACACTTTGATTAATTTTATTATTTGTTTGCAATAAATTAATGTCTATTAATGATGTTTCAGGCTACCAGTCATTTTCTAAATACTAACCATTAGCAAAGAATTGAGCCACAATCAGGAGTTGAGTAGTTTTAATGGAATTTTAATCATTGAAAATTTTCATTGTCCCTAAATTTTCAATGATTTCTTAAAAACTGTTATGTCTACATAGTTTTGTCTCTTTTCTATACTGATTGAATTTCAGTCAGATGTGAAGAAATTTTTGTTTGATACTGAAAGTTTTGATGGTAGATCAAAGATGACTGATTGTGTGATAAGAGGGTAATTATGAGGACTGCAACTAAATCCCAGTTTATCTATGGTTTGTCTCCAGGCAGAAACAAGGATGCTAGTTGAAATAGAAACTCAGACAAACAATTAAATTTCAATTCAGGCACCAAAAAGAATTGTGGATCATTTTAGGAGTTAAATGTCAACAACAACAATTTCTTGAAACGATTAGAAAAGATGAAGACAGTACATTTATTGGAAAATTTTGCTCAAGATTAAAGTTTTGTCGTGCAGTAAAAAAATGTATTCCTTCTCATTAATTTGCCATTCTTTTGCAGGGTGTTACCAAGGATTTTGCTGAGGTCATCCGTGCCAACATTGGTGACTGCCATGCAACTGGACAACAACCACTTACGTTTCTACGTCAGGTCAGTGGTCACAGCTTACCTGGTTTACCATTCTTCATTTTGTAGGGGTTCCTCAATCGTGACCAACAATTTTATTATTTATTTGGGAACCAAGTAAACTGAGATTTGGATCATGGAGAAGACTTTATAGTTATCTTGTGAAAGATGCAAATAAATATAAATATTAGTAAATTCTACTATTCACCTCTGAACCTTATTTTTATTTGACTTTCCATACCGTATAACATTCTTGTTTTTCCAAAATAAGTTTTGTAAGTTTATATGAATATATTTGGGTGAATTTCTGGTCTTCATTTAATGTCTTTTTACTCAAATTTTTTTATTTTTTTAAAAAATCTTTTGATTTTTCTTTTTCTGCTTCCACTTTGAAAAACAGCTCCTTCTTTCATTATTACTTTCACTTTTCTTAACTTCTCTCACACTCTATTTCTGTCCCTCTTACAGATCTTGTTTCCTCCTCATCTTTTCACTCTTTTGAAAATAATCTTTTTATTGTCAGTCTCAATTATATCTGACATTTGCCTCATTACTGTCACAAAAATTTCAACTTCTGCTTACCCATGTTTGTAATGACACTCATGAAGAATGGGTTAAATTATCCTCAGAGCTGGTCAAAAAAAAAAATTACATTTTTTTAAATGATTGGTTCTAAAGTAAAGTAATTTTAAAATTGACCTTTCTAAGTTTGAACTGTAAGGTCATAATGTTCAAAATATAATAGGTGTTATTCACTTTAGACTTGTTTGAGACAATTTCTTATATAAAATGAAGATAAAATGTAAGGTAATTCAAATTTCTTATTACCATGCTAATTTTTTTTACTATCCTGACCAACAAGATACAAGGTCAATCTCTCAAGGTCATTGGATTCAAACTGACTTCTTCATAATCTTTTTCATTTGTTGTTGAACGGAAGAAATCTAGTAAATCATTAAATTTTATTTTGTAGTTTTGTGGCTCAGATACAAATGACGGAAATTTCTACCACAGTTAATGTGTTTATAGCTCCAGTGCTCTGAGCACTCGGGAGGAAACCTGCTAAACTTGGAATTGTCAGACTTTCTCTGGAGCCATAATTTATTTGCAATATGTTGTTGTCTTTACCAGATTGTTAAATTTGTTTTATTCATCAATTTCCAAACCATTCTTCTGCATGTAATGAGGTCATTTATATAAGTAAAATATGTAAATGATATAATCTACCATGATTAAAAGTTTGGTTTTTTTGGGGTTTTTTTTTTAATGACAATCATTTGATTTCTTTCCTTTTCTTTTTTTCTCCTGAATCATAAGAGTTACAGAAAAAGCAAAATACAATACAGATTCGGAAAACAGTTTCCTTTATCCATATATTGCCAGATGGATCCAGCCAGTTTTTAGTGGCTCTGCAGACTATATTTACTACTTCCAGCACAAAATTTGTCAGAATGATAAGCTCAGTTTGAGTAATATGGGTATTAGTACAGTAAAAGTTTGCACAAAGGACCCTTCATCGAACAATAAAAAATTAAAAGAAAAAAAAAATAAATAAATGGTACTTAGTCTCCATTTTATGTAATTTGCTAGGGTCAATGACTGATGACTGATATTTTTTTTTTTTTTGCTTTGTTAGCATTTACATCCAGCCAACCTGTAGAGTGAATCAGAAAGAAGTCTAATTTGAAGCTGAATATAACATTAAGAAGTTCAGCATTCAAAATTTTTCCAACATATTGTGAGTCTACCTTAAGTGTGACAAGATTTCAGAAAAACCAAAAGGGCACTTTCTTACCATTATGGAGCAGTTTATAAAATCTAATGTCTTGAAGGAAAATTCAACTGCATTTTAGCTAAGGATATTGGATTTTAAAAGTCACAAAAATTTTGCTTTCAATACATGACTGACGAGGCAGCTTTTTTCCTGCAGTAGGTTGCCATTTCTTTCTGCGGTAGACCAGTTGCCATCCAAGACTATAACCTGGTCTGTCCTGCTACTTACCCATAGCTGGAGGGAGAAGAGGATTCATACCTTTCCCAAGGGTATTAGCACATAAGTGAATGTAATGGATTCAACTAGAATTTGAACTTGGCCCTTCGATTTCTCAATCTGAGCTGCTATCCATTACTTCACCGTGCCGCCTGTTACCATATTAAGTTAACCAAACAGTGTTGAGTCTTCAAAAGATCCCTTTTACAAATGTATGTACAACTGAAAGAGAAAAAAAAGAATGACTCATAGATAAAAAATTATTATTAAAGGCAAGAAAATGCTTGTAAACAAATTAAACCATTGTATCAACCATTCACATTTTAGATATACATTTCATTCAGGTTTTGTTCATCTGAAATATTTTTCTCAGCTCTAGGGAAGTTATTATGGAAATGATAATTGTAATTTGAATTATTGTACCTTACTATGAAATCTTGTCATTTATTTACTAACCATTACTATCAAATTATTTTTGAATTTGTGCTTTTATGAAATCCTCTTCCATATTAAACTATTATTTTAGCTGAGGCAGTGCAAGATGATCTTATTCAAAGTTAAGTACTTGAAATAGGATGATTATTTCTTTTTCTGTATAAAATTTTTTTCTTTTTATTTAGGTATTGGCATTGTGTGTAAGCCCTGACTTAATGGTTGACCCACACTTCCCATCAGATGCTAAAGACAGAGCCCAGAGGATCCTCAATGGATGTGGAGGAAAAAGTTTGGGTAAATAAACATTACCACTTGGATTATATATTTGTTCAGATGAAAACATATAAATATTTTTATCATGTGTAATGTAAAATTATTTATGACACTATGATTGGACATCCACATAGAAGGGGTAGGTGTGTGATTTTTATCACAATTTCTAATGTTTCTGTTATAGTCAGCAGATAGTTATAGTCAGGTCTTCTAAAAGGAATCAACTTGATCAAATGAATAAATAAATGAAAAATCTCTTGTGGTCAAGTGACAACAAAGCTAGACAGATAATTTCTAGTTACTGGACTATAGTTTGGATTGAAGAAATCAGTTCTTGCCTACTCTTGGTGGGGGACAGACTGTTCCTTAAGTAGTTCTTACCACCCGTTCATATTGCCAGTCACATGAAGATGGGCATACCTGAATAAACCTCAAAATATATTAGAAACAGAGTTCAAGATCTCATTTCTCACTGTAGCATTTATTTTCATCTTTCATTTCCTTGTGAACATGCAGTGGGTCCTTCCCAGTTTTTAACACATACTGATGCAAATGAGAATGGACATGAAACATAAGGTAGTCATGAGCGATTTGATGATTGGTTAATTTATGTGCTTTTTACAGATTATCATTTGTAGGTTATTTAAAGCCCAAACACATTTTGGATTAGCAATTTTCTGCGAACAACAATGATTTTTCCAAATACGAGTCCTACTATTTAACCCATAGCTGAAGAAAATAGGTTCATATTTTCCCGAAAGGCATTAGCATGGAAGTAAATATAATGAACCCAACTGAAATGGTCAGTTGGTGGAAAGCTGGGTATGTTTAGATTAAAAGTAAAATTTCTTAAAATTACATTACATCCCTTTTTCTTTTTAAGCAGAATCCCTTGAAAATTTATGAGGTGTGACAATTTATTACCTGGAAAGAACACAGCATATCAGTGAGATAATGATTCCAGCAAACATTTGTATGTACCCAGGCACATTTGGATATGTTCAAACTTCTGCTTTTTTGAGACGCAGCCCAGCGGAGTCATTCGTTGACAAGCAGTAGAGGAAGATGTTCATGTTATACTGTTGGTGGAAAATGAGTGAAAGGAATATAGAGCAGCAGATTAACATCAACTTTTATGTGAAGATTGGTAAAAGAACTAGTGAAACATTGGCTCTGTTAAAAATGGCTTATGGTGAACATGCTATGAAGAAATAAAATGGTTTTTGAGTGACATGGGCAGATCATGGAAAGGTGATATGTGTATAATGACACAAGTAGTGGGCAGCTTGTAGTGGATTGGTAATTAGGATTGTACCTATTTGCATATGTTCAGTAGAAGAGATATAAAGTGTATAGTAAACTAAGAGACAGGGAAAAAGTTAACTCCTGATCACATGTCTTAAAACAACACAATATAACACAGCAAAAAGCACAGATGCAAATGTGGGCAGTGTGTGAACATTAGTGAGTTCAGATTGAAGATTAAGTGTACAACTAATAGCAGAAGAACTGAACATGGATAGGAAAAGAATGCTGCAGATTTTAACAGGATTTCAGAATGAAAAAAAATTTCCCCAAAGATGGTACCTGGAACCTTGACAATTTAGTTCCCAGAATGGCCTTGTGGAAGCAGTTTGCTTACCTGTACACTGTTTGTTTCTGTCAAAGTACTCTCCTTGTGAAAGCAGATGCAATAGTAACCAAGTAAGCAAACTACTTTCACAGGGTCCATTCCAGGTTTTAAATTGTCACACTCTATTTTTAAACTTAAAATACTAATATATTTTCATGACTTATTTACAGTTTAAACTTATGCTTTATTAGTTTATAAATTTATCAAGGTGCTGGAAATAAGCATGATTGATGCTAATTTTCAAGAACTCCAGAAAAATCAAAATTCCTACTGAAAAATGTTTTTCTTCTGCTTTGCCATTCTACTCTGCTCAAGTTTAAAGTTTAATAATTTGGGCTTATGGCTATATCACATTAAAACGTTGGTTCTTGTACAATCACTAAAGTTAAGCAACATTAAGCCTGCTTCATACCTAAATAGATGACCACTTGAGAAGTTTAGATGCACATGTGGTGTAATGGATAATAGCTCAGAATTGTTAATTGGAGAGCTGAGTTACAATTCTTGTTGATTTTGTTATGTTCACTTGTGCACAAATACACTTGAGACAGATATGTTTTGTATGCAATCTGCCAAAGAAAAATTACCAAAAGTAGTTAGCCAAAATCTGCTACTTTAAGTATCAGAATCTCTGCTAATGTTCTTTCCTTCTCTGAATGGCGTGGCCAATCAGAAAAATCTCTCAGTGAATAAAAGCCGTTTTTTTTCGCTTACGGGCAGGATTTTTTCTGAGCTTGGCAGACGAACATGCTGGTGAGAAGTGAAGGTTGGATTTGTGACCCCATTTTGGCGTTTCTACATTGCCTATTGAACTGTTACGGCGGACTATTGTTTGAACTGTGATTTGGCTACAAGTGTTGCGGTTGAGGGACAGAAGAAACCTCTTGCAGGTGTTTATTGCTACTATAAGTTTATAATTTTTTTTCTTTTCTTTACTACAACAACAACACTTGAGACAGGTATGAATCCATCTCTTCCCCCTGCTATGGGTTAATTAGTAAAACTTCTATCACTAAACCTTTATCTCCCCCCCAAAATTCTTCCAATCTAAAAATATTTTCTGGCTTTAAATAACCTGCAAATGGTTGATAAGCCATAAAAATGAATGACTCAATCAATCTAATAATTTGCAAGAGTCATGTTTGAAAAAAAAATAATGAAAGCTGTCTTTAGTAAAATCCTAATAATAGCAAATATATTCAAAGCTTGTCAGAAGTTCAACATTGAACATCATTGTTAATGTATAGCATATAAAAAGTTTTCCATCCTAATTAGTAAATTGTCACAGTTGATACACTTTGAAATGACTAAACAATTATATACACTATAAGAATATATGTAGTTTGTCTGGTAAACTGTGTGTGTTGGTAAATTATCAGCATAACAAATTTGAAAACTAATCCTCAACAAATTTTTTTTAACTCTTAAATGTAAGCAAATTTCAAACTGAGTGTGCACTTTGATGGAACTTGATAACCAATCAAAGGTGACCTTACTGCATGTGCATGGAAAGACACTCTTCTGAAGAGTTACTCAGTCAGCAGTGAGACACTAATGAGTGAACTTTAATGTGTGACCATTGCATTCATCATAATATTGCACCTGCCACACAGGTCGTCTTGTGCCCTGTATTTCTGGCCTTGTGCCACATCTAAACTATGCTTAGAAAAATCATCATTCAAGTCATCTTGTGCAGGGTCTTTTGCTAGAACCCTCCATCCACTGAGTCCAGAATTGCAACTTCTGGCTTTTCCTGCATTTACAATTGTTGAAAGACAAGACCAAGGAGAATGCAAAAGGGCATTTCATTCAATCCCCCAGACACTGTCCTTATTTGGTACAGCACACTTATTTTTTTCTCTGTGGGACAATTATTTTGTTCCATGAATTATGCCATATCATAAAACATTTATCAGAACCCATATCCTTATTTTAGAAGTTGAAAAATACACACTTGCACGACTGGCATCCCAGACAGCACTTTGTATTTGATACAAAAGAGTACCTTCTTTTCTTTTTTTTTCTCTCGCTCACTTTCACTCCACTCCCCCAAATTCTCTAAATATACTTGAATATTTAAAACTATTTGAAGAATTCACTCCCCCCAATTCCCGGTAGGTCTTGTGACCTGTCAGTATGAGTAGAGATCTTATCCATTGCTAGCTTGCTAGGCCTGTTGCGTGGTTACTTACAGTACTTGTTGGTCCCCAATCTACATATTGACTAGGCACAACAGTGCTTAACTTCAGTGATTGAATGAGAACCAGTATTTTTTTTTTGTTGTTTGTCAACATACTTTCACTATAAACACTTGGAGAATTGACAAGTAAAATTGTGGTAATAAGAAAGAAAAACATTGGCTAATTATGTGAAGGTATCAAATGTCACAACTTGAAATTTAACAGATGACAAGACAGAATTTATTTAATGAATTGTTTCCTTTTCTTGTGACAGGGTCCTACAGTGACAGTGCTGGGGTGCAAATAATACGTAAAGATGTTGCAGATTATATCTCCAAGAGGGATGGTCAGTCTGCCTCATTTGAAAATATTTTTCTCTCTGCTGGAGCCAGTGATGGAATTAAGGTAAATCTTTTAATTTCTATTCCTCTAAAGCTTTTGCTACAGATAAAAGTTTAGGGAAATTACTTATACATACCAAATGCCATTCTTTTTATTTTCAGACTATTTTGAAACTATTGATGACGGGTAAAGCTGGAAATGAGCGTGCAGGCATCATGATTCCCATTCCACAATACCCACTTTACACAGCAACAATTGCAGAATACAATGCCTATCCAGTAAGTTGGGGTTTTTTTGTTTGTTTTTTTTTTATATCAAAATTCCCTTTCTCTTTGCTATTAGTATAACCCTAATTTTAAAATCAAACCACTTATGACCATAAAATTTTTGTCTGACTGTCAGCAAAATATTTTGTCAGCTGCACCAGAGAATTCATTGCTTTCACTGTCATTCATGAATTCTCTTGAATTACTCTCCAATTCCCTGCCAGGTTAAGAAAACCCAGGTCAAAAAAAATTCTTGCAAAGTATCATCATAAGTCTGGTGACAATAAATAAGGAAGGGGATTCTTGCAAAACTTTGATTGTTTATTCTCTGATTTGGTCCAAAAAACATTTTCCAAAATGTTTAACTTATTTTTATGCAATTTATTTTTTGTTTTGATTTTATCTTAATGTCTTCTTTTTTTTTTCTTTTTGATTTTTTTTTGGGGGGGGGGGGGTATTTTTCTTTTATACACCCCCTCCTTCTCCACTTAGACTTTTATCCTTACTCAGAAATTATGAATTTTATTTTCATGTTTTCCATTCTGTAAGTAAATCTGAACTTCTGGTTAATTGTCACTCATCCTTTTCCTTCCTAATTAGTTCCTCAACTTACATTAAACCATTTATGTCTTATGGTGTTTCACCAAATGACTTTTTGGTTTATTTGTCTGTTATTGGATAACACAAGGATGGCTAGGTTTAAGGTCAACTAATTTTATGTGATTACTAATGGAACTCTGCAACATGCTTTTGGTGTATTGGTTTTTGAAAATTACAAAATTAAGTTTTAGCGAGTGGAGGCAAGTATATTGTTAAACTAGACTCTTACTTTGTATCCATCTTGGTTAGCTAAATGAGTTTTTTGTATGTTTTATTTTCTCACAAGAAACCAATTGTAAACTTCTTTTTTTTTTTTTTTTTTAACTGGAAAATAACAACGAAAAAACACCGCTAAATATTGTTTGATTGTAATACAAACAATGGCCACCAGGGCATCATAAATATGAACTCCCCAGTGATGTTTATTAACAAAAACATAGTTTGTTTTTATAAATGTGTTTATTGATGCATTAAGTGAGATGAATAAATTTATGGTTAAAATGTAAAGATTTAATTCTTTTGTGAAATCCAACCTCCTAATATTTAAATATTAATATCAAATGTGATCCAAAAGTTCATGATGATTTTTTAAATAAATAAATTATTCAAATCTATGATTGCTTAATGGGGCCAAAGGCTCCATTTATTCCTTTCACTTTTTATAAGATGGGTTTTTCAACTAATTATTTGTGTAAAAGAAAAAAATCAGACCCACAAGTCCGAGCAGGGTTCTCCCAACCATCAGTACCAACTGAGCCTCTTGGTACTTGAAAAAGTCAGTCTTATGTACCTATAGCCACAAATTGCCTATAATTCATATGATGACCAAACATCACCACTTTCTTGCAAATTAGCTGTTGAGACTGACTTCACAAATTATTCAGAACACAACTCTTAGCTATACCAGACACACCCTAGTCAAGATCTTTTTCTTTTTTTGTGTTAGTCTGGTTCTATTCTACATTAATATAAAGTATCCTCCAGAAAGGCTACATTATAGGAATATATCCAAGAAATGAAACCTTTTAAATTTATTTTGGAAGTCAGGAACCAAATTATGTCTCATCATTATTTCCTACCTTGCAAGTTTTAAGATACAAACTGATATTTAGTGTGTCCCACATGACCAAACTATTTATGTATTTAATATACCACGGGGATGGGCTTTCTTACTGAAAGAGTGATAATGTTAATTAAAATATTCTATTACATTGTTTTGTAATGGTGTTAATTACATATACTTATAGTCATTAATATTTTAAAGGCAATATTTAAAAAGAAAAAAATGCTTAAAATGAATTCATATTTTTTTCTCAATTATCTTGTTTCCAGGTTGGCTATTACCTTGATGAAGATAACAACTGGGGCCTCAGCATCGCTGAATTAGAAAGATCACTTGCTGCTAGCTCTTCCAAATGTATACCGAGAGCTATTGTCATTATCAACCCAGGAAATCCAACAGGTAAGCTATTTTGTGTCTGTGTGTTAGCAGTAGACATTTATCAGCCTCTGAAACTGAACTTCAAATCTTACTTTATCCAGGCTTTTAATTCAAAATAGTAAATTCCACTTTAAGTAAGAAAAAAAAATACCAATATCCTTTTGATCTAGAAGTAAAATCCAAATTACCTAGCTTGAGTATCTAGGCTTTTCATATAAACTTATCCTGTTAACCCCATTCTAGCAAGTTACTAGGTGTAGATTCACTTACTTGCAAAATCCACACCAGTATCTATTACATTTCCATCATCAGAAATCTTTAATGTATACATGGAACTAGTGTAAGAAGTATTATACATACTATGAGTACATAAATAATATCTTCTTTTGGTGTTAAATGTCACAATCTTTTTTATTTTTGCATTGGTAAAAAAAAAGATTTTCACTTTTGAGATCAGGGTTTAATTCAATGCCTCTTGAAATTTTATTTCTGATTTTAAAGTTATTACCGAGTTTAATCTTGATAATGAGATTCTCCTGCTCAGAATTGTCTGAATATTAAACCTTTCATCTTTAACCACTTAATATAACAAGCATTGGGAAACGACTGCGTTTGCTAACAGGGGAAGTAACTCTATTAACAAAATGTATTCTAGAAGGAAAGTCTGGTGTATCACAAAATACTACAGGAATATTGATATTTCAGCATTGAAATTATGCTTTTTTTTTTTTTTCCTCAATTACTGTTGATTTCTTTAAAAATAAGAGATCCATGGCTTATTTATGAGGTGATACCAATATTTATTTTTAATAAAATCTCTTCATTTTTTTTTTTTTTTTTTTCCTCTAATTTCAGGGCAGGTACTGAGTCGAAAAAACATTGAAGACATCATAAAATTTGCCAAGAAAGAAAATCTCTTCATTTTGGCAGACGAAGTAAGTGACTTTGTCTTCTTTTTAATAAACAGAATACAGTATTTTGTCTTGAAAGCTTTGTTATACTTTAAAAATAACATATTATACATCAAAGGAATTTTATGTTTTAAGTATCAAATATTTGGAGAATAAATGCATGGCCACCGATGAGATTTAAACAAGTCTAATTACAAAAAATAAATCTTGTTATTGAAACTTTATTGAATTTTATTTTTAAAAAATGAAATAATTTTTAATATAAACCAGTTCGTTTTTTTAGATTTTCTAATTGAATGTTGATCCACTAATTTTTAAGTTTTCAGATTTGTAAGCTTCATTTTTAGCATTATATTTTTGCCATCTCTCACTGATACAGAATGTTCTACTACTTAGTCAAAATAATCAGTAAGTACACATAGATAAATGGTCGTCTCTGGAACAAATATATATATTACTTGGAACTAACAAGATATGTTGGATTTTTAACCAAATTAAATGAATAGCAGTTTCATTAAATAAAACTTTTAGCAAGAAAATCTCATTAAATAGATCATAAGTAATTTACTATGACGATGGATGTACATTTTGCCATGGCTACACTTTTTTATCTTATTAGAACTACTATAAACTATGCAAAGTTAGGAAGTTACAGATTAAATTATATGTAGAACAGAAAATAGGACTGGTGTGATGAACCTGTGAAATACAAAAATACAAGTATAACCAAAATATAATGATTAAATATTTTTCAATTTCAGTAAGTTTATAACAGGTAAATTTTTAAGTTAAATTTATGAATATAATTATAAAGATATAGTAAAGTTAAGATTATATATAATAGTTAAATAAAATCTGCCACATGCTTGTAATATGGTAAATTTTTGCCATTTAAAAAAAAATATATTGTATTTTTCCCGTCTTTTTTTTTTTTTCTTACAAGGTATACCAACATAATGTATATGCTAAGGACTGTGAATTTTTCTCCTTCAAAAAAGTCCTGACTGAGATGGGACCTGAGTACAAGGACATGGAATTGGCATCCTTCATGTCTACTTCTAAGGGCTACATGGGAGAGTAAGTCTTCACATCTTTCTGCATAGTTGTCATACCATTTCTGGATTACATGTTCATAAGTGTTACCACTTAAACAATCAATAAATCTTGGCACACCAATGACAAAAATCTTTTAGATTTGCTCATGAACTAATCTTTTAAGGAAAGGTTACAGTGAACAGATTCTTATAAAATTATTGATTGATGAGTTTATATTTTTCATTTGTTGCTTGTATACTTGAAAATGTAGGAAACCAGAAGAGAAGTTAGTATAAATATGACCTGCTTAAATAGAGGAAAGCAAATTGGATGATTTTAGCGAGAGAAATATTGAAATTTTTAAAATCTTTTTGTGTGATAAATATTTTTAAATGTTAAATGATTCATACTTTTTCCTTTTCACTTCATCATGTATTGTTCTAAATCTATAGCATAGATTAAGAAAGAAAATGATTGTCTTCTAAATGAAATATTTTTAATGAATAGGTCGTATTTTGCATTTTTCATACTTCTAGGTGTTCTCAATTGGTTTGTGAATTTTATTTTGTGATGATGATGACTTTGCACTCATAATTTAAACTACCAATAAAAATGACTGATAAAATGACATTGATAATAAAACATTGCAGATGTGGAATGCGTGGAGGATATTTTGAAGTTATTGGTTTAGATCCTGAAGTTCGAGAATTGCTAATAAAATCAATCTCTGCTAAACTGTGTTCTCCTGTCACAGGACAAGTAAGTTCTTACCTTTTTTACAAGCAGTTATCAATTCTGATTTTTTTTTTTTTTTTGTCAATTTTATTCTCTCCAAAATATTAATCATTATGACGACTTTCAATCTTTTTAACTATCAGTTGTTTTTCAACATTTCTTTCCCATTTTGTTGCAGGCTTTACTTGATGTGGTTGTGAACCCACCAAAACCAGGTGAACCATCACATGATCGTTTCATACAGGTAATTGACTTCTATTACTGAAGATACATGTTGCTTATGAGTTTAATTAAAAAATACTTAAAAATTACTCAATTTTTTCTTCTACAACACTGCTTAGAATTTGGCAATGAAAATATTAAAAATTCATAGTGACAGGTCATATAATTCATGTACTGTTAACCTACGCTTAAAATGTTTATACTAATTTGAAAATAATGCAAAGTAAATTTACATAGTGTTTTTATGGGGAGAATATGCCTACAAGTGTGCATGCACATAGTGTAGCAGTTATGAGCATGTAAAGAGGGATTAGAAAGCTAAGTTCAAATTCCAGTTAATGCTCTTGCTTTCATTTTCACACAAATACCTTCCTTTAGCTATGGGTTAAATAACGGGGTCATGTGATTTCTCTAGTCTTGGGTAGTAATCTTTCTAAGAGAAAGATTTCCACTATTTTTTCCAAGAAGACATTTCAATTCACAGATAATGAAGACAAGGAATCTATGGAGTGCCATAATTGCTTACATCCTAAAAAAAAAAAAATGGATACACATACAGCTTTTTTCCTTGAAGTAATGTTTGGCACAACATAATCCATGTAACAAACCAATATGCCTGAAAACATGGTTCTTCTTTTCAGATTAAAAAAAATAGAAATAAAAATGTGAGTTTTATCATTTGGTACCTTTTTTTCTTAAAGGAAAAAGAAAGTGTTCTTGGTCAACTTTTTGAAAAAGCTGCATTGACATCAGAAACCTACAATTCCATTGAAGGAATGAAATGTAACACAGTCCAAGGTGCTATGTATGCTTTCCCCAGAATCTTTTTACCAGAAAAAGCCATCAAAGCCGCAGAGGTAGGTCGGTCTTTATTTTCATTTACTGTTGTCATTTTGACCTAATACTGATATTTCACCTAATTTAAGTTGCTGTTCAGTGACAATAATAAATAAAAAGAAAATGGCTTTTATTCCTTTACAAAGAAAATATAGTGGATTAAAGCATTCCTTCATGAATTTGATGACATAGTAATTGTGAGTTCAATCCCAAGTAGTGCAGTTATTGCTCACCCTGTTTCAACTAAGAACAAACGAAATATCCCCCATGCATGGACATTGAAATCAAAACAATCTACCCTGTATATTAAATAAAGGATTTAGTTCCAAATTCTCTGAATGTTACCAAGATTAAAAGGCACAACTGCTGAAATGTGATACCAGCAACAAAGATGAAGATAATAGTCCAGTGTCAGTCATTTTCAACACAACCGTGATAGGTTCTTGAAGGCATATTTGAAAATGTCAAAATAACTTTGAAGAAACTCTCAACCATTTCACTCTGAGTAAGGTAGGATTTGACATTTCTAATTTTGCCATGGTGATATTAGGTATTTAATAACTAATTATTCACCTAATCTTTTGAGATTAGCTCACTGATAAATTTACTTGACACTTTGACTACACCAACTTTGGTATAACATGACATTATGTTGGGTGCCCTGTTAAGACCATAAGTCTATACTGATACTAGTCAGAGGACCAAGATGCAACATTTTGGATTGGCATTTCTGACCAGAACCAAACACCTTACCCCATCATTTTTTTAAGAGTTCTGTCCTAGTAATAAACAGCTAAAGGAAACAACTTTGACCTGTTTTGTCAAGTAGGTCAATATCATATCTTTTTTTTGTATTTAAGATTAGACAAATTCTTATGTGATATGAACAGTTACCAAATTATCCAAGGATTGTTTCGTGGAATCAACATGCAGAGTACAAATTCTGACTTGGTCTTTTTCATTCACTTTACAATAATACTCTTTGAAATGTCCCATGCCTTGAGTGCCTCTTGGAATTTAAGCTCGACCCCCAAACATCAAGTAAATAAGATTCTGAAAAAATGGTTGGTTTCTTGTACTGCTCCAATAAGTACCCAACTCCTCTACCTTTACAAGAGCCAGATTAATCCCAAATTAGAGTATTGTTGTCATATATAGGCAGGAGCTGCACAGTTTTCATTTTCCAGTCTCAATAGATTTCAAAAGTGTTTACGTGGCCTTGTGGGTGATGAATTATTTTCCACCTTAAAACCCGCCTTCCCACAGATGAAACATTGCAAGCATATTGCTACTCCACTTCTATTTCTATGGAAAGTGTTCAGATAAACAACATTCCTTAGTTCCACCAGTTCTAACCTTCACAGCTAAAACCTGATCTGATATGCACATTATAGCAAACTACTCTCATTCCTTTTGTATTTCATTGGTGAGAAGTAAGTTCTACTTGAACAGGTTCTTCCCACGAACTGCTAGTTTTTAGAACTGACTCCCAAGAGGATGCTTCCTCGATCGTGACAATCTTAACTGTTCAAGTCTAGACTTGAACAGTTATCTTCCCTACATATCCTCATAAACTGTGCCCCTTACTTTTTACTATACGAGTGGGCTTACAGCCATATCACATTGAAGCACTAGTTCCTGTACGATCACCAAAGTTAAGCAGTATTGAAACCTGGTCAGTACCTAGATGGGTGACCACTTGGGATACCAGCTGCTGTAAGCTTAAATGTGCAGGTGGTGTATTGGATAATGGCTCAGAATTGTTAATCAATGACAAGTTCCAATACCAATTGGGTTCAATATATTCACTTATGCACAAATACTCTTGAGAAAGGTATGAATCCACCTCTTAGTAAAACTTGTATCACTAAATCACTATTATGTCAACAAACAAAAAAATTTCTGGCTTTAAATAATCTGCAATGAATTGATGAGCCATAGAAAACGAATCGGGCAACAATCAATACATTGATTAATTTGGGGCCTTGTACAGGATGAATATTAACATAAAAAAAAAAAAAAACTAAATCTACCTATGGGTTAAATAGTAGGGTAGACTGAGTTCTTTTGCTTCGGATGGCAAGGCATCTAGGATTAAATCAAAATGTTTAATGTTGATTGGTTAAATCACAAAGCAATTTTTTAATAATTTATTGCATTTTTATTTGCTTTTTTCCCATGCCTTACACTAAGAATTTTTTTAATGTTATTTTAATAAATCTTATCAAACACGTTTTTTTTCTCTCTCTCTCTGATTTTAGGCTGAAGGAAAAGCCCCAGATTTCTTCTATTGTTCCCAGCTTTTGGAAAAGACAGGAATTTGTGTCGTGCCTGGAAGTGGATTTGGACAAGTTCCAGGGACATATCACTTCCGTTCAACTATCCTACCTCCAGTTCCTAAACTGAAAGAGATGATGTCTCTCTTCAGAGACTTCCATATAAATTTCATGAAAGAGTTCAATTGAGTAAAATTCTCTTTAGAATTCTTCTGTAGTCGCTAAAAATAGAAAGAAAAAAAATTGACCTAACTGCACACACTCAACATATAAACTACCTTTTGCCCTTTATTTCTGGTTGGCCAAATTATACAAGCTGATTGAGTCACAAAACGAGCTTTTGTATCATGTCTCCCTGAGTTCCTTTCTGATTTTTGTCCTTCCATGCTATATGAAATCTTTAAAATATTTTAATGAAAAATTTTTTTGCTTGAGCAGGTGTGCAAATAATGATTTCAATTTTTTTTTTTTTTTTTTTTTTTTTCTCTCAAAGGAATCTTTGTTTCTCTACGACTGAAAAGAAATGTAGAGCATAAAGTATTCAAACAACATTACTGTGATAAATGCTAAATATTACAGATGTTGATATATCTGGTTGTGGGTTCGTCTTTAGGGGCAGCTATTTTTTACTTTAATTCTCTTTTTATGCTAAATCTGTCCATTTGTAATTAGGTGACACGTGCACGAATTGTATTTAAAAATAACGACAGGGGAGATAACTCAATGCTTTGCCTTATGGTTAAATTGAAAGGAGCGGAAAGTTTTTAAAACTATTGCAGGCAGCTAATAACCCACTTGTGCCAAATTTTTTTTCTGGTTGAAACTTCTTCCTTTTTCCCTTTTTTTCCACACTTAGTGTTCTTTAAGTTATTTCTTAGAAATTTTCAATTAGATGTCAGAATAACTTGATTTTTAAGATTTGATTTCACACTAGTTAATCTTATTTAAATACTCTATTTTATATGAATATATATCTAAAGATTTTTTTCTTATTTGAATAAAAATAAAAAATATTTTCACTAAAAATTCACCAAACATCGATATCTATTTTTCATTTTTATTTTTTGTCTTATACAGTTTCCAAAATAATTTTGTGTAAATGATCACACTGATGAAAGAAAGCTTATAAAATTCAAACTCTAGCCAGTTCCACACAATCCCCAAAATACATGTAATTTACACATCACAAAAGTTTTCAATTTTAATCTTAATTGCATTAAAAACTAATGACTTAATTATAATTAAATAATAATAATATTTCTTTGAATTTACAATTATAGCCAGATAATCATGTGCTCTTTACTTTGGAACACAAATGTTTTTTTTTTATATATATAATATAAAATTGCTATAAAAATTTCAAAGATTTATCCAATTTAGTTTAACTACTTTTGTAGTGGTTTTAAACCAAGAAAATTGTTTTGTTTTTTAAGACAAGTTGTTTAATAATAGCTTTATTTTACATAGCTTCAATATCTTTGAACGTCCAAAATAGTGTGAATTAATTCCCAGGCTCTTGAAGTATCCATTAAATGTCTATTGTAATATGAGGTGACTTTTGGGAAGTGATAAGTTCCTGAATTTCTCATTTATTTACAACAAAGAGGTAGCTAATATAATATGGATAGATTATTTTACTAAATTAAAATCAGTAACACTAGCCCTGTTATTGGGGGGAGGCTCTGTTTACAACATAAATTGACCTAAATATAGCACTGATTACACCTGTAGCAGTGTCAATAGTTCAGTGAAGTAAGAAGAATCTTGAAATATTTTGTACTGAGGCATTTCAGTTTTTTAACAATGTAAGTGGATAATTTTTTTATTTTTTATTTAAGAAAATCATTTTCTGCAGATTAATGTTAACCATATTCAGTATATTGCTTGACTAAAATGGAAATTAATATTTAAAATAAAACCTTAAATCAATCAAGAAAATCTACTAAAGGAAGATAATGTTTCTCTTTACATGTTTAATACATGATTTCACATAAAACTAATTGTTTGTGATTTATTTGGCTCTTATTATTTTAATATTACTTAATACAAAATAAGGAAATAGTTCTCATTGGATAATGTAGGTAATTAGAATAAAAAAATTTCATTTTTCCAATATTGAAAATTTGTAAGTTAATAGACTTTTACACTACATGTGATATCTTGTAAAGGAATAAGATTTTTTTTTTTTTTTTTTTTTTTTTTGCCACATTTGGGGAGGAAGGTCTCTGGGATTAAATGTCCTTTATTCATTATGACTTAAGAAAATGTCTTTCACATTCTCTAATTTACCTCCCAATATTTTTATGTATGTCTCCACTCCTCATTTTTATAAACACTGCCTTTTTGTAATTGTACTATAGTTACATGCACATATACATATTCTCACCCTAATATCCACTTCACAATTTTTTTTTTTTAATCTGTTCTTACACCAAGTGAGGAATCAAGTTGTAGTTTGGTATTATCATACCATGTGAAAAAAAAACAAAAAAAACTTACATTCATTTTATTGACGGTATTTAATTTTAAAATTCATGATTATATATATATATATATATATTGTGTGTCTTGCAATTAGCTTGGCTATTATTGTAATTGTTGAGAGATAAGTTTGCCAATATTTTGTCTTGACTTTTTTCTTTAGTGTTTTACAGGTTGGGAAATGTTCTGAACAAGAATATTGTTCTCACCTTTTTTTTTTTTTTTTTTTTTTTTTTTTTAACAATGTTAGTTTTTCTAATCAGATATGTCCCACTTTAGATGAATATATAAACAGGAGGAATAACTGTTGAATTCCCAAACAAATCAATGACTGAATTAAATTTAACTTGCAAGTATGTGCTAGTTTTCAAATATCTCTGTTAACTGTTTACTTAAACCTTAAATAGTTTTTCATGTATAAGCAAAACGGGTTCTGCACATCTCACCAGTTTGCTTATCTACTAATTATTCTCTTATATTAAAAAAAAAAAAAAAAAAAGCAAATTTTTACTTTTGTGTGTGTGTGTGCGAAAGAGATAGTGAAGTAGGGTGCTGAAGATTGGTTCAACCCCCCACTCCAAACATCAGTTTTATTTTTACTGAAAAAAAAAAAAACATTTGTGAGATGAGTAACATTGAACAAATTCAGAAAGAAATTTAGATTTTTATCTAACTGAAGTATAATTTAAAAATGTAAAAGATTGTATTAGAAGCTGTTAATCTCACAATACAATGGATGATGAAATATCTACAATATTATGGACAAAATATACTCAAATCTGTTTACACCAATAGATTTTTCTTTGTTAGTTTTGTAAAATTAATAAAGATGTAATTCTTTAAAATAACTGTACTAGCCAGAATAAAGGAGAGTAGATCTGTTCTTACAGCTTAAGTTTTTGCTCTCCTATAATTTGGGGGGGGACTCCTCTAACAGGGAACGTTTGTTACATTTCAAATTACTTATTTGTTGCTTCTGCTGTTGTTATATTTGTATTCATGAGCTTTCACACCAGTCTGAACTGGTGATTGTTTACTAGCAATCAAACATCACGTCTCCTCAATACTCCAGCACTCTCCTCAGTAATACTCATCAGTGTTGTTGTATGAATGTCTTTGATTCTTCTGTGGATTCCAAGTTCTTCCAACTTTTTTTCAAGTCCCCCCTAAAGACTGTTTTAATCATGCCAATAATGATGGGTACAACTATCACTAAGAGAATAAAAAAAACAATTATGAATTCTCTAACAAGGTCCAAATATTTGTCTAATTTTTGTTTTCTTTCAATTTTATTGTGGTTTACTGGACCTTTTTTATTCTGATTCAAATCCCATTGATTTGCACAATTTCCAATCCGAACCTGTTTATTTTTATATTCAACTTGCTTATATTCTTATGTAATTGTTCTGAACTCACATTAATAAAAACTCAGCTTGTCTCTTCAAATGCCTGTACAGTCTGGTGGTGGTGTTATTTTTACCCTCAAAACTTTTTTCTTTATGGTAATAATTTTGAAGATTATTTCACTCACTGACAAAACAGAGTTAAGCACCTTGAACTGTCAGGATTTTTCAGATTGGCCCAAAGTACTACAGGAGGAAAATAGAATTATCAAAATTCCGCTTACATGCACAAAATCTGAAATTGTTTTTAGTGGTTAATGGGAACAATGAGTTATTCTTATTTATTTTTTTTATGCTATAAAAGTGTAAAGTAATAGCAAGCTTGATAGAAAATGACTTTTATTTAGAGAAGTTAGGAAGCTAACCAGGAGGTGATCTTGCCTGTTAGAGGGTGGTTGAATATTTTTAAAGGTCTGAAAACCCCAATGACACCAGGAATAAAGATCATAAATGTAGCTTCCAGTACACCACAAAGGTATTTGAATGATTGGATGAATATTGGAGTTCAATACGGGCCTTACAAATTTAAGGAGACATAATGTGCATCAGAAAAACTCTGTAGTATTTGTTTTATTAAAAAAAATCCCCCCACTCCCAATTACTTGTCACCATTTTTGCAGCAATTAATTTATTTTCCAAATGAATCTATGACTATCACATTAAACTCATTTTCTACTTGACAATCTACCCTTGTTAATTACAAATGAAAACAATGTACAAAGAGGTAAAAAGAAAAGTGATAATTATTGGGATTTTCTTTTGTTCTTCCTCCACACTTGTATCTTTTTTTTTTATATCTCCCTGGAAATATTTAAACATCAATCATCTTTCTCTTGCCAGTAAACTGTTTTGAGACTTGATACCTGAACTTCAAAATGGTACAGCTTTTTTTTTTTTTTTTTTTTACTTGATGTTAAGATATTTTCAACTGAGTCTTTCATAATTGCCATTCCCACCTTCAATGCTTTTTTTTCTTCTTCTATGTGAAATCTGGTCCTTCCAGCACAACCAATTGTCTAACAACTGGCAATGGACAAGGTAATGGAAACTGTCACAAATTCATCTTGCAGGAGAAAAAAAAATAATGATAATTTTGAACTAAGGAAATAAAACACTTCCTAAAAATAGGCTGTTAGTCTCCTCTCTCCAAAATGTCAATGAATAGTTTGCAAACTTTCATTTGTTCATGACAAAAGGCATTTTAAAGCAAAAAAAGCCTAACATATTTTGTTATTCAACCATTTCCCAAGTCTTTTCTAAAATTACATAAGACAATATGCATATGAAAGATAATGCTAAAATATAACTTGTTTATAAAAAATGTTGTTTTTATCAAGTTTACTGTTCAAATTTTGCTGTTTTGTTTTCTAAAAGTAAAATATTTCCAAAATTCTATTATGAGAAATGTGTGCGACATATCTATAACCTAATTTTTGTGATACTGTATGGAAAAAAATCTGTTTTAACTCTAATATTTTTAGAATAATGTTATTAATTTTAATCTAAATGCAATGTAGAGCTGACTGCTTATGTAGCTCTAACCACCACCACCATCATCATCAGCACTAAAATATGTAATAATAATGGCATGAGTGGTTCACATTTGCAGAGTACTTCTATTCACATTGGTCTTTTTAACAAGAGGTCTATTTCTAAAATTTTCTAAATTGTCAACTGTTTGATTTTTTTTTTTTTTCTCTTCTTCTCCCCAAATTTTAAGAGTGTCACAAATTCTTTTAATCATAATTTTATTTTAACTATTTTTAAATGTACAATCCACAATTAGCAAAAAAAGTTTCCACTTTTTGATTTTTTTTTTTTCATCATAATTAATTTTTTGCAATAAAGAATATTTGATCCATTCAATATTGTTTCTAAAGTTTCTTCATTGAAATTTAAATATAATTTCTCAAATGAACTTTTTTTTTTTTTTCCAAAGAAGCTTTATATTTATATTTTATAAAAGTATAATTAAAATTAAAGCTATTCACAGTGAAGAGAAAAATACAATTGCCATAAAAAAGTAAATAATAATTATAAAAAAAAAACAAAAAGACAGTAAATTGAAAAACAATATTTTTAATGTAATTAAATTTTTCATTGTAACATTAATATTTTGTACCCCAAGAAAAAAATATGTAAATTTATATTGAATTATGAAGGTGTAATATTGCTTGGTTTTTGTTTTTTTGTTTTTTCTAAAGATCCTAAGGGATATTTTCTGTAATAGGTAAAATTGTTTTTATATACTTTAAAAATATGTGTGTATATACTTATAACTTGTGACCAGGAAGATTTTATGATTTTCTAAGCTAAAAATAGGGATAATTATGGCCTATAGAGGGAAAAACTTGGCCAAATAATATTCTATGGATAAATATTAGTCTTTTTAAATAATCTATTAAAGAAATAACTTATGGCAACCAAACATCTTATTGTGGAAAATGGAATAGGCAGACAAAGTTCAAATTCCAACTGTGCACTATTAGTAAAGTCAGGAATCCATATCCTCCCCATCTAAAGACTCAATAGCCCTGGTAAAGCAACCAGTTTGGAAAGACAATTCTGAATTCAAAACCATAAAGATAGTAACAAGAAACAATTCTACTATTCATATTGCGATAAGTGTTCTTGGAAAAAATAATGAAGAAATGGAACCTGTAGAGACTCTATCGACTATATCCTGAAGGGAGGTAACATTTAAAAATAAAACTACATTCAAACTTCAAAACGTCCTTTGTTGTATCTTTTCTGTTTTATCAAACAAAACATTAGTTTTTATGAAGACATTTCGAAGTGGAAAACATTGTCATTTTAGGGCTTAAATAATTTGTGAAAATAAGTAAAATACTATCTGTAATCTTAATAATTAATCACTTAGATATTTAAAATATTTCTTACACAATAAAAGGGAAAATATATAAATTCCTATTCATTGTACGTGGTTCATTTAGATTAATTCCCCCATCCCACCCCGGATACTATTATTCAATTATGTACTCGCCAACTTTCCTCGGGTATCTCCCGTTTTCAAGAATGTTGACTCCTGTCCTGGAGGAGCAGCAGACATCCTCTTTCATGCATTTGTATCTGTATTTTTTTTGGGATTGTCTCCTCCTGACCTCTTAATGAACTTTGCACACATTCTCATCTCTTGGACCATACCTACAGAATCCAAAGTTCATTTATTTCTTCCTGATTAATGGTCCTCACAAGATATTAATATCTATGCTTGGTCTACTGATTGAGTTACATGAGCATAGTATGTGTGCAGATTCATTCAACCTTCTTAATCACCAATGCTTCTCTTTGTCTATTATTTTGACTTCATTACATAGAGGTTTTGTCTGTGTATATATAATATATATATATATATTCTCTCTCAAAATATAATTAGAGCAATGTTTGATTTAAGGAATGCACGTTTCTCAAACCTTGATCGGTCAATGTGCACAAATTGGTAAAGGCACATTTTGGCTAATATATGTCAACCAAACCAATTTTTGACGGTATCTCCATGTGTTACAGCTTTCTAGTGTTCAAAATTAAAATACTTCATGTAACAAATCTTTCTTTTTTTTTTAAATCATATTGCATTTTTTTAGTAACTTAAGACAAGTATATTAAAGATATTTAATTATTTATTGAACAACTTGAGCACAAGACTGCCCTTTGTCAATATCTAGGTCATTTTCAGTTGCTTGCAAGACCAGGAGGCTAAAATAAAATAAACTGTATGACTACATGTTCACTTAATGTTCACTGTGTATAAAAAAAAAAAAAAAAAAAAAATCCATTATCAATTCTAAGTTTGACCCTATACCTCATAATTTCCACTGTCCGCCCCCCAAAAGGTGGGGGAGACAGTGAGCCATAATCTATTAAGGAGAGTTAACCGACTTCAACACCAGATCATACTCTGACTGTGAAGAGTTTACAAGAGTACATAGTTGTTGGATAAAGGAAATTTTAATACAAGAGGATTTATTTTTCCACTGAAGAAAACTCAGGAACAATAGTTTGCTGAAAATTACTCTCATATAAATATTTCTGATCATTTTTTTAACCCATAGTACCAGTTTACTGTAACAATGCTCTAGCATCTAACTATTGAATAGAATTACACCACCGAACATATAAAGAGAATAAGGCAACTTTGTACAAGCCAGTTGCTGCTCTTCACTGTTGATTATTTCTATTGCACAAACGGTTGAAATTAGTTAAATTTGTGCAAATATCAAAGTGTGTTGGCAAATTGTCTTTCACAGGCTTCAATAGCTTTAATGAATGATTATAATAAATATATATTTTCTTTTCTGTAACACATGAATGTATACTGCAAAATCTCATATTAAAATGATCCAATAATGCTCACCATGACATTTTTGGACAGTGAGCATTAACAGGTTAGCATCTGTTACAATGAATGCAAATATTAATTAAAAATCTAACTACTCTTGTAAATAAGAGCATCTTTTGGAATTGGGTTTTCTTTTCATAAGATGTGTTTTCATAGTTGTTTTTATATTTCATTGCAAAAATATAAAATACCCAATAAAAATGTTCTTTAACATGGTTTTTAAGATTTATGCTAAATCAAACAGTTTCAGTTTTGATCACTGATGTCTACCTGCCTTGTGGCTAAAATAGTTGCATACTTTACACAATATGTTAACGGTTACTGTTTGAACCATGGGAAAAGCCAGAATTTTGAAGGCTGATTTTCAAGGTGAACAGACCCTCCCAACTTGAAAGATTGGTGTAACTCAATCTTTCCACTTACTTTCATTATGAATAAAACTTTTTCCCTTATATAAAATCAGATTTTCTTCCGATAAAAGATTATAAATTGAATTCCTATTACTTCAATATTGAAATAAAACTTAAATTGTCATTCATACACCAATACATATGTATATGCCTGCTTTGTCCTTATGAAACTGAAGGCTGAGCCACTTCGACATAGTGTAATGGTTAGAAAACTTGTCTAGTTACATTTAATTACAACTGAATAGTGAGTTCAATCCTAACTGGGTGTCATATCTAAACTGCACTGAGTAAATCACTATGAAGCTGAAAACTTTTGTTGGTTTATTTACAAGAGATTTTTATGTACTTTCCAGACATGGGCGGTCATGACTCTCCACAACTTCCTATACTTCATAGCTTAAAGTAATGTTTATCTTGCTATCACTCTTACACCTATTTGGATAGAACAGGGAGTATTAAATTAATAGATTTTGCTATTAGTAATGATAAATAATTATAAAAATTTAATTCAAATCAACCACCACAAATTCAATCCTACAGAGAAACGGGATTAAATTTTTTTTAAAGTTTTCTTGATACAATGCGATTCATAAATTCAGTTATGTTTTAAGAAATAAACAGCAAACCTCTCTTTAGGAAATTAAATGCAAAAATATTAAATATGATTGATAACTTGTCAGAAATTCTGAGAGGAAGTATTTTCATTATTCTTTACAGTATTTAAGAAGAGTATCTTTTTCTTTACACTATTTTGGCTGATGCATTCTTCAGCCTTCCTCAAGTTTATCTCTCTCTAAGCTTAAGCTATGGCATTGGAGATGAGAGCATACTCCTAAGGAAGGTCAAAGAACATATCTGTTAAAATATGACTGAAATAAAGATATAGTCAGCTAAAATGTAAGAAATAATTTTAAGTGTGTACAAAAGGTTATAATAAACACATTCCAAATTTTATCTGGACAACTTAACTCCTTTGTGCATTACAGTTGTTCTATTTTGCCTCCATTATTTCTGAGGGAACAAAATTTATCCTCCTTTTTTTGTGTTATATCCTTTCAATATATAAGTGATCATGACTCTCCACACATTCCTTTTCTTTATTTTTGAATTGCCATGGATTCTTGGGAAAGATACTGGTGTAGTTTCCCCATTGCTTTGTTCATGTTTGGAATTGGATTAATTATTGCTCAAGTCTAGTCTACTATTTAACTCCGAGCTGAGGAGGGAGGAAACAGATTCATGCCTTTCCCAAAGAGTATTAATACAAATAGGAACGCAATAACTAGCTGGAATTTGAACACAGCTTGCCGATTCCCCTTTTTGCACTGATATCTATTACACTACCCAAAAATCCCCACTCTTTTGGATTATATTCCTGGCACATCCATTCGATCAGTTGAAATTTTGTATTAACAACATGCAAAACACAGAAAAGTTTATTGCCTGAATCAAATTTAGAACGTTAATGATTTCTCATAATATAAGTTGTAGCTGCTGTCATAAAGTAAAATTATGATCATCATTAATGTTGGGTTTTTTTTTGGGGGGGGGGGGGTCATCTATAATCATAATACACCTGAGGGAGTGTTGAAAAGTTCTCAGCCCAGCCCATTTCTCAAAGTCAGTATTCTGATGTTTGGTCATTGAAATACTGATTTTTGGGTCGTATATCAGGCTGAAAACTTCTAAAGACAGTTTTAATAGAGATGGTCAAACAACGTCTTCCTTGAGAGTAATTATCTATGCATAACACTGAATAATAATGTATTGTTTCAATGTATGTAATTCATTTAGATCTGATTGTTTACAGATCACAACACACTTCTGCCTATCAATTTCTTGAAGTATGTTAGCATAAAACACCTAAAGCAGTATTTTATTAGTGTCACTGAAGTACAAACAGTTCACAGATCAACCTTCATGCTTGACAACTTCTAATAAAATCTGTTTTGTGTAAGGAGATTCTTTCTCTTCACCACCCCCACCCTATCACAGTGTTCTGCAAAATAGTTTGGCAATTTTGAAATAATTTCTTCATTTTAAATGGATTGCCTGTTAAAATGGAGAAAAAACTTTCAAAAGGATTGCATAATTCTTTTCACAAATGGAAAAAAACATGCAATATATTTTGATTCGGTTGAAGCTTTTATTTTGAAGAAAACAAGTTCTTATTTTCTTCAGAATAAAAGAATTTTCACTTTGCAAACACTCGTGGATCTGGGATCAGACTTGAGAGACAATGTTTATGCCTCAGTAAGAAAGAAAGAAAATTGACTAACATGTCAAAGACACTTTTTCTATCTACAAAAGTTGGGAATGCTAACTGCTAAAATGTTTAGCAAAAGTTTATTTTTTGTTTTCGTTTTTTAAACAGGCAGAAATGTGTTGTTTCTCTGCTGCAATCATTTTTCTTTGCACATGACTTAATTTTAATAAATTAAAACCTCTTTTACACAGTTGCAATTAAAGAAGCAAAGAAAATTCTTATTCTGTTTTAATTTAAACTATAAAGAAAATCAATTACAATTTTTCTTGCCATTGCTTTCAATTTCATATTGCTCTTTGATTCTAAAATAGTTTCAAATGAATTCTAATTGATCTCAGAACTGTTTTTATTGTTATTAGTGATGGTTGTTACCCTATCTTGATTCTTAAAATTGATTTAATTGATCTTGTCTTTCTTCAAGAGTTTTTAATCTGATCCAATCTTCCATATAATCTTCTCTTTAGTATGATTCAAGTCTTTTCATTATTAATTCTTGCTTTAGTTTTAAATATAACTGAATTTCAGTCTTTAAAAATTCATTATTTTTCTTCTTCTTGCGGACTTATGCTTTATTAACTTTGCTCATTATCATGAGTATTTTTTTAATCTTTGCTTTTCCAAAAATAATCACAAATCAATTAATCATTTATACCAATCTTCAAAATGCAATTTCTTCCGCAAACCTTTTAGCATAACGTTAATCTATAAATCCATGTATCAAGTTGCTCTTGCTCAAATTGTACTTTTCAGAATTTAAAAATTATTCTCACTCATCACTGATTTTATTTAAAAACAGCTGCTCCTAAAATGGGACAATTCACCCCACCCCCCCATATACACACATATTTTGTCTTTTCATCTCCAAACAATCTCTTACAAAAATACTTTTCCTCCAAGTAAATTCCACTCAAAACTCTGCTCTCTTAAATGCCTGCTCATCATTGCAATGAAATTATGAGGTTTGTTTTTTTTTTTTCCTTTTTAAATTAAAAAATGAAGACTTGAAACATTTTATTATATGGGTTTGGAACATAAAAAAGCCATACATACAAGCTATTTGAATGTCTTTCTCAAAAATACAAACCTATAAAGTATAAAATGAAAGGAAATTATTTCAAAAAATAAAAGTTACTTGTTAACATGATTTCATTCCCTTAGCAACTAAAGTACAATTGACTGAAAATAGTTTCCTTTTGGAAGCAATTTTAATAGCAAATATATTTTAATTAAACTATTATTGTTTGCTTTCATCTAAGATGGTATTTTTAAATAATGTTGAAATAAAAATGATATTAATACTCAATGTTTTGCTATTTATTCACCTTTTATCATATTCTTAATTCATTTCAAATTTATTTATTTTATCATTTACTGTCACTTTTTCTTATCCAAAAATACACACCACATATAATCCGTGTGGTTCTAAAAAGGCATAAATTAACGTCCTTTTTGTATGTTTTCCATGTTTGAAACGAATAAACAAATCTTTATAAGAATGATATTGGCAATATTCTGATAGAAAGATTTTTGCAAAGTTAAGCACCAATTTACAAAAAAAAGTCATATGCAAGAAGGGCATATGTTGAATTAGGCCTTCTTTAAAAAAAATGTTTTTCTCGTTTCACAAAATTGCATGTACACTCCTTTTAACATTCCACTAACCATATGTAAAGCACAATGTATGCATTATATGAATATTATGTAATACTTTTCTACATCATTAGAAGAGTTTAAAACATAGAGCTGGGTAACTCACTTATCTCTATGTAGTGGAGTTTTATGATAGAAGACTTAATTATTCAATGCTGAAAAGAATGTTATTTTTTGTTTTTTTGTTACAGAGGATTTGGAGCAAGAGCAGATAGTGACAGAGGAAAGGATGGTGGATAGATCAATGCAACTGAGATGTCGATTGATGTTACATTGGAATAGTTGGAGATTATAGTTGTCAGGGAAACAGGAATAAGGAACGGAGTTCCACAGGCCTGAGGTGCGAGATATGAAGCTATTGGAGTAGAAGAGACGTCTACATTTAACAGTTTCAACAGTGAAAGGGTGGGAATGGGATGCCAGCCTCATAGGACGCTTGAATTCATGGAGCCTGGGAACCAGCAATAGCAGCTCATCGGAGCAATTACCATGGAAGTATTTATAAAAGAGACAGAGAGAGGCGACGGCGCGTCTGTGAGAGAGACTACAGACGAGAAGCCAGATCAGGACCAATTACATTGCATACCCGTCTCTGGATCTTATCAAGAACCCTGAGGCAAACAGAAGGGGCTCCAGCCCATATATGGCAGCAATACTCCATGCAAGGGCGGATGGTTGATTTAATTTGGAGGATTGATTCCGGGGAGAAAAATTTCCTGGCCCAGCACAGGGAGCCAACTTTCCTTGCGGTGGATGAAGCAATTTGTTTAGATTCATATTTATAAGCAAGAAATACACATTTTTTTTTATTTACTAAATGTTCACCCAATACAAGACCAAAGAGTCACTCAAGGTTGCTGTATGAATGTAAGTGCAGATTATGAGAATAAGTAAGATAGATAACAGTTGACCCTAGACTTAAAAAGGTTAAGCTTGTACTGATCAGGCAAACATCCTCTCAGAAATCTCTTTTACAAAGTAGTTCTCAAGGGGAAGCTATCCAAGTCGAACTTCTTTGTCACCAATGGAATACAAAGGGAATAAAAATGATTTGATCCTGTGGATGGGGCATGGCCGGTCTGAACTTTTTTTTTTTTTTTTAATCCTATCACCCCAAGCAAGGCCGGAGGCCACTATCACGCAAGGGGTTAAAGAAGGGTTGGAGGAAGAGCAGATAGGAGTGGCAAGGGAGGGGATGTGGAGAAAGAGAAAGACAGTTGGTCGATCAAGGCAAGGGGGCCTTCAAAAGAACCGGAGCGAGAGCAGATAGGAATGAAAAATGAAAGGATGTGGAGAAGAGAAGTGGATAGATCAAGGCAACTGGAGATGTCGATTGACACTACACTTAAACCGTTGGAGATTGTATTTGTCAGGGAAACAGTAATAGGGAAGGGAGTTCCATAGGCGAGATGTGCGAGACATGAAGCTATTGGAGTAGAAGAGACGTCTACATCTAACAGTTTCCATGGTGTAGGGGTGGGAGAGGGATGCCAGCCTGGTGGGGCGTTTAAATTCACGAGGCCTGGGGACAAGCGAACGCAACTCCTCGGAGCAATTACCGTGGAAGTACTTGTAAAAAAGGCAGAGCGAGGCAACATCGCGTCTGTGAGAGGGTGACTGCAGACGAGATGACAGATCAGGGCAAATCACGTTGCCTATCTGTCTCTGGATCTTATCAAGAACCCCGAGGCAAACAGCAGGGGCCCCAGACCATATATGGCAGCAATACTCCATGCAAGGGCAAATGGTCGATTTATAGACTTGAAGGATCAATTCCGAGGAGAAAAATTTCCTGGCTCGGCACAGAGAACCAACTTTCTTTGCGGTGGCTGATGCAACTGACTCAATGTATTTGTTCCATCTCAGGTCAGCAGACAGCGTGAGACCGAGCAGCCGCAGGGAGGAGTTCTCGAGAACTAGGCGGAACTAAGGAATTTAAGGCTTATGGCCACATCATGTTGAAACATCATTTCCTATAGGATCATCAAGTTAAGCAATGTCAAACCTGGTCAGTACCTAGATAGATGACTGCTTGGAATTTCTAGGTGCTGTAAGCTTGGATGTGCAGATGGCGTAATGGATAATGACTCTGAATTATTAATCAGAGAGCAGAGCTCCATTTCCAGTTGAGTTCATTATATTCATTTACACACAAAATACCATTGGGAAAGGTATGAATCCACATCTTCTCCTTCCAGGTATAGGTTAATTAGTAACACTTGTATCACTAAACCATTATTATCTCCCCACCCCCACTGAAATTCTTACAATCTAAAAATATTTTCTGACTTTAAATAACCTGCAAAGGATTGATAAACCATAGAAAATCAATCAATCTAAGGAATTTAGCTCATCTGAATATATACGATGGAAATAGCAATAGGCTTACAATGTTTTGTCTCTTGAAAAAGGTGCTGTAGGATTGAAAATAATTCATTGCCTACAAAATAGTGTAAATATTTTTGAAGTTTGTCAAGGTTGGAAAGTAAGGATTGGTTAGCTCCAGCCCAGATATGGATACTCCGTTTTGGTCTGATTTGACTCCTGTAAAAGCATGGCAGGAGAAGTCAAGATAGAATGAACTGACCATTTTTCCAGCATCAAGGTCTTTGGCTGCAATATGCAATGCACAGAGGAATGGTAGATTTATAAATGTGCAAGATGGATTCTGACAAGAAAAATTGTCTGGCCTGACACAGTGAAGCAACTTTCTTAGCAGCAAACCTAGCAATTGATTCAATATAATCACTCCACTTCATGTCAGTAGAAAATATGAGACCAAGAAGGCACAATGAGTTGCTCTCCTGGCGATTAGCATCAGCCATGTTCACTAAATCAAACTCTAATCTACAGACAACTTAGGAAATGTTTCAGATGTTTTAATGACTCCAATAACAAAAATCCATGCACTCATTTCACTACAATGACTAACATATTCATTTGAAATAAAAGAAATTAAATCGTTGTTATTGTATTAAAGTTTTAAAAAGATGTAGAAGAAAAAATTCAATATCTTCTATAAATATTCCAATCTTGAGAAATTTAGTTGTCTATAAAAATCAAACTTGTAATTTTAAGAATTTCACTAATATATCAAAAGGGGTTAGCAATACATAAAAGTAATAGTAGATGGTGACATCATGGAATTAACCTGAGCTATATAAGTTGTGCTCTGACATCTGGTATGTCAGTGTAGATACTGGCTAAGTTGCTCATAGTAGGGTGACATGAATTATCAAATTTTGAATGCAGCATAATAGTGGATGGGTCATGCCATTTGGAAAAATGTGGGGACATTTCATATCATTCAATATACTGTGTCATATGTACCAGTCAGGAATACCTGAATGGAAGGCATTACCACCCACTGTGGTTTGTGGCTAACCATTGGTCCTTAATGACTTTGACCAGAAGTGCCTGACTAAAACTATTTGTGGCAATGACTAAATCATATCCATATTCAATACAGATAGTATCAGACACATATCCATCAGGTCAGTTCAGCATTCTTATTTAGGATATAGGAGCAGAAGAACCACCTGGATGCCACTGTTAACATTATATTGGGGACAGTCTCACATGGGCTTGTGACATCACCAATTGGACCCTGGAAAACTGGCAATGGGTGGTGAGGTTTGTTAAGCAATAGTTGTTTTGAGCTGATGGTAGGGTTTTGTTTTGGTATAAACCCTTTGAGGCCATGGATTCCAGTTATCATCAAGGCACCATACAGGTTGGTGATGGTTCCATAATGGTGTCAGGTATGTTCATATGGCATAGATCAAGTCCACCAAAACACTTCAATAACTGGTGAACACTACAATGCACTAATTTGTGACCATCAGAATCCATTCATGGACTATATACCCTAACAATGATGGATTATTTCATCAGGATAATGCATTATGTCACTGGGTTGAAGTTACTCAGAATTGATTTGAGGAACATTCAAAAAACTTCTGATGAATGGTGTTGTCAACATATTTCTTTGACAGTTGGGTATTTATGGAACGTGGTGGGAAGGTCTAACACATACATCCTGCACCTATAAATATCCGGGACCTGTAGACAGTGATCAAGATGACATGGCTCAACATTTCTCCAAAGGTATTCTGGATACTTATGGAAGCAATTCTACATGGAGTTGTTACTTTTTAACAGTCTAAAGAGAGTCTTACTTGACACTAGACACCACTTATCCCATGACTTTTCAGACATCAGTATATATGATTGTTTTCCAAAGTAGCTAAAATAATTAAATATTATTTCTCAACACATAGCATGAATTTTGTTGTCTTGTGCCATATCTGAAATCAAATGCCATGTGTATTAAAAGGACAACTCCAATTCTGACCCAATGAATTCTACAAGCAATTGTTCAATATTTTGAAACTGTTGACACTGGTGACCAGACAAAGACTGCTGCATGGTGCAAAATAAGTTATATCTGACTTTAAACACTATAGGTTATGCTGGATGCAGAACTTCCCAGCTGCACGATCAGGGCTGGTGTATACTACCCCCGAACCCTCCAACCAGGGGGCCAAGCCTGTTTGGGGATCCTTGCTATCTTATCAATATTTGATATTTTTCTACCTACATTTATATATGTTACAAATTAAATTAAGCACAACTGACAATAAAAGGATAAAAAAAATTTGTGGATTTTGATATCTTTCTGGGAACATTTTTTCAGCCAAATCTGTGAATTTTGCTCATACTAAGTCTTGAAAAAACACTATATAAAAATTCCCTTTTTTTTTTCCACAATGTTAAATTTGTTAAAATTATTCAACTTTTTGACAAGAAAAATCTCAAGTTGATATTAAAAATTTCTGCAAAACCTTAATTTATTTAAGATGAAATGATCTATTAGAACATGTCTCTAATTTGTATTTAGATACATTGTATTTATTTTCAATTTTTCTAGTTGAATTCTTCATCTATATTGAATATGATCCATTAGTATACATAATTAGGTTATAATAAAATTTGTATTTTATATAAATACAACCTTCTGAATACTGAGATGTAGTAGTATCATAGATTCTGGAGCAGGGATGAGATATTTGCACCAGCCCTGTGGATGATCATTTACTGTATCTCATTTGCATCATTGAAGATTGGTGTTGTCATGCAGCAAAATTATCAATTAACTTCTTTGTACCACCAGAAAAAAAAAATTTCTCTCCTATCATTCAAATAAGACAGTTGTTCATTGTAACACTGAAAAGCAAATTTATTCAGGTTCTAGAAATTCATAATAAAAAATTCCCTTCAAATCCTATAAAAGACATAAAAGAACTTTCTTTTCCACCCAGGAGATTCTATTGAAGTTGAATCTTTCCAAGATTTAGCCACAATTTTCTTCATTTGAGATTTTTGTAATAAATCCAGGATTTTCATTATTACCAGTAACTGTCTGAACACAAACTCAACATTTTTCTGATTCAATTAAAGAGAAAAAGACAAACATTAAAACATTAACCAATGTTTGTTTCCATAAATTTATAAAACTGACATTTTCCTAGATTATAAATTTGTTCTATGTCTTGTAAACAGTGTACTAAATTTATGTCTTGTAAACAGTGTACTAAATTTATGTCTTGTAAACAGTGTACTAAATTTATGTCTTGTAAACAGTGTACTAAATTTATGTCTTGTAAACAGTGTACTAAATTTATGTCTTGTAAACAGTGTACTAAATTTATGTCTTGTAAACAGTGTACTAAATTTATGTCTTGTAAACAGTGTACTAAATTTATGTCTTGTAAACAGTGTACTAAATTTCATGGATTCATTTGTAATTTTTTTTACAAATTCACATTTTACTGTATTTTTCTTCAAAGTTGTTATGTCTTACAGTTAAAGTCTTTGACTATTAGCTTAGATTTTTTTTAAATGTTGCAAACTATTCCAGCACTTCCTCCTTACCATAAGCTTCAGTGATCTAATGCCTAATTTTTGCTGCATCCCCTGATTGCAACTGAAGTGAAAAACATACATATTTATATTCAACCATGACTGTCACCAAAATAAAGTCATCATTTTTCCACAAGCAAACTAAATTTCTAAGATTTCCCTAACACATTACAAATTTGTTTTACTTATAAAATTGCATCAGACAAATATTTTAATATGTTAATGCATTTTTATTAAATGACAAAATTATTCACAAAAAATTAAGCTAAATTTTTTATTATTTACTTTTAATTATATTTTTGCACCATTTCCAAAGAGTAGAAAGCATTTCTTTTTCAAATTGGTGAGGATCTGTCCAGTGGCGTAGCTAGAGTAAACATCACCCGGGGCGGTCCGCTCAAATGTCACCCCAATGACCCCGATTCACCCTATGCTGAATGGTTAGCTGTAGCTAAATTTTCATACATGCTCTACCTCTACTTTACTCTACTGACCGGTACGTTACTGTTTACATGTATGATCCAAGACAAAATCCAATACCACAAAATAATCAGCTCAAATAAAAAGATTTTTAAAATGCAACTGTTCACTTTCAGAACAACTAAATACAAAACACGGCAATACACAAAAGAATGACATTCGATACTATGGTCTTAGAATGAATGTTTTCTTGTTTTAATTGTGTCAAACTGGTCAATGACATCGTCAAAATCTGTTTGTTTTATAAGCTCATTTTCAATGGACAGCACAGCCAGATCCGACAGTCTCGACTGGCTCATGATTGACCGGAGGTAATTTTTTATAAGTTTCATTTTGGAGAAACTTCTTTCACATGATGCCACAGAAACACATATTGTCAGAAAGAATCTTAGAGTCAGTGTAAGATATGGCAATGACTCAACAAAGTCCCACTTGATGATAAACTGCAGGAACTGCAGTACAGTCTAGTGCTTGGCTTCCTCCAAGTTTATTTCAGCTGCTTGTAGGTGTCACCTTAAACGTGGAATTTCTAAACAAAGTTCTTCTTCAGACAGCTCATCATACACAGCAGTGAGCTTGGTAACAGACAATTGTATTTCTTCGTCCTTGGCACAAATAATATGGTCTGACCGAACGGCACAAAATGTCAGCAAAATATCATTCACTGCCATTCCTCTGGTATCTAACTCGATATGGAAACGGTCCAGACACTCTAACATTGCTCTCTTAGTCTCCTGCTGCAATGATAATCCAGCATCTCTTGGCTCTTCTCCTGGCATTTTTCTCTTTCTTCTGATTCTCTTCTCTGTAGGAATATCAAGTTCTTCACATTTGGCAAGTGCTTGCTGGACGGCACTGTCAACAACATTTGTATGCTGCTCTTCCAAAAAGACCTTGAGAGCCCTTAATTTGGTAGCAACCATGTCCAGAGTAATACCTGGTGTTTACATGTACTTCTGGGCTAAGTTGACTTCTTGTAAAATGTCACCCCAGAAAAACAAGAAAGAAATGAAAGAAAAGTCGCATATAGCTGGCAACAGATTGTGTGCAGCACCTCTTGTCTCGTCGCTTTCTTCGACACCACATAGGGCTTCAATGGCTTCCACAAACTGGTTAAACTTCTGTATCACTGGCTTTGCAGCGTCAGCATGTGCACTCCAGCAAGTTGTAGACAGTCTCTTCCCTGTTAGACCTGTGTATTCCACTAGCACATCCCAGCGATGGGTCGACAGAGCAAAAAAAAGTGTACAGCGCCTCAAGACTTCCAAAAGACTTTAATTTTTAAGCATTTTTTCGGAACATTGTAAATCAACTGCATTCTTTTAAAGGTTACTGAGAGAATTTATGCAAAGTTTATTTCTTTGTTTTTCTTTGTACAAGTAAAATAAATTTACATCGTATTTTGATGTTATTATGATTTTAGTTTTAGTGATAATTTAAAAACAATAAATATTTATCATTAGTACCAATAATGGAAAATTTAATTAAAAATTTAAAAGAATCGTTTTTGGAATCAGAAAATAGGCACAAATTTTTCCGATACCGTTTCCAATACCCCAAAAAGTTCCGATTTTTCCCATTCTCGATTCCGATTAATTGTCCCAACACTAGTAGATATATTCAAAAGTATATCGCTCACTCAATGGAAAATTGTATCTCAGCGAATTGATACACAGGCAAGACTGAAATTGTTGCACTTTTGGCTTCGCATTTTGCTTTGTTGTTATTAATGATGCAGAGTTAAAACACCAGATCATCCGATAAAATGTTACAACAATGTCTCTTGTTAGTAACCAAGATTGTAGCAACTGAAAGACATGAAAGCTGAAAACATTGCTATTTTTCCTACTCACAAATTTCACAACAACTAGAAAATTTCTGACGAGAGGACAAAACTGGGGGGGTCATAAATTATTTCTGGGGGATCATATGCCCACCTGTGAAACCCTGTGTTTCCACCACTGTTTTCAGACTATTTTTGGCACCTTAGCCTGGTTGAAAAATTTTGTTGGGGGTGATATTGTGTTACCCCTCCTGTGCTGGCACCCGGGGCAGTCTGCCCCCTCCCCCCAGCTACGCCACTGGATAAATTATCAGATAAATAAAATAACATCAAATCTCTTACTTTTCTCTACTTAGTAATTAAGCCTTTCAAGCAGTAAAAAAATATAAAGATTTTAAATGTGTTGTTTTTGTTAAAAAAATAACCTGACACAGATACTGACCAAAGATTACTAAAGTTGTTACAATGGAAAATGAAAAAGTCAAATATTAAATGTTGAGTTAAGATTTCTTATTCAACATCCCCATTGGTATTTTTCAAAAAACTTATCATTGAATTATAGAGAAAATTTATAAGGAAGAAACCAAAGTTCTTGAGAGAATAGTGGACAAAACAATCAAGATCTTTAAATTTGTTCTTTTTAATTTGCTAATAAAATAATTTATCTACATAACACCTTTGTGCATGCATGTGGAATTAAACCTGTTTTTTAAACAGATACTGCATAATAGCAAGTTTGGTGGTGTTATTATTTATTAGCATTGAGGCAACAGAAATGTGGTTCTACAGAAGGATGCTGCGAATACCATGGATGGATCATGTGAGTAGCAAGAAAGTCTTAAGGAAAATCAGAACAAAATGATACTTAGAATCAAAAAGGGAGTGTTGACATTTTGGGGACACATAATGAAGAAAGACAGCTTGGATTTGTAACTCAAAAACTCATATCGAAAGTAAAAGGGTCAGAGGGGAACAGCAAGTAACCTACCAAACAAGCTTGAGTTAATAGATGGCAGAGCTGGGAGGTATGATAAAAAGATAAACATTACTAAGAGCAGCAAGGGATAGGTAGTTGTGGAGAGTCATGATCACCAATGTCATGAAGGGACACTGCATATAGAAGTAGTATTGTCATAATACCCCATTGTTATATTAACATAAAACACTGTTGAAAGTGTCGATTAAAATTACCGTAAAGATGACAGGAATACAGCTGGATTTATTCATTTAAAGAAATATCCAGATATCTGAAGGTCAAACATACAAATTAACATTTATTCAACGAAAGCTTCCTTAGGAGAATGAAGATGAAAAGTTTTCTTTTAAAGATAAAACATGAAATGGAAAGCAAATGTCCACCACAGTAGACCAAATTGAAGGAGTTCCAATAAAGACTTTCTGAACATGTTAAATATTCTGGTATTCCATTCCAATTCCTAGTTGGCCTTTTCTCTGCTTGCTTGGTTGAAATATTAAATCGACATGGAATTCTGACCGTTTCTTCATGCTGCTGATTTGAATATTCTCCATTAATAGCACGCTAGCCAAGCCCACTGTTGGGGTTGGATGGGTCAATGAATGGCTGTTTGACCCCACCTCGCCCTCCCCCCAGCACTGCATTCATTATAACTTGTTGCTTGGCATGGAATAGGTATCCCTTAAATTTTCGCTAGTGTCTTGTGAAACGTAGTCGTCAAGCGAACATTTTCTCTGTCCGACTAAGTATGAACCCACTCTAACCTAGATTCTGTCTTTCTTGTGTATGTATATGTAATTTTTATTTTTCATTTTTTTTTTTATTTATTTTCTTTTTTTTTTTTTTTTGCTTTTTCTTAACCGTCGTTCTTGGACCCCCTAACATATCTTATTTTAGCACTAACTATTCTAACCTAACTGGTAATATTACATTTTTTTTTTAATATAGGTCAATGTGACTTATACCAAGTTAAAACTTACTATTGTGAATGTGTACAATACAATGTCATTCCTATCCCCCAGTACTCTCAACTAGTGTCAGCCCTGCGACTATCCCAACTACATTCCCCTCTATTAAGTTTTCTTCCAATTCAACGCTAGACTCTTCCGGGGTACCCTTGCCCGATTTCCCTCCCAGAACCGAGGCCCTTTTGAACGGATTGCACATATCCCCGTTGTTGGTATTGGGCATTATTTCTAACTTAGATCACCACAAGGCTACTGGTGGTGACGGAATACCAGCCATTGTCCTGAAGAAATGCGCGCCTAAACTGGCGCCTGCCCTCTCTAAATTATACAACCGCTGCCTCAAGGAGTCTTGTTTTCCTGACTGCTGGAAGTCCTCAACCATTGTTCCTGTCTTTAAGAACTCTGGTGACCCCTCCGACCCTTCCAATTACTGTCCTATCAGTCTCCTACCCCTCTTCGGCAAAGTCTTCGTGGCCATTATCAACACCGAAGTGATTAATCATCTGATATCCCATGATCTGCTCTCAGAGAAGCAGTATGGTTTCCGCTTTGCCCGATCTACAGCTGATGTGCTTACGGCCATCACTGAATTTGTCTTCCAAGCTATTCATAATAACAGTGAAGCTCGTGCCATCTTTGACATCTCCAAAGCGTTTGATAGAGTTTGGCATGCCGGCCTTCTTCGCAAGCTCCAGGGTTATGGTATCACAGGTCGATTGTTTGACCTAATACAATCATTCCTGTTAAACCGGGAATTGAAGGTCGTTCTCAATGGATTCATCTCCAGCTCCTATCCCATTAACGCAGGTGTTCCTCAAGGCTCCATACTAGGCCCTACTCTGTTCCTCATATTTATAAACGACCTTCCTGACGCCATAGACTCCCAAGTCGGCATCTATGCTGACGACACCACAATTTACTCCTGCCTCAAACACAAATCTAGTGATGCTGACAAAGTTAACCTGGCAGTTCAAATAGAAAAGGACCTCCAATCGGTTATGAAATGGGGCGAGAAATGGATGGTTAACTTTAACGCCTCTAAAACAAAACTGCTCTCTATTAACCACCACAAGGATCCATCCCTGCATCCCATTAGAATGTCTGAAGACCATCTTATCGAGAGATCGTCTCTGCAGCTGCTAGGTCTCACGCTGTCCGCTGATCTGAGATGGAACAAATACATCAAGTCAGTTGCATCATCCACCACAAGGAAAGTTGGTTCCCTGTGCCGAGCCAGGAAATTTTTCTCCCTGGAATCGATCCTCCAAGTCTATAAATCGACCATTCGCCCTTGCATGGAGTATTTCTGCCATATATGGTCTGGAGCCCCTGCTGTTTGCTTCAGGGTTCTTGATAAGATCCAGAGACGGATATGCAATGTGATTGGCTCTGATCTATCATCTCGTCTGCAGTCGCTCTCTCACAGACGCGATGTTGCCTCGCTCTGTCTTTTTTATAAATACTTTCACGGTAATTGCTCCGAGGAGCCTGTGGAACTCCCTTCCCTATTACTGTTTCCCTGACAAATACAATCTCCAACTGTTTAAGTGTAGCGTCAATCGACATCTCCAGTTGCCTTGATCTATCCACTTCCCTTCTCCACATCCTTTCATTTTTCATTCCTATCAGCTCTCGTCCCAAATCTTCTGTAACCCCCTTGTCTTGATCGACCCACTGTCTTTCTTTTTCTCCACATCCCCTCCATTGCCACTCCTATCTGCTCTTCCTCCAACCCTTCTTTAACTCCTTGCGTGATAGTGGCCTCCAGCCTTGCTTGGGGTGATACGCTTAAAAAAAAAAAAAAAAATTCCAGAAGATGCAGAATGAGTTTCAGAAGAAATTGAAAGAGCTTTTGAAAAAGATCAAGTGTTATTTACACTATTTACATTATTCGGGCTGTTATCCTCATCTTTATTGTCATATTCATAACATTTCGGCAACTGTACACTCCAGCCTTCTTCCAGTGATATACAATGGAATTTTGAACCAAACTCTTTATTTAGTCCATGGTGTTAAATTGTTCTAGTTCCACATGCCATGCCTTTTCTGGATATCCCAGTTTCAGTTAAATCTCTTAAGTAACTCAATTCTCCCAGTTTTTTTGTTCACTTCTGCTGTGGCCAAGTATTGAACTCCCAACTCTTTGGGTCAAGTCACTTTTGGGATTACTTCAACCAACACTTTTTTCCACTGGGCCATGTGTCCTTGGGTTAAAGTCTGAATAATGTAAATAGTATAAAGAGTTACAACACCTCTTCTCAGAAATATAGACAGATGTTGACGAGTTCCACAAAATTGTCTCAGCTAACAAATCTAGCAAGGTATACATTATGGATATCTATAGCCACAAGAAACTTATTAATGAGGAAGTAAGAAAGAATTAAAGAAGAGAACAAAGTAATATCAATCATAATATCAAATTGGATGCCAACAACAGAATTGCTGCTCTCATGTATAATATACAAGTAGTGGCAAGATTATTTCCTTCAGTTCTCCCTCAATATCCAGCACAGTGTTTATTTAGTACAGCTTGTTTAGTATTTTTCAAATAATTGAATTTTTTAATTATTTAAATTATTAAATAATTATAATTATTATTAGTAAATTACTTAAATAAAAGAAATTATTTTATACAATTTCCCCAAACACAAACTCACCCCAAATTCCACATTTATTTTTATAAGTTAAAAATTTGAATTAGCATGACTATTCAAGACAGTCCTTGTATTTGGTACAAAA
>OZ038480.1:108733363-108810863 GCA_964036315.1 Acanthosepion esculentum | reverse complement strand
ACGGAATATCTCAATAATGAGAAGAGGCAATCAGACTGCAAGAAGGATACATATATAAAGTTGCATTGTATTTTATAGAAAGAAAAAAAAAAAATATATATATATATATATATATTATTAATCAATTCACACCAAGCAAAGCAATAATGCCACTAAGGCATCAGAGGCTACTGGAAGTGAAAGATGATGATAGAAGGAACTGGAAACCCAATCCTAAACACGAAACAAGGGATTAACCTCTACTCCTGTTCAAAATACCAGGGAGGAGTGCGAACCGGATAAATGAGAGAGTTGAAATTTTTAGGGCACATAATTAGAAAAGAGGGCTTAGAAAATTTGACCCTCACAGGACATACTGAAGGTAAGGACAGAGGAAAGTAGCACATAACCTATCTAACTAGCTTGTCTAAATGGTTGGCAGAACAGGGATTAAGAGCGATAAGAAAAAGACAAAATTTACTCAGCACTACAAAGAACAGAAAATTGGGGAGAGCCATGGCTGCCTATGTCCTGAAGGATAATAATTGTTTCTTACTTATTATGTTAAACAAAACTTGAGGAATGAGAGAACAATATAATACCAGACTAAGAATGAGAGAACAATATACTACCAGGTTTACATGTAGTCGGTGATGCATGAACAGTGTACACTCAAGCTAACAAGATACAATGTGGAATGTACACATAAATGTTATTATTCATGAAGATATCTTTGTTGATTTCAAAGATCCTGAAAAATATCCTCAAATCATTGAACATCTTGGAATTTGGGTGGGAGAACTAAAATTCAGAGCCTGAGTTTTTTCCAATGATAATGAACAGTTTCATCCTAAATGACTCTGTACTTTGTATGTTTATTGGATCCCAAGAAATAATAAAAAGACAAACACTAGAACTACTAAACTACAAATTGTGGCAAGCCACGTTCACCCACCTCTTGAATACATATGGCACATGTTATACTCCGTCACAATTAGATCTCATTCTGATTCATTCAGCACACTGGCCGGATGTGAATGCCACAAAGGTAGAAAACAAAATAAAAGTCGTTTTCTGCGCATTAGGCTCCACACATCACATCCAGTCTATGAAGTGAGCTCCAGTGGTGACCAATTGCAATTATTCACACCAGGGAGAGAGATGCCCTAGGGGATTACCAGACCCACTTAAAAGCAAGCCTCTGAGAACGAACAGGACAGTTGCGGCCCAGCACAGCTGCTGGCTGTCATGCAAAGCACTACTGCTGATGCTACTGCCACCATGATCTCATCACCATGACAACAGAGTTACAGCCTGGCTGTCACACAGAATACTGCTGCCGTCACCCTCATAGCCACCACTCAAAATGACCACACTTCTCAACGACTGTTACCAATTCCTGGCATGACCAACCACGTTGGCTATCCAGCTTTGACATCTCAACATCGACGCCACTCAGCGGAGATATCCAGCTTCAACTTGAAACATCTCAACCTCGATTCTTTCCAGCTACAAGCCTTCATTGATACCAGCCCCTGCCATTACCTTGGCCTACCTCAACTTGTTTACAAGACATTCCCTTCACAGCGACCTCCATTCCACAGAACAGGCCTACCAAAACCAGACCAATCCAACATCACCTCAGTTCAACAAAACTGGTCTACCAACCAAAAAAATGACCTACCACTGTGACCTTGATCAAGCAAATGTGCACCAACCGTATCCTGTGACCTCAGCCACATTGGCCCAAGAAATGGGTCAACTCCCGACACTACACTTACACCAAACCGTTATTCTAGTAATCTCTACCAACAATAAATGTTGTTTCAATCTAATCCTCGCTATTCCTTTCTCTTGCTACCAAACACTTAATATAACAAAAAGGAAGAATATGAAGAAATCTATGTCAAGGAAATATGCTCCCAGCCTGTTTCTATGAGCTTAATTAGTCAAATGTAATCTAAAATGTATCTGTGCATTTTTCTTCAGAGAGATTAAATCACATTTGTACTAACAGAAAAATTAGTTTAAACAAATCATAATGCTTTTTCAGATTATATATTTCACTTTATTTCTAAACACAACATTTTCAAATAATAAAAAAATGGCTTAGAATATGAAAGTAGTTAAAGAAATTTAAGGGAGATAATTCAATGTTTAGTATACAGTAAGTGCTTGAAGAAATGCTAAATATACAAAAAGGCATATGAATTTAGAAAAATAAATTTAGAAAGATTTTGAGAGAAAAAAATCCTTCTCTGGTGAATTTTCTATTTTTCTTCTGCTTACAACTGATTTGTGTTTACCAATAGAAAAAAATAAATAAATGAAAACAGAAATTTTGCCTTGAAGACATGTATGTTTATGATGAAATGCAGTAAATGAATAAATATGGTACTCCATATGAGTCAAAATAACTAATTGTTTTGTCTTTAAGTGCACTGAAGCACTATATTATTACTAAAAGTAATGTTTTTTAAAAAAAATTGTTTTAAAAATACAAGTTTTTAGAGATGTTTATTTACATAATTTAAAAAATACAATTAATTAAAATTTTGTAGCACAGTTAAAAGGAACATGAATGTATTAAAAGTGCTTGGCAAAAAAATAAAATAAAAACATTTACATCATGGTTTGAACAGATTGGTTAAGGCATTCTCTTTAAAAAAAAACAAAAAAAACAATAATAATAGTAAGGACAATTCAGCTTTTTTAAAATTTCTTCATGGAAATAATAAAAAAGTAGGTTTTCATTTTCTAAAAAAAAATACTTTTTTTTTTCCCTATTTTAACGGTTTTAAATAAATTTGAAATATTCTAAAAAGAAAAAAAATGGTGCATTAAATGTCCAGAGAGAGGGGAAATATTTTCACTATTAAATTTAAGTCATTTTTTTAAGAGAAAAATACTGAAGAAAATTAAAAAAACACTTTAAAAGCTAATAAGAAATACTGGATATCTTTACATTAAACAGAAAATATTGATTTGAGAAACAAGCATAATGGAAACAATACTATTTCAAAGACTAGTAGATAAAGTTACACTTTAATAAGAAAATCAATTAAGTTTGTAAAATGATGAATTTAAAATAAACACTATTTAAAGAGGTAAATATGTCACTTATTGTCAGAAGAGAGTTATGAAATGGAAATTATTACAGTAAACAGCTAGAAACAAAGAGAAGTTATAAAATTAAAAAGGTTCTAATGGCATTTTGCATTAAAGTAAAAGTATGTATGCATGTATGTATAGATAGATAGATAGATAGAGACATAGAATTGAAAATAATTGTTTATATACTTATCTAAGTGCAAAAGAACAGTTGAAGCTGAAGAAAAATGAGAGAAAATACAGACAGCAGCTTCTTGTGAGAAATTTCAGATACAAACTTAACATGTATCCAACTTCCAGAAATGGTATACAACATTGTCAGTAATGATATTTAAGATTAATTTTCTAATGTGTATTTATTTTCATATAAATATTGCTTCTGGCATATTTTAATTAGGAATTAAATTATTATTATTTCTACAGACCAGAGTTTTAAAAAAGAATTAAATTAAATTTCATTAATCTCCGACATTCCATCATCACCAAGTGTACCCTGAAATTTGAACATGTCTTGAGCACCTATTGGGGGACAAACTCAACTCAAGCCTCAAATGAAACTTGCACATACAGTCCATCACTAAAGATACTGGAAATATTATTTTTTCTGTCATCATCATCATCATCATCCCCTTGACTTTTGTAATCATAGGAGGAATCTGAATACAGAAGCCATATTGAATCTCCTCAACAACAGTTTATCAAGAGCAGCCATCAGCAATTCTGATATAGTCATACTTGTCCATTGTTTGACATTGGACAACCAGTTTTTACATTGGCGCCCGCTCCGACATCCTCCTTCAACAGTGATGTGTCTTGCACAGGCTGTTGTGCCTTGTAACATATCCAAACCATGCCATTTTTCTCTAACATTGACAAGAAGAAGTTCCTGTTGGCCTACAAAACTTTCAACCCTGTTCTGCACAAACTCATTGGTTTTATGTATTTTCTCTGTACCACTCCAATAAATACTTGACTATCCTCTACCTTTACAAGAGCCAGATCAGAACGAAAATTGGAGTACTACTGCTATATATGGGCAGGAGCTTCCCAGTCTTCTCTTTCCAGTCTCGATAGAGTCCAAAAGTGTCTATACTTCCTTGTGGGTGATTATTTTCCACCTTAAAATCCCTTTCCCATAGATGAACCATCGCAAGCCATTCACTGCTCTATCGCTATTTCTATGTAATTTGTTCAGTAAGTGTTCAGACAAAGTACATTCCTTAGTTACACCAGTTCTAACCTTCACAGCTAAATCCCACCATGCCATGCAGATTGTAAGGAACCACCATCATCTCCTTTGTATGCCATTGGTGAGATGTAAGTTCCACTCAAGCAGCTTCTTCCCATGAACCACTGTATTGTAGAAACAACTCACAAGAGGCTGCTTCTCTGATCACTACAATCTTAACCTGTTCAAGTCTAAGGTTAACTGTTATCTTCCCAACATATCCTCATAAACTGTACGTCTTACTCTGTAACTCTACCTCAAGTGGATCTTGGACCTTATACATTGTAAAAAAAAAAAAAATTTCATAATTACTCATTCAGACATTTACAAGATGAAAAAAGTTGGTTTTCACTGCTATAAGAATAAAGCAGTTAAAATGTTTTGGCATTTTATTTCGTAAGTCATAAATTTTCATTACTTAAATTAATTTAAAAGCAGGTAATAGATTTTCTTTTCTACCTTAGATTAAACTTTCAAATTTGTAAATAAATATAGTTTGTACATATGCATAAATACACTCACACACACACACACACACGCATGTGTGTGTGTATTGATGTAATAGGAAAAAACTGTTAGATTAATGATGCAAAGTTCTTTAGTATTTGTGTTTTTATTTTTTAAAATGGTGCTTGATACAGAAGTAGAGCTTAAATTATAATTATTTTTTTAAAAATATGATTCCGTCATGACACATAAATTACTATGTTTCAAAACTTGACTCAAGTTCTAAAGTTTAATTTCAATATTAAACTTAAAATTTAGAATGCAGTTTCATTCTCAAGCAATCTTAAACATCACTTGAGAATGAAACTGTATTCTAAATTTTAAGTTTAATATTGAAATTAATATTGAAGTTTTCTGTGAATCCACTTTACACATGACATCACTTATATGATGTCTATATCTTTGAATTAAATTCAAATTGTAGTATTCCAAAAATAATGTCAGGTTGTAGCCAACAAAATCTTGTCTACCACAGTGACAACATCCAGTTCTTGATAATTTTTTTAATCATTTCACCCAAAGCAAGGCGACAATGCCACTAGAATGCAAGGGGTTACAGGGAGTGAAAGTGAAAGAGAATAAGATTGAAAATGAGGAGGATTGAGGAGAGGACAAAAAAGGAACAGGGTTCAAGACGACAGCAATTGATGTCACATTTAAATTTTTGAAGACATAGTTATCAGGGAAACAAGAAATCAAAAAGGAGTTCCATAGGTGGGAAGTATAAGAAAAAAAGAAGTGTGGAAGTGGTGGTTGCATCTCACTAATTCAACAATAAAACAGTGAGACTTAGTTGCCAATCTAGTAGCATACTTAAATTCATGCAGTAGAGGCACTGAGAAGAACAGTTCATCAGAACAATTGCCATAAAAATATTAGTAGAACAGACAGAGGGAAGCCATGTTACATCAGTGAGAAAGTGATGGAAATGAGATGCCTGGTCATGATCAATTGTATTGCAGAATCTTCTCTGGATTTTGTCAAGAGCATCAAACCAGATATGACAACAGTATTTAATATTTAGACAAATGGTAGATTTATAAATGTGCAAAATGGATTCTGACAAGAAAAAAAATTTTGCCACGACACAATGATCCAAACTTTCTTACAGCAGACTTGGCAATTAACTCGATATCGTCATTTAACTTCATGTCATTGGCAAATGTGAGACCAAGAAGGCATACAGTGCTACTTTTCTGGAGTTCAGCATCAGATATCCTGATGGCAGGCAAGACAGAGACGGTAACAATTATTCTAACAAAAACAGAAAAAAATATGAACTTTGGACAGCTCATCTGGAATTCTGATTCAAATGTACAAGTGGTTTGAAAAGTGGAAAAATACAATATGTAGATTTAAACAGACAGACCTTGTTGGCTGAAGCTAAGAAAACTAGTTTATTCATGTATGTATGAATGAATGAATGATATGAGTGCATAGGCAAGTGGTTAGAACATTCACATTCTGACAATGAGATCTTGGTTTGAATTTCACCACAGTTGATTTGTCAGGAAGGAGACTTCTTGATGTTATTGGTCTGGAGGGAGACAATCCCAGTATACAGCACCTTTGGAAAGTGTCTGAAAACCATACCCCAGGTTGAACCAAGCCTTGTGAGTGAAATTGGGTAGACAGAACACTTGGGGGTTGTCGATAGCTGTGCTAGCACAAAGTCACAAGTCATTGTCGCCAAGGGTTTGAGTGTGCTTGCCTTGTTCAAATCGTTGATCACACTAGATAACACACTCTCTCCCAGAAACTGTAACTAAGGTCTGCTCAGCATAGTTGCAGTATAAACCACAGGTGGGCTCTGTGGGTGTTGAACAAACACAAATGTGCTTGAGCAAGCATCTACAATAGGAGACGGGTATCCTTGAATACAAGTGGCCAGCTATTATGTATGTATGTATGTATCAGAGCAGCAGTAGGCATTCATATATACAATTAAGGCCTCTCTACATGATGCCTTTTGATGTTTAAAGTAAATAGATGTTCAATGTGAGAATATAAATTAATGTATCTGTTACAAACTGATTCCTAAAAATCTGCTTATAGGGAAGCCATAACTGTTAAGGAGATTATGGAAATAAAAATTAAAATAAAATAAAATAAAATGTCTTCCATTATTATTAATTTTGATGAATATTTACTTTCATCTTAAATCTTTAATTACTTTTTATCACAAAAAAATAAAAATAAAACTTCAAAATATATTTTGCATTTATCAATGAAACAATAAGTATATTTAATATCTTTTTTGTTACTTTTTTATAATTGTTTCCTTTTTTTCAAATCGAATCTTTGTAAAAAAAATCCTAATTGAAATATTGGAAAAGAATTTGGTTGAAGTATTTCTCTGCATATCTGAAATGAATGAATTTACTGATATACATCAACTCACAGATTTTTATAGATTAACAAATAATCATTAAATACACTTAGTATTATCTGCTTTGATCTATTTTACAAAATAATGGTCATCCATTAATAATGGGCATTCAGTGAAATCTACTCTAAAATCATAAAACAACACAACTTCCTGAGGGTGGATCTTGCAGAATCCAAGGAAACCACATTCATCAAGAGATTTTTTATCAGGAAGCAGAGAATCAACACTGCACACACTGTCCCTGAAGAGTGCCATTCTTGTGGTCGAAATCTCTGTAAAGAGGAGAATCTGGTTGATTATAAACTGGACCAAAGTGTTTGACAAGACAACAATGAAAAAATGTGCACGATGATTCTTGATTTGGTTGAAAGTAGCCATTCGAAGTTCAAGTTGAACATACCTGCAGGTTAAAAAATTAAAAACAAAATAGTATTGACATAAGAAGTATTTCCTCTGATCAGAACCATCATTTACATTTGTAAAGTGCTTACGTATATCTATGTCTATCTATAATAATATACTGGTAGTACCCATGAAAATTTCAGTTTTGCTATTTGAATTTTCTGATTAATCCTAATTCTTAAGTTAATGATTGAATAAGCTCCTTGCCAGTTCTATGACTTCAAAATACCTGTAGAAAATCTATTACATTGTTAAATATTTGAGCTCAACAACTTCAAAATATTGCAATAAGTCAAAAGTATAGATGCAAGTCATTATTTAAAGAAGTAAGAGGGTAGAAATGAAAAAATTTAAAAGAAACAAGTTTTTCTATTTCACAGAAGCAGAAATATATATATGAGAGCATTATCATTATCAACTTCTTTCTTTTTTATCTCACTAAAACCAAGCAGCATCTCTAACTGATATGTCTTTCCTCAAGATCAAAACCAAATAGTCCATTATTTATGAGATATTGGCAAGGTGTAACATACATGCTAACTAAGGAACAAACAGAATTATAATTGGATATGGAATCAGTAAGCTAAATTAAAAATCCAGCTGGGATAATTTATATTCACTTTACACTAATGCCCTGGGAAAAGGCATGAATTCACTTCCTTTTACAGCTATGAGTAAATAGTAAGACAACTCTGTAAGGCAGTCTATTTGGAGCATCAAGGCTACCACCAAACAAATACAAATACAGGATTTCAAAAAATGTCAATGCTCTTTCTCATCCTATAACTGTTAACATTTCTTTTCTGAATAAAAACAATTTTAATGTATTTATATTGAGTCTTAAGTAATTTCTGTTTTGGGGAACCAATTGTAATAATGAATGTATCATCCTAATTATTAAATCAAACATACACTAATATATCTTAGTTTTTGCATGGCACTGGCTGTCTGATTCATGGCAAGAAGTCATTGCAAATAATAGTGAATATATAATTGAATAAAACATAATTATACTTTATTTTTTGAGGAATAAAGTTAATAAACAGAAACGGAAATTATTTATGACTCAACCTAATATTTTATCTTTATGGTGATATTTGCTCTTTACTCAAGTAAATTTAAGAAAATGAGTGCATATCATGGATTTAGGCAAAAATCCTTCATTAAACATCACTAACAATGATTTTTTTTATTTAACCTTACCTGCTTTCATATGAGTGAACATATGCCAATGGTTGATGGATGTAAAAATTAATCAGAAACTGAATAGACCTTTTATCAAATTTCTGAGATTTTTAACGTATTTAATAATTGATTTTTATATTCTGCTCAGAGAAGAATTTCATTTAATGCTTCATGCAGATTCTATAATGGTAAAATTTAATTTAAAAAAAAACACCTAATCACAATTTTAGCTCTAAACTATTAAAACCTTTGAACGTGATAATGACTGAACAATTAACCAAAACACTCAAAAACTTTTACACATTTCATTTATAGGAGTTAAAGATCAAATGAAGATCAAATATGGATCAGAATCTGACAGAATGATAAGATATATAGCAAATATGAACTTAAACAAAATTGAAAATACCAAAGTTCTGTTTTTTTGTCTGTTTTCTCTCAATCTCTGATTGTTGCAACCTAGGGAAGGTTACTGAATAGAATAATCACATGAAGGTTGGTAATCAATGATAATACTTAGGACAAGAACAACACATATAATATTCGCCAGTGGCAGATAGAAGTAGTAGTCAACTGCTAAAAGTGAGTCAAGTGAATTCCACAATGAATCTCCAACTACAGACCAACATACAGTATTTACTACTGTATTTATGTGAATGGGGACATACCATTATTATCCATAGGTATGCTACAACACTGATGAAGATTTAATAAAAGTGAAACATGTTAGATTGATAAATGTTTCCTATTTGTTCTTTATCTTATCATTCATTTATATATACAGAGTGTGGCAGAAATACCACCCACATTTTAAACTGTCACCTGTGTGGTGCTAGTGAACTTAAGCAAAGGGCAATGATGCCTTCATCTAGCTAATATTTTATCATTATGCAGGAGGTATTTCTGCCACACCCTGTAGGTTTTTCAGAAATTGTTTATATAACTGGACACCGAGGTCAACACTGAGAGGCTGTTTCATGCTTGAACACAATCTTCAGGCCATGATGGCACTCAAGTGTTCTCTGATACTGAGCATTTTTGCCCATAAATATAGCATAAGTTAAAACTATATTTTTATCATATATATTACTATAAATGTTATAGTTAGTGGATACAAATGTTTCAGTAGTAGTCTTTTTAAAAAAAAGCTAAAGTCAACAGGCCTAGGGATCAAGAAGTCTTACTAAAGGAAATGTCAAGAGGTACATTTTTCTTTAGTAAGACTTCTCAATCACAAGTTTGATTGATATCAATTTCATTATTAACTAAAAATATCTATTCAAACATGTATCCACTAAATACAAATTTTATACTAATAAGAAATGTCAGATTAAAAAATCCATTATATATGTGTGTGAGCGAGATAGAGAACAACCTGGGTTTGATCGATAAAATCTTCACTCCCTAAAGTCAATTAAGAGACAAAAATTACCTAAAAGTGACTTGTCCTCAACAATTTCAAAAAGTGTTCAATACCTAAGCTGTAGATACTTAAAAATACTTAAATCATTTATCTTAAAAAGATGTAAATACATCAATTGCTACTGCAGTTTCATATTTTGGATCTTCAGGCTAGTTTGATCATTAAAGATATGAAAAGTGACATGATTTTCCAAGTGTAGCTTAGATATGGTACAAGGCAGAAAGTAGGAGCAGCCAGTGAGGATCAAACTCACAATTCAGTCATAATTGTTCTAGCGAGACAAGCTCACTCACCATTAGACTGCCTCAAGGTTCCCTAAGAAAAAGATATGAAAAGTGAAACTGCAGTAGCAGTTTATATCTTTCATGATAAATGGTCTGTGTATGTGTGTGTGTGTGTGTGTGTGTGTGTGTATATATATATATATATATATATATATATATATATATACACACACACACACAAATAAGTCTATAAAGTAATGATGAAATTAGCATTTATTTAACACAAATATCTTTTGATCTAATCTCCTTCTCTATCAATGAACTCAGTTTAGTAATGAATATGAATTGAGCATTATACAGTGAAAATTTCAAATCAAAATTCAATTTAAAACTACATGTCAAGCTTATATGACTTACTAATTTACTTTATATAATTTAAATTATTGACAATTGGAAGATGTTCATGAAAGCATGTTCCAAAATAAATACGATTATGCGTTTCGCTATTTAGGCGTCATCAGATCAAATACAAAAATATGAGTTGCGTTTCTGTGTATTTGTGCAAGTTTAAATAATGAAATCTTATTTTTTCCCAAGACAGAAAAATGAAAAAGATAAGATCTGATTTTATACCAGAACAAAATAATTCTCCTTTCTTGTGTTTGCAAGATTTGTAATACTTAAGTATTAATATAAAAAAAAAAAAACTTTGTAATTTAAATCAATGACCTTTTTTCACAAAGAATTCTATCAAATGACTTATATTTTCAATTATCTTTAATAATCTAGATTTTTCAAATCTGGTTGCATTTTTCTTATAAGAGAATCTTAGAGTCATAAGCCTTATCTATATGGCAATAAAATTCATATTTAAACTTGGTAGTCTTTCATAGTTACAATTTGATCCTCTGATATAGTGGAAATAAAAAAAAAAGACTTTTAACTAAATAGAAAAAAAAACTTACCTTTTCATTTTTTTGTTGGGTGTGGCATTTTCTGAACCCATTCCACAAACCTCACAGAATCCCAATTCTTTAGCAAATTCATCAGTCCTGAAAACATGTAAAATATATTCAAAATATATAAACACAATAGTCTGTTAAATGATTATGTATGGGGCAATCCTGAGATAATTAGAAGTCCTACCAGGATTCATTGGCAGCCACAATCTTAACATAAGATATGCAGATAACACACTGTTGATAGCAGAGAGAAAGTAAACTGCAAGAACTCCTACAGAAAGTATTGAAGCAAAGCAAGTAAAAAGGATTAAACATCAATTGAAAAAAGATGGAATCATTGGTTGTTAGCAAAAAGAACAGCCAAAGATGTGAACTACAATTTAAAGACCCCAAAATCAAGCAAGTAAAAAAATTAATTATCTTTTAACAGAGTACAGAAAATGTAATGCAAAAATCCAAAGGCACATTGGAATAGGGAAAGATAACTTCCAAAAGTTAAAGAAAGTATTAAGAAACAGGAAAAATTCATTAGAAACAAAGAAATGAGTGCTGAATTGTCATGCAATAATGGTCAGCATTGAATGCTGGACAATCTCATTACAGATGAAGAGACTTTAGGCAACAGAAATGTGGTTCTACAGAAGGATGTGGAGAATACCATGGACAGAACATATGAGCAATGACAAAGTTTTAAGGATAATGAAAACAAAGAGGACACTTCTACTTAAATTCATAAAGAAACAGCTAAAATTTCTAAGATACATAATAAGAAAAAAGGGCTTGGAGAATCTGACACTCATAGGACATATTGAGGGCAAGAGAGAGAGGAAAAGGGCAAATCACCTACCTAGAAAGCTTGTGTAAAATTGGCAGCTCAGGGGTTAAGTGGGATAGTAAAAAGACAAATTTTGCTCAGTGCTACAAAGGACAGGAAATTGTGGGGAGCCATGATCACACACATCCAGATGGGAGAAATATGAGTATAAAACTAATATAGATATAATAAGTATTATATAAATAAAAATTAATGAACTTCTAACCAGATTATAAAAAATAAAAGAAATTTGAAATACTTTTATATCTAATATTAATGGTGTGTAAAAATGTATTACATGAAAAGGGATAAAATAAATACATCTCTATGACTATATTTGTACAATTCCTGCAAATGGCCTTTATAGCCTAATTGGTAAGGTAACTTCCATGGGAATAGCATCTCTCAAGAAGAGATGCAAGTTCAGATTTCACTGGAGGCTTACTCTTTATTTCCAATCTACATTTCTTACTAACAGTCATAGAATGATGGTCTTGGTGTTGTGATTAAAAGTAGCAAAAAATAAAGAAATAGTCGTCTGTAAAGAAATGACAATATCCTTCATTTAAGAAATATAAATACAAATAATTAAGTCTGTTTTTGTATAATGTCCCTGCAAAGTGGGGGTCAGAGAGATTTCAAAATGTGTTTGCTGCTGAGGAAAAAGTAATTCACTCCAAGAGTGTAAATTGTGGAATGTACAGTCCCCCATAGATTGTAGCCACTTGCAAGCATCTCTCAATGGCTGCTAGCAGCAAACTGTATGCATCTTCAACTGAGTTTTTAAATACCTGTTGAACTCAATAGTCATCAACCAATGGAACTATAAAGATTGCACTCATGCATGCACACCACCTGCATTGCTAATGGCTGTTTACACGCACAGTACACAAAGCATCGTGCTCAATTAGCTTCAGGTAATTAGTCACACATAATTCCAGTGTGCTTCTATACATAATCAGAAAATAAAATTTTGAAGATTTTAGTAATGAAAATAAATTGAAAACTTAAATATATCCATGTACACATCTTATGTCAACGTATCATTTCCAGAAAGATTAATGGAGAAATTGCTAAATCCTCATTAACTTCCACAATAAAGTTAAAATCAGAAAATCAATACACATTTGAAAGATTCAGAAACCAGAATTATACAAGCTTATTTAATTTTTTTTGATTGGTTTATTTATTATAAAAAAAAAAAAAAAAAAAATCAACATTTCACACAAAAATTGTTCAATCACTTGTTATAGAAATATTCCTAACTAGAATTTCTTTGCAACAAACTGACACATGTTGAAATCCTCACGGTATTTAGTATTGTTGAAGTTATCATTAACATTTTTTGTTGAGATTTACAAACTCTACGTTTCATTCAACTTTGCAAGCCAATCGATGAAATTTGAATAAGCTGATTTGTTTGGAAAAATACTTTGTCAAAAACCCTATTTCGTGGTTTTTCCGCACTCTAGTAAAATCAACTGTAGTTTGTGCCCATTTTCACTTCTCCCCAAAATTTGGTTTTGGTTGGTCAAATTTAATCAGCTATTTTAGAGGGTGTGACAGATTGATGGAAGTCACAGAATTTTATATATAAATAGATAAAACAAGCACTAAATTGAAATAGCTTTCTAATGTTAAAAAGTGACATCAGAGATATAGTCTTGATATTTCTTGCTATCAAACAAAAACAGGTTTGTTTTCTTCACATAGTCTTATATGCTAATTACTGGGATTATTTTAACTTTTGGAAGCTCTTTAAGTCCTTCTGTGTTTATCCAATGTTGGTAAAGAGAGCAAAATGGCTATTTCCAAATATTCCCTTTCTTAGAAATGAGGAATAATTGCAAAAATCTCAGAAAAAATGTGAAAAAGATTTTCAAAACAAATTTTAAATTACTATCAACAATAGAAAAGAAATAAAAAAGGCACTTGTGACCTTGGATCGAATTCACTACTACCCAAGGCCAGCTCAAGGTACTAGCAACTTGGGCAGTTGCCCGAAGGCACCATCAGGGGTACCGTCATACTGTCGTGTCATGCGTTTGAAATCTTCCAAAACTAAAGATTATAAAAACACACTTGTGATCATCCATGGCTCAAGACAGATTAAATACTTTGGCTATTTTTCCAATAGAACACGATCTTGTAAAGAAGATAGGTGTAGAAATTGCTATGAAATGATTTGCAGACCTAAAGGCTAGAAAAATGTTTTAGGTAGGATAATGAATGTTTTCTTTAGCTTGTAATAAATTTGTTATTCTACATTTTCAGATTTTCTTGTGAAAATTTTAAAAAAAAAAATACTTATAAGGATGTCAAAGTTCAGCTTGTCCAGGCTGCCAGCAATCTCAAGACCATCACTGCTACTACCTATATACAATATCAATTGTGAATGATATATAAATTAGGATATATAAGCAAGTAAATAACTTGGAAGTAACATCAAAACAAAATGTTTGATGAAGCAGCTTAGAACCAATGAAAGTACTTGCAATTAACTTGTCTTTCTTCTCGCCTCACATTCTAATTCAAGTTTAATATATTGTTGAATTACCCTAATTTCTAATTACATTTCAAAACTCATCATAAGTACAACAAGGAAGAAATAAAAGCACTAATCTGTTTAATCTCTTCCAAGATTATCTTTGGTGTACAAGCACAGATGTGAAGAAATGGGGCTTGATCATTTAAACATTCCCTATCACATCCCTAAGGAAACTACTAAAATAAACAGTATTCCTGTTTTCTCTCCAGAGGACTGTGTACTGTTGATGATGAGGGGAGGGACTATGCAAAATGACATAAGTATTCATAGTTAGGAATGGAATGACATTGAACAAAACAAAAAAATAAAATCAATTTTCTTTAACAAGTGTTCCAAAAAGTAGGACTTACTACAAACATTTCCAAAATAGAAACTATGATCTAGAGTTGGAATGAAAGCAGTGATGGTGCATACTCTGAATCAATCATAAAAATTCAGAATATGGAACTAAACACTTCAAAAACCTCAGTGTATGGATCAGTTATAACAAATTTCATATAAGAAATAAGGAAACTGAACATAGGATAGTGCTTGGGGTAGTTTTGTCCAACACCACAAGATGCTACAAAACCAAAATATTAACCTAACAACTATTCTTGAATAGACTCATCAAATCTAGACCTTCATGTGGATGTCATGAATGACATCTAACTAGTTTAGAAATGTCTAACCTATCAGCTATATACAACTATTTTCTCAAATCAATAATTACAAATGTTTTCAAGCAAATGAATCCTGTAGGTCTTAAAGAGAGAAATCCTTCATCAGGTCTTATAAACTGGAACTACAGAATCACAAAGAACTTTACCAAATAACAAAATCCACATTACTTGAAGACTCCAATAGCCATGAGCAGAGAGCCATGATCACCCAGGTCTTAGAGGAACACAGTGCATAAAAAGAAGAATGTAGAATGAAAATTACTTTTTCATAGAAGTGTACTCATTTTTTAATGATATTCACGTTTTTGACAAAGTTACAATGTTGTAGATTTGAGTTGTAAATAATACCTGACAATATCCATTTTGATTGTGTAAGATTCTATTAGAAATAATAAAATCAGGTTATGTTTGGTCTAGAAAAATTATTCTCTAGAAAAATTATTCTCTAAAAACAAAAGTAGTAAGTTTGTGCTCATTTATGGGTGATGATGTATATCCATCAGTTTTGAATAACTTGACCCTAACAGTCTTACCAACTAACCATCACACTAATAAGGAATTATTCTACTATTATTATACCCAGGTGCAAATCATGATCTCTTACCCAGCAGAAGTGGGTATATTTTAGTTAATATTACCTAAATATTAAAAGAATACATTCAGGGATTTTTTTACGTGCTGTAATAAAACACACTATTCTTATATCTGTAAATATTAGATTTCAAAATCTTCATTTATTTATATTCTAAATGTGGATATAATTTATGCCAGCTTTAGAAATCCTGAAAAGAGAAGAATACATGTTTTGTTCTTTGTTTTTTTTGTTTTGTTTTTTTTTTGCTCCTCATCACTTGACACTTTTTAATGGCTCACCTGTTTTGTGTAATGCCATGGGTAAGCTTTTGGTAGTCAATTAAGTTGGTCTTTTCCTCATCCAGCATTTGTGTCAACAGGTGAATCTCAACTTTGTTACACGGAATACTCAATTCTACCAAACCTGCAAAGCAGATTAAAAGATCAAATACATTAAGGTTTTGTATGATGATGATGAGAAATGTTTCAAGTTCACAGTAGACAATGATGATGATGAGTATGTCCAAATAATAATTTTCACATGATAAAAATTGGGAAATGCTAATAAAAACGGTTTAATTGTGCTTGTCCCTCCCTTCATTAGTCCCTTAGTTTGCATGACCGTTATACCCTGCCAATGCCTAATAAATAATGGACTATTTTGTTTTAATCATATGGCAAAACAAGACATATCAGAAATGCTACATGGTTTCACTGAAAAAAAAAAAAGAAAAAGATAAGTGTTTAAAGTATCCTGCTAATACCTCTTAAATAATGGACTATTCTGTTTTGATCAGTGCAAGAATACAAAATCATATCAAAGACACTACTTGGTTTCAGTGAGAAAATGAAAGAAGGAAAGGGAGATAGAAGTGTTTAACATCTGTTTCAGTGAAATGGAAAAGTTTTCAATTTCAAATCTTTTCATTTGTACCTCCTTACTTCTTAAAATCATCAGCATCATTCATATTTATGATTTTTATTGCAATATTTTCTTAAAGTTGTTAAGCCCAAATATTTAATGATGCAATAGGGCAATTTCTACAGATATTTTTTTTACTATTGTAGAACTCACCATGAGCTTATTCAATTATTAACTGAACAATTAAGATTCATCAGAAAATTAAAATAGGAAAACTAGGGGATTTTCCCAGGTGAAAACTAGTAATAATAATAATAGAATCCATGAGAAAAGTGAACAATTAGCACCTGTGAAAATTACTAGGATTTCACAAATAACAAATCTCAAAGCAGAATCCATTCTCAAGAATAAAAATCATAAAATTATCCAGAACTCAAAGAGGTTCAAACCGATCACCCAATTCAAGCAAGAAGAGCAGATTTACTTATTCCAGACAAAGAGAAGAAAACTTTTGCCTGGATTTTGCTGAACCAGCAGATAATAGAGAAATTTAAAAAGTAAAAAGCTGGGAAAATAACAAGATTATTCAGATGACAGCATTACTGAAAAGTACTGAAGAATAGAGGAGACTTACTATAAGTTAAGTTTTTGTGTAAGACATCTGTTATTTCTGCTATAATAACTGAACGAATGCAATAATAATAAATTTTAGAATAGGTTATACTGGACAAAGAAAATTTTGACTGCTACCCAGATCTGACTATATTTATGAGTATTGTAGCTATTTACACTATTTACATTGTTCGGACTTTATTGCCATATTCACGTTTCAGCTATTGTACACTTTGGCCTTCTTCAGGTGATATACCAAACCCCTTTATTTAGTCCACAGTGGATAAGTGTTGCTCAAAGTAATCCAGTGACTTGATGCAAAGAGTTGTGAGTTCAATACCTGGCCACAGCAGAGGTGAACAAAACTTGGAGAGTTGAATTACTAAAAAGGAAATAGCTGAAACTGAGATATCTAGAAAAGGAATGGCTCATAGAACAATCTACCCCAGTGAACAAAATAAAGGGTTTGACTCAAAATTCATGTGTATATTCCTGAAGAAGGCTGGAGCATACAACGGCCGAAATGTCATGAATATAATAAACAACAGTCCGAATAATGTAAATAGCTACCCAGATAAATAATGCTCTTCTAGACTAAATTAAGTATGCCGATTCCAAATCTGTCCTCGGAATTATTATGGTATACCAGGTTTTTGAGATATACACATAGCATATTTATTTGTCTGCTACAGCAACAAATAATGTTCTACTAGAGTAAATTATGGAGATACACATAATGCAAAATCCTGTCATGTTAGAATTCTAAATAAAGATTCAGAATCTGTGTGCTTAAGTCTAAAACATGTTTTTATCCCAGTAACTGTTATACTGTACCTATAGATGATAATGGGTATGTCCCAATTCCTATAAATAAAATGGTATATACTGTATGTTGTCTTCCACTTGGAATTCATTTCTAAATGTGCTTGTCAAACTCTCTGCCTCTGGGCAGAGAGGGTCCCCAGACGAAGCTATGTCAAAAAGCAGAGTCTCATCTCGGGAGACAGCTACTCGACCCCGTTTTTTTATGCGGTCTACATGGAATTTTTGGCTGAGTCTACAGCCTCGGATACCCCACAATAAAACTCGGCCTTGTGCCACATCTGACCACGTGGGGTGGTTGGTGGATATCTTCCACTTGGGATTCACTTTGATTCACTTCTAGCTCACCACTAGCAGTTGATTACTTGTATGTTGTTCCTGTTATTAATATTATTGTTACATTTCCAAACTTTGTTTTGGTTATTCTTATTCAGTAATCTTTCCCTAGGTTACAACAGTAACAAAATCTTTATTGCTCAATGTTGAGCTACAAAAGCTTCAACCTTGTGGCTTATGTAACACTTGATGGTACTAACCTGTTTTAAATTGTCTGTAAGAAAGGAAACCTGTCCCATTAGAATCAAATGTGTCAAAGAGTAGAAAGACAGCAGGCAAATGTCTGGACAACCATTTGTTCACCTTTGTAACAAAGTTGTCCATAGCATCTTCATCTTGTTGGATTTTCTTCACAGATTTTTCCAGCTTTTCCTGAAATATAAAAACAAGCTGTTTGTTAATAATATACTGTAACATACATTGTTTTTTTTAATTTTTTACTCCATTTTATTTTTCATTCAAGCACATTTCAAAATAAATATTTATGTATACAAATGAGAAAATAAAGATTGCAAACAATTCTTTTTCTTTCTCTCTTGACTGAATAGACCAAACAAAAGCTGTACATTTCTTATAAAACCATTTTTTAAGAAATCTGCTTACTGATATCCTTGACATTCAAATCACAACAATGTAAAGTCCAGGATAAAATATTGGTTTATTACTTTTTCATAAGAATTAAACTTCAATAAATGTATATAAAAATAGCATAAAGCTAAGATTCTATGTAGGCCAATAAGAATTCCAGATATGAAACTCTTTTTAGATTCACCTTTTAAACAAGACACAGGAACATGACTAAAAGAGAGACAGGAATTTCTCTTTTTAATCAATTCACCTCAAGCAAGGCAATAATGCCACTAAAACACAAGGAGCTACTGGAAGTGAGAGAAAAGGAAAAGACTTTAGAAGGAACCAGGAACCCAATCAACAGACAAGGGAGGTGTGTAAACTGAATAACAGGTGAATCCATTTACTCTATTGAGGAAAAAATAACTAGTAAATAAGATTTCAAAGTTTATGTGGAGACAGAAGTATAGAATTGAAGTAGACTTTAGAAGGAACCAAAAACCAATCTTAAACAGAAAACAAGGGGTAACCCACTACACCTGTTCAAAAGATTAGGGAGGAGTCTGAACTGGACGATAGGTGAACCTATCAATTTTTATGTAAAAGCAACACACAAACATGACTAAAATAGATGCAAAGTGATAAGACTAGGACTAAAAGAGACATGCAGGAATATGACTATATGGTTAAAATAGTTATGATTATATTCATAATTCATTGCATTAATATTTTTGTAATCATTTACTTTTTTGTTTAGTTTTTTTAATATTTTTATTTGTAAGTTTTCTATATCAGAAAAAAATTCATCTATTCTATACTACATGTCAAAGAAATTTATTAAAATACAGCATTTCTCTTTTTCCTCCAGAAGCCAATGTACTGATGGGGGGGGGGCATGGTGATAATAAATTATTCAAAATAGGAATAAGAATGATCCCGAACAAAATTTCAACATGACTTAAGTAAGACTTAAGATAAACATGTCCAAAACAGAATCTATAATATGGAATTGAATTGAAAGCAGTGATGGTGCATATCCTGAATCTATTGTAAAAATTCAGAAGGTGGAATTAATAAACAGTAAACACTTCAAATATATCAGTGTATGAATTAGTTATAACAAATTTAGTATAGGAGATAAGGGAACATAGGATAGGTTGCAATATGAGTAGTTTCCAACAACACCACTAGATGCTACAACACCAAAAAGTCATTTTTTTTAAAAAATAGCTTCATTAGATGTAGACACTTATATCAATGTCATTTGTGGCATCCAACTCATTCAGAAATGTAAAACCTGGCACAGGGCTCTGTCCCTGTGCTGGTGGTATCACAGCTATGACTAGCTTGAACCAGCTTGGACCAGCTATGACTAGCTAAGACCAGCTTAGACCAGTGGCCCGAGTGAAAGCACTTTGGTCCCCATGTTAAAAACTGACCTTGTGTCACAACCTGACTCAGTTGGGGGGGGGGGGTCAAGTAAATATCACTATTAGCATTTTTTATCAACCATTTTCTCAAATCAATGATTAAAAATGGCTTCAAGCAAATGAATCCTGTAGGTCTTAAAGAGGGCAATCCTTCATAAAATCTCATAGACTGGTGCTACAGAATCACAAAGAACTTTACCAAATAAAATTCATGTCACTTGAAAATGGTGGAAACCACTAAAATGAGTAGCACATAAGAGCAAATAATGACATAATCAAGATGTTGACTTTGCAAATTACCATAAACAAAAGGTTAAGAAAACTTATCAAATACTACAATGAATGATAATAGCTAGTGATCTTGAAAAATGTATTTTATAAAAAAGATGTTATAAATTTCAACTACAGACACTGTTTGGTCAATGGATGCAGAATGTCCCTTGCAAGGAAACAGCTAACCTCAGCATTACCATTAAACTTGACATTTTCTTAGGCTTTTAATTTTTGATAGTCATTATCAATGAGGAAGAGTCAGTCATAGGCATGATTTTTAGTGTTTGAATATAATTATGGGAGAGGGTTTCTTTCTAAAATACAAAGCTTTGATGCTTTCCAAACATAAAACAACATTGATTCAATAATTACCAACCAATTTCACCATCAGTGATAGAAATTAAAGAAACTCTAGTATCAGACGACTAAACCAGAATTCAAACAAGCTGATTATTTTAATTTCATACTGAATATAACAAGAAGAGCAACAAAAAAAACTGATTCTAAAACGTGTTAAAAGTTAATTTACTATATTTACCAACATATAAGACGCACATTTAAAAACAAAATGGAGTTTAGTTTTTTTATGAATTTTGAATAGTATTCTTCAAAATACATAACTTTGCGACAAATACGATGGCTAAAAAAAAAATGAAATGAACACGTTTTTCTCACCTGTTCTCTTTTTGCTCTTGTCTTCCGCTTCTTTTTCTTAGCACTTTTTTTACTGCTAATTTTTTTACTGCCACTGGATTTGCCTTTCCCATCGACTGCTTTTTTATCATGGCCAGCTTGAACGTCATTGACTGTTTGATCACGAGAAATTGGTTCGCGATCAGTGCCATCACGGAAATTCTCCGGAACACTTTCTTCAGCAGATGCCATAGTCGGATAGTTAAAGTTACTTAGTATTTACTTGCATCTATTATTTTTTAATGATAGTTATTAACTTTGATATCACTAATTAATTTGCCGTAAATCCTATTGTCAGCGATTTTTTTTCATTTTTAGTTGTATAGTTTTTTTTTTGTATGTCCTCGTTTATTTTGGCAAACAGTTTGATTGAATTGGCTATTTAACAGTAACAGCCAAGCGAGAGTTAATTTAATAATGTTATATTAAGAACATTCAAATCCTCTCCTAGACTTGTAAAAAAAAAATGTTATCCATGTGTGCTGTGCCTCTTTCCGCCAGTGTGTACTATAAGGTTCCGTTAGGGAAATAAAGGCATTGAATTTAAACTCTCTAGTTATTTTCAAACTATTCACAACTCTTTCTTTTGCTCCGTGTGTGTTGCTCAGGGCAACAGTGTTACTGTTATGTTTTTTTATTGCCACCCAAGGAAAGTTTAATTAATTCTTTTCTTACCTTTTACTTTTACCTACTCCGGTGAGTCAGGTGTGGATAAGGAGGAGATTCTTCAATAAACAATTTCGAAAAAACAAAAAAGCAAGAACCAACTTGTCAGACAATTTCGTTGCATACAGAAACTAAACTAAATTAGCACCCAATAAATACACTCCACATTATTAGTACATACGCCACTTATTGTTATTTCATTAGAGCCATTTTGTGGCATTTTGTTAATTTCTATCCTTCCTGGCAAATGCCAGACATCTCATGAATGTTATAGATTTTATCATTGTTTCAAAATCTTAAGTTTTTTTTTTTTTTTTTTTTACTTACAAGACCTAGAATCAAGCAAATTGAAATTTTCATATCCCATTCACAGCGAGTCATTACAAAGAGTATGACTAGAGACGATATATGAATCTTTTGATAAGCTTTTTTTTCGTTTTCCTTTTTGTTGAATCCAAATGAGCACTTATTTGGATTTTTACTTAATAAATTTTGCAAATATAGAGAGTAACCCAGTCACAGGTAAAAAAAAAATAAAATGGCTGACGTCCATTGCTTAAATAAAATAGGCAGATAAAAAATAAAAGTGCGTAAAAGAAAAAGGCGAAGAAAGAACGGAAAACCACTTCACTATCTTTCCCAATAAGTCATGGCAGTTCATAGATAATAAAAAGAAACGGAATCTGTAGAGATCCGTGGACGTCTACTTCCTGAATACACTGTCAATTGCAACATTAATAAATGATCGTGGCATGATAAAAAAGAATGTAAGTTTAGAGGGTGTGGGGGAGCATATACGAACTTTTTTTTTTTTTTTTGTACAAAGTTCGAAGTGTCAAATAAAAAGTGTTTAAAAAAAAGGAAGCTCTCAAATACGTTTCTTGGGCTTGATGGAAAAATAAAATACATATGCTTCATTAGATTGTACAGAAAAATTACGTTTAAAAAAAGAAAAATCAAATTTGAAAAAAATCGATTTTAAGCAGAAAAAAAATGACGGTTCAACATTTGATTGTTTGTAAAAGGATTTCTTGACGCAATTTTTAGTGAGAAAAATAAATAAATAAATTATTTTGACTTTTGAAGTCTTTAAAAAAAGAGTCAGTTTTCCTGGAAAGAAACAATGCAGTTATTAATAAGAATTGAAATTATTGCATGCAAGAGATCACAGCTTTAGCATAGACAGCCCAACTTCATACATGAATTTAAAGCAAAATTTGCTGTCTCCTTTTTGGGGCGCATCAGGTCATTTGCATGTTAATGCCATTAGAAAGGTGGTGCCTGTTTGAGTGAATGCATTATACGTCACTATTTACATTTGTCGCCGTATTTATTACAACGTTTCGGCCTTCTTCAGGTGGTTGGAATGTCGCTCACATGGGGTAAACTGTTCTAGTTCCACGTGCCATGTTTAATGGATGTCAGTTATCAGTTATCTGTTAATTCCCCTGTCCAGGTTCTCCACTGCTTAACTGGGTATTGAACTCACACGCTTTGGGTCCTGTCACTGGATCTAACCAACGCCTTTATCCACTGTGCCATGTGTCCTTGAGGACATCTGTATTTGAATTTCTGGGTATTATAAACCTAATGTCTTCACCAACATTTTTTTACCAGTGCTCATATTGCAATTTTTGCTGTTAGCAATATATGTTTTTACCAGAGCTCATATTGCAATTTTTGTTGTTATAATCGCTTTTCTCTGGCACTCCTTATTACTGGTTCCTATATTGTATTCATTTCTATGCTTGATCGGCCCAGGAGATTTTTGTGGCCTAGCATATGTGCTGATTCCTTAAGTTTACGAATTTTCCAATGGTGTTCTTTGTCTATGATCTCAACCTGATCTCCCTTTTCTCGACAGCACTTAGCCCAGGAGATAGGAGTGATGGTGCGGCTAGGGAAGGCGTCCCTAACACTCCCCACCAAAATCGAATTCTCAGACAAAACACAGCATAGGAAAGCCAACCTTGAGGCGTGCCGGTGACTCACCAAGTGTGGCATTCCTAGCTCTCCCCATGACATGGAAGCTGGACACAGCATTCTTTGTGGACCTTCTGCTTGCGACCACCCCACCAAAATGGTGAACAACAAGCGCTTGATCGCTGCAAAGCGGAAGTACAGCCAAGCGGTAAAGAATAAGAGGAAAAATGTAAATGGCACACGCCTCAGCTCTACTCTTGAAGGACAACCTCCTTCGGAGTCAAGTCCCGACCGACACTCCGACCTTTGCGTGTACTTCTGACAAATATTTCTCCAGCTGTAGGGCGGGTCCGAACAACACTCCAAGAATGCGAACAAGGCCGTTCGTCCAGCTGAAGAGCCTCGGAAGAGCGACCCACTTCCAGGAACCTAACTGCAAGCCGGAGAAGAAAAATAGAGCGAGAGAAGATCTCGCCGAGTATATACAGCATTGGAGAGTGCCCCCAAGTAGCGGTTTAAAAAATTAGGAGGAAGTAGCTCCGACAAATGCATTGAGGAGGAAGAAATTTACACTGAAAAATAAATATTTTTTCGTAATTAAAATGTGAGCATTTTTCTGTACATATATGTACATATATATGATGATCAGTTGAGGTGTGAATCTGTCAGTCGCCAGACAGTGCGTATTTATATAGCAGAAAAGAATAGTATAGAAAAGAAATGGGTTACAGAAAAGAAAATAATTGATGTAAAAACTCATACACTGGATTCTAGACACAAAGAGAGTGGGTTGTGATTAGCTTGTTGTTAAATCGTCTCAGAATGATATACGACTCTTGCGATGGAGAGATAAAGATTTCTGTGCACGGCTTAAAGTCTTTAGTTGTGTTCCTCCTCGGTGGTAGTAATAGTAGTAGTAATCTTTGTGGTAGCAGAAGCATCGGTACTTATATTAACAGTACATGTTAGCGGGGGTTTTGTTCCAATCCCTGACGTCACTTCCAGTCTCTGATATCTCTCCACCCAGCTTGACGACAGACACCCAAAAACAATCTTTTAATTATTGTAGCTTGTTCGACGTTTCCATTTCCAGTGATCTTTGATCCAAGAAAAACAAAATTTTAACCAAAAAATATAATTTTAATACAAATAGTCAAAAAAATTCATTGGTTTTCCATCTTAATGATAGATTTTGGTGTTAGAACTTTTTATTAAGTTTGAGGCATTTTTTCATCATGTGTAATCAATTTTAGGGTGCCATGACTTTTATGGATATCTCAATATCAGTTATTTCCCTTGTGGATATAAGTGTTGGTTGAGTAATTCAAAAAGAATTATGAGTTCAATACCTGGCCATAGCAGAGTGAACAAGAAACTTGGAGAAACGTGATACAAAAATGGAATAACAGATACTGAGATATCCAAAAAGTAACTCAAAGACATGGCACATGAAATTAAAACAATCTACCTTTGTGGAGTAAATAAAGGCTTTGCCCTGAAATTCCAACATATATCATCTGAAGAAGGCCAGAGTGTACAACAGTTGAAACAGTGTGAATATGGCAATATTATATGGTGATATTTGACAACAGTCGAAACAATGTAAATAGTATAGCTAGCTACAATACTTCATCTCAGAAATATAGACAGATCCTGAAGAAGGCTGTAGCATACAATGTCTGAATTGGTGTGAATATGGCAATAAAGATGAGAACAGCAATTTGAACAATGTAAATTTTGTAAATAGTTGTAATATAGGCATATCCTGAAAAAGGCAGGAGCATAAAACAGCTGAAATGTTGTGAATATAGACAGATAATATATACTATATCTACAGAAGTAATATACATTCTTCATTTCCCTACCAACCAACTGTTTCAGTATTAATTACCCATTGTGGTTGAAATGCTGGTAAAATAGTTAATCTTCATTTGCCTTATTTTTCACTTCAAATTACTTTTCTCTCATTCCTGTGTTACTATCTATGTTTTCATCAATTTTTGATGTTCTTCTTAATTTCTACACTTTACTATTCTGAAATGAAAATCATTTTTTTCACCTAATATATAATTAAATCAAGTGGACCATTATAACCCTTTTCATTGCCAGTCAGTCTGTTGGTCAAGCCTCACAACTGGCCGTTAAGTTGGTCACTTTGACCCAAGGCTGCCCATGCTGTGTCGATTGATGACAGAGCTGGCAAGGATCAAATTGTTGACATGAATTGTTGTGTTAATTCAATCCTGGCAAAGTTATGTCACAAAAAGAAAAAAAGAAATAAAATAACAAATGTTCATGCAGATAATAGAGAGAAGACAGGAATCTGCCTGGGTCTATTTCTACATATTTTATATCATTCTTTAAACAGAAATATTCACCTTTCCTGCTTTGAATTCTGTCATGGCACTTTGCTCAATCTAGTTAAGTCTGAAACAAGGCTAGAGTCCAAGGTTTTCTTCAGGCAGCAAGTCATGTGGGATCTGACAGAATTCTAGAACTACTGTCTTTGGTCGCTTTGGTGTTCTGCTTATATTGACTTTCATCTAAAACTGGCATGGGCTTTGACGTGGTTTTGGGGTCCATTGTTTCCCTCATTTTCTAACAATGGTCCCATTATTGTTTAGTCTTGGAAAATTAATTATATCACCAATTTAGGAGAGATCCCCTTTTTCCATGTGTCGTGGTTACACCTTATTGGTCAGCTCTAACTCCTTCTTTCTCTTATTGACACCTCATACCAATACCTCCCAAGGGTGTAAGCAATTCCTCTGCTATCCTTGGTATCTCACCAGTACTTGTCATCCTGGCTGTCCTGTAACCATTCTGGTTCTCAACTGTGTGCATGGCTTAATTTCTGGTCATCAGTTAAAATTATCATTTTGATTTCTCATTGGCAAAATTTCTTAACCTGCCCTTGCTCATAATATCAGAAATTTATCAACTGTCTTTCAAGTACATAAAGGAAACTCTATTTCCTTGACTTGGTCAATGGAGGCCACCATTTTCTTATCACTCAATCAGTGTTTTGTTAGCTTAGCACTTTTAGGACTCTCATTAATTAGCTGTTAACCTCTCATCTATATGGCTTTCAGAGAAATATCATACAGATATTAAAGAAGGAATTTTTAGACAATGAATTTATTGTCGCTGAAATATTCAAGCAAATCAATGAGTCCAAACTAGACATGGACTCCAATTTTGTTGGGGTGAAGCAATTTCTTACTAAAATACAAGCTGATCTGTTTGAGTTGAGAAGTTCCATTGATTTGGATTTCCTTCAAGAGAATTCTCCTGAAAATAAATATTTAAGTTTAGTTGTATTTTCAAAACTTCTGATATCTTTTAAAAAGAACAATTTGCTCTTTTTCGAACTCGGAGGTTAGCTAAAATTTTATTAAATTCTAAAATTAAATAAGACAAAGACAGTAAATTAGATAAATAAACGTATTTACAATAGATATAACCTGCAATTATGAAGTTTTAGTTAAAGTTCTTAATATAATAGGTCTTTGAAATATAGGAGTGGAATTTGCAGCTGTTCCAATTATTTTGTCCAACCCCTGTACATATTGATTTTGTACATGATTTTATATCTATACATGTATGATGGTACATAGGTTTGTGTGTTGGCTTGTGTGCGTGTGTACATACAATTATGTGCACATATGTACACATGTATATCTATGTATGAACACGCATTTTCTTCTGTTTTTTTATTATTTTATTAAAATATTTTTTACAAGAGATTTCCTTTTTTTATCAATATTTTGTTCCTTCATATGATATTTATGTTTTATTTTATTATTATATATTCCCCTTATTTTCTTTCTTTCCCTTTCTCTTTCTTCCTTGTTATCACAACATAATCCAGCCATCATTCCCTAGCTTTCAACACTTGACCAAAACCTTCTTCTTCATGCTTCATTTCTGTGAAAAGGTTGATATTTAATAAATATTTATTGTACTGACTATATTGGTATCTCTTCGATTGGCCTATTTTATTAACCAACCTAACTATTTTCTCTCTCTCTCTCTCTATATATATATATATAATTTACATTAACAGGAACACACGGTTGATAGAATAATTTAACCAATTCATTACATATATGAAAAAGTGGAAGATTAAAAATCTATATCTATAAAACAGAAGATGTCTGTGAGTGTGTATGTTATTTATGCATGTCCATATTTCTCAACCAATCTCAATGAAATTGTACACACATGTTGTAAATTTATGAAGATAAGTCAAGAAAAACATTTTAATCTCCAGGCCATCCATGGTTGGCAAAAAAATCAATAAAACTGAAGATGGGTATGACTTTTTGCAAAAAAAAACAAGGCAAAGTTACATGGAAACAAAATTTTTGTTGGATGAGCTGATGTTTTTTGCACTTAATGCAAAACATAGCTCATGTTACAAGGATTATGTATGTAGAGTGCTTGATAGTTTTCCTGTGACATTGGCTTCACATAAAAAAATTGCAAAAACTGTGAAAAAAAATCAGGATTTCATACTATTTAAAATAAAAACTTGAATAAGTTCCTCATTTTTTATATGATTTTCTTCAAATGTGTTGTAAAAAAATTGCCATCATGCTAGAAATAAGATAGTGTGGTTTTAGTCCTGCTTTCTTCCCTGTGAATAACGAAAAACCACAAAAAACTGTTCAAAAAGCCTATTTTTTGGCCATAACTCTGGTTTTTCATCCAATGCTTTCCAAATTTGCCATGTAAATTACATATGGCACACAAATAGTATTGCCTGAATGTTTGGTTTAGAATATTTCAGTTAAGTGGACAAAATCAGTGACAAACTAGGCCCAAAATTAGAGTTTGTAATTTAGCCAATAATTTCTTCATATGATTCTATCCTAAATTGGCATTCAAACAACCTTTGGTGCAAAGATTGTTTTAGAAGGATTATTGAAGTGTTAAAAGGGAAAAATTCACGAAGAGCCTCTTATTAACCCCAGCTTTACAGTAAACGTGCAAAGAATGAGGGGGGCATTTATGCATTTGTACTTGGAGTTGAATCAAACTCTGACGTTTCATCCCTGGTTTTGTTTGTGAACAATGCCATACTATTTGAAAGTTATTATGTTCATAGGAAATTTACTGAATATCTAAAATATTGAAACAATTTAACCCCAAGCAATGACCACACAAGAAAGTTTTATTGATGGAATTCCTTTATTAAGAACAGTCAAACACTTGCAAAGGACATACTGTAAAAAAGATGAATATGGTGTGGTGGGGTATAGCTTAGTATACCAATGGATGATGCATGCAAGTGGGGACACAGGCAGACATTTCCAGGGTGCAGTAATACAATTGCAGCCATTTACTCCTGGGCAAAGCCAGATATCTCAGCTAATACTCTATAAATGTTTCTCTCAATGGATAAGTATGTCAGTTTTATTTAATATAACTTCATGAAAATATTTTTACTGCTTGAAAAAAAATTTTAATATTGGGTATGTAGTCTCAGTGATTAATTGTATGAGGTAATGTTTATCCTATAAAATTTGAAGATAACTTCAAAACTTTTAGTGCTGGCTCTTAAATTCCTTATGAGAATTGAACAATAATTTTTAAAAAACATATTTGAGAATTACACTTCCATGAATTTTATATTGAAATGATGCATTTTAGAAATTAAGATTTTTTTTCAAAGAATTTCAAATTTCAATTTCATAACTCCAAACATTATAAAAAAAAGAAACACCCAGTGACTGGTATCAGTGAAATTTTAAAATTACCACAATTCATATGTTTAACACTGACATAAGTTACTCCAAATACATTTTAACTGCTGCATCTGATTAGTAATTAAATCATTACAATTGATTCCCTAAAACAAATTGCTTATGACTCAACATTATGTGTACAATGCACAAGGAAAAAAGTTGTTTACCTTTTCTTTACAGAAAACCAAATGACACAGTCAAACATTCAGGTAGCAACCTTAATCAGCAGGCAGGTTAGGTTTAAGGCTCCAAGTTCTCTACAGGAAATTGTCCTAAAGGATTAAAGTATTGGTTCATGAATTTAGTAACATAGTAATTGTGAGTTAAATTCTGTGGACAGGCAGTGTGTATACTTGGAATCAGTGGAAATGGGCAAGCAATAATTGAACATCTATTTAAAAATAAGAACTAGACAGTGGAACAAGAACAGACTAGCTCTGTAGATTAAATAAAGAATTCAGTTTAGAATTCCCTGTAGATTACACGGATCAACACATATATAAATGTATAGAGATTCTTGACAGAAGATAACGATTGATGTTGCATTTAAATTTTTTGAAGATCATAGTTGACAGAAAAGCAAGAAGCTGGAAGAGTTTCACAGGCAAGAAATGTAAGAGAAGAAACTGTCAACATAGAACTTTTGGTTACATCTAGTAACTTCAACAGTAAAATAAAATCTTGTATCGTGCTGAAATTCATGAAATCAAGTGAGCAAATAGGAAAGATCATCAGAACAATGGCCATGAATAATAGTTATAGAAAACGCACTGGGGAGCTAGGTTATGCCGGTGAGAAATTGATTGAAGCTGAAAGGCCAAGTCAAGACTGATAACAGCTTCTTTTTTTCTTTTTCTTTTTTTTGATTTTGTCAAGTGTCTCTAGATACATTGCAGAAGCACCAGACCAGATGTGGCAACAATATCCCATGCAGAGATAAATGACAGATTTATAAATATGTAAGATAGATTCTGGCAAGGAAAACTTGTCTCACATGACAGTGAACCAACTACCGCAAACAGTAATGGATACATAATTATATGAGCAATATTATAGAAACTATCTCACTTGTTGGCTGTTCAAGCCTTGGTTTTGTTCATTCCACTCTCACTGCCAAGCGCACATATAAGCAACCAGGAAAATTCCTACAATATATTGTTTTGGTCTCAACTTATAAAATAAGTATAAAAGATTTTTTAAAAATAATATAAGTATATATATATATATATATATATATATATATATATATATATAAGCTTTAATATAAGCATAAAAGTAAATAAGCTTTAAAATAAGCATATAAATACATATGTGACATCTGTCAGTCTTGAGAGTTATGCTTCAGCTGTTGATAGTGGTACAATATGTTATTGCTCTACAGGCCCACATGGCAGTGACAGTCATGATTGCAGCAAATGCATGTGAAGACCCTGTCTCCTGATGTCCCTTTCTTGTTTTCTTTCTGTCAAGCCTAGTTCTCCCAGGCAGCATGTTTTCATTTCTCCTCTCCCTGCTCCAACCCACAGTGTAAATTGTGTCTTCATCATGTGCAATCATTGGAGACATCTTCCCACCTCTCAATGTCATGTCTCTTTTGAAGACATCCTTGAAGTGAAGATGAGGTTGCTCATTTGCTATCAACCAGTTCCCCATACAGGACTTTCAGAACCCTCTCATCCAGCATATGGTGTACATGTCCAAGCTAGCTCTGTCAGAGAAGAGCATATAGGTTGGGTAATTGGGCATGAATAAGAACTACAGAATTGGTGATCCAGTCAGACCAATTGATGCCCAGAATGAATCCCAAACAGCAAAGTTGAAAGGTGTTGATGTGTCTCTCCTGACTGGAGTAGCAGCTCTAAGTCTTGATGCCGTACAACAACAGGCTGACAACACATGCCCTATAGACTGCAATTCTGGTCTTCGGAGTAAGTTTTCTGTTCTCCCAGACTTTTGAAGCCAACCTGGCAAAAGTGTTGGCAGCTCATCCAATCCACCTAAGTTCAGTGTATAGGGAGAGGGTGCCTAAAAAGGTGGAGCTGAGTTATGTAAAATCTTAAACCATCTCCAGATCATAATTTGAGCATTTTGGAGAGCAACCGATTCTGTCAAGTATCTTGAACAAGCTGTCCCTGCTCACAAGTTCAAATGCTTTTGTGAGGTTGATAATGGCAATGTACAGTGGTTGTCTCTGTTCTCAGCCCATCTCCTGTAGTCGTCAAAGGGAGAAGATCATGTTAATCGTGGAATGCTGTTACCTGAAACCACACAGTGATATAATTATATGTTGTGGTAGGATCCACCTAATTTGCATAGTGGAGTACAGACCATATAAATATGGTTGGTACCGGGAAGAGAGGGAACGAATCAAGAGATTCAACCAGAGACTCTGCCCGACTGCGACTCAGTCAACACATTCTCCAGGAACGGTCTTCCCAGGAATATACAAAAGACTATATGTAAATATTGTGTACACTTTCTTGTTTCAATACATTTTGTTCTAAGTACATTTTGTGTTGCATTATTATTCCATGCATTAGTCAAGTTTCAACATTATATAAGCTTTAAAATAAACATATAAGTAAATAAGATAACAATCTACTCCCATAGATTAAATAATGGGTTCAGTCCAGTTGGTTACCCAGATTGGCATACACCTGATGATGGCCAGAGAGCATAACACTTGAAATGAAACATTGTCATTGTAATGACAACAATAAAGATGAAAACAATAGTAAATAATAACTCCTCATCACAGAAATTTACACAGAAACTATATTTGTAAAATCAGATATTATATTGATTTATATTTAGACAAGTGAATATAAAAAAAACGTTACATTTCAAAATTATATGGTTCTATTAATTATAATCTTTTTAATAAATCAGATGTGTTGATTTAGGTTTCTTATAAAAAGCAAATCAGATTAGGTGAATGAATATTCCTTTAAAATATTTAAGTAATCTCCCTTGAATCTGCTTAGACATATGGGACTAATTAATCAGTGATGCTCCCAAAAAGGAAATTTATTTTTCAAATTATTACTCAACCAGATTAGAGAGATGTTACTTTCTGTCATTCTTTAAAATGGGTTCAACTGCAGTGAGAATGAGAAGCAGGGCTAAATACTGTCTAACATGAAGTTTTAAGGCTCCAAGTTTGGAACAATAACCTGGCAAATTAAAGTGTTGGTTTGTGAATTTGGTGACATAGTAATTGTGAGTTCAATCCCTGGACTGGATATTGCAAACTTGGATTCAGTGGAAACAGGGTGAGCAATACCTGAGCAGTACTAAATAGGAACAAGACAAGACATTACCAGACATGTACAGCAGAACAAGAACAATTTATCCCTGTGGATAAAATCCACAATTCAGTTCAAAATTTTGCCTGGTTACCTGGATCAACAGACAGCTGAAGAAGGCTGGAACAATAAGAATAAAGATGAGGCAGTAATACTAAATGGTTTTTAATGTTATAGTTCTCAGGGTCCCACAAATGGGGATTTGGGTGCATCCCTGGGAAATTAAATGAGTTCTAACTAAAGTTTTTTAATTGTTGTCTGAAATCTGCAGGTCTACAGATTTTTTTTTTCCTTTTACCATCATGCCAAAAACCAATTTTCATCATACCAAATCATTTAAATTGACAGAAAAACTTTGTTTTCTTTTAATTAAATTAATAATTTAATTACAAAAACAATATTCACACCTATTGACAATTCAATTCAGGAAATCTATTTTTTGAGAATTATGACAGAATAAAGTTTTTACAAAGACAAAATAAAAGTTGTTTTTTTTTAAATTGAATCATAAAATTAAAACAAGAACACAGTTCAATTAGCAAACTTTATTTTTCGAGAATTATGGCAGAAAAAGGATTTTTTATGCCATGATATAGTAACATTTTCCTGATATATATTTCATCATAGAGAATTATGCACTCTTTTTGACTGGCTTTAAGAATATTAAATACAGATAGCAAAAAAGATTTTTCACTGTTTTGAATCTTATACCTTTTTAATGTTTCTAATTATGGTAATTGAAATTCCTGTCTTAATCTATTATACAATGATCGTGATGTTGCATAGTACTCAAAAACACGTATTACTATATCTGAGCTGTATTTCATCCCAGTCATTTTGGGGGCCATTGCTGAAAAGTGCTGACTCAAGATATCCTTCTTGTGATCGAAAGCCATAGAATTTAAATATCGGATAATTTCTTCCAATGTTGACCAAGTATCAATGGTATTTATATGGTTTTTAGACAGGCTGCTAATATAACACTTAACTCCATAAAGAAAGGTTTCAAACTGCAAATTTTCATAAATTCTCAACATAAAAAGAGGTATAACTTTTGACACCTGAACAGTTAAAATATTTTCAGACAAAATTTCACTGGACACACAAAGTCTTTTTTGTTGTTGATTAGAATTTCTTTTAAATTTGTACAATTAATCTTATCTAATTCTAAATAAAGCATTCATTCCATTAATTTGATTTCAAGCAGTAGTAGAGTTTTTTTTATATCCCTTTGAACAGCAGGGGGTGTTGGTATTTGATTCTTCAGCACACCTGGCCATATAAATGGTGGATTTTTTGGGCCCATTTTTCCATAAACTTCTATGGTATCAAAATTTCAAGGCCAGTGTAGTTGACAAATAACTGTATTGTTTGTAACATTTAGATTGGCACTTGGAACTGATTTTCTCCATTGCTCTCTCTCACCTTTGTCTTTTGGAAAACGATAAATTGATATTTTATTCATCTCACATACACAGTTTTGTTTTGCAAGCAACAACACTTCTGGGGTATTGCTGGAAACCAGGTAACATCTGAAATAATTAAGCTTCTTAAAAACAATTATTTTTTTTACTGCTTTAATTTAGGGGTATCTTTTCAAGCCAAATTAATTATACTTCTAATGCCAACTTCTAACTACCCCCATACCAATAAGTTAAAAACAGAAATTTAGAGGGTTGCTTTAAACCGGAGAATCCATTTTTTAAATTGATATTTTTTGGTATATTGGTTTTGGAGTGTGTTGCTAACAAAGGTTTGCAAAATATATATTTTTTTAATAATTATCATGTTAATTAAGTATCTAAATTTATGGCACTTGTCAACATAAAATTAGCTATTGCCTCACTACAAGAGTGCTGTTCCACCAGGCAACACCTCCTCCTCAATTTAAAGGTATTTTGCCTGGTGCCTGAGAGGAGAGGGCTTTGGCTATTTTTGAGACAATGTTTTGAAATGGGGAAATCCAACACAGTGCATTTTAATTTTGGCCTTCTTGTGTCAAAAATTAGTTTTTTTGTGGTCAACTTGAGTAAATAAATACTTTAGAATGTTGTGGAAGTGAACGTTGATTAAGTTTGATTGATCAGAAAGCTGCTTGGTTATATGAGAGGTCGGCTGCGTGTATAAAATTTCACTCCTCCACAAACATTTAACTTTGATGTATGGCACAAGGCTAACAAGGCAATACAAAAGATGGCAACAGTAATGTAAAACAACAACAAAATATTTATATATGAATAATACAAATTATCAAGAATAAGCTGCTCAGTATATTTAGCTGAGCTGAATTTCAAACTTCGGTTATGTTAATTGAGCAAATTAAAATGCTTTATAATATTCCTTCAAAACAGTGTTTTTGGTACAAGATTTACAATGCAAAAATAAGAGTTGTTTACCCTTAACTATGAATTTAATTCATCATAGCGGCTGGCAGAGGATAGAAAAAAAAAATTTGTTTATACTTACGTTGTTCTGAAATTGTCATCATTGGCTGACTGAACTTGCTTTGTTTGAATTATTGTTTTCCTTAGATTGAACTTACCATTTCTTTTTATACTAAAATCTTCAATCTTTCCCACAGTGGTTTATCGGTATATTATTCATTCTTTTCATTAACCCTTCCTATTATTTACCAGTGGTCTGTCGGCATATCCGTCATTCTATTTATCAGCCTCCTTATTATTTACCAGTGCTAAATAATGTCACACATCATACAAATCTTATGTTTCTATTTTTTAAAATTCTTTTATCATTTAAGATATTTTAAAATGTTAAAAAAATGTACAGGTCGGTTTCTTCTTTTAATAAAAAATGTCTTATATGCATTATTTGAAAACTTCTTTGAAAGAAAGAATTTTTTTTTATCTGGTCTCAATGAAAAAGAGTTTGTTTTTAGAAGAAATGTTCTTTGTGAATTATTTGAAAGTTTTTTTTTTATGTAATATGAAGATTGTGAAAATGTGTTTGGTAAAAAAAAGGAACTTATATTATTACTTAATGTTTCAAGAAGTTTCTGTTTTGTACTAAATGAAATTTAGTTTTTGTACTTCTGAAAATAAATACAATAAATCTTACTGCTAAAAAAAAATGTTCACCAAAGAGTAAATTCCGTTGAATAGAACCGAGTGAGAAAGTTTCTTGATTTGTGTCCTGAAAAGCTGAAATTATGTTCAGTAAACTTGTAGGATCAGAAGACATTTTTTAAATAATTTCTAGCTGGTGAAAAATTGGAAAATATTTCTGATTTTCAGCAGAAAAATGGTTTTGAATAACGCATAGGCATTGTACAGACATAGGCGAGAACATGATTTAAATATTAACTGACCAATGAGAAGTGAGAAAAATATCAAGGCTCTGTGATCTACTTTTTGTACAGATTTGCACAAAAATTTACATTGATAGAATGTGGTAGGAGGATGCTAAAAGAAGAACTTGAAAAACCTTTGCAAACATAACACATCAAAGTCAGACAAAAAATCAGCTTTAAAGTTCTTGAAAATTTCATAGAATGATTTTGTTTTATCTGTCTATATTGCTTGCAGCAGAAAAATGTTGAGTCAGTGACTATATTAAGCTAAGTTTTTCACTATACTTTTAAAAATCTTTAGAAGAACTTGAAAAAATGACTGAGCAGAAGAGTGAATTTTGTTCACACTCACAACGTTTTTAACATATACGAAATAAATACTGAATTAAATATTTAGAATTTAATTATAATTATATTAATATATCATTGAATTTATGCAAAAATATTCTTAAATGATTTTTCATTCATTTTTGTAATACTACATTTGCTTCTATTTTTACACTTATTAATGGTAGATTTTTTACTGGAAACTAAAATAATGTTTAAAAAGACACACAAATTACTTATAAAATAATTAAATGTATCAATGAATAATTTTATCAATGCTTAATTTGAAAATAACAAAGACATTTTGATAAAATCTATCATTTTGTAAGTTATCAACACTAAAAGTTTGGACTCATTCGCGTTGCGGCTACAGCACAGCAGCCATTACTTGCATTGTTTGCATACTTTGTTCCAGAACAGCCATGCATGGACGCTTTACTTGTCTTGTCTTGATTATTGTGCATTCAATGCACAAACTTTGCACAAAAGTTAAAAAGAGCATGATTATTTACAAAAAACAAGAACAAATTTAATGTTCAATTTTCTTTTTTTTTATTTTGGAAAAGGAAGTGGCTTATAAACTAAGAAAAAAGTATTTATTTATTTGCTCCGGGCTGAAGTAAAGACCAAGGCAAAGTTCAACAAGCCTACGTGAAAAATAACGCCAGTGTCAAATTACATGCTAATACATTATGAGCTTTTAATGAAAACAGAACAATTTCAAAGAGCTCTATTCAAATCCAAAGCTAAGTACATTAAAATAATATTTCATTAATAGTACAATTTGTTGCATTATTATTTAAATATTTTATTATTTCATTTGTTTTATTATTTATTTATATAAAAAGCTTTCCTATAAAAAAGAACACTTGTCATTGTTTTTCTAAATAACTTAAACAAATTTAGCAAATAAAAATTTATTTATTTATTTATTATTTGTTTTAATTTGTTTTATTATAAAAAAACAACACTTTCTAAATAACTTAAACAAATTTACCTAAAACCCTAACCCCCTACCCATACCCCTAAACCTTGCCCAGAACCCTTGTGCAGTAATTGAGATGAAAAAGGAGTAAGCTTCTGCGCATGGTCTTCCACAGCAAATGTATGCAAACAACGCCAGTAATGGCTGCCATGATGTAAATGTCGGTAACTCCAAAACAAACTGAGCAAGGAGTCCTAAACTGCAAATTACCCAACAAATATTTTTTTTAAATTGCCTTAAATTTTTCAGTGCAATTGTAGAGTGGGCAGAAGTGAACAACATCAAAACAAAGAAGCAAATGACAAATTAAACAGATCACCCAAGGGCTCTGCACAGCCTTCTGGGTTTCAAACATACTTCAAATTTTCAATTTAATAAAAATTAATAGCCAATAAATCAGCTCCTGCCAGTAAATAAACACAGGCCTCTGGAGCCAACACAAGACCATAAAAACCAAACATTCATTCAACTCAACAGAAAGACTGACAGCAGTAAAGAGACATAAGTCAACCCCAGTGTCTTGTCTTTCTCACCAAAGCAACAGCAGACTCCCTTTGATCTTGTCTCCCAACCACACTTTCCCCAAAACGATTTTTAAATTCAGCCCCTTGCTGTTCATAACGATTTTTTATTGTTAAAAAATAAAGTCATTATGGGAAATTTGTCCTGGTTTTCCAACATGAAAGGGTTAAGGTTAAAGGTGACAGAATCGATAAAAGCAACAATGGCTTGAAAGTTTAGAGTGGACAATTCTCTCATTTAGGCGGAAAAATAAAGACTCAAACTCCTGTTGGGGTGTAACAATAGAAGAAAATGTTTATTTACATACATAAAAAAAGGTAAAGGGATATATCCAGAATATGAGAGAAAGAAAAGGAGAAGAAAATTCCTTTAACTTAAAGGAAGAAAAAGTGTTTAAAGGCTTGCTCAAAATATTTCTCTGAATGCCTAAAAGTTCTTTAAGTAAATAAATTGTTCTTAAGGGGTTAACATTCACATAAAATTTTTCAGAGTTCTTGTTGAGGGGGAAACAATCGGCATATCCGTAGTTTGTAGTTGAATGAGTTCGGAGGCCAACAACAGGAATTTCAAGGTCCAAGGAAGCAGATCTCAATTAGTTTTTAGTAGAGGGCCAATGTTCTGTCTGTAGAACTCACCATGTAGATTTCTTCCTAGAAACAGGTTCTGAAGATGATTGGTGTTACTGTCACCAACCTGATGTTATCGCAGACTGTCAAATACTCATTGCCAGAGAGGCACATATTCTCAGTATTTATTGAGATTAGAAAGCTCAGAAACATCTGGAACTTTTCCCTCCAAAATTGCTTACACTTTCCCTGCCCTCTTATTTGTCAGAAAATATATTCTTATCTTTGATAAGGACCAAGGCTTTGAAAGCAGGGGTGAAAGTCAGGGCAAAGATCAGAAAAAGATGCTAGAACATGAACTTGTAAAATATTGTAATAGTGGTTCTCAAATTAAATTCTAATAGCAAATGTAAAATTTAATGCTTTTTCTTTTGAGAACCTTTTGAAAAGAATTTTTTTTTTTTTTCATTTTAGCAACTGCTAGATTATTTTTTGTATGGATGTTTAAAAACAAAATAATTCTGAATTATTTCCATTTGATTGACCAATCTAAAGATTAATATGATAAATGATAATAACTCAAATTCAGAATAATTAAAAAAGGGCAGATTGGGTGCAATTGAATATTTTATGGCATCAAACAGGTAAGAAAAGAAAATATCAAAGCAATGTATTAAACTAAAAAATATCATTTTAACTTGTGACAATGAATATAGAACAGAATGATAATTTGTGGTGAAAGGAAAAAACATGAAACTAACTATAATAAGAATGTGCTTGTTTGTGTGTGTGTGTGTGTGTGTGTGTGTGTGTGTGTGTGTGTGATAGACACATGTGTGTTTATATATATTTTTTTTTTTAAGCGTATCACCCCAAGCAAGGCTGGAGGCCACTATCACGCAAGGGGTTATAGAAGGATTGGAGGAAGAGAAGATAGGAGTGGTAAAGGAGAGAAAGACAGTGGGTCAATCAAGGCAAGGGGGTTACAGAAGATTTGGAGCGAGAGCAGATAGGAATGAAAGGTGAAAGGATGTGGAGAAGGGAAGTGGATAGATCAAGGTAACTGGAGATGTCGATTGATGCTACACTTAAACCGTTGGTGATTGTATTTGTCAGGGAAACAGTAATAGGGAAGGGAGTTCCATAGGCGAGATGTGCGAGACATGAAGCTATTGGAGTAGAAGAGACGTCTACATCTAACAGTTTCAATGGTGAAGGGGTGGGAACGGGATGCCAGCCTCGTAGGACGTTTAAATTCATGAGGCCTAGAGACAAGCGAAAGCAGCTCCTTGGAGCAATTACCGTGAAAGTATTTGTAAAAAAGACAGAGCGAGGCAACATCGCATCTGTGAGAGAGCGACTGCAGAGGAGATGACAGATCAGGGCCAATCACATTGCATATCCGTCTCTGGATCTTATCAAGAACCCTGAGGCAAACAGCAGGGGCCCCAGACCATATATGGCAGCAATACTCCATGCAAGGGCGAATGGTCGATTTATCGACTTGGAGGATGCACATGTGTGAGAGTACAAAAGTCAAGAGAGAGAAAACCATGAAAATGAATGTGTTCCAGTGGGGGACACTTTACCCAAGTGCAAAGCAACAGATGAAAAAGACCAAAAAGAAGCAGAGAAGAATATCATTGCCTATTTATAGATTTAAAGAGCACCCCGAGTGAGTGCTTTTGGTAGAGCCGTGTGGCGTATAACCCACAGACTAAAAAAATTATTTCTAATGTACATTAAAAAATAAAATTATTCATTCTACTAAGTTTCAAAAAATCATCTAGAATAAAAAAAAAATTATATTCTTAAACTATTGGTTATATAAGGTTAAAGATAATTTATTTTTAAGCATAAATACTAATTTCTTGATTATTGCACTGCTGTTGTTCCATATTTCCTTTAATTTTCTTTTAAGTCTTTCATGCGTTTTTAAGAAATGGATTGAAAGAGATACTTATAATTGTTGACCTGTGACCTCACAGGCTACCTTGCATGAATAAACATTATTTTCATTTTGTTTTAGCCAAAAAGTAAGCATTACATTTACAAAATCCAGTTAATTTACCCTTAAATTTACTGACTCCGAAACAAATATTGGATTTTAAAATATTTTATAATTTGCTGTTTACCTTTCTTGTCTATAATGACAGTTTGATAAGTGATGAATGTAGTGAGTGTGAAATAATAATAACTCCCTTTACTCACTCCCTTCAAATTTGGGTGGGCTGAGAAAAAAGACAGATAGGAATTCATTAGCCTATGTGAAATTTTCTTTTAACCAAAGAAAACCTTGTCTTCACAGAAATTGACTGGTGAGCTGAAAAAAAAAATGATGGAAATAAAATTGCGAGCCTCTGTCAAATTGCTTTTGGACCAATGAAAACCTTTTCTTCACATAAATTGGCCATTGAGTCAAAAAGAAGAAAGAAAATTCCTTATGATATAAAATGAGGAAAAAAATTAAACTAATAAGAGAAGAGTGTCTGGGGTCATGTGAAGGGTTTTGTTCCTGTTCACACATCCAGGGTTGAAATTTTCACCAGTTTCAAATTACTCGCCAATTATATTATCGACCTTTTAACCAAGCATGCAGCACTTCAAAGAATTTTCCTTCAACAATCCAAGAAAGCTAAGTATTTCAAACTATCTCTCTACATCTACTTTTGAATGTATGCAACCATATATCCCTTCTTAGAGCAACAAACTCTCTTACCTTTGTTTTAAACATTTTTTTATATTATTTTGTGTCAGATCATTTAATCTGTTATATGAACATTTCCTCTTCATGACAATTTGTTATAAATACAGACTTTAAAAATTTCTGATTTATTTTCTTGAAACAAGCTACTAAGACAACTTCAAACATGTTTTGTTAAAATTATCCATGTTTCCTTGTTATTACTATTTTTCATTAATCTTCTTGGCATGGGTAAATCAACTGTTCATTTTAACCTCTAAGCCCATACCACGATATAAATGCGCCAATGTTTTAAAAATGCCTAATAACTTCCTTTCATACAGACTAGCTTTAGTGGGCAATTATCTTTCAAATAAAACAAAAATTTTAATTCAAATATGGCATTTAAATTATTTAAAATGCATTTTTTGAGTGGTTTAGGCAATCTGTGGTAGTAACTTAGAAATGGTTCAGTTTGAAATCTCTGAAGGTTACTTGGACCAACAGACATCTGAAAAAGGTCAAAGGGTGCAACAGCAGAAATATTGTAATAATAATAACAAAAATGAGGACATTAGTCCAAGAGTAAATAATATAAATTATTTATTTATAGTTATACTTTTATGTCTGTGTCGTAATTGTTATAAATAGTATTAGATGACATTTAATAGTTAAACAAATGGAAAATTTTAGAAACTTAAAACATCTACTGATTAGAAGTAAGCAGTGTATGGTAAGCTGATTATAAAATTGAACAAAAAGGATACTGAAAAAGTTTCCCCCTCCTAATCTTATGTTTTTATAAAATATTTTTCTGGTAAGGATGATTAAATTTCTTCATGCTCACGTGATCTTACTAGGTGTCTAAAAGCCATTTTAACAGTTCCTCTTATAGTTGGGTCAAACATCCAGAAAATAGGTAGAAGCAAGAGACATGTCTGAGTGACAAAGTTCAATTCTCCAGACACCATTTTCTCATCGAAAGGATTGAGAAAAATACCTGGCTTTAATACCAGAATCAAACGAAATACTTCTGGAACAACTCGCAATAACACAACAAAAATGTCCAACAACAAAAGTGGTAAAGCACAGCAGGTCAATTTGTTATCAATCAGCGGTGATGGCAAAGCATTATCCTCGATCAGTATATAGCTCAAAGCAAGGGTAGTCAGTAAAAGTAATACTCCCCATATTAATGAAACTTCCAAATGCTCAAGTTTAGCAATGTGTAAGCATGGCTGAATAGGTGTGAGGATATCAATTTTTAATGAGGAAATCCACACCAACCATATATTTATTATCAGGCTGCAAATCCAAGAAAAAATTAAAAAGATTTTTGTGAATAATTCATAAGATTTCCGGAGATAAATATTTGGTCTTCTCAAAGAGATGATCAAGTCTAAGTTCATATGGATTATACTGAATATGGAGGCATTCCACAAAAGCTGAGAAATAGCATGCCAAGCTTTACAGGGTCCGACCTCATCTAGGATAATTGTGTGTGCTTGTCCAAACAAAACTAAAACTGGCATACCAATTATTGCAAACAAAATAGAAGATATAAGGGTACTGAGAAGACAGTAGAAATAGCTCTGCCAGAAACGACTCCTGTTGGCAATTATAGGAAAGAGGATCAGGCAATTCAACAATATTATTAAACCATCAACACTAAACTGGAAAATGAACTGCTTGGTGTTACTGTTGGTAGTGACTACAGGTTCATGATAGAAGTTCACTAAGGATTTGTATTGGTGCCAAGTATGCTTGTATTCCATTTCTATAAAAAAAAAAAGAGTATTTAATTGACTGAAATATAAAAGCATATTTAGTAAGACAAATGTAATCAGAAACAGACCAGCTTCAAAAACTGCAAAGTCCAATCAGAAATATTGTTTTAGAAAAATATTTCCAATTGAGCCTCAGATTCACAGCCAAGAACTTAATAGCTGCTACATTTATATTTACATATTCATCATTTTAGATTTTGCTGATAAATTTTTCATTCTATAATTAATATATATTCAAGGAATAATTAAATTACTTAGAAAAATAGTAGAAAAGTCAAATTTGCAAGATAAGTAGAACCTAAAGAAGGTATACCAAGATACATAAGATATTAGAAGCACCTCAGCTCCTAAAATGGATATAACATGTAACTTGAAGAGAAAATAATGATATAATCAAGATGCTGACATTCCACACTACTGTGAAGGTTGACATAATGTTGATTTTCACATTTAAAATGAATGAATGCTGAGCAAACATTGTCTTGGAAGGTTTATTTTCTTTTTTATAAATACAAATTGTATCCTCCTTGTGTGACAGAGTTCATAGCTTACAGTAAATTGGAATAGTAAGAGAGAAAGAGAGAGAACATGAGGCCCTTCCTTCTTTTTAGCAGGCTGTGGTCCTGCTCTGGGATGCACGGTGGAGTAATGGATAGCAGCACAGATTGAGGAATCAGAGAGCCAAGTTCAAATTCCAGCCAAAACCATTACATTCACTTGTGCTAATACTCTTGGGAAAGGTATGAATCCTCTTCTCCCCCCAGTTATGGGTAAATAGCAGGACAGACCGATTTCTATATAGCCTTGGATGGCAACTGATCTACCGCAGAAAGAAATGGCAACCTACTGCAGGAAAAAATCTGCCTCGTCAGTCATGTATCAAAAGATATATGATTGCCTAAGTGTGTATCACACATGGCACATAACTGACTGACTGGTCCTGATAAGTTCCTTGGTGGATAAAGGAGTGGACCAGCCTGTCCCAGTTTTTAGCAAAAGAGTAAACAGAACTGACTTGAATTCCTCTTTTCCTGGGTTTATATTGAGGTCAGTAAGTTGTTGGGGAGTTGGTGAGTGTAATTAGGATTGTCCTTCAATTAGGTACAGGGTTTTGATCTTTTACTTATTTAAGTATCTAGTTTCAAAAATGAAGTTAGCCGATTGCTCTTTCCTTAAGAATGCTGGTGTTAATGTTAATGAGATGTTAAAGAGATAATAAGTAGGTCATACTTTTCAGGTGATTTAAGATATATTTTTATTTTATTTTATTTATCAAACTTTACCTATTACTTCACTAATTCATATAACAGGTTAGGAAGGAAACCACCATCAATACTTGGAAGAGTAATAACATTTAGTAGACTTGAGAAACCAATTTTCCAGAAAAATTGGTTTAAGAGAAAGATTTTATAAATTTCAAACAATGGTTGTACTGGCTACTCAATCAATGAATGCCAAATGTTTCCTTATAAGGGAACGGATAATTTTTTTTTTTGATCATTCCACCCAAAGACACTGAGATGAAAGGGATTGCTGAGGGTTAGAGAATATGACAAAAAAAACACTACTAAGGAGAGAGAAAAGAATAGAAATTAAGAAGATAATGATTGACATTGCATTTAAATTTTTGAAGATCAAAGTTGACTAGGAAGCAAGAAGCTGTAAGAGAGTTCCACAAGCAAGAAGTGCAATAGAAGAAACTATTAGCATAGAACTTATGGTTACTTCTAACTGTTTCAACTGTAAAATGATGAGATCTTGCCACCAATCTAGTACTGCACTTAAATTCATAAAGTCTAGGTACCATAGAGGAAAGTTTATCAGAACAATTACCATGAAAGTATTTATAGAAAAGGCACAGTGAAGTTACATTATGCTGATGGGAAAGTGACTGAAGCCAAGATGCCATGGTAACATTACAAATTATTCTTTTGATTTTATCAAGAATCTCTAAATATATAGCAGGAACACCAGACCAGATGTGGCAGCAATATTCAAAGCAAGGATGAATGATAGACTTATGTAAGTTTAATGTTAAAAAGAAACAAATCAGTGTTTCAATAATTTATACTGCTACTACTGTATACACCCTCCATATTTTTTTATTATTTTAAATAGCTATTTTTAGAATTTTTTTTTTTTTTTTTTTTTTTAAGCGTATCACCCCGAGCAAGGCCGGTGGCCACTATCACGCAAGGGGTTACAGAAGGGTTGGTGGAAGAGCAGATAGGAGTGGTAAAGGAAGGGTTGTGGAGAAAGAGAAGGACGGAGGGCCGATCGAGGTGGGGAGGTTACGGGAGATATAGAGCGAGAGCAGATAGGAATGGAAGATGTCAGGAAGTGGATAGATCAAGGCAACTGGAGATGACGATTGACGCTACACTTAAACCGTTGGAGATTGTATTTGTCAGGGAAACAGTAACAGGGAAGGGAGTTCCATAGGTGAGATGTGCGAGACATGAAGCTATTGGAGTAGAAAAGACGTCTACACCTAACAGTTTCTACGGTGAAGGGGTGGGAACGGGATGCCAGCCTCGTAGGACGCTTGAATTCACGAGGCTTAGGGACAAGTGAGAGCAACTCCTCAGAGTAATTACCATGGAAGTACTTGTAGAAAAGGCAGAGTGATGCAACATTCCGTCTGTGAGAGAGCGACTGCAGACGAGATGACAGATCAGGGCCAATCACATTGCATATCCGTCTCTGGATCTTATCAAGAACCCCGAGGCAACACGCAGGGGCCCCAGACCATAAATGGCAGCAATACTCCATGCAAGGTCGAATGGTAGACTTATAGACCTGGAGGATCGATTCAGGGGAGAAGAATTTCCTGGCTCGGCACAGGGAACCAACTTTTCTAGCGGTAAACCCCAAACAAAATTTTTCCTGCTGGGATAAACGTTGTGTTGATGTGCTACATTTTGGAGCAAAAGAGAGAAAGCAAGGAAAAGGGGTTATTTGTACTGTCCTTTTATAGTCCTGAACAGCACCACTGAGTGAGCAGAAATTGTGAGGCTAATCTTCACAAGGTAATTATTTAAAGATAAACTCAACTCTTGAAAGTTAGTTTTTAAGTACAAAATGACAAAACTTTGTTATTTTATGCAACACCACAAAAAGGGTAGACAATGGCTGCTTTTTCCCCACTGTAAGGCTGATGGTCATATGATCACTGAAAGTAGTAGAGGAACTGGTAATATCATATTGGATGAAAACAAAAAACATTACCTCAACTTCATTGTCTAAATGAAAATTCAAGATTACCAAAATTATATTTTATTATTACAGTTGAAGAAGTTTTCAAAGCTTAAAATATGAAGTAAGAAAAAAATCAAAAACTTTCAAAAATAGTATACCTTAAAAAATTATGCTACTAGCAGAAAAACATCCAGGCTGTTGCCTTTGTCTGTTTGTAGTGTTTGGGAGACAATAATCTTTCCTTGTTAATTGCTTTCCAAGAAACAGGTATTACCTTTTTTTTTAAATCATGAAAATGGACAATAAAGAAAAAAAAAAGCTGTCAACTTAAGAATAAGTTTTTCTCAGTAATTAACATGAGAATAAGTTTTTACTTATGTCTTATTTTATATCTGGCTAAATGTTTAAAATTATTTCTAGAACAATGCAACATTCAATTCAGATCATTTTCGTCTAAAGTTCAGTGTGTCAGAAAACACGTGATAATCAAAGGTATATGTAATAAAATAGTATATATTTTGTATTGTGTTTTCTGATTGATTATATACCAAATGTTTACTATTAATTGATTACAATCAATTAAGTAGAAATATTTGTTAATAACTACTACGTTAATGGTTCTAACACTTAGAGAAATATAGCTTCACTAATATCAGGTTGGATCATTTCTTGACTTTGGAACTGCCTCACTTCTTGGCATGAATTTGAAGATGTTCTGGAAGCACTCTTTCAAAATTTGGAACCATACTGTTATGGCGTCCTGCAATTCTTCTAGATCAGTTGGCTGCATATCCAGGATTTGAATTTCCCTTTTCATCACATCCCAAAGGTGCTCTATAAGGATAGGAATCCAGTGACTGCAGAGACTATTTTATCACAGGCAAACCATTGCTATCTTCCATGAACTAATTTACCCCTATCTTTTATTTGTGACATAGTGTGTTGTTGTGCTGGAAGTGCCACCAGAAGATAGGTGCACTGTAACCATAAATTGAGGCACATGGTGTGTCACAATACCTAGGTAGCCTACAGCATTTAAAAAAAAACTTTTATTGATACCAAGAAAATATTCCCCATACAATTACACCACCACTAGCCTAAGCCATTGATACAAGGTAGGATGAATTTATACTTTCATGTTGTTTACACCAATTTCTGGTTCTATTATCCAAATGTCACAACAGAAATCAAAATGCATCAGACGAGGCAACATTTTTCCAATCTTTGTTAAATTTCTGTGATCTTTAACAAATTTTCATCCCAGTTTCTTGTTATCTGACAGGAGTGGCACCCAGTATTTTATTCTGCTGCTGTAGCCTGTCTGCTTCAAGGTTCAATCTGTTGTGCATTCAGAGATGTTCTTTATACTTCCATTGTGAAGAATGGTTACTTTTTTCTTTTTGTTATGATGATCAAACTTAGTAGCCATAGATATTCTATGTACACTGACTCAGTCACTTATTAGCTATTATAGCTCTCTTTATACTAATTGCCTTTTAGCTAAACCAATCCATTACACTTTTTGATCATTCTCTGTAAACCCTAGAGATGTTTGTGCATGAAAATCTTAACAGATCAGCAGTTTTTAAAATACTCAGCATCTCTTAAATCACCTTTCTTTCCCATACTAATAAATAAAATGAAATTCAGAAAGTTGCCATGAGCATGTTTAAATGCCTATATCCATTGAATTGCTGTCATGTCATTGGCGTATTAAGTACTTAAATAGCCAGTGAATGTATTGAGAAGGTTGTTGAGAGGTTACAATGACACCTCTTTAACGCCTTATTTATGTAAAAAAAGAATTAATAAAAAGAAAAATTATTAGATATTGTATATTCATGAATAAAGATTAATTTTCTTTAATTTCTAAAAGACAGCAGCTTAAAGAAATTATGTACATGGGAAATTCAAACTTGAGCTGCCAATTTCATTTTCCATACCAATAACCATTCACACACACACATGCACTATCACACACACTATATATATATATATATATATATATATATATATATATATATATATATATATATATATATATATGTGTGTGTGTGTGTGTGTGTGTATGTATGGTTGTTGAAAAGTTTTCAATCAAATCCATCTCTCTAAATTTAAACATTATTTTTTAAAGGCCAAGAACTTTTCAGCATTCCTGATATATTCACAATATATATAAATCTTATCTACCATACTGACAATATTTAGTTCTTGATGACTGAGATGGTCAAAAGTACTTGAACAAAACAGAACAAAGCACAAACCTCAAACAGTTTATCCACAAATTTGATTTGGATGTATAATATTTTATCTGAAAACTGAAAAAAAAACCTATAAAAAATTAAACACAGACCTTGTTAGTTGAATTTTAAAATGTTTAATAAGCCAATCATCAGAAACTCAGAATAAGTCAGTTCCACTGTTTATATATATATATATATATATATTTGCATCCTGAAGATTGCGTCCAACATGAAACAGCCTATCACCTCTGAGTGTTGACTTCAATGTTCACTTTTATATTTATATTTATATATATATATATGTATTGAATAGAACAGAAAAGGAATTTCTGTTAAAGTCTTTTGGTTAGTTTCTTCTGGGCTCAAATAAGTCATTTGATATTGGGGGGGAAAACATAAAAGACCTTGTCAAAATTGTATGTAATGATCCAAAATTTGGTATTAAAAACAGTTCTCTTGTTCAGAATTCATTCCACTTAAAGCACATCTGATAAGTTGTTGTTTAAATATTTGTCTGTGGACTTAGTAGTAAACATGTTATTTGGCATGACATTTTGAACAGAAAGATAAAAAATGTATACTTTTTAGAATTTTAAATAGGTTATGTAAATTAATCACAAAACCTACATACTTGAAATTTGACAGTAACTTGTTTTGTTAGTCTTGATCAATGTAAGAAGTTTCAAATGTGCTATAATGCATAGGAACCACTGTTTTCAGCTATACCAGCCTGACAGCTGCTGTCACAACAATTTGTTGCTGCTCGTAATAAATGTAAACAAGTCCTTAAAGGATCTAAGTCCCTGTTTGCTAAAAGAATGAAGCACTGCATTGCATCTAACAACTTTAGCTCTTATGATTACTGGCGGCTCTGTAATAGTGTATTAAATAAGTGTGAGATCTTTATTCCTCCCCTCTTCAATCAATTTGAGGTGTTAACATGTTCTGCTGATAAAGCTGAATGCTTTGCCCATAAATTCCTCTTAAACTCTACTCTTGACTCATCTAGTGTATCGTTGCTTAACTTCCCACTTAGAACTGAGTCTCTGTTGAGTGATGTGCATATAATCCCTTCTATGGTTTCTGCTATCATCTCTAACCTAGATCCCTACAAAGCATGTGAACCCAATAGTATCCCTGTAATAGTCATTAAGAAGTGAGCTCCTGAATTGGCTCCTATTCTCTTCAAACAGTATAATAAATGCCTCACTGCCTGCTGCTTTCCTGCTTGCTGGAAGTCATCATCTGTTGTTCCAGTTTTTAAGAACTCAGTGAACCATCTGATCCTTACAGCTATCAGCCTATTAGCCATCTACCTCTTTTTGGGAAACTCCTAGAGGCCCTAATCAATGCCAAATTGGTTCATCATCTCTCATCATAGGGTCTTTTTTCAAACAAGCAATATGGCTTACATTTCTCCAGGTCAAATGCTGATGTACTGATGATAATTGCAGAAAGAGTGTATCATGCTCTCGATAAAGACTGTGAAAACCGGGCTGTAGCTTTGGACATCTCAAAAGCTTTTGACAAGGTTTGGCATACAGGTCTTCTCCACAAGCTGAAAAGTTACGGTGTCTCTGGACAGATTTTTGAATTGATCCAGTCTTTCCTATCAAATCAGGAAATGATCCTTTCGTACTTATATGGATGTTCTCCAGGGCTCCATCCTTGATCCTACTTTGTTTTTGATTTTCATTAATGGCCTTCCTGATGGCATCAGCTCTCAACTTTCTATTTAAGCTGATGACAGAATCATTTACTCCTGTCTCAATAGTAAGGCTGATCAGTCTGACAAGGTCAAAATGGAAGCTGATGTCCAAAAGGAATTCAAGTCCATTATTAACTGGGGCAAAGATGGCCCATTAATTTTAACAACTCGAAAATGAAACCTCTCTCCATTAATCATCTGAGGGAGCTCTCTCTGCCTTCCATCAGCATGGCTGATGCTAATCATTTTCTAAGGCTTATCAACCCTTTACATCTTATTTAAAGCCAAAAAGTATTTTAGTTTGGAGATAATAATGATTTAGTGATAAGTTTTAATAATTAACCCATAACTGGGGGGAGAGAAGCAGTGTATTCATACCTTTCCCAAGCGTATTTGCATGTAAGTGAATATAATAATCCCCAACAGGAATTGGAACTCAGCTATCAAATTAACACTTCTAAGCCATTATCCATTACACCATCCATACATCCAAGCTTACAGCATTATGTATTCCCAGTTGTCACCGATCTAGGTACTGACCAGGCTTAATGTTGCTTGTCTTCAGTGATCGCACAGGAACTGGTGTTTCAGCGTGATGTGATCATAAGCCATTTTTTTACAACACTTACATAGCATGATTGAAATGGAAGACAACTATAAGGTTAGAGTGAGTGAAGTTACTCCCCATGATATGAAGATGCTATAAATGAGTTTAACATGAAGGAAAAAGAGAAAGTGTTATTGATTTGGAATCGTAGACAAAGTGAAAAAGGTAGTGTGAGATTAATTAACAATTGATAGTAATATACCATTGTTGCTATCTAAACTATCTAAAGGTATCTAAACTATCTAAAGGTAGTGTGAGATTAATTAACAATTGATAGTGTGGAATCTTCCATGACAGCCAGTCTACCGTCTGCTGGAAATGCACTCTTCTTGCATCCATTGGTCAATCACCGTAAATCCGTCTTGCTGATTGGTCAGCTTCGACCAATCAGATCGCTCCTACATGCACGATCATTTTACGCGCCATTCTTCCTGGAGCCTATGAGACCATATAAAAGACCCGGAAACACGTGTCACACTGAGCAATCCAGATTCGACCCGACAACGACCAATTTTGACCACTCACACATTGGCAAAATGTAACGCTCAAGGAATTCCCGTCTTTGACTAACGCAGTCAGACGTTAAAGAACTTTAAAACTCACGCCGAGCAAACCACGACGACAACGACAACCAATTTCGACCACTCACACATTAGCAAAATGTAACGCTCAAGGAACTCCCGTCTTTGACTAACGCAGTCAGACATTAAAGAACTTTCGAACATAAAACAAACTTTGCTTACCCAAAGTGAACAGAACATTCACTACTAAATAAGTAAAGAACATTACGATACTTCACGCAAGTACAATCTACTTCTAATATGAGTTTAGGTACAAATATACTAAGTTACGGGTACGCAACTTCAGTTGTCTTAAACCAATCTAATACAACTTCTAATATTATACGAATACATTGAACATTAGAACAATCACAATATTTTCATACGAACATTAACATACCAACTTTTCGACAACAAATATAAACACCATTGTAAATATTGTTCAAGTGTATATAAATGTATATTATTTCAATTTATTCTTTGCCTTGTTTGTTTCATATTTTTGAACTTTAATATTGTTGAGGATGAATATAAAGAACACATCAGTCTAACAACCTAAAAACCTTCTGATATCACTTAACACATTCTACTCGTCCCCAATAATAGTAATATACCATTGTTGCTATCTAAACTATCTAAAGGTATCTAAACTATCTAAAGGTAGTGTGAGATTAATTAACAATTGATAGTAATATACCATTGTTGCTATCTAAACTATCTAAAGGTATCTAAACTATCTAAAGGTAGTGTGAGATTAATTAACAATTGATAGTAATATACCATTGTTGCTATCTAAACGGTCTATGAAGAAAGCTGAGATGAAATTAAACTTTGGGCAAAAGATCAATTTACATGTGACACAATTTGGCCAGTATGCACTTCCCTTGTGCGAATCGCAATATATGCTTGATGAGGCTCAGAGAAATCCTTTCATTAACATTACATTTTCTTATAACAAAAGCTGGAGTGCTGACCAAAAGGCTCTCACATTGCATCATCAGTTTGCTTTCCCTACCCTGAGAAACTATCATGATCAATAAAAGATGTATGTAGAGATGATTTTGAACTCCAAGTTGCAATCATGAAAATATCACAGGACTATCAAGTCTGTAAAGAGTACTGCAAACCTCCACTTTGACCAGTCATTGGCTTGCTGATGGCAACTACTTTTGGTGAAGATATAGCTATGGATTTGAAGAAACTTAAGGGTGTCCCTTTACTTCACCTAATAGATCATGGTACTAGATTGCCAGCTTGTGCCATTGTGTGATCAAAGAGACCTGAAGAGATTATAGAGAAAATATTTTGCTTATGGATCAGTGTTAATTGTTGCCTAAAAAAGTTCCTTAGTGATAATGGTGAACTTTGTGAAAAAGTTAATGTTACAATAAAGACAATTGGTACAGGAGTGCCATGGTCAAATGGTTTGTGTGAAAGACATAATCAAGTTCTTGGTGAGATGCTGACCAAAACAATGGCAGAGAAAGGTTCCAGCCTTGATATTGCTATAGCATGGTGCATTCATGCTAAAAAGTAACCTTCATAGTGTATATGGTTATTCTTCATTCCAACTGATTTTTTGAAAAAATCCAAGAATTCATGAAATCTTGGTTGAAAAACCACCTGCTTTTGATGGTAATACTAGGATCATTTGGGACAATCTCACTGTTCTACACTGTGCCAAACAGGCCTTTGTTTCAAGTGAGTCTTTTGAAAAGCTTCTTCATGCAATTGATCACAATGTCTGCTTGAGTGGTAATGTTCAATTTTTTACTGGTGACAAAGTCTATTACAAGAGAATAACATGTGGCACATTGACTGGACCAGCAGGATGGACAAGTTCTGGTCAAACACATAGGTACTTGTCAGAGTACATCCATGTAGGTTGATTTTAGAAATGCCAGCCAAATTCTACTAAAATAGATCAAGATGCACCAACTTCAGATGAGATTTAGAATCCTGAGATTCATTTTGGTATGCTTTGTACACCTCTACTATTAAATCTGCTGTAATTAAAGAAGAAACATTAGTTTTTGACTGACCATAACATCTGTTTTAAAGAGGAAAAGGGAAGTTGATTCAATAAATGTACATCACTTATATCAGAGTATTTTCCAAGAATTAGTTGTACTACTGAATTATTTGTATTGCCTTTGTTATTTTCATAATTTTATGGCCAATTCATTCTACAGACATCTTTAAGTCAATAGGCTCTACATAAATAGATAGGTCTATTTTTCTGTAGAATTAAGTGATGAACAGAAAAATTAGTAGATAATATAGACTAACTATATTGGCTCATTCTTAGTAATGTGAGTTACACTGATTTTACACAAAATCCAAGTAACATAGATAATTTGATAAAGGGAATGTTCTTCAGTTTCCTCTCTGCTGAGCAAAGAAATCCACACTGCACAAATGGTATCAAAACATTTATTTTAAACACACAAGCTCTAAAATATAACAGAATCATTTTTTTATATTGGTTTGAATTAAAAAATAACACTCCTGGATTCCTCAGTGTTTACTGCAGGTATCAGACCATACTCCTGCTCTTACTATTTCTTAGCGTAATTGGAGGGGGGGTACTGTCTGTAATAGATCCCCAGTTAATTAGTTACTGTTTATTTTTTGGTCATCAGCCCAAAGATACAAATAGTGTTCATTTTTGTCAAAATTTTGTATTTGTCTTATTTATTCTAACATGATTAAAAGAAAATCAGAAATATTTTTGGCATATTATTTTAAGATAAAATGTAAATAAAATATCAAAAAATGATTTTTACAGTTTATGGAGAAAATTTGTAATTGATCAAACATGTCAAAAGTTGTTTGTAATATTTCAGACTAGAGATAAAATTAAGGTTGATGATAATGATGAAACAAGGACATTTCTTGAGAATAATCCATGTTTTACAAAATAGACTCAAAATACACAAACTAAGAAGTGAAAATCATTTGTACCAATTTGGTTACATTAGTTGCTTTTATCTAAAGAAACAGGTGATTAAAGGTCAGATATACACAAATAAATATGGCAAATTGATAAACATTGTTACCATATAAGCAAGACTAGTTATTTAATTAAATCATCAAGTTATTCATAATACAGTAAGTCCAACAGGTGTTTGTTGTAAAAATACAAAGTATACACCCTGCACAATGTCAATTTTTTTCAAAGTAACCATATCAAATCTTCTTTAATCCCATTATCCACTTTCTATCTCTTTTTATTAGAGAAGTAGCAAAATTCTGACCCTGAATTTCATTATCTGGTCACCAACACTGGATGTTCGACCAAATGAGAAATTACAGTTTTCATATTTAAACTTGAGTTTCAAATAGTTTCAGTTGATGAATGGAACAGAATTTTATTTAACATACAAATCAAATGAAATGCATGCCTTAAAAAATTGGAAAATATAAACACCTTTTATTATTGATTTTTTTGTCATATATTTCTCTTCCCTCTGATTTCCAATTCCAATCCATTATTCAATACACCCCTACATATCCAAACTTACAGCAACTGGTATTCCCAAACAGCCACCCACCTAGGTACTGACCAGGCTTGATGTTGCTTAACTACACTGACTGTATGTTTCAAAGTGATATGACCATAAGCCTTCACATATTTCTCAGTTTATACACAAGTATATACAGTACCAGTGAATTTTACTATGGTAGTAGGAGAAGTGATTATCATTTCATTATAATGTTCTCTATTTGTGGGAGTTTCTTTTACTCATTCTTTCTTACACAAACATCTTTACAATTGGATATTTGTTTCACAATTTCTCGTAATCCAGAGGTGAAGATGAAAAAAAAACTTGCCAGACAGTTTTCCAATTTAAAAATAATTTCTTACTCATGTCTCATCTACTCATCTAAGATAGGTCATCAAAATGTCAAAGAAGTTAAAATTACTATGCACCAACATTTAGTGTGACAATGATATTCGGCAGAATGATTGGCTAACCTTTTGCAGCTTGTGGGCTGCAGTTTCTACATTTTATAAAGAGAATGCTTTTTAGGATATCATTTTGTTTGTTTTTTAATCGCTCAAAGGAATCTATAGCAGTTTAATCTAACTTTGTTTAACTTTCTAGCCTTCTCTTATCAAGAATTTATATTTTTGTATAATTTGTTACATTATCAAACATGAAATTTACAGTGTTTAGAGCAAATATGGAGACAGGCCACTCAAGTCAAAAGAGCTCCCTAGTATGTATTACAGATCTCAGTCCACATCAGGAGTGGTTAGTCAGCCAAGTGCAATTGTCAAAAGGCGTTTTTACAATTTGCCTGAACTGTTAAGGAAATTGACATGGTTATTAATTAACATAAAGAGAAGCAAAATGGCTTAGCAAAGCAATAAGCCCAGAATGAACCATAAATACAAAATCAAGACAGATCAACTATCCTAAGCAATCCACCAAGAAAATGAATTTAAATAGTCCACAAGATTTTAGCAGTGTAACTTTACAAAATGGTGTGTGTGTGTGTGTGTGTGTGTGTGTGTGTGTGTGTGTGTGTGTGTGTGTGTGTGTGTGGAGTTAGAAAGATTGTTTTTCAACCATAAGGCCAATTTGTCAGGAAGGTTACTTCTTAAGGCTATCATCCTGAGGAGATGATCCTTATACGTGGCACATTTGTAAAGTGCCTGGGAAAGACATGTCACAGGTTCACCCTGGACTATGTGAGTGGAGTTGGGTAGACAGAACTGTTCAGAAAACTGTTGATGGTTGTGATAGCATAGTCATAAGCCATCAAGACAGAGGGTTTGAGCGTACTGATGTTGTTCAAACTGCTGATCATGAAAACTTATGCCCTCTCTTCCAGAAACTGTAACTAAGGCCCACTCAGCATAGTTACAGTATAAAATACAGATGGGCTCTGTGGGTGAACAAAAACAAATGTGCCTGAATAGATATTTGTGACAGGGATTGGCTAGCCACTCTAAAAAAACAAGAGTAGACAGCCATTATATATATATATATATATATATATATATATATATATCCAAGTAAGATAAGAACAGATGAGGTATAATTCCACTGTCCATAACATGTAATTTAAAAGAGGGCTCAATACAGAGTAGAGCTAAATATATCAGGATGTGCCATTCTTTCGCACCCTTCGCATGCCATCTCTGGTGGTATTGTCAACCTCAGACCTCTTTAGGTGTCAAATGCAGTAGGTGAGGATATGCTCTTTTGTAAGTAGGGGGTAGATATGTCTGTTGTTTCCAAGCTGACCAGCCTTCTGAACTTTAGCTCCAGTGTCATAAGGAAAGTTATTAGCTGAAGCTAATACCTTTCCTTTGTGTTCATCGTTAGCGAGTCCTGCCATGAATTGACCAGCCACCATGTCTTCTGAGTAATTCACCTGTTGGTTGCACCTTTCATTTGGCCACTGGATTGTGACTTCACAGAACTTCACTTGTGACTGTAATATCACTAGGAAATGTGTGATGCACTCCCCCTCTTGTCTCATGTGATGGAATGTCTGTTGGTGTACTTCCTTTAACAGTGACAAGTTGTATTTGACGAAGGAGCTGGTACAGTATTTACATTAGTCGGACTATTGTCCTCATCTTTGTCGCCATATTTGTCACAACGTTTCGGCCGTTGTACGCTCCGGCCTTCTTCAGGTGGTTGGAATTTCGAACCGAACCCTTTATTTCGATCACTGGGGTAGACTGTTCTAGTTCCACGAGCCATGTTTGATGGATGTCAGTTATCAGTTATCTCCTGCTAATTTTCCCTCTGAAAGTTCTCCACTGCCTGGACTGGGTATTGAACTCACACTCTTTGGATCTAACCAACGCCTTTATCCACTGTGCCATGTGTCCTTGTGGAGAACTTTCAGAGGGAAAATTAGCAGGAGATAACTGATAACTGACATCCATCAAACATGGCTCGTGGAACTAGAACAGTCTACCCCAGTGATCGAAATAAAGGGTTCGGTTCAAAATTCCAACCACCTGAAGAAGGCCGGAGCGTACAACCGCCAAAACGTTGTGACAAATATGGCGACAAAGATGAGGACAATAGTCCGACTAATGTAAATACTGTACATAATGCCTCATCTCAAAAATATAGACAGACTCTGAAGGAGCTGGTGTTTAGTGATTGTGTTGAGTGTTTCCACCTCCACCAGCTTAAACAATATTTTATTTACTTCAGTCAAGAAAGTACTTCTCAACTCATTCTGGATTTCAGCTGGGTTTGTTAAACCACACATATCCTTATATCAATAGCATGAATCAACAAACAATGGCCACTCACTGTCGGTAGAACCCTGTTCGATAATGGGTCTGTCTGGTAGCTGCGAGGCCGACCTCCTTTGAACATTCCCTCAGTGAAGCTTATTATTTTCCTTCTGTAGCTCCACCAATTGCTGGGCAAGTTGCAAATATTGAACATCAATTGCTTCCTGTCCTGAGGCCATTCCTAAAATATTCAACAAAGAATGAGCATGTATTTGTTCAAACATTTCTAAGCAAGTACATACTGTCTACAGCACTATGTAGCATGAGCATTATCTTCTTGATGGTGGTCCAAAAGGAATGTTCATAAGTGCTGCTTGGCCGGTACTTATATTGTTCTTCTTTCACTGGTTTCCTTACCGGTGATCACTTCTACTCATCCCATCTTTTCAGTGGGCCTCTCTTCTCTGCAGGAATTTAAATAAATGTGTATATGGACTGAATGATGCTTTTTGAGAATAGTATTTAACAGTTAGGGAAGAGCTAATTAAACTGAGAAACCGATCATCTAAGTATGACCAAACTGATTTTACATGGTGCTATGATAATAAATGTGGACAACTTCTTTTGGGCAGGCACTGAAAAGAAGAAATGTGATTAAGAAAATCAAGTACGTCTTTGTGATCAGATAAACTTCAAGTTTCAAATATCTTGGTCTTGAAATTTGTCAGTGAAAGGAATCCATAATAATTAGTCAAAATGAGTTTGTCAAATCAATCCCTATGATATCTACAAAGACTGACTATAATTCAAACTCAATTTTGTCAAATGATGAGCTCAAATTATTCAGAAGCTCAATAGGAAAGCTAAATTGGCTAGCTACACAGACATGGCCTGATTTTAAGTTATGAGATAAGTGATGTGACATCATCTTCAAAAGATAGAAAGGTTGAGAGTATATCACTTAGGCAATCTTGCAAGAACAAAACTGGTAGCATATAGTGATGCAGGGTTTGCTAATAGATGATCTCAAGCAGGATACATTATCTTAATTGTGGGTGACAATGATAGTTATGTCCTTATTTCTTGGCAATATCATAGTCAAGGGAGTTGTGAAAGTCATGAGTCCACTTTTCCCTGCCAGTTTTATGTAAAGAGTAGGGTTTGAAGGTTTTTCTTTGTCAGGTGGACCACTTGACAAAAGAAAGATTTTATGGTAAACTTGCTCCTATGTCAGATGTAATAAATGAAAAGAGACTCAGATTTGCTGAAGTGTCAAAAGAGAGTTTATTAATGATGCAATACTCTGGAAACTATCCCATGGACATAAGAGCATCAAATGCCCTTCAAAGTAATACATTGACCACATCTCTCAAAATACTGGATGCAATATAGATATATAACTACCATCTACCATGAACGACCAGAAAGGATGATGTTATGTAGTGAAGCAAATCAAAGTAAGCTTGGCATGATGATGAGGACAATGATGATGCTGGATCTCTTTAACCCTATAAAGTAAACCTTCTTGGGTATAAGACAACCACCCCAATTTCACAAAAATTCTCTTGTTCCTGAAACTGCAACAGCATCACTCAGTACAGTTGTAGCCTTCCACATTCTCCCTGCCAAGTCTGAAAGAATAAGCAACAACAATTAATCTAATTATTTATTGTAGCTGAGGTATGTAGATAAAGCTGAATAATTAAGTAATTCATTTTCACGTTAATGATCCATTTTATTTCTTGGATTTTACAGGAGAAGGATTCACCAAATTTTTAACTGAAAATCTAAAACAGAATTTTTTTACCATTCAGTGGTATTTACACACTATTATTTACACCTGATTTGATACAAAGAGTACATAACAGATGAAGCCAAGTAAACAAATTTTTTATCAATCTATTTACCTTGTGCTCCTTGATAAGATCCAAAGAAGAATCAGCAATATTATTGGTCCTGATCTGGTGGCTCAGCTTCAGTCACTTGCCCACCGCCATAAGGTTGCCTCTCTATATCTTTTCAATAAATACTTTCATGGTAATTATTCGGATGAGCTCTTTGCTATGATACCTAAATTTTTTTAATTTAAACGGAGTAGCCTGGCATTGAGATCTCGTCAATTTACAGTTGAGCTGGCTAGACGTACTCATAAGTTCTATGCTAACAGTTTCTTTTCTCACACTTCTCACTTGTGGAACTCCCTTCCGGCTCTATGCTTTCCAGCCAACTTTAATCTTCAAAGATTTAAATGCAATGTCAATTGTTATCTACTGTCTTCCTGATTACACTTTTCTCTTTCTGCTCATTATTAATGTTTCTGTTCCTAATTCTTCCACACTCTGTAACCCATTGTGTTTTAATGGTTTTACTGACTTGCATGGAGTGATACTGAGTAAAAACAAAATTTTTTTAATTTTTTTAAAAAATCACAGAGAATAATATTTTTGCACAAGAGTGGACCATGTCTAAAATTTATTGGACATAAATGTTGAAATATTTTAAAGTAATTACAAATTAAAATATCTAGTCAATAGTTTATATTCCTTAAGATCTAGTATATAGTTGAAGTTTTTGCTACTTAGAGTCAAGCAATGATTCCTAAACAGTTTTATTATGATAAAAAGATCTTACTACACTACCATCCTGCCTAGTCAGAGATTAGCATGAAAAATATATACTTTCTATCCAATTAATTTTAACTGCATCTAATCTAATATGGGAATTCACTTTGTTTTTATATAATGGGTATAACATTGATAAACATCATTTATTTCAACTGGGAGCATCTTACAAGGATATATGTTTCATAGATTTGATCATAGAGGTCTTAACTCTTTCCTTTGTTTTGACTGATCTCTGAATGAATTCTCACTAACATATTTAATAATACATAAATAAAAGTCATTCTTGTCTTTTTTCTTTCTTTCAACCAGATAATTCTGATTCTGATTGTGAGGATAAAGTTAATTTTTTTCTGTATAAAAATTGAAATAGATTGTGTCATTTCATATGTTTGCTTTTTGCTACATTAGTAACTTTGTTCTACTTCATGCATTTTATTTCCATCTCCAAGCAAATTAATGAGAAATTATAAATATTTTATTTATATAATTTTGATGCTTTATTATTCAAAATTAATTCATGAAGACAGTAGTTTCTGATGATTTTCAGAATTATTTTTTAAAACTGTCATCTGAAAAGGTCTAGTAGATTTGAGTAGAAAATTAAGAAAATTGATTTACTCATGATCAAAGCTTGACAAAAATAATTTAGGTAATGATTAGCTAGTAACAGAAACAATTTGATATGGTTGCAATCTTCGTTAAGATACTTTTCAACAAAATAAAATCAGCTTATAATAAGGGCTAATGATTAGAATGGTTCAATGTTTGTTCCATTCTAACTTTATGAACTAAGATCAATGAGATCAATACATTTATACTTTGTATAGATCTGTACTTTATACCCCAGTAATACATTTTATTTCAGGTTTCTTTGTGTGTGTGTGTGTGTGTGTGTGAGTGAGCGAGTGAGCTTATTCTTGAGATAATGAAAATAGCTGGTTACTTTCCAGCCATTTTCATTATCTCAAGAACGATCTGTGCAGCTATGATGTAACTTGACAACCAATCAAATGGGACCTTACTGCACATGTACAAAAATCATTCCCCCCCACCACTACCACCATCCTATGGGATTAGTCAATGAGATGTCACTGAGATGTGTACTGTGTGGCTGTGATATTAATCATGACAATGTTTCTCTCCATTCTTCATATCTTGTGCAGGATATTTTAGTAAATCATCACATCACCCAACCATGGGAGTTATACAGTCAAGATTTACTTCCTTGCAGCTTCTGCCTTTTCCCAAAGCTAAAATCTTTGCCAAAAGAGGGAGCTTTCAGACCACAATCATGTTTTTTTTTTACAGTAAGGTTCACCCTGTACACTCGAGGTAGAGGTTTACATTAAGGAGCACTTCATATGGATAGGAAGGGAAGATAATGGTTAACACTAGGCTTGAACAGGTTAAGATTGTAGTGATTGAGGAAATATCCTCTTGGAAGTTGGTTCCACAGTGCAATGGTTCATAAAAAGAAGCTGTTTGACTGGAACTTACTTCTCACTGATGAAATATGGAGGGAATGTGGGTGGTTTTCTACAATGTAAGCAGCATGGGGGATCCTAGCCATGAAAGTTAGACCTGGTAGATCCAAGAAATGTAGTTTGTCTGAGCATTTTCCATGGAAGTAGTAATAGAACAGTGAGAGATTGGAAGGTGGAAAATAATTCATCACCCAAAAGGACTCAAGAGATGCTTTTGAACTCTATTGAGACTGGAAAGTGAGGACTGGACAGTTCTTACCCAAATATGACAACAAGTACTTACTTGAGCAGTACAGGGAGCTGATCATTTTACCTGTATCTTTAATGACAAATCGTATGTATGAGGTCAGGAGTGAGTTTAAGGTCCAAGAGTCTCTCAAGACATGGTGCCTCCTCAAAGGTACATTCGTTCATCATCACTGGCAGTATGGGGCCAATCTCTGGCTGTCAAGAGTATTGGAGGTACAACTATATATCGTCATATCATCATGCATTCATTCTTAAACAATATAGTATAATAATATTCATAAATACTCTGGCACATTCTGTATTTGTATACTCTATCTAGAATCAAAATGACACTATGCCACTTTTTCCTAGGATCAAAGTGTAGCATCTGTTCTGCACTTTTATACCATGTTTCTGTCTTTGGACAGTACATAGAAAAGCTTTGAGGGATGCCTAGTCCTAGGATTCTAACCCTGTGGTAACACCCCCATTGTTGCACTGAAAAGGGAAGGTTGGTGGATAACAATGCCAGCATGACAGTGATCATAGGAACTGGTCAATTTTTAACCTTTGCCTATATATGTGTGTATGGGTGTTCCCATATTAAAAACAACCTCATGCCGCATCCTACCACAATGAGTATATACAAAATCAGTGTAGTATCTGTGTATTTTATAAAAAGTATTACACATAAAAAATATAAATATGTGGATATATATATATATATATATATATATATATATATATATATATAGCATTTTGCATATGTGGATAATAGATTTATTTATACTTAAGAGGCAAGTCAGCAGGCTACCAGCCTAAAGGGAGACATAGGTTTGAACCTTGCTGGAAAGCACTTTTTCTTTAATAAGTCTCTGAGTTTTAATAAGGTCTGAGTTTGAGGCCCAATATTCTCTTGAAACATGGGGCCTCTTTAAGGGGACATCCATTCATTGTAACTGGCAGTGGTTCAGGGTCTGATCAACAGTAATGGAATGTAACCAGTTTGGTTTTAGAGGCATTGAATGTAATCAGCCAGTTTTTTCCCCACTCATACTTAGATTTGAATAGAGGTAAAACTTTTAGAGATGTGCCTGTATATATTGTTGTATCATCAGCATAGACGTTTACAAATAATATTCTTAGGTAGATCATTTAAAACAGAAAGAGGGTTGGTCCAAAGGAAGGATTTTATAATAGAGAAAACTCTTCCAGTGATTCCATAGCTGGAGAGCTTGTGTAGCAAACCTTTGTGCCACACCTTGTCAAAGGTCTTTGAGATCTAATTCTATGGTCCTTGTAGTATGTGTGTCATCAAGGGCTTCACTAATCCTGTGTGTAATAGTAGCTAGGATGTTAGCAGTTGATTGGGCTGATTGAAACCCATACTACTCGTTGCACAAGAGGTTGTCCTATCCAGGCCTGATTAAGACCTCAAAAAGCTTACTGATGATACTGAGAGGATTAATGGCTCTATGTTGGGAGGGGGAGGATTAGTTGCACATGTTCTTGAAGACCGGGTATACACTTATCATCTTCCACTTGCTTGGGAAAGATTTCTTCAAGCAGCAGTTAAATAACTTTGCTAGAATCGCAGATAATTCTGGGTTGATATTCTTAAGGACAACCACTGGAATTTTGTTTGGGTCAATGGCTTTTTTGGGGTCAAGGCTTTTGATAAGTTTTCTTTTGCTGAGATGAGTACATTACTGAGATTGTGCTCAGTGAGATGTGGGAAGTTGGGGAGGAGATGACTTTGTTATCTAACATTGAGCCATTTATAATAATGGGCACAGCTGCTTTGCCTGTGTTCATAATTTGGTTGGTGATCTTCCAGAATTTGTGAGGTCCAGTTTGTTTATTTTCAACTTTGGCCTGGACAGCGTAGCTGCACTTTGTGTATTTCAGGACTCTCTTACAGCAATTGTGGGTGGTTCTAAAAAGAAGTAAGGCCCAGATGACGCTGTTCCCTGTGATATATTTTAAAGTAGTAGTTCCGGTTAGCTATGGCTGCAGTGCATTCAGTAGTGAACCAAAGCTGACTGTTTAGTTTTTGCTGGAATTTTTAGGGTATAAAACACTCCATTCCAGAAAGCATACATTCGGAGATTAGGGCAGCAGTTTGGAGGGAAGCATGTTTGAAGAAGGTTAAGAGCTTCCATCATATAGGACCAAAAGTTGTCCCAGTCTGCCTCCACATGGTGAAAAACTGTTCCATGGAACGGTAAATCAGGGGATGTCATTGGTTTGGAGTCAATCTGGGAAATGTTGACAAAAGAAGAAGAAATGATCAAGTCAATGATAGCCATGTTCATCAAAAATATGTTAGCAGAACTTTGTAGACTCCACAAAGAAAACCCACAAAAGTGAATAAACAAATGAAAAAACAAAAAGATTTTCCAAGAGTTTAAATCATTTACATATTAAATACAGTTAAATCATCAAAAAAATCAACCTTCTTATAATATTTATTTTTTATTTAGAGTTATGGGGAAAAAAGTTAATGATCAAGAAAGGATTTTTTTCTAACTTGAATTTTTATGATTTAGGTAATGACTTCATTTTTATTGAAAAGTTTAAATACATAATTTATGGTATGTACACGCACACACACACACAAAGACACATATAACACTTTCATTTATTGAATATGTTTTAACTAAGAATTCATAAATAAATGATATGCTACTGAGATAAATTAATCAATGTTTCAACAAATAAAGTTTTTAAAGAAGTTTTCAAAGTATTTATAGGAAATTCAATCATACAGGGTTTTTATATTAAAAATCTGAATGTCTGAATTCCAAACAATAATAAAAGAAAAAATTAAGAAACCATAGGTATGCCTGTTAAATAAAATATTTGTATTTACAAACATATGTACATGAATTCAAATGAATTAAAAAGGAGTAAAAATAGTCCTTAGTTGAGTTAAAATCTTTGGTAGTTAGTTCTTGCTGGAGGGGAAAAAGCTATGTAGCTATGTCTTCTCTTTGGTTTGAAGACAGCCACATTTCTGCTCTGTCAAAGATGAAATCTGTGGGGTTTTATAAGAAATTTTTCCTGAAAGTAGGCTCAAGAAAAATAGGGTTTTAGCTTTCTCTGATTGGTCAAATATCGCACATGGTGATGTTAATTTCTAACCAATAGACACTTTGATTTAAACAGCATGTGTTGTATTGTGGAATCTTTTGGGATGTCTTTAATATTATCTGTTATTATATAGAAAATAAAGTTTGGGCTTGTTTCAATATGGTATATATGTGAGAATGTAATATGTGTTGGAAATAGGGTTTATTTCCTATATATTTATGTCTATTTACTTTTATGACCAGTGACAGTAACAAACTGAATAATACCTACAGTTTGTACAAACTAATTCACTTATAGAAATAATTGTAAAGTCATTAATAAAACAGCTTTATGATAAATGGAAATTAAAATCAGCGAATAATTCTGATTTACATTAACATCAGATACATTTTGTTTTCAGCTTCCTCAATGGTAAGTGTAAAATGTGTCCACCAAGAAATTAAAGTTAAAAGAAAAATATGCTGAAACTCTAGTGAAAGCTTGTTTCAATAAATGTATTTTGATGTAAGCAAGTTTTATTTTATTAATTATCTTTTTATCTCTTGTTATCAAAAATGTTTTTTTTAATTTTTTCGAATATATTCATGGCCCATATATTTGTATTTTTTCAAGTATACCTCTATGGCCCATTTATTCATATCAATATCACAGTAAAGAAATTTTAAATAAAATGGGGACTAAAAGGATATACTTACAATCAGAACATGACAATTGAACATTTTTGTAGTGAAATTACTAGCAATATATTTCATAGCAAAATGACCTACAATACATTTTATAGTAGAATTACATTTTGCTGGTAAAATGATCAACAATATATTTTTATAGCAAAATGATAAGTCAATACAACACTCAAATGTATAAACATACATTTTTATAGTAAAACTACCAGCAATACATTTGTTAAAAAAATTACCAATAATACTTTTTATCATCTACAAACTATATATCAAAAAACATGTTTGCCTTGAAAGTATAAAATTATGTACAAAATATTTGTAGCTGAAGCCATAAAATTGCATTAAAAATATTTAGATTTCAGCATTAAATAACCAATAGAGGTGTTGATATGCCACTAAACAAAATCAACAAACCAATCAAAAAACTAGGTTTAAACATTGACCTCTCCACTTCTCTTAAAATGACAACAATGAAATTGAGCTGTCACTGTTGGCTATTATATTGCCAGATGTGAAGTTTCAATAGCAAACCTATCGTAAGAAAGAATAACATTCCTGTCGCTCCAAATTGGAATTATAAGACCTTCTATGATAACAACAATAGTATGCACATCTGTGGGATATGATGTATGCATGCAATTGATGAGTCAAACAGAATTAAATAATAATCATGAAATCAAAGCAGATAATAATATGTATTACCAGAGTTATAAATAGCTTTTGAGAGCATCACTAACTTTACTCAAGTACTTTTAATTAGTCATTTTGATTTTTAACAAGAGAGAACTAAAATTTATATGTACAAAATGCAAAGAGTTTTACATTTGTTTTGCTCAAATATAAGTTGTTTTTTTAAGCAAATTAGAGTTCAACATGTGAATTACAAACTAGAGGTACTAAAATTAAACAAGTGCAAAAATTTAAATATCTAGGAAATGTTTTAACAGTTTGGAAAATGCAACACTGAAATATGAAGCTGCATTGAGATAGCAAAATCTGCCTTCTAAAAGTTAAGCAAAGTATTAAGAAGCAGAAAAATTTAATTGGAAACAAAAAAAGATTAATAAACTGTTATGTGATATCAATGCTCCAATATAGCAGTGAATGCTGTACCATCTCATTACTGATGGAGAAGATATATGACAACAGAAATGTGATTCTACAGAAGGATGCTGGGAATACCATGGACTGAATATGTGGACAACAACAAAGTTTTAGAGAAAATTGAAAAAAAAATGATACTTATACGTAGCATCAGAAAGAGACTGTTGAAATTTCTAGAATACATAATGAGGAAAGAGGCTTAGAAAATTTGACACTCACAGATCATATAGAAGGCAAAAAAGACAGAGAAAAATGATGTATAACCTACCTAACAAGCTTGTGTAAATGGTTGGCAGAACAGGGAATAGGTGATAGAGCAAAAAGACAAACTTTACTAAAGGCTACAAAGGACAGGAAGTTGTGAAGAGCCATGATCTCTCATCTTGTGAAAGGATACAGCATATAGAAGAATTTATTCTATATATTTATTAATCATCAAAATATTTTCCTCAACTTTCTCTAATGTTCTAGAAGTTTTCAAGTTTCATTTTAACTGTTATTTTGACACAATAAAGTTGGCAATGGAATATTGAACATCAAGTATATCTTTCAATTTTTGACCAGATAAGGAATGACTGAAAGAAAGGATTATTGGATGGTGCCAAATCTGGTGAATATACAGTATAAGGAAGAGTTTCCTATTCTAACCCCATTATGCCTTTTGGTTTAACCAAGCAACGTGTAGATCAGCGTTTTTCAAAGTGTTTTTTACTGCGACCCATAGCAAGAACCATGTTTTGCATTGCCACCCATTATACCTATGTGCAATAAATCAAAGACAAACTCTGTTCACCAGGTTAATTTATTTAGCATCAACAATTTATATATTTATTTTTTATGATCTGCACATATAGGAATTGCATGTATCTATTTGTATGAATATAAAATTATTACTTTTAGAAAAACAGATTTAAAGGAAATTTTCTACAGAGAGGTAAAGTAAATAATATTTGAAAGAAATGTCATTTAATGAGATGGATGTGCTTTTTTGCTCATAAGCAGCTGATTCCTATTGGGAACACAGGAAGACAATGCTAAATGAAAATCATGTACAGTGTTGAGCCTGTTTCTGTCCTTCATCTTAAATTGAGTCAATGACGAAAATCCAAGTTCACTCAAGTAAGTAGTTGTAAAAGGCAATAGTAATAAAATAGCATTTTTACTCAGTAGTAGAAATTCCTCTTTGTTCTTAACCCAAAATGAGTACAAATTTAATTTCTCAGAATCATTCTTAAGTGTGAAGGAACAACTAAGATGCAGCAATTCAGCTTCCTCTTCAGATAACAAGTTTAACTCAATTATTGATTCAGTACTTTGAAAAGTAAATGGATTTTTTATCCAAAAGCTTTTCTTCACTGGTTCAAATTTCTCCTTAGGGAAATAGATAAAGCTTTGAGATAGGAAAGTGAGATGTGACAAGATCTTAAGTTTTAATACTCTTAATATGTCATCATTGACAATGTTCTCAGCAGTGTGTTCTAACAATGTTTGAAACATAGCATGATCACTTTTAAGTCTTTTCCAAAATCCTTCAATATATTCAATATGTTGAAATGTATTGCTGATTTTTCTTTGAAGTTTCATGTTTAAATCATTAAGAATGTCAAAAATATCAGTTAAGTAAGCCAGTTTGGTAATCCAAATATTATTCTCAAAAAGTTGTGACAAGGGATTATTTCTTTCTACCAAAAACATATGAAGCTCAGTTCTAAGTTCATACACCCTGCTAAGTACCTTGCCTCGTGAAACCAAACAAACTTCTGTGCGCTCCAATCTCTGAACAGAATATTTCCTTTGATGAAATTTACAATCTTAACTACACTTTTCAATACTTCCTTAAGATTCTCCGAAAGTCCCTTTGATACCAGAGCTTGTTGGTGTATAAAACGATAATTTCAAATTGCATTATCATCTGCATCCAAAAACCTTTTAATAACACTGCTATTTTCCAGTCATATTTGTTGCCTTATCACTTGTAATCCCTTTGCAGTTTTTCAAGTTTAATTTATACTACCTAACATTTCTAATACAGCAAGTACATCTGCACCAGTTGTATATGATGTGAAATTTAGACAGCATAGCAAGTCTTCCAACATATCATTTTGCCACATATATCTGATATAAACTAAGTGTTACACAATTTGCAATATCAGTGCTTTTATATAGTGTTTTGCAAAATCTATACCAGTCTTGCAATAAGCATATCTTTTAAATGCTCTGCAATTGAACAAATTCTGTTTAATGTTGTATTGTCACTGACAGGTACTACTGCTAATTTTTTAGCAGATTTTTCATCAAGTATCCAAACATGAAGGAAGAATAAACTTTTCAACTAATGTGTGCGCCAGTCTCCCTTTTGCTACACAATATGCAATGAGATATGATGACAATAAAGTTTTCTCATTAATAGTTGTAAAGTGACAAAAAAACTTTTACTGATGACTGTAATTTTTTTTCTTTCTTTGCTTATTTGTGTTTTTTTCAAGGGTCTTTTTAGTTTCAAAGGTTTCAAACTCTCATTAACAAGAACATCATTACAAATCAAACACTGAGGTCTTTCATTAGAATCCACCTATTTCATAAAACCATATTGTAAGTATTCCTCACTGTAAAATCTTGTTACTTTCATCTTCTTATTAGGTGTCTCAAAAGAAGTCAACATTTGCTTGCTAAGATTATTGTAGGGACATTATTATTATAAATAAATGAAAGTATCATATAAATAATAATAATAATAATAATGAAAATTATAAATAAAATAAAACAATAATATTTAAACTTTGTTTAAGTTAAATAAATAAAAATTAAATAAAAAAACTCTCTCAGCATGCAACAAAACCTGCCAGAAATACAGACATCCCACCAAAAGATGCTAAATTCAATCTCTTCACCACAAACCTTCATATGGGCAATGTGTGTAACTTCTCTCTGTGATATGGCATACAGTGACTTTTTCCTTTTATCAAATGTACCAATTGTAACTGAAAAAATACACACAATACACACACAAAAATCTAAATAAATTGTATGAAATTAACAATTTAGCATGCTTTCCTTTTATTTCTGTACATTTTATTTCCTCTCAAGTATGCTTTTATCTCTGTGAACATGAGGTTAATCTCTGCTGCTTTGATGTGAGTGACTCCACATTATCATCTTTAACAACGTTCATGGAAGTTGCATTTTCAGATGTATCTGTAAATGTTGGTGGTCCTCTTGTTCCTTCATTGTTCTTCTTTTTCAAATGATATAACGATCCATCATTAGGTGTTGTTTCTGAAATCTTCAAATAGCACAAGTTACAAGTATTACAGGTAGAAGTTAAAAAAATAGCCCATTCTTAAATTTTGCTGAAACAGCCAACTCACCAAAAATTCCGATACTTCAAATGAACACAATATATCATCTTACTACCATAAAAAGAATGTACAGGTACTCAACTTCAACATGCAACTGAATTATTCAACAATCTTAATGGCTTTCACTGGCCACAAAAACAAATGCACTGAACACCTTGTTAGCTAAGTTTTGGTGCAAGATCTCTTTGTGAGAGAGAACTGATACCACTCAGACCACAATGAGTTTGACAAACAAGACACATAAAGCCAACGAGAACAGACTATATTATACTAATAGTAATACCTGGTTGGTAAAAACCTCAGATAGCACAACCTGCAAGTATATCAAAACAAATTGTTACCCGAGGAAAAAATTGGTAAAAAAAAGAAAGAACCAGAAACATCTGAACACAGAGAAACAAATCGTCCAGTGCCTTAAGTTTTTAGTCCAAAGAAAAAACCCAAGCGAGCAACAAAGCTAAAATGCAGAATGCTCAATACACTAAGTAGAGCTGGGAGAGGTTGTTCCTGACTCTTTAGGATTTATTTTATTTATATGTATATATTATATATATTTAAAAACATAAAATATAATACAAGCTTACCTCGGTAAAAAACTAGCAATGATTTGAGTGCTGTGCAACATTTATATTTGATTATGTTCTGCACTTTGCTTTCATTTGCATATTTTGTTTTTTGCTGCAACCCATTTTATTTATCTCATGACCCACGGTGTGGAAAACCCTGATGTAGATGAGGGTGTGTCATACAGCCATATGACTATCTAACTTCCATGTCTTGTGAATAGACTTTTTACATCGATTGCACAATAGAAACTTCAAAGCTAATGATGGTAATGTTCTGCAGTAACAGCTTTTCTAGTTTCTCCTTTTATGTGCCATGTCCATTCAGCTCTGCACAATTTCCTGTCCTTTGTAACTCTTGGTAAATTTTGTCTTTTTATCTCTCAACAAGCCTGTTCTGCTATTCATTTACTCAAGCTCGCTAGGCAGGTTACACATCGTTTTCCACTGTCCTTTTTACCTTCAATCTATTGAATTTTCCAAGCCCTCTTTCCTTATTATGTGCCCTGGAAATTTCAACTATCTCTTCCTGATGTTAAGTATAAATGTCCCTTTCTTTTCCATTTTCTCTAAAACTTCATTGTTACTCACATGTTCAGTATTCTCAGCATCCTCCTGTAGAACCACATTTCTGTTACTTCAAGTCTCTTCTTCATCTGTGAGGAGATCATCTAGCATTCACTGCCATACAAGAGGATTGATATTACATAAAAGTTCAGTACTTTGTTTCTAAAAAAATCTTCTTGTTTCTTAATACTTTGCTTAGCTTTTGGAAGGTATCTTTCTCTTCTAGCTTCAGCAATTCATAATATATAATACACTTTTCATCTAGCAAATACAATGCAACAACATTCTTTCCAAATATGGTAAAGTTCTGATGTTGATCCTGAGGGTCATCCTGAACCATCCTATGATTTTTAATTTTTTATCTTATAGTGATCCTAATTTTCATGTAGTAAAAATCAACAAATACAAAAAAGATTTTTTATGTCTAATAAGAAATGAAGCACTGTTCAATGCTTCAGTCTAACAATTAATATGGAAGTCAATTTCCCACTTTCTGGAACTTTCCCACACTTTACAAATTTCTTATAACTGTTCAGTGATGGGATCAACACTAAATCTGTTGACCAGATCCAACATTAAGTTAAATTATCATTTAAAAGAACTTGCAAGTCATCACTTCCAAATTCTTGTCATCTATAGCTGTGTAGTTTGTTTACCAAGACAAATTTCCCTTTATTAAACTTTCAAAACTTTTCACATGCACTGCTTCCAACTGAATCATCTCCATTGGCTCCATCAAGCATCTTCTTCACTTCTGCTGCTGTCTTATCCAACTTGAAAAGGAGTAATGTAGTATATTCTATGCCATCATTTTTCTTCCTTTTCTTCACTCTATACAGCATAAATGAATACTGAAGACAAAACACTCAAAACCAGTTTTCAAATGAATATTCAGTCTTTTATTTTAAAAAAAGAAAATGGTGCTAAGAACTTTTGCACATACCTAACAAACTATCAATGGAGATCATTTCAGTCTTATTCTACAAATGATAAAAAAAATAAACACAGACAGAAAACTGTTCCTTAAAATGTTCTTAAAGAAAGAGTTAAAGATGAATGCTGTGAAGCTGTCTCTACAGCAAAAACCACTTCAATCGAGCACTTGCATTCTTATTAACATAAATGCATGCAATTACATATATTATAGTTAATTATTCATGCAGATTGCTTACAAAATCTGTTGAATATGTTGTTATAACACAAATTCTATTCAAAGCTGATCTACAAGTTAAGAAAGATTGAAGATTTTGTATATAAATTCCCAAAGATCAAAAATAATGATGGGCTTTTTAAAACATCTTAATATAAGACATTGATACTTAGTTCTCTCTACTGAAGCAATTGGTCAACACTAATTATTTTTTAAAAATAGCTTGTAACTGTGTGTCAGTTTTTCTCTAACAACTGATATCTCAGATTTAAGTATACAGTATCATACAAGTATCTTAGGCTACTTTAAACTTCTGTCAATTTCTAGGTTATAAGTGGATGCTTTTTATATTGTTTTCAAGAGATGAAACAAAGCTTACAACCGCATCACATTGAAACATCAGTTCCCATATGATCACCTGGCTCAGCACTGCTTAACTTTACTGACTCGATAACATCTGTAGGTAAGTTAATGTAATGCATTTTAAAACGTGGTTGAACTTCAGTAGAAACAGCTCTTCCTACCTATCCTCAGTTATCCATTTACAAAGACATCATTCAACAAGTGAAAATTTCCATCTTAGGAGATTACTGTATAACCGTTCAAAAAACTAGTGGACAGAGTCAAGATTAGTGTGGGGGTTTATGCAAAAATATTATCCATGAACAGTTTCATATGCAGAAAGTGTTGTTTTTTTTTGCTTGCTCACCCCTTTCCAAAAGGAAGTCAGAGTCAGTTGCTCTAATAAACATTTTGTCACATGTCAGGAAAACCAAGAGAACATCTTTGTCCCGCCAATTATACAGGATATATATGAATGTATTGCTGCTATTTCCATTAGTAAACTTTTTATTGTTTCCTGGAGTACCGACTCCAATATGTACATTTTTAGCAATACCATCTAGCAGTCACAAGCAGAAGTTCCCTCGCAGACAAGTGGGATAATCCAACACTAGCAATAGACTCAATTAGATATCTCAGATCCATCAATACCAGGAGGATAAATAAAAATAAATAAATAAATAATAATAGTATATCTTTACACATTAGGACAAAAACCCAAATTGATATAAGTTAATAATACAAATACTTGGTTTCAAACAGTAGCTTATCTAACTTTATCTGGATTTGGTAGTAGGAGACCCAAAGCATTATAACCATGTTATTTTCATTAGTATACTTTTTATTGTATCCTTGACTACTAATTTCAATGAGACTTCACTCCATACTTGGCCTGCTTTTGTCACACAGAACAAAAATACACTTCTGAACACAGAACAAAAATACACTTCTGAACACAGAACAAAAAACACTTTTCCCACTTTTTTACTTCATTCCCCAAGTTTCAATCTGTAAAAAATGTCATGACAGAAATGAATGCAAACCAAACAGAAACTGTAAAAAGACACTCCAGGTAATGGAAGCACCTAAAAAATATTTTTGAAAGGTGGATTATAAATAAAACTCCACAAAGAAACAGGATCAAGAGTTACTAGCTGCATGTGCCCACAATAAAGAAAAGAGGTTACATCAGACACCAGGAGTTTAGATGGGAAGTTCATCAGTGGCTAGTATAAATTCTCTCAGAGCATAAATCTGGGTTTTACAATAATATGATTATTGCCTTTGCAATGGTCAGAATACAATGGACTAATATTTCATATCCACTTTTTTGGAGGCAAATAAAACCAATTTCATCTTATGTACAGTGGCCCATAATAAATATATTTTCAATTTTACCTGCTTTTGTTTGTTACTGCTAGCCTCCACCTTTAGATACTAGTAGCAGCTATCAACTACTACTAAGAGAAATTAATATGCATATCAACTGCACATAAGCAGAAGTGACCTTACCAGAGCATTATAACTACTATATCATGTGCAACTAAAATATCAAGGTCAAGCTATCCGAGTTCTGTGGCAAGACCTCCATACCCGACTAGCCACAATACTATTCTTTGAGAATAAGTGTATATAGAAAGAGAGAGCAATATTAAAAGTGAAAGAAGCTTATTACAATATATACAAGGTAAAGGAGTCAGCATATATAATTTTGTTTCAGGATCACAGAAGTTGGAACATATGAAAGGATTGATTTTTCTTTCTTGTCTACTCTTTGTGGGTTATTTAAAGTCAAATTGTAGGATTTTGATGACAGTAGCCAGTGTTACTAAGTAGTTACTAAGTACTGTCTGAGTATTGTTTAACTTCATTGACTGAAAGAGAACTGGTGTTGCTATTGTGATTTGACTTTAAGCCACATATGAGGAAAGTTGTAAGTAATATACAAGATTGTCATTTAAACAATTTCTCTATATATGTATTCAAAGAAAATATTTTTATTACTTCAAATATTTTTAGTGGATATCTGTATTCAAAATAGACAACCAGTTTTTAATTTAAACAGTGTATTAGCCTGCACATGCAAGAAAATATTTCTAATTTTTAAAAATTGGAATAAAGTTTGATGCTTTGAAAGCAACAACAAACTACATTCAAAGACACAAAGTGTAAACAGAAATAATATTCTAAAACAATAAAACTAAAATTATATTCCAAATACCATATATGCCTAAAGGTCAGATCAGTGGTTACCAACTTTTTGGGGGCCATGCCCCACATAAACATTTCTAAAATCATGATGCCCCAACACAATGAAATACAATACTTATTATTCAAAAACGGAATTCTTATTCGTGGAGGAAGCCTGAACTGCTATTAAGTTTACTTTTCTTAAGTTAATATATAACAATATATATGCTATATATGTTTTATATATATATATATATATATGTTATAAATACATATATGTTATAAATACATATATCTTATATATATATATGTATTATAAATACATATATTTTATATATATATATATATATATTATAAATACATATATTTTATATATATATATATATATATTATAAATACATATATCTTATATATATATATATATTATAAATACATATATCTTATATATATATGTGTTATAAATACATATATCTTATATATATAAATATGTTATAAATACATATATCTTATATATATAAATATGTTATAAATACATATATCTTATATATATATATGTTATAAATACATATATCTTATATATATATATGTTATAAATACATATATCTTATATATATATATGTGTTATAAATACATATATCTTATATATATATATGTGTTATAAATACATATATCTTATATATATATATGTGTTATAAATACATATATCTTATATATATATATGTTATAAATACATATATCTTATATATATATATGTTATAAATACATATATCTTATATATATATATGTCATAAATACATATATCTTATATATATGTCATAAATACATATATCTTATATATATATATGTTATAAATACATATATCTTATATATATATATGTTATAAATACATATATCTTATATATATATGTGTTATAAATACATATATCACATATATGTGTTATAAATACATATATCTTATATATATATATATGTTATAAATACATATATCTTATATATATGTCATAAATACATATATCGTATATATATGTCATAAATACATATATCGTATATATATGTCATAAATACATATATCTTATATATATATATATGTTATAAATACATATATCTTATATATATATATATGTTATAAATACATATATCTTATATATATATATATATATATGTTATAAATACATATATCTTATATATATATATATATGTTACAAATACATATATCTTATATATATATATATATATGTTACAAATACATATATCTTATATATATATATATATGTTATAAATACATATATCTTATATATATATATATATATATTTTATAAATACATATAGCTTATATATATGTCATAAATACATATATCTTATTTATGTATATATATATGTTATAAATACATATATCTTATCTATATATATATATATGTTATAAATACATATATCTTATCTATATATATATATGTTATAAATACATATATCTTATCTATATATATATATATGTTATAAATACATATATCTTATCTATATATATATATATGTTATAAATACATCTATCTTATCTATATATATATATATGTTATAAATACATATATCTTATCTATATATATATATGTTATAAATACATATATCTTATCTATATATATATATGTTATAAATACATATATCTTATATATATATATATATATGTTATAAATACATATATCTTACATATATATATATGTCATAAATACATATATCATATATATATATGTTATAAATACATATATCTTATATATATATATATATATATATATATATGTTATAAATACATATATCTTATATATATATATATATATGTTATAAATACATATATCTTATATATATATATATATGTTATAAATACATATATCTTATATATATATATATATATGTTATAAATACATATATCTTATATATATATATATATGTTATAAATACATATATCTTATATATATATATATGTTATAAATACATATATCTTATATATATATATATGTTATAAATACATATATCTTATATATATATATATGTTATAAATACATATATCTTATATATATATGTTATAAATACATATATCTTATATATATATATATAAGATATATGTATTTATAATATATATATATATATATATAAGATATATGTATTTATAAC
>OZ038480.1:108470863-108703363 GCA_964036315.1 Acanthosepion esculentum | reverse complement strand
CTGATTCATATAAAATGTAATGAGCTTGAGTATAAATATAAAATAAATAAGATTTATGTTGATGAAAAGATGGCTGAGAATGCTAGTCCAATAAAAAAAAAAATATCAGTGTGTATTAGTGATACTCCATCTTAAAAATAGAGTATGAAAAAAATGTTTATTTGGCTCAGTGTAGTTAATAAAATTACTAATACTAATCTTTGGAAGAGAAAAAACAATTGAGTGAATATAAACCATTTTTTATTTACTTTCAAAAGCAAAAAACCGACAAAATAACAAAATTTTACAAATCAAATGGAGTCAAGAACTTGAAGTAGCCTGAAATATGAAAAAGTATTACTTGCCAGCAAGAAATGAACCAACAGAGGCTGACATGAACAAAGCTGCTAGAGAAGGCCAGCCCCAGCAATACAATTCACCCCAGCACAAGGCTTATCAATCAAGTATTACTGTAATACATTTCACTTATTTTTATGTTGGGAGTTGTAATACAGAGATGGAAAACAAAGACCAAAATCATATTTGCTGAGGTTTGTCCAACAAAGGTTTTATTTTTATTTATTGATTTTCTTCTTAATACACACACACAAATAGGAAAATTAAAAGACATAAATTCTGTGGGACAGAGAGCTCCCACAGCCATGCTGATGGACGGAGAAAGAGAAAGACAAAGTGTGACAGAATCACAAAAAGAAAAAAAAAAGAAGACTTTTGGCACAAAGTGTTGACAGATTCAAGTATATATGATATTATCCTCTTTATTTTTTCAATTGCTAAGTGAATATGAAAAGAGAAAACTGATCTACAGCTTTAACCCTGAATAGAAACCAGAAAAGAAAAACAGTTTACAGCTTAGTAATCCAATACTGGATAATTTTCAAAATGAAAATAGAAGAGAAGCTTAACTACAATAGAAAAAATAATTCGTTATAACCAGACGTTATAAAAATAAGTATAGCAAGTAGTTAAAGCTACTTTTATCCATGATAAATTCAACCATTTTTCTCAATTTATTATTAATTGTTCACTTAGGTTTGAAATCCATCAAATGTAACTCTTGTCTTTCAAAGAAACAACTACAAATTAAGCTGCAATTTACTTTCATGAAGAGTGCTATATGATTGATAATTCAGTGAAATATAACTTAAGCAAAAAAAGAAAGAAAATCAGTACCAACAACAATAAAAAACAAACATTTTGTAAGCATTCTATTACTACATAACTTTCACACTTGTATTGTGATATCATTTTTAGTTGTACTAAAAAAAAAAAAAATCAACACTTATGTAAAAAATTGTTAGGAAGAATTTTAAATACTGGTAAAAATGAAAAATACAATTTCTTTAAATTAGATGTCAAAATACTTCTTTTATAAGAGAGAATAGTATACTGTGCTTGGCCTTGAGCTTTATTTTTTCAAGTATTTATCAGCCATGAACCAGGTTTTTTTGTTTTTGTTTTGTAATTTAGCTGCATTAATCTGACAATTTTTAAAGCATTTGTTAAGACTTAAATTAAAGCTAGGATTTTAATCTGAAAAATAATTCAGAATGGACAAAATATTTGTAAAAATATTTTTAACTGCTTGAAAACATTTTAGTAATTCACTTTTTTTAATTTTTGAAAACAGTAGACAAACATGTTAAAAAAATCTAAGCAACCCTCTGACCAGCAGGGATGGAATGATCTATCAAGTTGATCTATTTAAACTGGAACAAATAAGAAACATTTCAATCTTACAAAGACAGCAAGACACTATCAATGTATGAATTTGTATTATACTCTTTAAAAACGTCATTCTCTAGCAATGTCAAAATGCATAAACAAATTTCTAATGAGTAATCAGTCAAGAAAGCCATATGAAAAACATGGCATAATAAATGGCAAGAACATTAATTTACTGCAAATTAGATGTTTGTTGTATCCTAGCAGGTAAGAAAGATAAAGTTATTAATAACAAAACAATTTAAATGGAGCCAAATAAAAAAAATTAAAATTAAAAATGCAGCCTTGTTAAATGGAATTTTAGATGCATTTTGAGTTTTTCACCAGCAGCAACACTGTCTTACAATTGATTTAGTTTAAACAAAAATCAGAGAAAGAAAGCAAAACACTATACCTCTAAGAGATCAGCAAAGTATAAAGTACTATAGCAAAAAAAAAAAAAATAAATAAATAAAAAAAAAAAAATAAATAAATAAATAGAAATTTAGATTGGTATCTGCAGATAGAGCCAAAGAATGTATGTTTTTTTCTAGTTATAATACTTTAAAGATAATCATACATTTACAGCTTATAGTAAAAAAAATCATGTAGAATAATCAGTAGATTATTTCTGATTGTTATTTTGTCCATTTTGTTGTAGTATTTTAATCATCACTGACCATATGAATACACATTTGTTAATGTTAGTTCACATTCTTAGGCCACTGTTAAAAATTACCAATAAAACATGGTCATCAACAGTAATAGAAAACAAACATTAGTTGTCAAAAGCGTTATCTAGAGGTGGTCAGTAGGAAGAGACAATTGGCACAAGTTGAGCATTGATAAGGCCACAGAATTTACTATGTGTAGAAGATAATCTCTGGGATTTGGCCATCCTCTACAGATGTTCCATTGTTATTGCCAGTAGCATAAGTAAATTGAAAAGTTACTTTGCCACTGGCGACGGATTCATGGGTGACTTTACGCAAACCTCTGGAGCCATAATAAGAGTCAGGACCCTGGAAAAAAAGGAAGACAATATGTTAGAAGAAAAATACATTAATAAAAACTAACATAATATTAAAATAAAAAGAAAGATATTAAATAATTTACTTTGGATACATCAATTATTCAAGAACTGATCTTCTCTGATGAAATTTTGCATATCAAATATCTACAGAAGTTCATGTACAAAAAAAAAAAAAATAACTATTTGTGTCACTTTTAACATATCTATACAGACTAAGTGGAAAAAGAAGTTCTGATCTACAACACACAATCTCATATAGCGTTATATACTGTATCTATGAACACTAGTGAGTGTGTCCCAATCCTCATAAATACGTTGAACGCTATTGTAAGTGGGGGTAATATTCTGTCTAAGTAGTCTATCACTAGCAATGATTTACCTACTTCATGCTGCCGGCAAGTATTGTATTTTGTTGATGTTATAAAGATTACCATTTCCAACCTCCGTTTTGGTTATTCCTCATTCAATAACCTTTTCTAGGTTACAACATAGAACAAATATGATCAATATTAAAAGAATTAAGTGTAGAAAAAGTTTTAAATTATAAAAAATATATATTTGATGTTTTACTAAATTTGAAATATGAAGGAGTGTTGGAATGTTCTTGGCCCAACCAAGAAGGGATTCCAAAACAAATTTTGATGTTTTGTCAGATTCGGGAGGAGGATGAACGTTTCTGATATTATGACTTCTAAAATTGCATTTTCATTTTTTTTTTTTAAATCTTATGTTTCTTGAAAAATTATTGTAATGTTTATCAAACTAAAATTTTTCAGCCTCTAAAATCTAATTTAAACCTAGCATTACAATACTTTTAAAATATCAAAAGCACCGAGATGATCTCCCTTAGACTACCCTTCTTTAATAATTGCCATTTTTGTTTCAATGCTTTTTTTGTTTTTATTGCCCTAGTATAAACTATCATAGTCTACGGATCTGTATTCATTCAACATGAATTCCACTGTCACAATATTCAAAACATGCCACTCAATCTCCTAACAATAAACCACCAGCTAATTAAAAAATATGTTGAATAATGTCCCTTGTTTCCCAAATAACTATTACAATGAATATAAACCCCCTAAAACAAAACCACTTTAAATCATTTTTTAATGTCCTATCATCTACAGTGGCTATTTTAACATAATCCTCTGAAAATCAATCTTGGGGAAAATGTAATCCTATTTCATTTTTCTATCATTTTCACCTCATAAATTTTATAGAATCAAAAGAAAATCTTGAGCAAACATCTCATTTATTTTAAATAAAAATGAAAAACATAGGCAATGTAGATAACTTTCTTAAGTTAAACTATCTTCTAACATCAGTTTAATGCAAATTTATCTGTTGCAATTTCCATGGAAGTAAATGGAAAGCATTACTTTTCCAATCATCCATTATAATTGCATTGTGAAATGTTCTTGTAATAAGGTGTGCTATGAAATTGGAATTATCTCCCTTGTAATTTTAACGAACCAAACATATTCCAAGACAGCACAAACTATACTTTATGAAAAGTCAAGTGTGAAAAAAAAAAAAAAAAAAAAAAAAAAAGTCTACATTTTTCACAGATTTTACAAAATGAGATATTCTGGAATTTTTTTCTTTAGATCCTCAAGTAAATGTGGCTGAAAAAACAGATCAACGATTAGATTTAAGAATCAGATGTTTCTATTAACAGGTGATTCATATTTTATCACAAACCTAAGTTTCAGATATAAATATGTAAAGGATTTTTTTTAAATGGTTGTTGATAGCTGATAGCAACAAACATCAGTCAGTAGGCATCTTTATTACAGATATTGTGATTTTAAACATTAAAAAAAGACAAGAATCATTTGTAAAACTGACAGTCCAACTGCAAAGAAAATATCTTATAATTCTGCCTTTGTCAAATCCAGTAGAATATTAATTATAATATTTAAAATTAATCTAATATGAATTACTTTTCCACCATCAACACTACTTTGACACTCAAACACTGGAGATGTGTAATCAGAAATAATGCTATTTTCTCTAAATAGTATCAGAAAATTGTACTTTTTTGGTATATAGTTAAAATATTATAAATTGATTGAATGAAACAAAAGTATTTTTATAGACATTTATTTCAAAGCTATTTAACTATTTCATTTCTTAATATATTAAGAAAAAAATAATCAAGAAAACTGTAATTATAATCTATCAATCATATTATCTAACATGCCTTCATTTTTCATAAACTTTGATGGCAATCCAAACCAAGCATTGTTTTTGTTTTTTGTAAACAGATATTTTTCTTTTTTTACAAGAAAAAAAAAAAAAAAAAAAAAAGACAAGAGTACTATAAACAATAATGATGACATTTCAATTTAGGTTTTATTGAACAAAGACACCTAACTGAAAGAATTTGACATGCTACTGATTTTAAAATCTTATGTAATTATAGTATTTTAGTACTTTATCATTTTATTTTGATCATTTTTTTTGTCACCAGTCTCCTAAACTGATATAGTCATGGGAGTGCTGTGTAGAATATCTTGAGTAGGAATAACCTGGCAGAACCTATTCCTCTCCAGACATGTACATGAGAAAAAATTAAATATTTGAAAACTAGTAGCAGAGAATTTTGAAAATTAATTTAAAATATGTTTCATTGCAAAATCTTTACCATTTAATAGCCTAAAATCAAATCAAAGTGCAGGTATTTGCCGATTTATTTCATGACTGATCAATAGATTTTAAATTATTAAAATTAAAAAAATGCCTAGTAAATTTTTTCTTTGCAAAATGCACAAAGGAAAGTCCTCCAATATTGAAAATACCTTAAGTGTTGCACAAGCAGTAAAACTGGTATTGGGTAAAATCTCCACAGGTTTTTTGAACATAACTCTGAATGTGGAGGTGGAACCATCACACTGAAAGCTAGTATCATTTTGGCCAAGGATTCTGCCAGTGTCAGAATGAAGAAGCTGTACAAGAAAAAAAAAAAGAAGTTTTGAAAATATGTAAACAATTTGTTTGATTATCTATTACAAGAGATTTATATATATATATATATATATATATATATATATATATATATATATATTAAATTTAAAATGTATGAACACAAAACATTAAAATATACATTGTTAGTTTTTAACAAGCTAAATCTAAAATACTACAAGATGTTTGTTATTCTGAGTGCAGATTCAGTGAAAACTAAAATAGTACAAATTTTTGTGCCTATGTTGAATAGATTTCCTTTCCGATTTGACACCTTTCGAACATTCTGATTTTCAAAATGTACCAGGTTTACTATTCTATGAATATACTGGTAAAATCTTAACAAAACATGTCCAATTTGTTTTGGTTTATCAACAAAATATCAAACTTTGGTAAGCAAATTAAACTTACATTTGTAATTAGTCTAAGCACATAGATTAAATACAATTTCTATTTAAAAATTTTGATTTAAAAAGTTTAAAGGGATTTTAATTGGAGGGGGGATTGATTTTTATTAAACCTTGCCTAAACCAAGATTTGTAGTCAGACAAGCTTTAGCTGAAGAATTATTACGTAATTCAGTACTGCATATAAAGAAAAAAATTTTGATCACAAGACAAAATGACAGGTGAGATGCCTACCTCGATGTTGACAAAATATTCTGTCGGTCCATGGATGCTGCCATAAAGTCCAAATCCAACTACAAAGATTCTTCTGTTCACCATAAATCTGAAAAATATAACCAAGTGTTATGAACAATAAACTTCAAAGAAACACACAATGATACAGAGAAAGTAATGATATTTGTTCCAAAAGATTAAGAAAAATTCTATGATGTCAAATACTATATACTTGCTACTATTTATTGCAGGCAAGACATGAAGAGATAAGGCGATCAGTATCAACAGTGACTCCCTATCATATGACCCACAAATGATTAGTGAACCAGTGATTTTTTTTTTACCAGTTAACGACAAAATGAGACGATGCTAAAAGGTTCTTGGCCTGACCAATAAGCTCTTCCAGTTGATTAGATTTTTGAAAGTGGGTCAGGTCAGAACTTTTCAGCACCCCTTTTACAGATAAGATAGAGAAATGTATTTTTACCTAAAACTTTGTAGGTTTTAAGTACATATTACTAACCTTGTCTGCAATTTGATCATGATGTAGAACTTCAATCAACATTGTAACTTTAAGAGAAAGTTATCAAAAGTTCTTGAATTTTAAAACAAAGATATTGGTGCATTCTTGAGCAAAATTTACAATGGATAGCTCAATGATTAGAGAACTGACTTATAATCTACAATCATTGTTTCAATAACCTCTGGTTTGATAAAATTGACAAATTGAGTGTTCTTAAAGCTATGAGCATACAAATAAATATTAAAATTAACTGAGAACTTGAGAGAGCAAAAAGCCATCCATGCTCCATGCATAGTCATCAGTTTTATGAAATTTGATAACCATCATAAGCAATGAGAAATAAAGGGAATATTAAAAAATAAATGGAATTGGAAAAATTCAGAAAAATTATTTGGCACTACAGCATACCAAAAACTAAGTTGATAATAAATTACTAAATTTTTAAAAAGCAGATGAGAAATAAATAAAAACTTGCTACCTTTTTTTGTTAGACATTTGTTTGAACTGAAAAACATTTAAAAGGACTTTCAACAATGTCAGTATTTACATTTTCCTGTAATGTGCACCTCCATTTTTAAGACATGAATTTAGTTTTCCAAATAATTCCTTGTTGTAGTCTTTTTAGAGTGTTAGTTTAACTGACAAACATTACAAAATTATGCTTTCACTTTTTATTCACTCCATGAACAAATTAAATTTGACAATTTTTAATGAAATATTGTACAGAAATAGCTATTGTAAGTACTAAACTTTTGCAAATAAAAATTAGGACAACTGAAATAACCTCACAAATTCCTTTTAAATTAATGAAAACAATGTGAATCCATTATCATATTTCTTCTAAATGATTCTGAAAATTACAAGCTAGCTTGTCTTAATATTTCTTTCTCACACATATATAAATGGATTTAACAGCTTTATAAGCAACAGCTAGAGAAAGTGTATTTGTGACACCAGTCTAGAAATAAGATATTACTTTTATCACAATCATTTTGGCCCATCCTGAAATATGTCCTCATACATTCCTGTTTTGACAAATATCAGATATTTTCAGGGAATATCTTGCTATGAATATAAACTCAGCACAACAGTTATTCTAGTTGTAAAAACAAAACACCTATATTTGCAAAGATTTTAACTGTTCAATTATTTCATCATATTCTAGAAAAAAAATTTCATTTTTTTTTTTTAAATAATAACTTACCATTATTACTGACATGTTACTTTCTATTTAGACTTGTAAACTATTTTTCTCAATTTATTTTCTACTTATATCACTGTGGTTCATTCACATAACTTGTTTTTTACAATTATTGGTTAGATATTCTTTTGAGTGTTACAAATCTAAAAAAATCTATAAAGAAACAATATTTCTCTAGTGATCTAATAAGTTACCATAACAAATCTTAAAGTATTTTCATATTCTTTTTAATAACATGAATTACAATTTACAAGTATTACAGTTTTAACAAAGCAAATTATAGTGTAAAATATTATTTCAATTTAACAACTTTTATAAGCTGAAGCACACTTTGTGAGCTAAATGTTCTATTCAAGATAAAGCATGCTATAGTCTGTACAATCAACAGCTCACATTAACCTTTTGTCTTTAGCATACCAAAAGATGGAGTCAAGAATATGTTGACTACATTCCCTTTGTCTAGCATTCTATTTTTTTTATTAAAATGACACAATTTAGCATTAAATAACATGGAAAAGGCCAATATGCATAAATAATTATAAATATATCAAGTATATTTACATTTTTTTTAATTTATGAAGACATCTTAAAATCTGTCAAAATCCAAAACTATTAAGCAAATAATTATATTATGAATATTCAAAAATTGTCCAAAGAAAGAATTTGACATAATAGAGATTGTTCACAAGATAAAACTGCTGAAATTTCCAGATTATTTCTGGAGCAACTTAGGGCTGGAACTAATATTGGTAGTGAGAGCAGCACCAAGGTCAGAATGAAACAGTAGGTAAATCAACATTTTTTTCCTATGAGGAAGAAAACTAACCCATTTGTCTAATGGACAAGTTAATGTTTTAAGTGAACCTTATGTTGTTGATTACAATGAAATGACCTTAGCAGCTGTGAGTCAACTGATAGATGCAGTTTACCTGCAAAGCATTGCTTAGTTTGGCATAAGGCCACATGCCACTTAGAGTATTTCATGTTCCTCAGTAGTCATCCAATTAAGTACTGATCAGGTTCAATTCTACTTAACTCGGTAGATAAACAGAGATAAAATGCTATCATAAATAAAAGTTGTTGTGTGCAGATGTATTTAAATTTAATATAAACTTAATACTTGAAGACATTCACTTCAACAGAACCAATGATCCTTACTACAAGAAGCCAAGTTAAGAATAGTGAAATTTTGTCTAACAACACAAGTTCAATTGGAACACAAAAGATTGAATCAGTTGACCAGCATATTATATCATACAAATATCTAAAATAATATCCTTTATTAATAAACAGTATTTATTTTTCAATCAACTATTTCAATATTGTAACTCATTCAAAGTTTTGCTAAATAATTTCTCCTTCTGACTAGTAATTAGTTGGGAGGTGATAATGCCACACATAACAATACATGAATTGCCTATTGTGACATACAGCAATTTTATACAATCACTTATGAATAAAAACAATAAGGTGGAAAATTAATTGTCCAATGCCTTTGTTATTCAGAGAGATTTATATGTCAAATGATTGCTATAGTAAAAAAAAAAAAAAAAATACAAAAACAAATAAAAAAAACGTATGCTGAAAATATATTTATCTCATGTAGAGATAGTTTGTCAAGTTGTTACAAAACCAGATAAGCCTTGCTTTCAAATGGCAATAAAGGATTTGGATATATTCTCCTTTTATATACTATATTCCTTTAAGATTCCTATCCTTTGTATCTCTAAGTAATGTTTGTCTACTTACTATCCTTCACAGTTCATGTCCTATCATCCATTTACACAAGCTTCTTGAGTAGACTACTCATTTTCCTTTGCCCATCCTGCTTTCAATATGCACAGTGAGTGTCAAATTTTCCAAGCCTTCTTTCCTCATTATGTCCCAGAAATTTCAACTGACTCTTTCTGATAAGTATAAATGCCCTTTTTGTTTCCATTTTCCTTAAAACATCATTGTTGCTCACATGCTCTATCCATGTTATTCTCAGCATCCTTCTATATAACATCTCTTGCTGCATGTTTCCTCTTCATCTGTAAGGAAATTGTCCAACATTCACTGCTATTGGTATTATATAGCAGTTCAGTACTCTTTACTTTGTTTCTAATTAAATTTTCCTGTTTCTTAATATTTTGTTTAACTTCTAAAAGACATCTATCATTCCAGTATATTTTTGGATTTTAGTGTCACATTTTCTATCATCTGTTGAAACACTTAATAGTTGAATTTCTGTACTTGCTTGATTTTTACATCTCCTATTCATAGCACCCATCTTAGGCCATTCCTCTTGCTAATGACCACACATTTTGTCTTGTTACAATTGATGGTTAGACCTTTCTTCCCACTTTTCTTTAATACCTACTGTTTTGTCATTTTTTCATGTCTACCATTAAAACAGTATCATCTGCATATTGTATGCTATGATTGTGCCCACCAACAATAAATCCTGGTAGGACTTCTAGTTCTCTTAGGATTGCCTTACTGTAAAGATTAAATAAATCTGGTGAGACAACATTTGTCTTTACACCACTTTCTATTTTTGAGTACATGCTCAATTCATTTCTATCTATATTGGATTTCTTACTCCATTTAAAGAATTTATCTAAAACCTGAATTATAATACATATTTCAAAGATAAATTCTAAAAGCCAACCATATTTTCTTCATTTTATTTAAACAAATATTAAAAAGTATAGCCTCAACTGGTCAATCACAAACATGTTGAGCAAGTTACTCAACATAAGAAACTTTAAAAAGAAATTTTTTTATCAATTGAGTTTGTAATTATCTGACAACAAAAGCAAGAATTCCAGAGTTCTTGGTTAATAACATGTTCTGCTCTAACCATTAATTTATTCTTTTTGCTGCTAACTTGTAATTATGAATAGATTATTTAGAAGTTGTTTAAATAAATTGCTTAAATTTCAATTTATTCAACACTTGAAACTATTCTGAAATCAAGTAAACAAAGCTTAAAAGTTTACAACATACACTGTTTTTACATTGATGATAACATTTAATCCTCAACACTGTGCTCTTTAAGTTTAAGCAATCAAGCATTTGTATTAAGGTTTTGATTTGTTTGTATTATATATTCAATGTTCTCTAATTACTAACAGGATAATGATGTAAGCAATGAGTAAAACATCAATATCATGTCACTTGATATTAAAAACACTAATTAAAAACATTATAAAAACAAAGATGAGCAAACTCACAAATACGATCATTTACAAATAGTAAACCTCTTTCTCAAAGCCTCATTGTACAATAGCAGTGAAACTTTTACCTTATCAGAAGTGGGGGGAGGGCAGCATTTACCAGCAATTATACAAAGGCTAATTAGAAAACTTTAAATAGGCAAAGATTTAGAAGCTCTTTCCTTCATGAGAGTAATCTTTTTTTAGTACTGATTCTTAAGTTTAAGCAAATACCTACCATCCTCCCTAATTGTTATCAATACATTATTAGTCAGATTGAGGGTTTTTTGGTACTAACTTAACAGTAACACATATCAAATTAGTTGTTTTTAGAAAAAAATATTAAGTACTTAGGAATAAAGCATTGCTTATAAAAAGAAAACGTCCATGTGATTTTACACGAAGTAACATTAAATAATTATTTAACAATAGAATTTAAAAAAAAAAAAAAAAAAAAAAATCAAAATCAAGAAATTTTAAGATAAAAATTTAGACAATTGACTATTATTGAGTCGAGTGTGATTCGCTTACCTCAAAGATTGAATCTTCTTAATGGTAAAATTTCTAAACATCGATTTGGTGTGCCAATTATTACAGAATTAATTGTTTTTTTTGTTTTTGTTTTTCAATATAAAGACAAACTTTATTTATTTCTGAATTCAATATCAAAATTAGAATATAAATAAAAATTATCAATGTATTTAATAAATTTTAAGGGCGCATTAATAAAAAAAAAAAAAAAAAAAGACAAGTTCAAAGGTTTGTTGAAAATCATCCAGCACAAAATGTATGAATTTTACATTTTCATTCACCATCCACAAAAAAAGGGGGGACATTATTTCTTGAAATTTTTATAACATTTCATTCAATGAAGTACAATAATTGTGTAAATCAAGAAATAAAAATTACATTTTGTATTATTTACGATGTTCATTGAAATTTCAAATCATGCTGGAAGACTCCATCGCAATCCAGTCTCACTTACATTACACAGCAATACAATTGTTTACTTTTTTTTTTCAAACTCCTTAAAAAAAAACTTAAAAAAAAACATTTTAATTTATTTGCAATATTATTAAATTTATGCAAAATGCCATTTAAAACCATTTCTTGATAATTTTCTTAACGGGTTTAAAGAGATAGAAATGTACATTGTTACAAGTGTACGATAATGACTACACAGCAACGATACTGGATCAATCGTTCCAAAACGATCTGAGAAGAAAATACAGTTTTATTTACTTTTCTTTTCAAGAGCTGAACTATTTGTCTTTATGTAAGAAAAAAAAAAAACAGTCGCAAATGCAACTATGGTGACTAGTGCCATATTGAAGGATTTTATTCGAGAAACAATTTCAGAACATTTTAGAAAATAAATATCCATTATAAAATCTGGTAACTAAATGCACACCTGGAATAGAACTTGCGTAAAATCTGTTCAATCTACAAACACTCGTATCTTCAAAGAATCAAAAAACATGCAATTTTTTTCTTGCAATAAAAGTTAATTTTTTCCTTATAATTTAAGGTTAAAAAAAAACTTACTACAATAATTACTGTGCCTTTCTTAAATGCTAGTTAATTGGGTGAAAATGTCCAAATTGATTTCTATACCCTTTTTTTAAAAAACTAGATAACTGTGTAGTTAATTTTGTTTGAAATGGTATGTAATAAAAAATTTAAAAACAACTCCAAATTGAGGATTCAATAATTTACTGACTCCTCATTACTGATGACTTCATAATGACTAAGAAAACATTTTATCTTCAATTAATTAAAAATTTTCGGTTGCATTAGAAAACACAAGTTATGACTTTTTTTTAACACAGACGGAAATTAGACTTGTTTTTTCACCCACACTCACATTTTACTTCAAAGAATAATCCAATATTAACTACTTTCTTGATATTGTCAAATAAAATTAAAAATGTAAATAAAACTAAAATCTAGTTTTGTGAGCATTTATTTTTTAAAGTAAACATTTTCATCCACAACGATTTAAACAATTTCAAATTAATCACAAAAAAGTATCTTGTTTAGTTTAAGGAAAATGGTAAGTTTAACGCGAAATTTTGGCCAAAATAAAAAGTTAAAGGCAGGTGTTTAAAAAAAAATAATTCAGACAACAAATATTAGCTTTCTCCTTACCTGATGCGATCGCTTGTGCCACTGTACCCCCAACGGCTTTCGATCTGGCAAAACCGGAGAACAATTTGCTCCTTGCCTGTCAAGCAACAGCGGGGCACATCCGAAAAACTTATTGGGGGTTTGGGGTTGACAGTAAAATGAAGAAAAAGTTCCACAACTTCTCTGTCCAAAAGAATGCCACTCTGTGCAGCTCCCATAGCAAATTCCTCAACAGACATCAATGGAAATCTGATGAGTTTTAATGCTTTGCCAAGAACCTTCCTTTGGTTAGCTGGAGTCTGTGCTAAATTCTGCCTTGAACACTCTGCCTCAGCCCAGCGGCAGATGGCAGAAAATAATTTACATTCTCTTATGCCCAGAGAGTTCCTTTCCAAAACAACACACATTGTGTCAATATCAATATCCGTGAAACCATCGGCAGCAAGGGCTTCTGAGGTGTTCTTATCGATAGTTTCTAAGCACAATGCAGCCAACTGTGGTTCATCAAAGAGACGTGCTTGGGTGAGTAACATAAACGCATTGTCACTGCTGAGATTTCGCTTTAAAAAATCAACACATGCCTTCTCCAGGGCAGGCACAGAATATTTTTTGGCTGCATACAGAGTGGTCATTACAGTCTCGGGGTCAATGAGTACCTCGTCACAATAGAGGAAGCGTAACAATGCAAGAAAAGCTGCCGGTTCGACATCGGGAATTTCAATAACGTTGTCGTTAGATGAAGGTGAGCATTTCATCCAGGTGAAAAGAGCATCGAATACGGCGCTGCCTACGGAGAGCACAAACTTATGGGCAGGGATCAACTGAGAATTGGGAGGCTTGCCCACTTGGAATCGTACATCACTCATGATGTCCGTATTAAACAGATAGGCCAGTCTCTCTTTGACAGTTACCTTTGAGGCCTGCCAATTGTAAGGCCCGCCCCCAATAGCCACACCGCCGCTACCCGCAACTGTCGATGTCCTCATTGAGGGTGTGGTCGCTACATTATTGTAACTGGACCTAACACCGGAGGAAAGGTAATTGTGAGTAGGACTCTCACTGCAAGAAAGAGTTCCGAGGCTGTAGTGATCATAGTACGACGTGGGTGTCCTGAGTCCTATAGGAGCAGCTGCCGATGAAGACGACGACACGGAAAAATTTGACAGAGAAGAGGGTGGTGTGAGGGGCGAGCAAATACTTGAAGGGGAACAGTCCGCAGGAGTTTCTGCAAGAAATCCACGATCTCTCTCCTCCGTATGGCTGGTGCGAGTACTGCTAGCGGTGGTGCTATCCGCCGTCGACTGCGGTTCGTTCATTTTCAGAAGATTCGAAGACGAAGGTGAAACAAAAGTATGGGCGGAAGATGGAGTCTTGCTTGAAGAAACGGGAACGACAGCCACTCCATCGTTATTCATGGTGGAAGAAATACTGACACACTGTTGTTGTTGGTGGTGGTGGCGGCTCCCATTACTGCCCCCAGACCCACTTTGGCTCATGTTGGTAGTGCCACAGACATTACCTTCATGGGGAGTCGATGTTGCACTTGAAACAGAAGGAGCAGTACAAGCGGTGGTAGTAGAAGTACATAATCCGCCAGCAATGCTGTTGCTACTATTAGTAGTTGTAGTGGTAGTTGTAGTAGAAATTTTGGTAATATTACTAGTAACAGTAGTTGTGGTGGTAGCGGGACTGCTGCTTGTAGTTGTAGTACTGACAGTAGTAGTAGTACCAGTATTTTGATTGCTGTTTGTAAGGGCTTTACTACTGGAATTTGAGCTATCACGATAATTTTTCGAACTGACGTTATTATTAATAGTGCTATTATTATTATTAGTAGTAGTAGTTGTTGTATTAGAATTATTATTGTTATTGTTATTACAATTGCTGCTGTTATTATTATTATTGTTGTTCTTGCCAGAACTGTTGGATGATGTCGCAGTTTGGCTTGATCGTTGATTTTTTGCTTCTTCTTTACTAATCTTAGTTGCTGACTCCATTATTCATGAAAAAGAAGTGATGTGAGTCACATATTGTTAAGAGAGCGACTCTGCCGCCAAAGAGTGGTATAAGAATCCAAGAGAAAAATAATAGTTAGTGTTACACAGTAAAAATAAAATAGAAGTGCAAATCAAGTATTTTTTAGCTTAACAACAGAAAAGTAGAAATTTCAACACAAAAAATAATAAATAAATAAATAACCAAGAAATCCCAAAATACTTTTAGTTGTATTTTTAAAAGAAGACGGCCTCGAAGCGTTTTTTTTTTTTTAATTTAAAGAATTTTTTTTTAATTTCTTTGTTAAAGCCTTCAAAGTTATTTTAACTTTTTTGTGTGTTGCTGGTGAGCTTAATAATGCCTGTTTTGTTCCTGAATACTTGTAATGTTCAAAGATGCATTGTTTGACGATTTTGCTTTTCCTTCTTCTACGGTAAGTAGCAGAAAAAGTGATGAGCGAGAGAAGTTAAGATGAATAATAGCGAGGCACTTCATTAGAGACCCCTGCGGCGGTTCGACGAAAAAAGCCCATTGAAGTTTTAAAAATGAGGTTTGAACATAGTTCCAACGAATGAAATGGGGCCAAATTGACAAAGGAAGGTTGACTATTTGCAACTCTTTAACTGCCTTTCATGGTCGCCGTTGCCGCTGACGAACGACCGAGTTCGCGTTGCTCACCCACAGAACTTAAAAGTTTTCAATGGCGATTACGATTCTCTCAACAGCTCCCTCTGAAGACGGCAACAACTGAAAAGGGGAAGTAACTCACAAAATACCCTAAGTTACGTTTCTTCGAGAGACAAATATTATAATACTTGAATAATAAAAAATATCAGCAAAAAACTATTGCTTCACAAATCAAAAATGTAAAAAATGCAAAGTGTAGGATTTTCAGCATTTTCCTTTTCTGACGCAGCAGGGGGAAAATGTCACCACTAACAAAAGATTTTACAACGAAGTTTTACTTTCAATTTCATGATAAAAGAAGAAGCAAGTTCTTGAAATATTTTAATAAAAAATAAAAATTCTTAATGAGATAATAAAAATTGCTTTCGGTATTGAGCAATTAGAGTAAATCATTGTTGTCATACTGTATGCACCTTCATAGAATTTCCAATGTATAAATCCAGATGTTGAAATCCTTAATTTACTTAGTTATGGTAAAATAAACAGTTTCTATAACTCGCTGTGTGTGTGTGTGTATATATATATATATATATAAAACAGTAATTTACTTAGTAAAATAAGCAGTTTCTATGCCATTATATATGTAAAATGGAAACTGAGGTGACGACTGTCTGCTTCATGCTTCAACACAATTTTCAGGCCATCCTCTTTTATATTTACATATGCTCTATCTCTGATATTGAGCGCTTTTACCCATAAATATAGCATACTTTAAAACTATATTTTTATTATATCTATCTATCTTTCTATTTATATATATATATATACTTACACATGTGTATATTATATAATATATATATATATATATAATATACACATGTGTAAGTATATATATATATATATATATATAATATACACGTGTAAGTATATATATATATATATATATATATATGTAGTTAAATGAGGTTATATTCCTCTGAAGTTGTTCGTACAACACCAAATGGTTCTTTTCAATACACCATTCCTGAATTCCCACACACGACACCAACGTAAAAATTGTTCTGCTTCTCACTGTTTCAGCCCTCTTCTATCATGCCAACACCATGGCCAACTGACCAATTAGCATCTTTTGCTTTGTCTTCAGTCACACAATCAAATGGCATCTTCCAGTTTGACCACTCAGCACACAAATTGCTATTGGCTGAGCCATGCTAAGCTGTATAAAATCCAACATTACATAATATACACTTCCAGAATAATCTAAAAAGTGTGTGTGTGATGGATAGGTGATTCATGCCATTTTCAAGAAACAAAACACCGCTGTCATGCATTGAGGTAAGGAACTTATTTTCCTTTGCACCAGATGCAAGCCACTCTGACTTACTTCTACATAATTGTTCACCACAATATATAAAATATATATATAGATAAACAAATCTATAAATGCTCTATCTCTAATACTAAATACTCTTACCCAAAGTGGTTTTTATCATTTCACCCCAAGCAACGCAATAAAGCCACTAAGATGCAAGGGGGGCTTACTGAGTGTTACAGAATAGGAGAAAAACACACTATTAAGGAGAGAGAACAATAAAAGAACAATAAATAAGATTACAGAAGATAACAATTGACATTACATATAAATTTTTGAAGATTGAAGTTGACTGGGAAGCAAGATGCAATAGAAAAAACTGTTAACATAGAACTTATGATTAAATCTAACCATTTCAATAGTAAAATGTTGAGACCTTGCTGCCAATCTAGTACTGCACTTAAAGTCATGAAGTCTTGGTACCATAGAGGAAAGTTCAGTAGAACAATTATGATGAAAGTATTTATAGAAAAAGCACAAGAAGCTACATTACAGTGGTGGAAAAGAGGCTGAAGTCAGGTCAGGACCAATAATATTGCAAATTCTTCTTTCGATTTCATCAAGAATCTGTAAATATATTGTAGAGGATGGACATCGTTGTTATCATTATGTGATGGATAGATAGTATATGTTATGTTATATCAGAAGGTTTAGGTTGTTAGATCGATGTGTTCTTTACATTCATCCTCAACAATATTAAAGTTCAAAAATATGGAACAAACAAAGCAAGAATAAATTGAAATAATACAAACATTTATATACAACTGAAAGGTATTTACAATAGTGTTTTCTTATGTTGCCGGATGTTCAATGTTAGAAGTAGTGTTGTATTGGTTTAAGTCAAGAAAAGTTGCGTACCCTTAACTTGGTATATTTGTATCTAAGCTCATATTAGAAGTAGATTGTAGATTGTACTTGCGTAAGTGTCATAAAGTTCTTTTCTTATTGAGTAGTGAATGTTCTGTTCACTTTGGGTAAGCAAAGTTGTTTTATGTTCGAAAGTTCTTTTAATGTCTGACTGCGTTAGACAAAGACGGGAGTTCCTTGAAGGTTACATTTTGGTAATTGTGTTGAGCGGTCGAAATTGGTTGTCGGTGTGGTTTGCTCGGGTCTCCTCTGCTCGAATCTGGATTGCTCGGCTCTGCTCTCTTTGGAATCTCTCTTGGAATGCTCAAGGTGACACGTGTTACTCCGGTTTATATACAGTCAAAGAGGCTCCAGGAAGAATGGCGCGAAGAATAATCGTGCGCGTGGGAGCGATCTGATTGGTTGAAAATGACCAATCAGCAAGCCGGATTTACGGTGATCGACCAATGGATGCAAGAAGAGTGCATTTCCAGCGGAGTGTAGACTGGTTGTCGTGGAAGATTCCACAATATAGCAGACCAAACATGACAGCAATATTCAAAGCAAGGAGAAATGGTAGACTTATATCACCTTATTCTGGTGAGAAAAATTACCTAGCATGACACAGGGAGCCAACTATTGATTCAATATAATGTTTCCCCTTCATGTCAGCTGAAAATATTAGCTTGAAGAGGTGCAATGGTCAGTCTCCTAGAAGTTAGCATCAGCCATGCTGATGGAAGGTGAAAAATTTTCTCTCAGATGATTAAAAGAGTTCAGTTTCATTTTGGAGGCTCTAAAATTAACAAGTCATTCCTTGCCCCAGTTACAACAGATTGTAGATATAGATTTTACCACATAAGAAGTAGTTCACATTTCTCACAGTCTAATGGAGAGACAAAATCAGCAGTGAAAATAGCCAAGAAATATAAAAAACAGATGTATTCGGAGTACACTAATTTCTGCTACAAACAAGAACCTGTTAGAACTTTTAATGGGAAGAAAAATAAAAATTATATTACTATGCCATTAGAAGAAATTAGAACCAAAATGGCCTAATTTAAATCAAGTAATGGAAAGAGACAGATTCTATAAGGAAAAACACTACCAATTGCTTAACTATACTTACATCCACTACCTGGCCCCCATAAACATTCAACAAATGGCATTGAATGTCAATAGGAATATTTTTCCTGCACAAAGGAATTCAATGATACACTTTGTTGTGGAGTACCAGAGCACTCCCACCAGATGGACTGGTCTAAAAAGATAAATAGTACACTCTCTTACTGAGAGAGTGGAAGTTGAACTGAGGTGATATTGGACTTGAGTAGTGGAACATTTTTTTCTGTTTGTTTGTTCTTGTTTTGTGAGGGAAATACTCCTCCGCTATGGTGGAGGTGCCCCAGGATAAAGAGCCATTTGCCACCCGAGCATCGACATCATCATGGGTGGCAGGAAGACCCAAAAAAGGTCCAAACTATTTCAAGGGCTTGAGAAAGGAGTATAGCTCCTTCATTTCAAGCCATGAACTTTTTGCCAGTGCCTTCAGTAATGGAGGCAAGCACAACAAGAACTATCTTTCTGTTGACAGCTGACATCAAGATTCATTGCCGTCAACAGGGAGATGATGGAAGAGACCCTTGATGCCTTAAATTTTGGAGCCAAAGTGTTGGCCTGCAGGTCAAATGCCATGTGGGACATTCTGCTGGGACCAGAGGAGGCTGCAAAGGCATTATCTAGCAGCTTACTCACCACCAAGTCTCTCATACTGCAAATCGAATACATGGGCACCCGGAGAACCCGGATTACCTTGCATGGGGTGCCCATGTACATCACTGAGGGACATTTGGGGGCCTTCTTCTTAGATTATGGCCCTATGGATAGGGTATCCTCCATCAAAAGCAAGGCAGGCATTGCCACCAGTGATTACGAAATTATGGTGACATTGATCCGACCAAAGTTCAATGAGATCCACAAAACCATCACTTGTGGCAGCTGAAACATCTTTGTGGTCATGGAAGGCTAGTCTTGTGGTGCTGCTGGTCACCTGGCAAAGTTATGTCTGGGCAGAAACCCAGCACCACAGCCTCAACTAACAACAGAGCAGCCCAAGGCAGAAGAACCAAAGAAGGCCCCCAGTGGTTCTGGCAAGTGGACTGAGGTGGTGAGGAGGGGAGCAAAGGCGGCAACTTCACCTCGATAGCAGGATGTCCCTGAAAAAGGCACTACCAAGCAGTAGCAGCCAAAACTGAAGCAGCAGCAGCTGAAGCCATAGCGACAACCCCACCAACAGCAACAACAACAACCGCAGCAGCAGAAGATGCTAGAAAAACTGCAGCAGCAAAAGCAGTTGGAGTGGCCCAAGCAGCAGCAGTGGTCTGAGCAGCAACTACAGCAGGAGCTCCCTAAACAACAACAGCATCAGCAGACAGAGCAGCAGCAGCAGCCTGAAGTGCAGCAGGAAGAGTTACCACAGCTGGACCTCCACCACAATCCTGCTCACTGAAAAGGGGAAGGGTTGAAGAGGACCCGAAGTGTACCAAGAGGGAGAGGAAGTATGGTCAGAGCAGGGTGGAGAAGGCCCTGGTAGCTGCCAAGAAACAATCTGTTCCTGCTTCACCTGCAAGAAGCAAGGAACAACATACCCAAGGTAAGGCAAGGAGCCTCCCTTCCTCCCCTTCTAGGATTCCATCTTCTCCCTCTCCCTTCCCCAACCCATCTCAAGGAAAAGAGAAAAAAAACAAGACTGTTCCCAAGGGGGAAAAACTGTGCATAATTGACAGGCAGGCCCTCGAGAGGGACCTTTCTTCTCAGAAGAAGGCCCACAAAGCTGCTATTTAAATATACTTCCATGGATGGAAAGTCCATGGAAGACTCCCACAACTTTTCAAAGGCCCCCGGAGTGATCACACTCGTAAGGAATATGGGTGGTAATCTCAAAGTGTGAGATTACCTAGCAGAGACTAAAAGTGCAGTTGGAGTCACCAGAACTCAAGAAAATGTCCAATTTGTGCTCTGGGAGGGTCCTGGTGTTGCTCTATCTCTCCTTATATAGTCCAGTAAAATTAACCTTCCCAGTGGATATTGGTGGTATAGTCTCTGATGGTCGAATTACAACTGATATTAGAACCAGTAGTATGGGACAATCTGTTAGGGTTGTGACTCCCATAGATTTCTGTCCAGTCTGCATTTAAAGGGTTTCCTAAAAACAACTTAAAAGATGTCTATTAAGATAGAATGATCGAATTGAATGTGAGGGGCCTGAGAGATCAGGGTAAGGCTGCCCACCTGCTTCATGATCTCTTGTCCTTTTGTGTAGATGTTGCTGTGATCTAGGAGACACACTTTGTTTGCAACGTCGATGCTTGTGTGCTATCTAGCGACTTTGTTGTTTTTTTCAGCATATGGGGACTGACATGCCAGTGGTGTTTCCTTGTGAGACAAGCTTTCCCTAGATGTAAGGGGAAACCATGACCATGTAGGCATGGATGGCCAGTTGATCATGGCCAATAGTGCCATGAGTAGTGATGCTTTTCGGGTCTGGGGAGCATATTGACTTTTTCATTTCTATTATGGGGAACGTATCGACATTTTTCCGTCGGTTGGGAACATTCCTAGTGGATTCATTGTGCTTAGTCTTAATGAGAGACTGGAATGCCTCCTGGACCCCAAGATAAACAGGGGGCAGGGAGCTAGCAGGAGGGCATCAGGCAATTGTAGCTTGGTTAATCTGATCAGCAAGTTTGGGCTCATTGATAGAAACCGGGCCAATCATCCGGAGTGGGAGATGTAGACGTGGGCTCTTTAGTGGCTGTCTATCCAGGTAGTGAGTTTCACAGCTATTTGGCTGACATTCCTTGGCTTTCACCAACTAAAGCGGCTAGCTGTGAGGATGAGTTCACAGAGAACAAAGTTCACTTGACATTGAAAAAATTCGGTAGTGGCATGTCTCCGAGGCTGTTGCAGATCTTTGTTTTGATTTTGACAGTGGTGTTCAACAACTGATTCGGCAGGAGTCCATCTCTGATCAGATTTCCAAGAATGTGATCACGCTGTTGAAAATAGGCAATGGTGTTGGGCAGGATTTAAACAATTACAGGCCCAACACATAGTTAAAGATTTTGGCCAAGATCCTGATGGAGCGTTTGCAGTCAGTTGTCATGAGCTTGTTGGGACCTGAGCAGACTTGTGCTGTGAAGGGACAAACAATTCAAAGCAACCTGCATCTGATCTGCACAATCATAGAGGAAGTAAAATATGATAAGTAAGCTGCACTGATAAATTTGGATCAGTCCAAGACATCTGACAGGATCGACCATCGATACCTGGCTGCTGTCCTGCAGGCTGCCAGATTTGAACCTGACTTTTGCAAGTGGATCAGCCTTCTGTATCACTCCTCTAGTGCTGTGGTACAGGTGAATGAAAGGCAGTCAGGCGCTTTTACAGTGTCTCGGTTGGTCCAACAGAGTTGTCTGCTGTTGCCCTTACTTACCGCTGTTGCTTTGGCATTGGAGCCTCTCCTTTGCTGGATTAGGGACAGGGTGTGCAGTCTGGCCCTACATGGAATCACTGTCCCTAGTGGGGCCTGAGCCAGGATTTCTGCATATGCCAATGATGTATCCATTTTTGTGTCATGCCGCAGCAACATTAAGGTGGTACAGAAGGTGCTTGAATGGTACAAGAAGGTGACAGGGGCCAAGATTAACCATAACAAGTCTTCCAGGTTGTGGCTAGGTGCCTAGAAGGGGGTTGCACTTCCTTGGCCCTATGGTTGGACTGATGAACCACATTCTTGGAGTGTGGTTCAAGCCCAGATTTCAACTAAAGAAGAATTGGTCAGAGATACAGGCAAATGTCAGAGTGTTGGTCTGGACTTGGCTCCAAAGGAGGTTTTTCTTGAAGGGTTAGGCTGATGTGTTGTATTTCCTCTTTGCAGGACCCATATGGAGATGATCAAGCATTTGTTGACCACCCTTTTGTGGGGTGGTTGCAAACATGTAAAGAAGCCTGTTTCCAGCATCCATGTCATGGGGCTGGGATTGCCATGCCTGGCAAGTCATCGACATGCCTCAAGGTCATCTTTCCTATGCTGCATTTTGACAGAGGCCTCAATTATGGTGTGGAGTATTAGGAACATCTTCCCTAGCCTTACTATCACTCCTCCAATTTATTGGGTTAAGTGCCATCGCTGTCATGGAAGGTTGTCGAATTTCCTCAGTGAGTGTCAACCTTGAAGGTCTTTCCTCAGTCCAATGACCTTTCTCGCCCTTGGAGGCTATTGTATCATGAATTAGTGAAGGGGGTCACAAAGTATCCTCTGTGTGGCCAGCTCAGCTTGTCAGCATCAGATTTGTGCTTTTCTGATCTTGGGCACCAGCAGCAGATTATCTCAGCAACCCTGATTTTTTGCTTAGCTGGCAATTGATTCAGAATGTGTTACCTTTCAATGACGTAACCTTCAGATGGAGTGAGGCAGATTTGCTTGACTGTCTTGGCTTAGAGAAAACTGCTTCACATGCCTTCTACCATTGTCCTCAGGTGCACTCTTTCTGGGATTATATCAGCAAGTTAACGGCTCGTATCACTCCCGATCAGCTCATGTCCATTGATCTTGCGTGCGCATGTGACAATGTGTCACCCCTGTTCTCCAGTGTAAAACGGATGGCCTTTTTAATGTTGCTAGCTGTGGCAATAATGGTGGTGTGTACATCGTGACAGGAGGAATCTTGTGAGATGAACATTATTTGCATCAGGATCTGGTTGTTTTCGTTAAGCATCAGCTTTAAGGTAAAAATCAGATCTGATAGAAAGCAATTGATTTCAACAGATTTCAGCAAAAGACAGATGACTGAGGCGAGCCTGGTTCATGTGGATTTGATTTTCTCTTTTAAGTCCCCTTGATGCAACGGAACAGTTTCCTGTGGACCCTCCCCTGGTTAAATTAGACACTATTATGTTTTCCTAGTTAATGTGAATAAGTGTTGTTCCAGGCATTCTCTTTTGTTATGATCCATGTTGAGATTCCCAAACTCCCCAATTTGTTTTTGTCCCTTGTTTCCATCACGTCTGGGTCAGCCTTTGATTTTCCCATTCCGTCATTTATTTTCATCCTTCCCTTTCATTAGTGAGTGTGCTTCTTGATTCTGTTTATATACAAAATACAGTGGCTACTCTTATTATTCTGAGGGGTGGACAGGTTCAACTGACATTTGTTTTCTTTTAGTTCTATCTTTGTGTTACATTTTTAGTTTGATTTCTTGGTTCATACCCTCCCCATCATTCCATGAATCATGAAATTTTTATATATTTTTATAAAAAAAAGGAAAAGAAAAAGACATTTTGGACTTTCATCAAATTTTTATGTAATGGGGTGTTTTGTAGGTACCCTGTGAATATGCGGTATTGTGGTATATGCATGATTGAGAGGTGATGGATAAATTCTTGTGGTGAATAAGCAAATTGTAATGAATGAATGGGTCGGGAGTTAACTAGGAATAGGATAGCTAATGAAGACCAGCCCCTCCCTTTTTCCCCTTCAGCCTTGTGCTACAATTTTGCATAATTACAAAATAAATAATTGAACAGAATTGAGGTGAAGTTCATGATTAACTGTTATTCCAGTAGACTGTTCTCAACTGTTAGTACTGTATTATTCTTTGGAATAAATTACTGCTACTTTTTATATTTGTATTGACTTATCTATTTCACGATACAACATTTGGCGACAAGGCATTCAAAATTTACAGCGGATACCAACATTTGACAACGAAAAATTTGGATGTTAATACCAACACAGACCAAGGATTTGAGTGTAAAAATTTATAGTCATATACCAAGAAATTATTTTGTGACTTATCAACCTCAAATTAATTCCAAGTTGGATGTGTTAAAACAAGTAAAATTTTGTTTGATTGCTCAGTTAAATTTTGTCTCTATAAAGAAACATGGAGGATTTTAAAGAAGCAATGTTGGAATTCATGAAAATCCAGCAAAAACAAAATGAATGTTTAGACAAACAACAATGTTTGGACCATGAACAATGATGTGTGGACCAAGAACTGTGAAACAAAATGAACAGTTCGAAAAAATGTTTAAATTGTTAGGGTTAAAAAAGGAAAATAGCAAGGCAATGCCAATTCTTTTTCTCAGGATTTGGTAATAAATTCAATTGGTGAATTTAAGTACAGTCCTGAGGAGGAGGAGGTAACTTTTGTGGCATATTTTTGCTGTTATGAATAGGCCTTTCAAAAAGAAAATTCAGTCCAAGTGAATATGAAAAGTATGCAAATTACATACTTCCAAGAAAGCCTGGGAAGTATCTTTCGAGGAAGCTGTCTTAATTCTGAAAAAAATTTGCGGGGAGAAAACTTCTCTTTACAACACAAGATGGCAATATTTAAACCTTAAAAAGAAAAATGAGGAAAATTACTCAACTTTTGCTGAGATTGTTAATAGAGAGTGTGAGAAGTTTAGCTGAAAAAACTTACTCCTGATATGTTTAAGTCCTTGATTTTTGTACAAGGTCTGATGGCTCCAGAGAATGCCAAGATCAGAATGAGAATTTTGCCTAAATTATAACAAAATCAAAAGACAAATCTGCAAATGATCGCAAAAGAATGTGAATGAATAGAAACTCTTCAACATGACATGGCAAAAATAATGGAAAAGACATGTCAAATATTCAGAAAGTTAAGCAAAGACAACATAAAGAAAATGTGGCCCAGAGAATAAATCCTTGTTATGGCTGCAGACAGATTCATTATTACGAGGAATGTCAATTTAGAAAAAAAGAATGTTTTAATTGTTGCAAAAATGGATACAAGCCTAGGCATTGCAGAAAACCCAAAAGTAAAAAGGAGTCAGAAATGGAAAAGACAGTTAACTCAGCTTCAAATGGAAAACAAAGGAATAAAAATGATAAGAAAGTTTGTGAATGTACAGATGAACAAGAAAAAATGTTAAATTCCAATTGGATACAGGTTCAAATCTGACATATAAATGAACAAACTTGGAAAAAAATTGACAGACCAACTTTATTGATTACAAAAAGAATTGCTCATAGCATTACAGGAAATAAACTAAATTTTGAAGGAGAATTTTACGCAAATATGACATTTATGAGCAAAACTATAAAATTAAAAGGATTTGTTATGAAACAAACACAGAACCTGTTCAGTATGGAATGGATTGAATCATTCAACCTTCTCAACTAATCAATTAATTCGTTCTGCTTTAGTGTCAGTGCTAATTTAAACAGAGTGTAAAATTAAAAAGTGAATTAACGATAAAATTTCCTGAAATTTTTATTCAAACTGAAAGGTAATGTGATGCCTATATTTAGACCAAAAAGAAAAGTACCCTTTGCAGCAGAAGTTTCCATTAGTAAGGGGTTGGACTGTTTAGAAAAAATTGGTGTGTTAAGCAAAACAGACTAAAGCCCTGCCATTTACGTGAACAACAAAAATAATAAAATTAGAGTCTGTGCAGATTTTTCTACATGATTGAATGATTGTTTTGGAAATATACAATTATCCTCTGCCAAGACTGGAAGACATATCTGCAAAATTGAATGGTGGCAGAGTGTTCTCAAAATTGCATTTGTCTGAGGCGTACCTCCAGAATCATGTCGATGGTGAATGTGCAAAGTATTCAACTATAAATATGCATAAGGATCTGTATAGATACAACAGACTACCATTCAGGATAAAAGTCACACCAGGCATTTTCCAACAAATTGTGGACACATTATTGAATGACATGGATTTCACAATAGCCTACCTTGACAACATCTTAATTAAGAGTGAAAGCTGAGGACAACATACCAAACATGTTACAGAAGTTTTTGAAAAAATAAAACACTACGGCTTAAAACTTAGTTTAGATAAATGTGAATTATTTTTTTTATCTAACATTAAGTATTTGGGACAAGTTACAGATGCGAAAATCAGAAAACCAAACTCATCAAGGTTGAGTGAGATAAGATATGCTGCCCCCAACAAATGTGTCAGCAGGACAAGCATTCTTAGGTCTAGCAAATTACTACAGTAATTTTATCTCAAATGTACACGTATTGAGAGCTCCTGTAAACAAATTGTTAAGAAAAGATTCCAAATGGAGTACAGAATGTCAAAGTGCTTTTGAAGAAATTAAACAATATCAATGTCAGACTTAAGTCTGACACATTACGATACAAATAAGGATATTATTGTTGCAAGTGATGCTAGTAATTTGGACTTAGGAGCTGTAATATTACACAAAGAGAGCAACGACCAAATAAAAGCAATTGCACATGCATCAAGGACCCTATTGCCAGCTGAAAAAGGATACAGCCAAATTGAAAAAAAGGCTTTAAAGATAAAAAATTACAAAAATCTTTGAACTCTATTGCTGTGAATTGCATGCCATTGTCCAACACAATTGAGTTGCAATTCATAGTTCAAAGATTTTTGTAATTTTTTCAATTGTACATCTGACTACTGCACCATATCACCTATGATCTAATGGCCAAGCAGAAACATTTGTGGTTACTTTCAAGTGAGCATTGAAAAAGTCAAACAGAAACAAATCCATTGACGAGATACTACAATTCTTAAGAGTATATCGGGTGACACCTAACCCAAGTACAAATTCAAGGTTGTCACCAGCAGAATTAATGTTCATGAGGAAAATAAAATCGGTATTCAACAAGCTGTTACCAACGGAGAGTAAAAAAGAAGTAAGGAAAAACACAATTACAAAATCCTATACACCAAGAGAAAAGATTTTTTCAAAGAATGTAGGTACGGTAAAGAGTTCTGAAATGCTGGTGTCATAGTTAAGCACATCAGGAGATTGATGCACATGATTAAAGCTCCCAAAAAGATGGTTAAGAGACATTGTATCCAGATAAGGAAAAGGTACTTGGATGATATGAATAATTGAAAGGAATGGCCAATGAAGGTTATTTATGACTTATTCAAGGTCAATGCTTTTAGTAGCCCTGGACAAGGGACATTTGAGTAAATGGCAAAGAAAATTGTCATGGATTATACAAATATACCCCAAAAGACAAAAATGCAACTTTCAGAGGAAGTAGTAAATTCAAAAAAGGGGATGTTGTGGAGTACCGGAGCATATGATGGACTGATCTAAAAAGATAACACACTCTCTTACTGAGAGAGTAGAAGTTGAATAGAACTGAGGTGAAGTTCACGATTAATTGTTATTCTAGTAGACTGTGATCTCGACTGCTAGTACTGTATTATTCTTTGGAATAAATTACTACTACTTTTTATATGTGTATTGACTTACCCATTTCATGATACAACACTCCTCCACTTCATACCACCTCTGATGCTATTTTGCCAGATTGCTGCTCAGCTATTACCTGTAATAAGGTAAATAGAAAAAATTATGAGTTATTGTTGGAAGGTTCCGTCTCTACTGCCATACTATCAACATCTGTATATGATGTTGTAGGCTAATATAATATAATCAATGGTCTTACTTTCAAAGTGACACTTATATTTCTAATAACTTCAAATTTCTCTGAATATTCTACAAATATGATCTTGAAAGTTGTTTTTGACCAGCAAACATCTTTATATATCCACATACAGATTGTTGAAAGGTACTTTTAATAGTGCTTCTAAACAATCCTTTCAACAGAATATAGCAAACCTTTTTGCTTAGCTTTGGTTGCTATGAAAAGGCATTTGACTTGGTAAAATATATGGCAGTATTTAACAATTTATAGGATCAGGGTATTATTGAAAATTATGTAAAAATTATTGACAACATACATGATAACAATATTACAATAATTCAAATACATAAAGACACTGATAAACAGAAAATTGGAAAAGTAGTGAGACAAGTGGATATGATTTCACTTAGATTCACAGCAAGCCTTGAAAGTATCTTCCAAAAACTGAATGCGGAAGAACTCCTTCTTACTTGAGAAGTCTTTTCCAGTGTCCTGCTAGAGATATAATCTATTAGTATTTGTTCTTTTTTGTGACCTCTGAAGATTAGGCAGTAATAGGTCATGAAAACATTATACAAGAACTAAAACTATAATAAAAATATCAAAACCTAGCTCAGTTTGAGGCTTGAAAATAATGTTAAGTCTAATTTAAGGATTAAATACAATTTTGCTCACAAATATAAATTGTGTCATTAGTGCTCATTCTACATTTTGCATCCATTTTTATAATGGAACCACCAGATTCTTTCAATAATTTATTGCTATTGTAAAATGATGTAAGAGAAAAATGTGAAATTATATCTTACCCTCGGATGTGCATGTAACAAAGCAGTTATCTGTGTGGAAAGAGAGATTGGCATATTGAATTAAAATTCTAGCTAAGGTCACTTTTACACAAATACTTTTTGTAATGTATGAACCTACCTCTTCTTCCCCAGTTAGGGGTTAATTGCAGGGTAGACTGGTCCCTCTGGCTTTGGTTGGCAACCAGTGTAGGAAACGGACAACTCTAAATTCAAAACCAGTTGGGCATGGGACTACCGCATGACACTCGTTTAACTTTCCCCCAACTAGCCAATGAATCCTTTAACCTCTACCCCATTGTGTCTTGATTCTTACTCATGTTGGTCTGCACCAAAAACAGGGAAATAACCACTGTCCATTCACAAAGTAACAAAAGATGAAAACAAATACCATGTCAAGAAATGAGAATTTAAACCGAATATATTTAGGTATTTTCTTCAGAGCTTCACTTGCTTGGTCTGGGTGGGTAGGTCGATGACACTTAGGAAAACTTTTGTCATGTCAGTCTTATAGATCAGCTCTTCCCCACTACCAACTCCCTGCCCGTCTACACATTTCAATACATGGCTGGCAATAAGAATGAGTGGCATCAAAGGACAGTTTGTTCTTACCAAGAGTGGACCAAAACTGACTTCCTTAATCCCAACTGTGACCAGAAACTCTCTTTGTCCGATTTGTTGTCACTTGACTTCAAATGCTTTCCTTTACTGATTTGTTCTGGGGAACTGCTTGGGAATACCAGATACCATAAATAAACTCCTACAATTTGAAATATATTTCAGCTTTAAATGACCCACAGAGGATTGATAAAAAACAAATCAATCATCTTATTTTTGTTCTACTATACTGGTCAGTATACCTCCATTTTCTTAATTCATTGTTAATTGTTCATGTTGTCATTACTTTTTGGTTTGTTTAACCAAAACACTATTATTGTATATATTATGTAAATAAATTTTGCATTAATTTTAGCCTCTTCCTTTTTGTTGTCCTTGTTTCGTCATGTGAGATTTGCGTCTTATTTTGTAAATGTTTGCAGGCTACCTGTGACCCATTTTATTTGGGGCACCATCGCTATATTCTATTATATACACACCCCTCAAGGGGGGGTCTGCAACACTATCCCCAAAAAGAAGTTCCAGGAATGCTTCCATTAATTGAAACGTCACAGGATAAAATGTGTGGCTTCACAAGGGGACTAATTTGAAGAAGATTAAATGCCAAATTGATATGCATTGTAGTTTTATTTTTACAGCATCAGTCTTGATACTTTTTGATCATACTTCATATGTGTGTGTGTGTGTGTGTGTGTGTGTGTGTGTGTGTGTGTGAGCTGAGATCAAATATGGATCAGAATCCAACAGAATGATAAGATAAAGAACAAATAGGAAATATTTATCTATCTAACATGTTTCCTTTTTATTAAAGCTTATCAGAGACTGAGATATGGAGAAAAAGAAATTCTATTTTGTCTATATATATTATCATCTGATTCCCATATAGATAAACTAGAATTTTTACATACTTACATACATATAGTAATATTTATGGTTTTTCAAGTAGACTTGGAATCCATTAATTTCTTTAAACTTCAGATGGATGTGTTATATCCCCTTGAATTTGGAGCATTATAAAAATTATACCAATGTTGGTTTAAAATAGTCAAATACAAGTGATACGTGATTGGCCAATGAAAATCAGGCAACACAAAAGTAAAAATATCAGAATTTATTTTCTGTGTGTGTTAATGCTTGAACAAATAAGTTAACCATAGTCAGGATCATTGAGTCCATGCAAACAATCCTTTCTTTAGCTGCATAGTATATGCTTCACCGGGGCTACATACAGTTTTGAATTCAATTTTCCTTCTCCTAGACCAGTTGCCACCCAAGGCTATAGAACCCAGTCTGTCCTGCTATTTACTCATAACTGAAGGCAGAAGAGTTGGATTCATACCTTTTTCAAGGGTTTTAGCATGTAAGTGAATGTAATGAATTCAACTGGAATTCAAACTCAGCTCTGCGATTCCTTAGTACAACCTGCAATCTATAACTCTACCATGCCTCTTTAGTTAATGCTTACTATATATCATTTATTATGATGTCTTACTATATATTCGATTTAATAATATCATATGTTTATTTAGCTAGCATTCAAATAAAAGAAAAATCTGACATTTTCCATCAGTTGGTATAAAAATTATCTCCCTTATAGCCCAACAGTTTTATTTTGATCACAAAAATGACTAACAATTTCAAAGAGTACTTACTCTCTAGGATGTATCAATTATTGCAAGAATCTTAAAGTAGTCCTTTGAAAAAAGATCTTGTTCAAATGTCTCTTCTTTGATTCAAAAGATTTAGTCTTAAAAAATAAATCTAAGCTGGGTTAACAAAAATATACCTGTGCAAATATTTGAAAACTGAGAAACAAATCTACTAGCCAATTTAATTAGAGTTTTACAAAGACCTCCCCAACTGTTTCAAGCAGGCTTATACTTCTATAGTCTCTGCATAATGTTTTGAACCTTTACCTTTGAACAATGAAATTAAAATTGCATCAACTTAGTTGTGGGCACAGAGGCACCCAAGTTGACACCCAATATCAAATGATGGATTTCTGCAGTAAGTTTATTATCCGCATAAAATAATACCTCACTAGGAATGCCTTAAAAACCTGGTGCTTTCCAGTATAATATCATTAATCAATATCTTTTCAACAAAGATGGTCTATCATCTCAAGAATAATATCTTTTTATGACAATTGATTATAAACATAAAACGCAGCCCTTGACCAAGCTTTCCACTGACCATTTAATGATCCCCCCACATTGCATTCCAATTCTTGACCTCATCAGTGTTCACTGAAAGCTGGGGAAGAGTATACTATATATTCACAAGGTAACATGATGAAAGATACACCACATCAAAAAATAACAACACAAACTCTGTTTGTCATATTATATGTAGGTGTTTTATTCAGGGATTTGCCTAGTCATCCAGGTGGGTAGAAGGTGGTAATTGGAACAACTTCTGCTATGTCAGCTTTTCCCCTTACCAATTCTTTGCCCATTGTCTCATCTCGATGAGGTAGCTAGCAATAGGAAATGAAGGCTTTGAAAATTGTGACATGGACAAGAGTGGACCAGAAGTCACTGCAATTTCAAGCATCACTCTGTTCCTGGATATACTCTATTTCTGGTTTAGTTGACACTTGATCCCAGAAAATCCCACATCCATCCCTTTACTTCCCTTTACCATTTGGTTAACGTAAATGCCACTTAGAAAACCAAACTTCAAAAGAACTATCTGCTAATCCATCAAACAGAAACGTTTGTGATCAAAATAAAACCACTTCTTCTCTTTCTATGTGGATGTTCATAGTATCATATGACGACATATGTGGGGCTGTGAAAAATATCTGTAATGTGTTCACTCCATTTCATTATATCCCCTGAGACTTGAGAGGTACCACAGATAAAGACTGGGGACTGAAAATTTGTCTAATTAAGTAGTATAATGCTTTAAGTCCTTACAGTAATAAGCTTTCTAAATTTCCTTAGAAATCCCCAAACCACCACTGGTTTTTCATTTGATGTAATTTAAGCTCATGTGACGATTTTAATTCCTTATATGCATGTCATAGGATCATGCTAACAAGATTCAGATGACTTTAATATCACTTTTGCACTATTTGTAGTATTAATAATTTATTTCTAAATGTTTATATAGTACAGTAGTGTACTAAATAGCAAACATAATAAACAAATTCAAAAATCAGCTCTATATTTTGTACATTACTTCAGTTTGCAGTTTGTAGACTACCCACAATAAGCCATATAAACAAATTTTTACTATGTTAATAAAAACACTGATCAAAATAAAAAAAAATAAATAAATATATAAGATAAAAAATAAAAATAAATAAAAACAAGCAAAATAATTTGACACAAATAAACAAATAAACAAATAAACGACGTCCGGTAAAATAACCGACAAAATAGACTACCCACAATACACTACTGACCCGTATATATAAATAGCCAAGAAAAATAACAGCACTCGTGGCCTGACGATTGCATCTAGCATGAAACAGACTGTTGCCTCTAAGTGTTGACTTCTATGTTCACTTTTATATTTACACACGCTCTATCTGTGATATTGAGCACTTTATCCTATAAATATAGCAAACTTTAAGACTATATTTCTTCAAATATATATATATATATATATATATATATATATATATATATATATATATATATATTGTCATCCACAGACAGACTGTTTCGCTGTATCGCAGCTCCGCAGCTCATCAGTGTGGCTAGACGTCTGGTTGCCTCTAGCTAGGATCAAAACCCAACTGAATTGGCATCAGTCATGGATTCTACCACTAAGCCGTTGGTGCACGATATATGTATATATATATATATATATATATATATATATATATATGTATGCATGTTAGTAGGATATAGAATCTGAACAAAAGTAGACAAATGATAAACACAGTTTTGTCTTTCATTCTGACCTGAAGATGCCTACCTAACACATGAAGGCAAAATGCAATATCATAAAAATGCTTTTCCATACATGTCTCACACATGCACACACACATGCACACACACACACACACACACACACACACACACACACACACACACATACACACACACACACACACACACACACACACATATATATATATATATAAAACAAAGATTGTTAACACCTAACAAAACACAATTAACAGTGATCCAGTAAATTATGGGATGATAGCACTTTTAAAAGTGAATAGATTTTTTAAAATCAAGTGCTCAATATTAAAAAATAGAGCAGCTATAGTTATTTTGAAGAGATTTATCTTATCCTGATGAACAGAACAGTATATCTGGGAAACTTGAATTTGGAAGATTAGTTCTTTAAACATCCAGCTATCTAAGACAAAGAACAAACAGGAAATGTTTATTAATCTAACATGTTCCACTTTTATTATAGCTTCATCAGAGAATGAGATATGGAGAAATAGAAGAATTAAATTGCGGTATTTTTACTTTAGTGCTGTTTGATCTTCATTGATTAATTATGTTTTGATGTGATGGAATAACCTGCCACCCCCATGAGTGGCGGCACTATAGGTGGTAACCACCTATAAGTATCCGTGAGGACAGCGGATGGGAAAGTTGAGCTGGTATCTGCGAGAACTAGCAGCCTTCCAATAGCAGCACACACATAACTGTACTGACTTGCGACGACCACGTGCATAACTAATACTTCCTTGCTTGTTGTACTGGTTTCTACAACAAACCTGTTACTATTTATCTACCATGTTTGTCCAGTCCATATTCCTAATAGCACGGAATATAACATGTTTCATGTGCATTCAACTTGTTAAACAAATGTTAATATTTATTTGTAGCATTACAAATTCAAGGAGAGATGACATGTTCATTTGAAGTTCCAAGAAATTAATGGATTGCAAAGCAAATTGAAAAACCATAAATATTGCTTTATGCATGTAAGTGTATAATAATTCTAGTTTGTTTATATGGGATTTATATATATATATTATATATATATAAAGGTGGATCAATATCTACAAAAACAGTACTCTTTTAAAGAAAAATAAATCTCTATTGCAAACAGCAAAAATCAATTTCAAGAATAACAGGCCCCAAAAATAGTTTCTCTCATTACAGAATCAGTCCTTTGACATAAATCCTATTGAATATGTCTGAAGCACTTTAAATTGTGAAATATCCTGAAAAAACATCTACAAAAAATCTGCATTGTAATTTGAATGCATCCTGTTTAGCTAATCCATAAAAGCAAGTAATAGACCAGATAACTTCAATGCCTGAAAGGAAATGTTATTTTATATTATCAGATATTCTTCAACTATTGAGATAAAAATACTCATGTTCCCAGCCACAAATTAATGGAGAATAGTTGAGAATTGCAAGTTAATGCTAAAATGTAAATGTTTTATTAGATGCAGAAAAATACTTGAATAACATTGAACATATATTTGTTCACCACAATGTGACTCTTGATATAGATTTCTCTCAGTCAGGCATATTTTAGTAGTTCATACGACGTAAAAATAATTTTATATTCTATAATTAATGATTAATTAAAACAGTTTTCAATTATTCGATATTTCAATTATTCGATAATAGCTATAATAATCCTTTCATTTAAGTAATTTGCAGTTGAAAAATGATTCTTGAAATCCCAACATATTTTTAATAAACCAGGGTTATCTCCCTTACATTATTAATACTTTTCCTAGGTATCAAGTCTTCTGCTAATGCTACTTCAGTATCATAATACTAATGGTAGCACAGTAAGTTACTATTAGAAAAAAAAAAAGAAGTACCAAGTGTCAATTTCAACACTTACAGGAGTTCTTGCATTAAGAGGCATGAATTTTAAAATAGGGACAAGAATTACCAGTGTTGAATAATGTCAAAATTAGAACTAGAGGTGTAACAACAACCAAATTCTTTCAAATATTGGAATTGGTTGGGTATTTTCTGCTATTTATTAAACAATCTTTACTGTTAACAATATTCTGCTAATAAGCAAACTAAAGAATGAAACAAATGCTATTATTAAAAATTTCTATATGATTTCAGAGCTAAGGAATTATCATTATTACACACAAAAATCCCATTGAGCTAGCATCCTTGATATTTGAGTCAATATATTTCAAATATATAAATATCTTTTTTATTGTCCACTTAAAGAGTTGCTGATATTATTTTTGTATATGGAAAAATCCTCATATTATAAACCTTTGACTTTCATTAGGTGCCTATCATATTCATTAACATTGACATTTATAAAAAGAAATTATTATTATTAAATTGACATCTATAAAGAGAAATTATTATCATATACTGAGTTATTTAGACTAGCATCCTCATTCTGATTGTTTGTGTCAATATATTTTAGTTTTTGGTAATGACAAATTATTATTATATACTGAGTTATTTAGACTAACATCCTCATTTTGGTTGTTTGTGTTATTATAAAAGTTTATGCAAAAAAAGAAGAAAATGATCCTCTTCTCCTTTCCATTATACCAAGTGAAACATTTCAAACCGATTGAGACGTTCAGATGGAACCTTTTTGATAAACCTTGCTCTGAGCCTCATTGTGGTGATACAATATCTGGTACAAAATAGTAATAAAAAAGAAATGTTCTAGAAAAAAAAAGTTTAAGAAGACAATTCTTTCTCAAAATTATTTCCAACCAATCAAAATGTCAGAATGTGGAATTTGAGATAATTTTGAAAAGTACTTTTACTGAGCCAATCAAAACAGTTAAAAAGGGAACCCAACTGTAAGCTTAATTACTCTTTGTCATGATTCAATTGATGAGTGAGTAGTCCACAAGAGATATGTATGTCAGCTGAGCAAGCAATTTTAGAAGTGAGTTGGGAAAAGTGGACATTGGTTTCTGAGATAGATGTTACCTACAAAGAATTCTTGGATAACATACAAAAACTTAAAAGCAGATAATATTGAACATATTTGTTTGAAACAAACACAACTTGACCAAGTTTTCCTTAATAATGCAAAACCCACACACTCTCCTCAATTATAATTCTATAAGATAGTATCAACTTCTGAAAGTTTTTCACAAACAATCAGTCTGCAACTCCTTCCTTTCATCAAATAGATGCTCTGACTTCTACATAAGATCTACCAATTTCCAAGCAACCTAACAAAATTTACCAACTCTACATTTTCTCTTTAAATAATTAAGCAATTTGTAAAATTCACTCACAGCTTACTCTTGCTACCAAGGACTTTTATAACTTTTGCTTCTACTGTAAGTCCCCACTTTCTTAAGAACTGTAGGGGACCGGTGGGTTAATGTGAGGATAAAATCTCTGGACTAAGACTTCCTGCTGGCCAGTCCCGCTACATAGTAATGTTGGACTATGATGGAGTCCAAAGAAAGCAAAATAAAATGAACAAGACAGATATATATGTACAAAACAATTATATATTAATGACAAACAGATTGATACACGAATTTACAAATACATCATTTAAAACATGAATAAAACGTTAGTGTCTGTATGGAAAGTTATTGTGTTGTGTGTTGAATTGAAATGTCCGTACGGGGTGTATTTGTTTTTAGAGTGTTCCCTGAACATGGGAAACGCTGGTTGTGTATTAGAGTTCACATATTGAATATGTTAGAGAAAGTTTTTGTACCTCGCCCCACGTGCGAGTTTGCCGGCCCCAGGAGAGGCAGTTTTGGCCGCACGTGTGCGAAGCCATGAGAAGAGCCGTGGAAAGAGAAAGAGGTGAAAGGTCAGCCCGTATTTATACTCCTGGGAGAGAGAGAGAGAGACCTCTGTTGAAGGGTTACGAAACGAAGAGGAGATAACCCAATAGAACGTTTTTCTCTACCAAGCTCAATATTTTTAAGCACTCAAAAAACATCTGCTACACCCATTTTCTTTTTCATGTAACAAATTATTGTAAATAAAAAATGACATTTTGTTTCAATTTCACACTGAGTAAATATCTTTTTTATTGTCCACTTAAAGAGCCGTTGATATTATTTTTGTATATGGAAAAATTCTCATATTATAAACCTTTGACTTTCATTAGGTGCCTATCATATTCATTAACATTGACATTTAGTCATAGGGGTGAGACTGTTCCCCTGTTGTTCAAGCAAGGAATTATTAGTAGATTCATCTTAGCTAATTTGTTCTTTTGATGACACATTTTCTTTTTTCACTAAACCAGAATATATAATTTTCACTGCTTGATCCAGAGATTGATCTTATGACCTGTAGGATCAGTCTACCCAGATTAAAAGTGAAAAATTAAAATCTGAGTGCCATGCCCACAAATACAACATAACATGAAGAAATGATTTTTTTACATCAGCAAAAAAGAAAATGTTGGGGCGCACCCACCTTCACAACCACAATAGACTGATCCTATTATTATAAATACAACAGTAGTTCTAGAGACTGTGAGTAGTGTAGCAGTGTAGTGCAGTGCAGAGTGAGACTTCTGTAGTGATCAGTTACACTTCCGTTTCTCGACCGGAAGATACTGTTGGACTTTATTACTATTACTTATTGTTACTACTAACCTACGTTCATTCTACTACTAATCTCTCTGATGTAAATACCTCTCTGAATATACCAGTATTTTTCCCTACGACTGTGTTTGTTCTTTATTACCATATACTCACGTGGAAACACTCAACATCTCAACAGTGGCGACGAAGGATGTTTTATTGATCTCAACAGAAAACCAGATTGAAATAATCATATATGTATGTACACATTAACATTTGTTTTTATATGGTAAACATTGTGTTTGTTCTAATCATAAGTTAAAATGTTTGACAAAATTTTCCATTTGTTAAAGGGTAGTTCATAAAGTCATATGCCTTGGTCAATATAAAATGTATATATATATATATGTACATGTGTCTGAAGCATATTTTAATGGAGTGTATGCATGGCTACTGGCTGAATGTGTGTGTGTGGGTGAAGCACACTAGTAGAAACATTTGTATATGAGTGCTAATACGTGAAATCTGATTATAGTGGTTCCAAAAGGAAATGGACATACAGATAGATGATCAGACTTACCTTTTTTCAACGTCTATGAATATTTCTTTGTGTTGTGTGAATATTCCTTTGAATGGTGTGTAGTCATCACTGACTGAGGTGTTGTCATGGTAACAAGAGAATTCTAGTTGGGTGTTTGCAGATCCAACTGCTTGTCATCAATGGGTGATCCATGTCCAGTTGCTGGCTGGGTTTTTGCTGTGTGTGTTTTTACTGCACCCAAAATTGGTACATATAAAGTTATCCTGATCAGATGATTGGCTCCAAACAAGAGCTTTTCAGTTTACACAGGATAGCACCCAGCGACCAGTTCATTTGGAGTTCAAATGTATGGATGTAGTTGGAAACATAGCATGTAAATGTACTGTCCAATCAAATTCCAGAAACCACTTATTTAATTTTGGATCCTATTATTTTACTGATTTGTACAAAAGTTTTTGTTTTAGTGATTCTGATCCAATTTATGTGTGGGCATTTCTTACTTTCATCTATTGGTTGTAAAATATAGGATTTTATGTCCTTTAGACCACATGTAACTAGCTGCACTTGATTAATACTTTTATTCACTATGTTACTGTTCCATAGTGGGTTTGATTCAAAATTTACAGACTTCTGAAAAGGTCAAAGGATTTACAAATGAAAATGTTGTGACCATAACAACCAAGATTAGGTGGCTAATTCAAATTGCTGGTTAATCCCTTCTATTGTGTGTATGAACAAAGCTTTAGTCAGGGGCCGCAGGCTGTATCTCTTCCATTGTGTGTGTGTGTGTGTGTGTGCATGTGTGTGTGTGTGTGTGCGTGTGCGTGTGTGTGTGTGTGTGCGTGTGTAGATCAAACTGGCCTTCCAAATTGGTTTGAGCCTTGAGAAATAGTATACTTCTATTTTTAATTTTGTAAGGGGATTCAAAATAGAGGTGTGAACTTTTTGAATACAAGGTTTTCATTAGTTAGAAAATAATTTTACATTGGCTTGTGTAAATTTTTTTCTCAAATTTTCAGTGGTGAAGTGAGTTATTATTTTTATTTTCTGAATGGTCCAAAAATAACACATGGTATGTCTACAACTACATCTACAAGTAAGGCTGAATTCATTATAAAAAAAACACTATAAATTTATTTGTGTTAAAAATTACTTGACACATTCTTGTGACTACATCTGAAGCTTAAGAATAATCCATAGAGAATTTATGTAGTAATGTCAATAGTTCTGTGTTTCATTTTTTTTATATGAGTAATTGTCAATATACTTTAATTATTTCAAACTATTATTATCACATTGATTATTATACTTTTTATTATAGACACAATATTTTGGCCAAGTACTCTCTGGACCTTATCAGGTGTTCATTTTTTGGCTGATATGGGATATCTGTTGATTATTGTGTTATTTTGTCCCTGTGATGTCAGTTATTGGTTATTCCTGCTGGAACAATGTTTGACTGCCTAATCTAGAGATTGAACACATGACCACTAGATGACAGTAACATGTGTTTCTAGTGGTCACTGAGTTCAATCCTGGGATCAAGTAGTGAGATACTGGTTCAACAGGAACAAACAATAAGTTGCATCACAAGGACAAAATAAAATACTAATCAATAGCTGATGATGACCAAAGAGTACTTGACCAAAATGTTGTCTATAATAACATCTATAAAAACCAAAGAACAATAGTGGAAAATGATTAAATACATTGCTAATAGTTATTGTTTAGATCTCCACAATGAAAATGAATTAATAGGAATCTGAAATATTTAAAATTAACTAAAAGGAAAATTCTATTATTGCTATTCTATAACCCATAAATGATTTTTAAAAAATTGACTAACAGAAAATCTTTCAACTTTTATTTACTTTTTAATGCAAAACATTTTCTTACATAGATTTTTATAAAATACTAGTAGAAGTACTCACCTTTGCCTCGATTTTAAATATCTTAAATGAATGCAATCACATAAATTCACTATACTTTGTATGAATTGCTTTAAAAAGATGCTGATAATCTTCAGTTGGTGCAAGAATGTTCATTTTGTTAGAATTGTTGCTTCCAAGTAATTAAGAAAATAGTTGTTTCACCACAACATACATTTGCAAAACAAATATAAGTAAATACAGGACCCATAATAAAATTTTATAATTTTAAAATATTTTCTGGGGAAAAAAAATACATATTTTTTTTAAAACTATGCTGCGGATTTATATAATTACTGTGTGTGAATTCTTTTTAGCCAAGGACTTAACAAATATACAGGTGTTTTCAATAATTTTAAAAATAAGGATTTACTGGTACTCTGGGGGCATTTTATATGAAATGCTAAGAACTCGGGATGACTTGCTGTGAAAAGTAATCCAAAAATATCTTTATAAAACATACCTCATACCTAGTGGTGGCATCCTACCAGGTCACACCTGTTCGTGCAAGTGGATTCTTAAAATTCTAAAAGCTTAGCAAATCAGATTATCCAAAAATAATCTTATATAATAATAGCTGATATATAATAGCTAAAAGTATAATTAAAGCAAATGCTGTAAGTTTTGTGGCAGCTGAAAGAGGATTTCTGTGATGAAGATAATTTATTCAGACAAAGGAAATTGTCTTGAAGTTAAAAATGTGGCAAATCTTCTAGTCATAAATTTGATAGGCCTTCTATTGAATCTCTGGGCCTGCAGCGATTCAGTTTGAATGTAGCCAAGAAGCCATAGCACAGCTGATAACATGAGTCAAAAACATCTTACTTCTGAACAGAAGTATAAATTTCAATCTGGAAATATCTTAATAAATAAATATTTTTTATTAAATTATCAAAATGGTTTAATTCTTTTTGATACTGTTATACTCTGTCGCAATTAGATCTCGTTCTAATTCATTCTGCACGCTGGCCAGACATAAATGCCACAAAGGCAGAAAATGAAATGATAAAAGTCGTTTTCTGTGCATTAGGCTCCACGCACCACATCCAATCTAAAAAGTGAGTTCCAGCAGTGGCCAATTATGAACGTTCCAGCCAGTAAAAGAGATGCTCCTGAGTACGACCAAAACATAGTTGTGGCTCAGCGCAGCTGCTGGCCATCATGCTGTGCACTGTTGCTGCTGCTGCTACCACTGTCATGACCTTGTCACCATGACAACAGAGTTGCAGACCGCCTGTCAAGCAGAGCACTACTACTGCCACAGTCGCTGCCTTCATCACCACCACTCAACATGACCACACATCTCAATGACCATTACCACTTCCTGGCTTGACCAACCACCTTGGCTATCCAGTTTCAACTCAAAACATCTCAACTTTGACTCCACCTAGCAGAGGTATCCAGCTTCAACTTGAAACATCTCAACCTCCCAGCTACAAGCCTTCATCGATACCAACCCTTGCCGTCACCTAAGCTTACCTCGACTCGTTTACAAGGCATTCCCTTCACAGTCGACACTAGCGACATCTGTTCTACACAAGAGGTCTACCAACTCCTGCCGTCACCTCGGCCTATCTCAACTTGTTTACAAGACATTCCCTTCACAGTCAACACCAGTGATCTTCATTCCACAGAACAGGCCTACCTTGACTCGTTTACAAAATATTCCCTTCACAGTCAACCCCAGCAACATCCACTTCACAGAACAGATCTATCTCAATTAGTTTAGAAGGCATTCCCTTCATAGTCGACACCAGTGACCTCTGTTCCACAGAACAGGCCAACCACCTCTGCCATCACTGCAGCCTACTTCGACTTGTTTACAAGGCAATCCCTTCACAGTTGACACCAGTGACCTCCATTCCACAGAACGGGCCTACCTACACTGGCTATCACCCTGGCCTACCTCAACTCATTTTTTACAAGGCATTCCCTTCACAGTCCCATCCTGGGTATGACGATAAACTGCATTTGCGTCCTGGGTAAGACAATAAACTATGTCCAACAGCAAGGCCTCTGATCAGGAGGTTTTGAGGAGTGTGGAACCACCACTTAATTACTGTTGTTCCCAGGTCCACCCTAACCCGGGGTGGTAGCACCTGTTAGGGTCCCAGTTATGGGCAAATAGTTAACCCCCAAACCCAGATCTCGTCCTGGGTATGATGATAAACTACATCTGCTTCCTGGGTATGAAGATAAACTACATCTGCATCCTGGGTATGACGATAAGCTACATCCAACAGCAAGGCCTCTGATAATATGTTTTTGAAAAAATAATGTTGCCAGCTGTACGTTTTTGAAAAAAAATAATATTACCAGCTATACGTTTTTGAAAAAATAATATTACCATCTATACGTTTTTGAAAAAATAATATTACCAGCTATACATTTTTGAGAAAAAAAAATATTAACAGAAATAGATTTTTGATAAAACAAAAATATTACCAGGAAAAAAGGAAAAGAAAAAGTTATCAGCATTAAATGACCCATTGAGGGTGATATGCTGTAAAACAAAACAAACAAACCAAATCCTTCACAGTCAACACAGCGATCTTCATTCCACAGAACAGGTCTACCAACCCCCAATATCACCTCAGCCTACCTTGACTCATTTACAAGGCATTCCCTTCACAACTGACATCAGCGATCTCCATTCCACAGAACAGGCCTAACAAAACCACGTCAACCCAACGTCACCCCGGTTCAACACATCAGCTTTACCAACCAACGAATGACCTACCACCATGACTTTGATCAACCAAACATGCACCAACCATATCCTGTGATCTTGGCCACTCCAGCACAAGAAATGGGTCAAGTCCTGATACTATGTTTACACTAAATCGCTATTCTTGTATTCTCTACCAACAATAAACTTTGTTTCAATCTAATCCCTGTTATTCTTTTCTCTCACTACCAAATGCTTAATATGACAATACTATAAAGTGATTTGTTTCCATTTACAGATTGAAAAGAAAATAAGCAGAATAGGTTCCTAAAGATTACCTACCTTTATAGAACTGGTTCCTGGAAATTTGGGATTCTATTATTGATTACACAACAATAAATACAGTATTAGTATATGTTAGTATACTTTTTATGGAGTTTGTGACAGATATAAAGTAATTCTCTAACTCATAGGGTGTCCATAGTCCACAGACACAGAGAGAAACAGTATGTTTTCTATATTACTGTGGGAATTCATAAAGTGAAGTCAGGTATAAAAATTATTTTTAATAAAAATGATAATATTAAAATTGCATAAAAAATGTAATTTAAATGTTGGAACTATGTAAAAATTAGTAACTGTTTTTAGTAAAAAATATATTACATTGTATTAATTAGTTAATTAAGAAAATTCACTTCAAGTCTTTATTCTTTATTTCTAACTCACCCTGCTTACTGACAGCTGTAGAATGTCAATCTGAGAGGTTGTGATAAAAAGCAACTGAAATTAAGATGAAAGAAACCGAAGTCAAAAAATTAATAATAATTGACAATGCTTCATGTCAGAAATTATAAAAAAATTAAATAACTGCAGCTGAAAGCCTCCATGGCCTAATCAGTAAGACAGCTGTTATGCAATTTTGATTCTCACTGGAGTTGTAGTCTTTATTTCAAATCCACATTGCTTACACACCACCATAGAATGTTGATCTAAGAATTGCAATAAAAAGCAACTGAAATTGAGATAAAGAAATATTCTCTATCTGTCATGTCTCTTCAGGATATGGATGATCATGGCTCTTCACAACTTTCTGTCTTTGTGTTGCTCTAAGTCAGTGTTACTCAACCATTTTTAATTCAGGGTGCACTTGTAGAATAACTAAAACTCTGGGGTGCAATTTAAATTTTAATAAGGAAAAATTAGTCATGACATTTGAAAATAATAAAGAAGTCTGAAATAAGCATTTCATTTTTAAGACATTACATTTTATATTTAATTGGTAGAGTTTTCATTAATTGGATTTATGAAGAATCTGCTATTTTTCTTTTTAGAGGGTCTGATAATGACTGATTTAAATCTGTCAAGGAAGGCAAAAGGGAAAAGATTATCCACTCCTCACAGATTAAGGAATTTAGCATCCAGTTTAAAATACCAAATGACAAAGACTTGACTTAGACATGGAAGGCATGTGCTTGGGGTCTCGAGATTTTAAAAAATAAAGATATTTTTAGATATAAAAAAAATGAATAAATTACTCTTAACTTGGAGTGCACCTGGTTACATTTCAGGGTGCATTAGTGCATCTGAGTGCATTGGTTGAGAAACACTGCTCTACGTAATTCTTGTTCCTTTATGAGTTCTCTTTAGTTTCATAGTATTTGTTCTACTATCTGTTTACTCAAACTTATCAAATAATTTACTGTTTTTCCATGCTTTTCTTGCATTTAATATGCCCTTTGAGTGTCAAATATCCCAAGCCTTCTTTCCTCATTATGAATCTCAGAAACTTCAGTTGTCTCTTTTTCATTTTAGCAGTAGTTTCTTTATAGTTCCTACTCTCTTTCAAATTTCTTAATTTCTCATATAATCCAACGACTTATTGGGGGGAGACAGTGCTTTGTAATCCTTGCTATCTTATGAACATTTGTATTTTTCTACCTACATTTATAAATGTTACAAATTAAACTAAGCACAACTGACTATTAATAGATGAAAAATTATCACAGATTTTGATATCATACTGGGTTCTTTTTTATTTTGTCCAAATCCGTGAATTTGTTTTGTTTATGCTAAGTCTAAAAAAAAAACACTATATAAAATTCACTATTTTTTATCCCTAATGTTGAATTTGTTAAAATTATTCAAATTTTAACAAGAAAAAATTCAAGTTGACATTAAAAATTGCCATAAAACATTGTTGATTTATTTAAGATGATTATGATATGTCTCTAATTTGTATTTCGATATATTTATTTTCAATTTTTCTAGTTGAATTGTTCACCTATATTGCATATGATCCATTATGGTACATAATTAGGTTACAATAAAATTTGTATTTTATATGAATACTAACATGAAAATTGAGATGTAGTAGAGTGGGGGGACCAATCCATATATTCATGAGGGCCATATGATAGATTTGGGGGGCCTCATATCATACATTCAGTGGGGGCCCACAAGACCCTTGCACCAGCCCTAGTAGAGCCACATCTGTTGCTTTTTTTCATCTGGGAGAAAATTGTCAAAGATTCACTGCCATATAGGTGATTAGATGTTACATGGCAATCCAGCACATTTTCTTTGTTTCCAAGGACATTTTCTGATCCCTTAATACTTTGTTTAGTTTCTGAAAAGCAACTTTTACTATTCCTATAACCTTTGGATTTCAAAGTCACACTTTCTGTTGTCTGTTACTACACAAAGCAGATTGTTAAATTTCTACACCTTTGTGATTTTTAAAATCCTGTTTTCATTGATTAATATTAAGCACATAGTTAACAAGGAGGGAACTATGTTTATATTTTGCCAGATTAAAGGATATTCAATGAATGCAAAATCTTTTTGAATACTTCTTCAGTAGAGCCTATATATACTTTTTGAGGTTTTCTTTGTTTTTTTTCTCTCATTAATAACATATTCAAATTTGGATATGTTACACTCACCAACTTTTTCCTTATGATTGCTTCCCAAGCCCAAAATGTAAGTTTTCCTTATATCCCATTTTATAAGGATATTGGTTTCTTTTTCCTTAATATCATACATGTAGCAAGCAAGTCTGATGCTATTTTTATATTTCATCAGATTAAAGTGTGTTCTATGGTTGTAAAACTTCTTTTTTTTAAATCCAATAAGTTGATTTGTATGAATACACAGTAGTGAATGATTTTAAAGACCAGAAATGAATCACTCATTTCTTTCTGCTGATGTGTATTTTTTTTATGTATATTTCATGCAGACATAGTTTTTGTAGCAGCCGTTAAACCCTTTTGCCAGATATGCATGCATGGAAAACCCTATCAGAGGCAGTGACTCGTTTTCACCATTTTGGCATGCATAAAAAGAAAAAAACTGGGAGTATGTGTACTGTGGAGCAGAGGAGGCTAGTTTTCTTTCATTTTGGGCTGAGGTCACAACAGGATGCTAAAGTTAGCACTCCATGCAATAGATGCATATAGTGTAGACATTGGGCAGTACACTTCACTCACTCACTAATTCACTGGCAGAGTAAGTTCAACTTTTTCTTCATTATTTACAGAGATTCTAAAGAACATTCCTTGAAATCTTTTCTACTCAAAAAGATGTTTCCAATAGAATAAATATTTCTATCTTGTTTTGTTTCACTCTTTTGTTTTTTTTTTTTTTAACACTTTTAGTTTTTGTTTAACACACGATCCCTGACCTAATAACAAAAGTTTGGTTACCACAAGGTCAACTGTGGCTTCCTTTACTTTATGCTAATTTTACCTTGTAAACACATGTCTTGGCGCATAAAAATGATTTTAATTTCTAATTGTGTTAGTTGAAAGCTATTTAAATTTAAATAAATTAATTATTATTGATGTTAGAAAGATTAGAATTTGCAACATTATAATTTGATATAAGTTTTAAATGATGTGCACGTTTTATCTTTTTATGTAAATTATAAGCTGACTAAATTCTGCTTTAAGTTGGTTTTAATAAAAATAAGTTTTGCTTATAGTTGGCCAACTTAAAAAATATTTTGGTAATGTGTCTGTTATAATTTATGAGTATAAAATTGATTTGTTTTATCATATTTTAATTTACATAGATTTTCATGATTATTCATGATTCACATATTATAAGCAGTACTGTACTCCTTTTTCTATTTTTGTGTATTCACTTAACTTATTTTCTATTCACATGCAATTTGTCTGCTTCCCATACAGGTTACAGACAAAAAAATTAATAACAATGTTATACTCTGTTTCAAACTAAATCTCTTTCTGATTCACTCTGCATCAAAACCTGTTTGCCGGATGTGAATGCTAAGTAAGCAAAAATAAAAATAAAAAAGTTGCTCTCATCAATACTGCCTCACAAAACAAATCCCCTCTAAAAATATAAAATACAACATAAAGGGAGCCAATTATGAATGTTACTGCTAAAGCAAAAAGCATGACAAAAAATACTGAGTTGTGATCTACCCCATCTGTTTTTAAGAATGCTGCTCACAATAGTGCAACAGTCAGAAGTGAACTGACAAGCTGTCAACATGACCACCAGTGACCTCGCTCAACCAACCAGACATATGCCTACCAACTCTCCGCATCCTCCAGGTTGCTTCCCTCACCCACAGACATTCTGCCTTGATCTTCTATATCGGCAACACAATCATTTTTATTTTAACAATTCTTAGCTTCTTTTCTTTCCACCTCACCAGTGGTACATTGTTATTTCTTTGTTCTTTTGTGTAACCATACATGTCTATAACAACATGAATACATTTTATATCATGATATTAGTTGGAACAAATTTTGCTCTTGATTGTCATATCCTGTTGATACTTATAAAATAGATTTTTATAAGCACAGAAATTCATAAACTGTACTACAAATTGTAGGGATACAGAAGGCGATTATCTCCCTTTGCTGGGGATAAGTCACATGAGTCACATGATAGCTACTTAATATCATCATTTCATACAGCGATGAAAGTGGCAGTTAATTTCAGTTTGTTTACAGCTGCCATCCTGAGCAGTTGCTTTTTCAGCCTGGGTCAAATGGCCCCAGTTGAGGCAAAATCTGATTCCTCCAGCAAATGCTGCAGCTTACAAGTTCACAGTACCATTTCCCTTTGGGATTGTCCTCATCTTTATTGTTTATTCTCCAGTAAATTTATTCTGTGCAGAGTTTTAGTTATAATCTGTTGACTGTCGTCCATGTTCTGTTGTTATGGCATTTTTTCTGATGCATTCATTGTTCAGACACAATACTGTTATAATGGCAGTATTATATGAGAAAATATTTTTCATGTTCTTTATGCATTTTTCAAATTTTTACAAACTTTTAAAACCTGAAATATCTTGCCTAGTTGATCTGTGGGGATTACCCCCACCTGGCCTAACAATATGCCCATTAAGTGACACTATTTAGAAATATAAAAGGATAGGGCAATAAAACCCTTTCTTCTTTTTGCATTGAAATGTAGTAAAATCAATATGAGTCTTGTCCCTGCTGGGGGAAATTTCTTTCTTCCAGGAAGTCACGTGCAAGATTTTAACTGACACACATTTTCTAACAGCAAAGCCTATGAATCTTTTATCTTCCTCTTCATGCTATCTTTTTACACACAAGTATATTTTCTCTCTTCCTGAATTATGTTATTCTTTATATAAACATATATATGTTACATTCCTCCACATATTGAAATATATTCCTTCTGAAAATGCGGAATTCAATTTCTTTAAAAGTTTTCAACCTCAACCTTGTATATTACAACCGATTACTCTCCTCTGCAACTATAATAATTTATATAAAATGTGTAAATTAAATAAATCATTAATAAAAATATGAAGATAAAAAATAATATAATAGACTAGGTTTGTTTATTACATGTCCTTTTAAGAGAAGTATTTAAAAAAATTAAAAGAAAGCCCAATGGTTAATAAATAAAATGGCTCAAATACATGTGATGTGTAAGATTTGTTTTTTAAACTTTCTAAATAAAAATTGGCTCAACCATTTGAAGTGGGAAGAACTGTAAAGATAAAACTGACTGTTAATGTGAAAAATGTGTATTTCAAATTTCAAAAAAGGATAAATTTTTGGATTTTTTAGCCAATAAGGAATGTGACTTCCTCCCATGCAAATTAAAATTTGTGACTCAAGTCTGGAACCTATTGGGGTCTATATAAGAAGTTGATTTGGTTGAAAAAATCAAAAGGATTTCAGCAATCACAGCTATGGTCTAAGAGCTGTTTGTAAAAAATTCCCTAAATAAGAAAGAATTTTGGCTGAACTAGGTTGTTTCTTATGAAAGAAGTAAAACACAAAAGAAGAAAGAAACAGAAGAAAAAGTATCAGAAGCTAAAAGAAACCAAAAAAGAAAAGTGAAAAAATCCTGAAATTAATTATTGAACTGTTGTTTAAAAAAGAATACAAGATTTATCTTGGTATTATTGTGGTGCCTCTTGAGAACAAAATTGTTAAAGTCCCAGCGACTTCTCAAAAGATTTTTCAACTGTTGAAAGTATGTATGTAAATGAAAATTTTATTGAAAATAAATTTATATAAGTTTCTATAAGCATAACATTTTAATTTTTGAATTGCTTATCTTGCCTTAATAAGGCACACAAAAGGAAAATTTCGTACAAACTTATTTGTAAACTTTATTTTTTGTTGTTGTTGTTTTTATGTCATTGTAATATATATTTGTTTCTTTCAAATTTCACATCAGAGTTTCAAGTCTTGTTTATACTTTGAGCCTTAAGAAAACTCAGGATAAAAGAAGAAACATCCTGTCTTCTCCCACTCTCTTCTATATAAAAGAAATTTTTTTACAATAAATGTGGCTTATTTACTAGTTTCAGAGTATTGTAGTCCAAACTATCAGGATTAAGGCTCAATTGAAAGTACTAAGAGAGAGAATCCAAACAAAAACAAATTATTTTAAAAGAAAATAAAAAATTGAAAAGAAGAATATGATCTGAGGTGGAAGTTAGTTGGAGTAAAGTGTGACACCAAGCTGTCAGCCCGTGGTCAACTCTCAGTCGCGGTGTGAAGCTGTAATGTTTCTTCTACCGGTATTTTTGGGTTGACTCTTTGTCACTGCCACCAGCCTGTGCTCTGGTCGTTCAGTGGCCATTGCTACTCGGTGTAATCCCCTGGTTAGGATACCAATATGTGACACTCAGCTGTCCAGGGTCGAATTCGGGTCGTTGATGTTAACGGTTTTACCAACTGTACTGGTTCAATACCAACTCTATCGTTCACAGCTCACTTGCAATGTCTGGTTACTGGAGTAACTGCTTTGATCTCAAGTCTAACTTACCAACATTGTGACTTTGATCTTAGGTAGACAAGATCAATCAGGCTTCGGGCCATAGTGTAAGCTCAGTCCAGATTGAAGGTGGCATTGCATAAGCGCAAAGAAAAAAAAATAAATAAAAGAAAAACCCAAGAGAAATAAGAAATAACAATTTAACTTTATCCTTCTGTTATATACAGGAGCATGTTTTTCTCCCAGCCCATTTCCTACGAAATGTGACACTTCTATGTTTCAAGCAAGTTGGTATCGTAAGTTAACTAATTTAGTTTTTAGGTGTTGGCTTGGCTTTGTTTGTCAATATAACTTGCTATTGGTGGGATAGGTGAAGTCGGAGGTCGTGGAATCTCTCAGTCAGCTTCTGCAAGGCAACACTCTGGTTAAGCTCTGACTCTAACTCCAAAACCAACTCAACTCTGTCTCCAACTCGAACCGCAACTGCTGGACGACCCATCAACATCTGTTTATATGGGTACCAACCAAAACCCGGTGTGGGGGCCAGACGCGGCCTGGGGTTCTCGGTAAATCTCGATTTCTAACAAGAAATCTCTTTGTTGTCAGGCCAGGAAAATTGATTACTTCCCATTTTTGGAAAATGAATCACTTTCCATTTCGGGGGGGGGGGTCTCCGTTGTCCATGAGGGAAGGTCAGAGGAGAGCTATCCTCCTAGACTCTTTCTCTCTCACATTGATATCTCATACCAATCCCTTCAGTGGGTGTTAACAACTTCTCTACCGTTCTCATCCATTCACCTCCACCTATCACCCAACCAATAATATCTCGGGTATGCGGGTGTGGCTAACTAGCCTCCTTAAAATTATAATCCAGAATTTTTGTTTACAAAATTCTCCTTTTTCCCATCGGCCAAAATTTTTATGAATACCATATTGCAACTTAAATTTTTGTTATATCTTCTCCTTTTCCTGGGCCACCCAAAATTCACTTAGCCAGCACTCTTACCAACTCCATCAATCACTGTCAAAGTTTGCCATCTGACCTCTTTGTGAAGTTAGCTTTATAATGGAATCCTTGGCTTGTTAAGAAATTAAATTCTTTCATCTCACCAAATCTCAATTCTCCACTCTATTTTCTGTCTCATGCCAAAAGTTTACATACACCATATTGCCATTTAACGTCTCAGCGTCTGAATCGACACGTTGATAAGGTAAATAATAACAAACCTTTCACCTATGTCGAGACAATGCCCAAAATTTAGTAACTGCCACATTGCTTCTCTCTCTGCTGGTGGCCAAGGAAAAAAATAAATGATATCTTGGAACGATAATTAACATTGATTTTCACTGTCCTGTATCTGCAATTGTCTCCAGCATGTGGTTTGGCCAATAATTTCATATTTGCTTTTCTTTCTATCTCCCTCGGTGAGACATAAATCAACCTGACAAGACCTCACATGTGGTTTCTTCCATGGGTTTTACTGCCTTTTGTGAAAAGTATGTTTTTTTCATAAATAGAATTAAAATCTTTTTTTTTTCATCGATCAGTCTGAGATAGCTCTTTTTTGCTTTAAGAATGTCTATTTTGTGTTTTAATTTCTATGGTTAATTAGTCAGCCAATTACCATAGTGTTATGGGAACTTACCCATAATAATAATAATAATGGACTATTCCTGACATTATAAATACTGCGCCTCTCAAGAGGGAGGACAGATAATTGTAAGAACATTCGAATAGTGATACTTGTCAAGACAACATAGTTCACTCTAACCAAATGTGATAGTCATTACTAATACTTCTACTTCTTTGTATTATATTTCTGTTGTAATATAACTTTGTTATTCCATACCTGTGTTCGAGTTATTCTTCATTGGTTCTAACCTTGGTCCATCACCGTGGTACAAGGAACTTGGAGCATTACAAGTGGCGACGAGGAAACTTGAAAAAAACAAACTTGGTACGCGGAGGACATACTTTTTTTTGCTAACCATCATACATAACAAGTGGCGACGAGGAAACCCAAAAAAACGAACTCTCTACGTGGAGGACAAACCTTTTTGCTATCCGTCGCACATAACAGTGTCGACGAGTAAACTGTAAGAAACAAGTTCTGCGTGGAGATTTCTAAAAAAAATCAAGTTCTACGTGAACATATAAAAAAAAAAAATTTCTTTTTGGACATCAATTTTACTGTGGCAACAAGGGAATTTTTTTTTTTTGTGTACACAGGTTCCAGAATATCAAGGTACACTAAGGGAAAATACTTACACAAAATCACGTTAACATGGAAGATTTTAAGTCAACCATTGTGAAACTTATGAAAATCCAATTTGGACAGCAACAAAAAATGAACAGAAACATCTTGAATTACAAGAATTATTGCTACATGTAATGTCAAATAAAGAGCAACATTCCGAGAATTAAACAGTTCTCTCACAAGACGCTATTTGGAGTACTATCGAAGATTTCACGTACGCACCGACAAAGATAAAACTTTTGCAAATTACTTCCGAAGGTACGAAGATCTATATGAATTTGACTGCAAAGATGGGTCAGACGCAGGTAAAGTACGTCTCTTACTAAGAAAATTAGGCACATGCGAATATACCAAATTCGTAGATTACATCCTCCCGAGGAAAACAAATGAGTTAACTTTCAAAGAAGCCATAAAACTGTTAACAGACCTTTTCAGCCCTAATACCTCACTATTCCACAAATGATGAAAATGTCTGAACCTAACAAAAAAGGACAGCGAAGATTACATAACTTTTGCTTCCATTGTAAACAAATATTGTGATGACTTTAAGTTATCAGAACTCAGCCCGAACAATTTCAAATATTTAATATACGTCCAAGGCCTGGTTTCAACCAAAGACGCGGAAATTAAACGCAGAATCCTTACAAAATTGGAGAGTGAAACAAGATTTGACACTTCAATAAACCGTCCGAAGACTGTCAGAGATGCATAAGTGTAAAGAAAGACTCAAAAGATATAGAAGAAGCTGGCATCGTGCACATATGTAAAGTACGAAGACAAACCAACTTTCCCTCCTCAGAAACAAACCAAACCAATTTTCCCTCCTCAGAAACAGGTAAAACAAATTTTTCTACTTCAAAAAGTCAATATCAGAAAAAACTACCACCCAGTCCATGCTATTGCTGTGGGACTTGGCATTGGTATAAAGACTGTCCATACTATTTTAAAACTTGTCTATCATGCAAAAACGTAGGACATAAAAGTTCTCATTGTTGGACTAGAAGAGAAAGCAAAAGCAGAATAAGAATCATGAGGACTGACCAAGCGGATGAGACTAACATAAGAAAATACGTGCAAGTAGAAATGCAAAACAGAAAAGTCAGACTACAGTTGAATTCCGGCTCGGACTTAACTATTATTAACGTACAAACATAGAGAAAACTGAACAAACTTACCATGTTAAGAACCGATAAAATTGCTAAATCAGTAACTGGGAGAAAAATAAAATTTGAGGGTGAAGTGATTACAAATGTGACATTTAATGGAATGACCAAAAAATTAAAAATATATGTGTTAAGAAATACAGAAAACTTATTCGGAACGGACTGGATGCAAAAATTCGAACTTTGGGATTTCCCAATAAGTACGTACTGCCAAAATGTAAAAAGTTTATCAACCGAGGCAGATAAATTAAAAGAGAAACTAAAAGAGAGTTTCCCCGAAGTATTTTCAGCAGGTCTCGGAAGATGTAAAAAATGGCAGCAAATATAGAAATAAAAGAAAACGTTCAACCTATCTTCAAGAAAAAAAGGGGCGTACTGTTTGCTTCAATAGAAAAAATAGATCAAGAATTGGCTAGACTCGAAAACACTGGCATAATGACAAAAGTAGAATACAGTCAATGGGCCACACCTACAGTTTACTTCAAAAAGAAATCGGGGGAGATTCGAGTATGCGCTGATTTCTCAATGGGTTTGAACGCAGCCATAAAAGACTACCACTATCCTCTACAAAGTCCAGAAGAAGTATTCACAAAATTAAATGGCGGAAAATTTTTCTCAAAAATAGATTTAAGTGAAGCGTACCTACAAATCCCACTCGATGAGGAAAGTTCAAAATTACTGTGCATAAACACACACAAAGGATTATACAAATACCAAAGATTACCATTTGGGATTAAGGTCGCGCCAGCTATATTCCAACAGACAATGGATACTATGCTCGCCGGACTAAAGTACACGATTGCATACCTGGATGACGTATTGATAAATAGCGAAAGTGTTGAACAACACTGGGAACACGTACAAGAGGTGTTCAGGAGAATACAAAGCTATGGGTTCAAGGTAAAAGAAAACAAGTGCGATTTTTTTATGAAGGAAATAAAATACCTGGGCCATATCATTGATCAAGAAAGAAGATGACCAGACCCTGAAAGGGCAACGGCAATAAAAAAAAAATGCCAGTTCCAAAGAACATAACAGAATTACAAAGTTTTCTAGGCTTAGTGAATTACTACCAGGAATTCATTCCTCATATGCATAAACTTTGCGCACCACTGAACAAACTGCTGAAGAAAGAAAAAGTTTGGGAGTGGACAGATGAATGCCAGAAAATGTTTGACAAAATAATTAAGACGTTAACTTCGGATTTATTTTTGGCACACTATGATCCAAAATTATAAATAATTGTAGCAAGTGACGCAAGTGCCTATGGAGTCGGGGCGTGTATACTGCATAAAATGCTGGATGGGACAATAAAACCCATCACACATGCTTCTAGAACTCTATTACCAGCAGAGAAAAATTACTCACAAATAGAGAAAGAAGCTCTGGAGATTATTTTTGCAGTCACAAGATTTCATAGATATATCTATGGTAGATTTTTTACTCTATAGACGGATCACAAGCTGTTATTAACAATATTTGGTTCGAAAAAAGGTCTACCGGTTTACACTGCCAATAGGTTGCTAAGATGGGGTACAATTGGGCATGTGGATGGTCTGTCGAGACTTATACCAATGAAAACAGAGCCATTGGAAGATTCTGTAATCGCAGCCCTACGACATGAAGAAGATATCAGGACAGTACTATGTTGTACAGTTCGAAACCTCCCCGTCACACTACAAGAAAAAATGAAGCCATAAATGATGAATTCATAAAAGAAACAAAAGCAAAAATAGCATAAAAAAATAAGCAAATATCAGACAGCTTTTCTTTATGCGATAATGTGCTACTTTATAATGACAGGGTAGTAATTCCCAAAACACTACAAAAGTGAATCCTAAAGGATTTCCACAGGGACCATCCAGGAAAAAATAGAATGAAATCGCTGATGCGAAGCTATGTATATTGGCAAAACATGGACCAGGACATTACACAGATGGTGGAAAAATGCAAGGGTTGTTCCTTAGCAGCCAAAGCACCGCCAATCATCCATAAGCCATGGCCAGAGACAGAACGTCCATGGTCAAGAATACACGCAGATTATGCAGGTCCAATAGATGGTTTCTACTATTTGATCATAGTGGATAGTTATAGTAAATGGCCAGTGGTGTTTTGTTTAAAAAATCCTACTTCAGAAACTACCATAAATTGCCTCCACGAGCTGTTTGCTTGGTTCAGAGTAGTGGATTGTCTAGTCACAAATAATGGAACGCAATTCACATCAGCGGACTTCCAAGAGTTTTGCAAAATTTTTCAAACCAAACATATCAAATCCCCGCCATATCACCCAAGATCAAATGGGCAAGCAGAGAGACTTGTTGATACACTCAAAAGAGTGTTAAGGAAAGCATATGATGTGCCTACGAAAAAAGCGTTACAACAATTTTTACAGGTATATCGAATTACGCCAAATAATGCTACGCCATTGGCATTATCATCCACAGAAGTGATGTTTGCCAGAAAAATCAGATCAGTATTTGATAAATTGCTACCAAAACAAACAAAGCAAATAACACAGTCATGCGTACCAAAAAGAAAATTCCACCCAGGAGAAAAAGTTTTTTTAAAGCATATAAAAACAATACATCTTACTGGGAGCAAGGTACAATTGAAAAAGAATCGGGAATATGGTTTACATAGTACAGGGACACAAATTCTCACATAAAAGACACGTAAACCAAATAAGAAAGAGACTGTTAGAGGATGCTAACGGTCCACCTCAGGAAGAAGTGATGGATATGATTTTCGATACATTTTTTTTTTTTTAATCATATCACCCCAAGCAAGAGGGGTTGGAGGAAGAGCAGATAGGAGTGGCAAGGGAAGGGATGTGGAGAAAGAGAAAGACAGTGGGTCGATCAAGGCAAGGGGGCCACAAAAGATCCGGAGCGAGAGCAGATAGGAATGAGAAATGAAAGGATGTGTAGAAGGGAAGTGTATAGATCAAGGCAACTGGAGATGTTGATTGATGCTACACTTAAACCGTTGGAGATTGTATTTGTCAGGGAAACAGGAATAGGGAAGGGAGTTCCATAGGCAAGATGTGCGAGACATGAAGCTATTGGAGTAGAAGAGACGTCTACATCTAATAGTTTCCACGGTGTAGGGGTGGGAGCAGGATGCCAGCCTGGTGGGGCATTTAAATTCACGAGGCCTGGGGACAAGCGAACGCAACTCCTCAGAGCAATTACCGTGGAAGTACTTGTAAAAAAGGCAGAGCGAGGCAACATCATGTCTGTGAGAGAGCGACTGCAGACGAGATGACAGATCAAGGCCAATCACGTTGCCTATCCATCTCTGGATCTTATCAAGAACCCCGAGGCAAACAGCAGGGGCCCCAGACCATATATGGCAGCAATACTCCATGCAAGGGCGAATGGTCGATTAATAGACTTGAAGGATCAATTCCGGGGAGAAAAATTTCCTGGCTCGGCACAGAGAACCAACTTTCTTAGCGGTGGCTGATGCAACTGACTCGATGTATTTGTTCCATCTCAGATCAGCAGACAGTTAACCATCCATTTCTCACCCCAGATCATAACCGATTGGAGGTCCTTTTCAATTTGAGCTGCCAGGTTAGCTTTGACCGCCTCACTAGATTTGTGTTTGAGGCAGGAGTAAATAGTGGTGTCGTCAGCGTAGATGCCGACTTGGGAGTCTATGGCATCAGGAAGGTCATTTATAAATATGAGGAACAGAGTAGGGCCTAGGATGGAGCCTTGAGGAACACCTGCGTTAGTGGGATAGGATCTGGAGATGAAACCACTAAGAACAACCTTCAAAACCTGGTTTGACAGGAATGATTGTATTAGGTCAAACAATCGACCTGTGATACCATAACCCCGGAGCTTGCAGAGAAGGCCGGCATGCCAGACTCTATCGAATGCTTTGGAGATGTCAAGGGCCATGGCACGAGCTTCACCGTTGTTGTGGATAGCTTGGCAGACAAATTCAGTGATGGCTGTAAGCACATCGGCAGTAGATCGGCCAAGCGGAAACCATACTGCTTGTCTGAGAGCAGATCGTGGGATATCAGGTGATTAATCACTTCGGCGTTGATAATGGCCTCGAAGACTTTGCCAAAGAGGGGTAGGAGACTGATAGGACGGTAATTGGAAGGGTCGGAGGGATCACCAGAGTTCTTAAAGACAGGGACAATGGTTGAGAACTTCCAGCAGTCAGGAAAACAGGACTCCTTGAGGCAGCGGTTGTACAATTTAGAGAGGGCAGGCGCCAGTTCAGGTGCGCATTTCTTTAGGACAATGGCTGGTATTCCGTCACCACCAGTAGCCTTGTGGTGATCTAAGTTAGAAATAATGCCCAATACCGACGACAGGGTTATGTGCAATCCGTCCAGGAGGGCCTCAGTTCTGGAAGGGAAATCGGGCAAGGGCACCCCGGAAGAATCAGAGCGTATAATTGGAAGAAAACTTCCGAGCGAAGCATTCGGCCTTGTCAGCAGAGGTGGTCAGGACCTCAGACTGATTGAAGAGGGGAGGAATGGAGGGTGATATAAAAAGGCTGCAAACAATGTCAGAACCGCAAAAATTGTCCCGAAAAAGGAAGTTCACAGAACCTTTGGTAATAGATCAAAAAAAAAATATTAAAAAACCCTGCTACACAAAAGCTTCGGAAGGAGGTTATGGGAACATACCCATAATAATAATAATGGACTATTCCTGACATTATAAATACTGCACCTCTCAAGAGGGAGGACAGATAATTGTAAGAACATTGAATAGTGATACTTGTCGAGACAACATAGTTCACTCTAACCAAATCTGATAGTCATTACTAATACTTCTACTTCTTTGTATTATATTTCTGTTGTAATATAACTTTGTTATTCCATACCTGTGTTCGAGTTATTTCTTCATTGGTTCTAACCTTGGACCATCACCATGGTACAAGGAACTTGGACCATAACATATACCTAAATAGTGTCACAAAAAAAACAAATTAGACACTGGTTTAGAGAAATGACCAAAGATTTATTTTGATTTACAATATATGAAAATATCTCTGGTAAGTCATATAGTGCAGCATTTGAATATATGGTGTACAAGGTATGAAATGAGAGCACAAAATAGGAGTATGCTTGTTGGCTATTGGTCTGAGCTTGTCACATTGATAGTTGAGTCCATTCTCTTTCTGTGTTCACAGGAGGTCATTTTCACAGCCTAAAGGTCAGACAGGCAGTCAACCATGCTCTTGAATAGCCTCTATAGTTAGTGGGTGTGTGTGAAGTCTATCTCTCTTTCTCTGCTATCTGCTCTCTTTGCCCTGTCTGGCTTCTCTTATAGCCTATATAATGGAACATATTTATAGCCATCTGTGGCAAGCGAGAATTGTGTCAATAATGACCAGCACCCTGGTATATTTGTGTTTGTTTTAAAATTTGTTTAGAGTAGAGTGCAGTGTGTGTATGACTTAGCTAAACAAAAATTGGTGTGTAGTTAGAGATATTTTTAATAATTGTATAAATTTGGCTTTAATTTGTTATCTCTATGTGTAAATTATGTTTTTCTGCCACAAATACCTGTGTAGCGATTACTACTATGTTTGCCACGCCTACATTTTTCTCAACTGTGATTGGTCGAATAATAAATACTAACTATCACAGGACAATTTACTGATCGCATTCACCACACTGAATTTTTCCTACTGTTAATTCACAAACATTCTTTTGTTATAAAATCACTGATTGGGTAATTTTTCATCCAATCAGATATTTTTTGTTTGCTCTCGACATTTCTCCCGCCGTTGTCCTGGGAGCCTACCCATAGTAATATAAACCAGGATTCGTTCCAAAAATAGACAGTAGAAGCAGAACTCAGTAGAACTCAGCAGCTCACACGTGTCTACACAGACTATTCATTCTACTCACTGCACACACGCATGCACACAGAACTTAAATATCATTCACCATCAGTTCTATGTAACAAGCCAAGTTGCAACAGCTCTGTTAGTTATATATAATCCACAACTGATTTATTACATGTTCTTCTGAAAACATCATTCTATCTAATACAGAACTTTGAACATTCTTTCAGAAAACTTGTTTATTTACATTTAATCTTTCAGCTAACAGATAAAGGGAAACAACTTCACCTATCTTATTGTTTCACACATTACAAAAAATGTTTTGTATTTGTTGATTTTAATATATATTTTATCGTTGAAACAAAAATTGGTTTTCCATTGTTTTTCCTTGATACAAAAATGTATAATTGTTAAATGCTATTCAACATGCAGCCACATCAATCTTTTCAACACAACCAGCATTTACACCTGTAAACAAAATATATATCATTTCCTAGTATAGTGATGCTGCTATAAGCTATATTCTGCCATGTTTAATGTTTTTGCTTAATTTGCATTAGATTTAGCCAGCAAAGGTTATAGAAAATGACTCTACTTTTTTGGTTGTTTACAAATTTGTGTATAAAACAGGGAAACATATTTTTAATTTTTATTCATATCCTTTCTGAAGTTGAACAGCATTATCTAGCAAACAGCTCTAAGACAAGCATCCAGGGGGATTAATCAGGTATATTAAATTATAAAGATATTATGGACTTATCTTATGAGGAACAAGCAAGACTGTTAATGGATCAATGATGATGCCAATTGAGTTAAACTTAATTTTTTCAACATGTTTACAAATTTCTTGTAATCTTTCTCTCTTTCTTTGAGCAATGACTTTTTTCTGTTCATATTTTTTTCAAGAAAGTTCTGTTGCTATTTAAGGTTAATGTTTTAGATCTTGACATAGATTGAAAAAGAAAGATTTTAAGCTTTGAACCAATTTGGTACTACACTAGAGCAGAACTCTCCTGTAATTTTCCTATCAAATATGACAGATATACTTCTGCTTCTTATCAGGTATTTAAAGTGGATTAATTCAGACAAGCAAGTCGATCTGTAGAATGCAAATGTTTTATGTAATTTGTTAAATGTGCTTTTAGTCAACATTTTCTTTTTGCCTTTTTATTCTTTTTCTTGCTTTCTCTGATTCTTCTTGTGCATTTATTTAATCTCTTAATCCTTGTGCTTTAATTATTTTTCTCTTTCAGTCACTCATGTTCTTGTCCAAGCTCTGACAGACAACTGTTTTTACCATATCTATTATAATTCTCTCTACTGTATCCTCTACCATTCAAGGCTTATGGCCATATCTCATTAAAACACAAGTTCTTGTACTACCACAGAAATTAAGCAACATCGAGACTGGTCAATCCTTAGATGGGTACCACTTGGGAATACCAGGTGCTGTAAACACCCTTGGGAAAGGTACGAATTCACTTCTTCTTGCTCCAGTTAATTAGTAGGACTTGTATCAGTAAATCTTTATTTCCATAAAATTCTTACAATCTAAAAATATTTCCTGGCTTTAAATAACCTGTAAAAGGTTGATAAGCCATAAAAAACAAATCAATCAATCAATTACTTCTACCATTCAAACTCACATACATTTTTTATATTTTTTCTTTTCTTTCTTTTTCATTTATTTCTTCCACTTCACTCATATGTTTTAATATTTACCCATTCTCTTATTTATCTATACCTACCTACCCCTATTCCTTTATATATTTTATTACATTTACGTTTTATTCTTCTTTTTAATTCAATGTAACTTTCATTCTCTTTAACTTAGAAAGCTGTTTTAATTTCATTTTTTTAAATTAATTTTTGTAACCTGACTCCAAAGGTGGAGCAAATACATCAAAGAACTTTTTCATCGTGCAAAAGAGAGCCCTATGCTGGAAAATACAGAAGGAGCAGAAATACTAAAAGATGAAGTAAGATCAGCACTGGAGAAATATACAGGAACAAAGCAGCAAGGCCTGATATGATCGTAACAGAAATGCTCTCAGACAATTTCAGCATCAACAGGATCACATAAGTAATAAACAAAATACACAACAGTGGCAACATTCTAGAGGACCTCACTAAATTCATCTTTGTAACATTACCTAAGAGCCCAGATAAAAATGAATGTGATCAGTTTAAAGAGCTGCATAACCAAAATAATAGTGCGAATGCTGATGAATAGAGCACGAAGCAGAATTATACAGGAAATAGGACGGTAACAGTGCAGCTTTGCTAGGACAATGGAACAAGAAATGCGATATTCATGATTAGAATGATATCAGAGAAAACAATACAAATGCAGAAGGATGTACACTTATGTTTTATAGATTACGCAATAGCATTTGACAAAGTATGGCACAAGGATCTATTTGAACTGCTAGGAAAACTAGATCTATTTGAAAAAGATGTTAGAATAATCCAGAACTTATACTGGGAACAAAGCACCTGCATACGGATAGAAAATGAATTGAGATGTTACAGAAAAATACAAAGTGGTGTGATAAAAGGATGTGTCTTCTCCCAAGATTTATTCAACCTCTACAGTAATGCTATTCTAAGGGAACTGGAGACACTAGCAGGATTTATTATCAGTGGGCATAACCTCAACAATATAAGATACACAAATGATACTGTGTTGATGACTGACTCAGAAAAAAAACTACAGGACTTCCAAGAAAGTGTGATAGAAGAAAGCAATAAAAATGGAATAATCCTCAACTGCAACAAAACAGAAAGTATAGTCATCAGCAAGAGAAAAATCCTAAGATGTGTGTTAAAAATTGGAGATATAAACATCAAGCAAATACATAAGTTTAAATATCTGGGAATCGGAAGTGTTTTAACAGAGGATGGAAAATTTGACATCAAAATTCAAACACGCATTGGACAAGTGAAAGAATAATTCCAAAAGAGCTAAACAAGGTGTTGCAAAATGGAAAAATTTTGTTAAATTTTTAAAAGAAAAAAGTGCCAAATTGCTATGTGCTATCCATCTTCTTATATATCAGTGAATGCTAGACAATCTCCCCACAGACAAAAATGAGAGCACAAAATAGGAGTATGCTTAACCCAAGGCAGCAAAAATGTGATTCTACAGAAGGATACTGAAAATTCCATGGATGGAGTGAGTAAGCAACAAGGAAGTCCTAAAGAAAATGGTAAGAGTAAGAAAACTCAAAATCAGGAAAAGACAGATGAAATTGCTTGGACACATAATGAGGAAGAAGGACTTTGAAAACTTATCCCTCGTTGGCCATATTGAGGTCAAGAGAGATAAGGGAATGCTGCAAGTCACTTGTCTGACAAGCTTGTGTGAATGGATGGCAGTACTTGGGGGAGCTTTAACAAAGGGAGAAAAACTGCTAAGGGACAGATAGCATTGGAAGTTGTGGAGAGCCATGATCACCTATGTCCTGAAGAGATGTTGTATATAGAAGAAGAACTTGACTTCTTCCAACAATAAAACACTCCAATAAAATAAATGACAAAATAGATTTTTCTGTTATACTGGGAAAAAAATCTTGATTTGACAAGAACCAGTTTGAAGCTAGTGACAGTTTGTTTCCAAAATATTTTACCCGTTAAAATTAGTTTAAGCTTTACTATGGATCTATTTTGTGAATTAGTTACAGCATCTTACCTGATGATGTTTAGAGAACACGCCAATCCAAACATATAAAATCAGTATTTGCACTGTTTACATGCAGACTATTGTCCTCATTTTTGTTGTTGTTATCAAGACGTTTCAGCTGTAGTGCCCTGTCTTCTTCAGGTGTATATCAATCCAGGTAACCTACAGAGTATTTCAAATTGAACCCTTTGTTTAATCTATGAGAGGGGAGTATATTGTTCTTGTTTATGTCTAAGGATATTTTATCTAGTACTTATTTTTAGTACTGCTCATTTATTGCTGACTCCATTTCCACTGTGTTAAAATACACAGTCATATTTGTTATTGTTATCACAACATTTTGGCTATTGGGTCCTCTGGGTGACCTACAGGGAATTTTGAGCTGAACCTTTTATTTAATCCAATTTACAGGAGTAGATTGTTCTTGTTCCACTGCCGATGTCTAATGATATTTCATCTAGTTCTTATTTTTAGTACTGCTCATATTCATTACTTCATTATATAAAAAACCACAAGTAAAAACTTTTGCCATCTTAAATTTTAGTAGCCAATCTCCTTTCAGATATAAAATAGGTGTTATTAAATATTTCCTTATGAGAGCGCACGAGAATTCATCCTCTCATCTGCTTTTCTTTAAATAACTTAATGACGTGAAACAAATGCTCGTTAATAATGGTTTTCTTAACTATCTTATAGATTACCATATTAATTTTTAATCTTAGGTAACAAATAGCAAGACAAAACAGATAGAAAAAAACAATAGCATTAACATTTTCAACAAAAATCAAATGCATAGTAACTATAAGCAAGACGAATCTTCACTTAGAAACACACAACTTCAGTCAACAAAAACAAGAAAATTAAATTAATTATTTATTACAAAAAATTTGAAACCACTAACCTTATCGTCAAAAAATAATAATTCACCTGCAAGATCCAAATTACTAAGAACCAATATTATTTATGAATTTACATGTCCCTTAAGGAGCTGTGTTTCTGATTAATCCAAATTCATAAATAATTATATTGGATATACTACAACACATTTAACAAGAAGACTCACATTACATCTCTGTGGCCATAGCTTAATTAGGTTTCATTTAAATACACATGGAGACCTACCAAACTCTATCTGTAACATACTTGTTGATAATACAAATATAATAGCATCATCCACATGTACAAAAAGGCTAAATTAATGGAAGCCTTATTAATAACAAAAAAAAGCCAACACTCAATAACATCAACTATGACCACAATATACTGGCTGTGTTTGGAAAATAAAACATTCCTATAATTCTTGATACATACATAAAACAATACATATATTCAGTTAAAATAAAATAAAATTCATCCTTGATAATGGCTAAAAGTATAGCCAAAATTGCTTGGAAAACATTTGGATAATTTTTATATAATTTGTATCTTGAAAAGAAAAAAATTATACGAACACAAGAAATTATATAAAAAACTCAACCACAGCACCTTGTCAGTTGTTTTCAATGAAACTTAGATAAAAGAGGAATTGCTGTCCAAATTTATATATATATATATATATATATATATATATATATATATATATATATATATATATTTATATTTATATATATATTTATATATATGATAAAAATATAGTCTTAAACTATGCTACATTTATGGGTTTAATATATATAATAATTATTATTATTAATAATAATAAAATAGTTTACCTATACCATCAGAAAATAACAACCATATTTAAGTCATATTACAATTTCATTGGTTATGTTTACTGCATTGCTTTATTAAACTGGTAATATTTGCTTCATGAATAATCTACGATTTTTTTCTGTTGAATTATTTCTATTGTTATATATTGGTCCAAAGATTGTACTCAGTGTTGGGCCCTATGTCTATACTCTCTCTCTCTCTCTCTCTCTCTCTCTCTCTCTCTCTCTCTCTAAGTGACAAACTTTTACTCATATTAATCCTATATATATATATATATATATATATATATATATATATATATATATATATATATATATATATATATATTCTTGATATATAATGTGTTTATGTAAATTCAAATTTTTTTTAAATTATTTAAAATAATTTTTTTTAATTTTTCATCTTTCGAACTTAAGAATTTTACCAATATAAATTATAAATAATTAATTCAAATATTATAGGCAAGAATAATAAAATGAACCAATCTTAATACACAATTTTAAATCAGCATCACAAGAACGCAAATTTCATAATGCTTAATGGTCAGTGAGTATCCTGCATCTGAAGATTGCTTATTTCCATGAAACTCCAATTCGTGCTATAAATGTGGGATATTATGTATATTCATTAATATATAATTAATAGCTCTTTTATAACATACTACTGTTTTTATAACATCTGAGAAAAAAATGTATATGTATGTGCAAGTATATATGTGTATATATGTGTATATGTATTTTTTATCATACCCATATTTATCTATCTATCTATATATATATATATATATATATATATATATATATATATATACATAGAATTAATAAAAAATATAATATTTATCAGCTGATTGATACTATTTTCAGCATCTTGACTTTAGAGTTTTGTAGACAGACCCTCCAGCAATCACTCCATTCACTCATCAGGACATACCAGCAATTGAGTGTTCATTTTCTAGTTTTGAGTTAAGAAATAATTTATGCACTTTTCATTGGTGGGAGGTTGATTCTTCTTTCATTGTGTGTGTGTGTGTGTGTGTGTGTGTGTGTGTGTGTGTGTGCAGGCACCTACCTGTACGCATGTATGTATGGATGTATACAACCAACTTTTATTAAATTCCACCAATGATGTTTGTCTATTCAACTTTTTATTATATCTTTCCAATTTATGAATGAATTGTTATACATCAGGACTGAAGTTATGAATAAATTATCCAAAGTTCATGTTTTTTTCTCTTATATTCAAATAATTTCTATTATCACAGTCATTGTCATGAACTGGGTATTATCAGTATGGTAAGCAAGATTTATTTCACTAATTTCTGGCATTTTTTTGATTGCTGGAATTGAAAGTGAGTGACACACACACACACACACACACACACACACACACACACACACACACACACACACACACACACACATATATGTATATGTATAAATATATATTATAAAATATCCGTTTCTATCATATTATAAATATTTACTTTTATATTCATCCTCTGTACTAATATTAAAGACTTCTGTTAGTGTGTCCATGTAACACTCATGATTAAATAACATGATGCATTAATAATTGGCATGAAAGCTCAAAAGTCATACAGGTTGGATATACAGTCTGTTTGAAGTTATTATGCAAATCACATAAACCTCAATAATTTGAATTTGCTTTAAAAGATTTTTGTCAAATTTTAAGCCATTAATTTATATATCAAAACAAGGCTTGTGTTAAATTATTAAGCAGTTTCAACATGTTTTATTAAAGTTAGTGGATTTATTATAAAAACTGCAGCCTGAAGTTATTAGGCAAAAGCAGAAAATCACTTTTTTATTTCAATGACAAGTTAATAAAAGCAACAATTGATCAACACTTATATTAACATAACTAACAAACCTATATGGTAAGTCTTTCAAGCATTTACATCTTAATATATTAACGCATATTCTCAATAACAGCCAGCAATCTATTATTCATTGATTTTGTAAAGTTTTTTTTACTTCAGCAAGTTTATTTTTCTACATGGTTTTCATTGCTTCCCATAGGTCTACCTTAATACCTTCATATAATTTTATCTTCACAAATGACCATAATTTTTCAATTGGGACTTGATGGTCAACCTTCCATTATCTTCTCTCCTGTAAGCCTTTTACACACAAAAAATTTACAGATAACCTTAGATATATGAGAAGGAACATTGTCATACTTAAATACAGACTTCACTCTGAAACTGCGAGGCTGGGACTTGTACCATTCAAAGAAAGCCTTGCCTATGAAATTGCAATAGTTAGCACTGTTCAGTTTAACTCCTTCATTGACTTTGAATGGTGCAATAATGGTTTAGTAGAAAATTCCAGCCCATATAATTACACTGCCATCTCCTTGCTGTCCTCTTTTAGCCATAGGCACATCTGCATTGGATAAAATCCATCTTTTGGCCCATCCATCAAGCCATCAGGTGTCACCCGAAATTCATCTGTAAAAATTACTTTAGAAAATTCAGTATTTATGTATGACTTGGCCTAAATATTTGCTTTACTAAGTTTGCCTAAGAGGTTTCTTCACAAATCCCAATTTGTGAAGTATTCTATAGCTTTTGTCCTTCTTGTCCTCCACCAATTCCAGCCTGTTCAAAGACCTGAACACTGATCAAGAGTGGGATGTTTGCTATAACTCACTTTAGTTTATGTTTCCTTTGAAGAGACTTAAAGACTTTTCCTTTGCTTCTAATTCTCAACTTTGTTATATTTTCAACAGCCCTCTTTATTGTTTGATGATCTCTGTGAAATTCTGTTGATATCTCCATGCAACAACATTGTTATTTTCCGTTTTTCAACATTTTTTAGATCCTTTCAATTACCCATGTTTCAACATATGGAAAAAAAAAGAAACAATAGTTTTTATTAGATTTCAGGCCTTAAACTAATATTAGTTTAATCAGTATAATAACTTCGGTCAGTCTATTTCCTAAAATCCCTATACCTCAACATATAACCAATAAAAGTGGTTAAAGATTTAGAGATTCTTCAAGGGTGTAAATGGATGTTTAAATTTGACAAATATATGTTCTAGACTTTTTAAGTTATTGAAGCTTATGTAATTTACATAACTTCAGACTGGCTGTAGTTCATGTTAGCTTGATCACAGAAGTCATTCAAGGCCACCAGAGGTTATCAAAGAGCACAGTACATCATTTCTACCCAAATGAAACAATTTCTAGAGAAGTAAAGTGAAATATTGTTTTTGATGTCACAAATGGTACAGCAGATAAGGTCATATTCAACCACCATTAGAAATAGAATGAGTTTGTAGCCTTTATGATTTGCAGTGCAACCAAACAATTATATTCTTAGAGATAAATTGGTGCATGGGGTAACTTGGGCAGAAAATGATAAGAAGAAAGATTATGTTGAATACTAAGGTCACAAAATGTCAATTTTGAATTAAAACAGATTTCTTTTCAACTAAACAAAAGAAGCTTATTTTTCCTGTTTTGTTTGTAAAATGTTATGCAAAATTTTAAAATAGTAAGAATTAAACATGAACAATTTTTCAGCTTTTTTAAATGTAAAAAAATGACCCATATGCAAAAACTATCAGTGTTGATGAGTCATTCTTATCCTAAAGAATGATATAGATGAATAAATAAACTCAAAGCTGAAGCTGAAGAGGTTCAGCTGTACAATACTTGGCACAATTCTAGACACTTCTGATACTGTTCAGATTTCAGCTGAGTTCCTCAAATCCCTTGGATTGCTTGGTGTTCCACATTACAGACTCAAAATAAGGATATCCATCAAAAAAGTGCAATAGAACTTTTCAAACTATCAAGCAGCTTCTCCCATGTGTTATCAAAGTGACTATCTTGACTGGGGGAGGTAAAAAGCAAAATGTGGTCATTCCTAAAATCCCCATAATTCCAACAAATTTGCCCTTTGAATTAAATTGACTCCACTTCCTAGTGAGGTTATTTTACAATGACCATCAACAAGACACAATAACATTCTTTCAAGATTACTAAGCCCAAACTGAATCATCCATGCTTTTCCTATAGTTAACTCTATATTGGGTGTTCTTGGGTTGAATCCTCAAACTTTTCATAGTGGCACCCAATGAGAAAATCACTTATGGTATGTACCCAGAAGTCTCTATAAAACTAGGAGGATAAATCATTTGTGAATGAGGAGTTATTATTATTTACAGTCAGACTAATATCCTCATCTTTGCTGTTATCATCACAACATTTTGAGACAATCGCCTAATGGATTAAAGTGTTAGCTCATGACTTTAGTGGCATAGTGACTGTGAGTTCAATCCCTGTGCCAGGTAGTACAGACTCAATGGAAACAAGGTGGGCAATAACTGAGCAGCACTAAAAAAAGAACAAGATGATATATCCCTAGATGTGTGCCAAGTTCAATTCTATAGACAATATTTACCTCGCATAGGGATTGAACTTACATCCTCCTGGTTATAAAAACTAACACTTTGTTGGATTAACCTGTCTCCCCTTATGGTTCAGCCCAAGTAACTCTATTTAAGCTAGTTGTTTCTCTTTAATGAGATAACACTTTCAGTTGTCTGGTGAATTCCTGTTTCTTATAGTGTCAGGTCAATTAAGTCTTGCATAGACAGTTTTGTGTTTCTGTTTTGAATTTACATTCTTTTTATTTTTCAGTGACTACCAAGAATCTATCTATATTTCTGAGATGAGGTATGTACACAATTTACATTATTCGGAAGGTTGTCCTCATCTTTGTCGCCATATTTATTACAACGTTTTGGCTGTTGTACGCTCCGGCCTTCTTCAGGTGGTTGTAATGTTGAACTGAAGAGGACACATGGCATAGTAGATAAAGGCGTTAGTTAGATCCAGTGACAGGATCCAAACAGTGTGAGTTCAATATCCGGTTAAGGCAGTGGAGAACTTGGAGAGGGGAATTAACAAGAGATAACTGACAACTGACATCCCTTAAAACATGGCACGTGGAACTAGAATAGCCTACCCCAGTGAGCAAAATAAAGGGTTCAGTTCGACATTCCAACCACCTGAAGAAGGCTGGAGCGTACAATGGCTGAAACGTAATTAATATGGTGACAAAGATGAGGACAACAGTCCGAATAATGTAAATAGCATGACTACCAAGAAGTTTTAAGTTATTTTTGATTGCATTTAATTAAAATGTAGTTAACTGTATTTGTTGTGATTTTTGTAGTTTGTTTTTCATTTCAGTTTTTCTTTTATTTCTTTTTCTGGTGTGACTTCTTTTTATTTTTGTACTAGTATTCTGATTTATTTTTTGCTTTTAATTTTATTGTAAGTGTTTACTTTTTTTTAATAGTAAAGACCAACGAAAATCCTTGTGTTGTGGAGGATGAATTGAACCTAAAGAAAAATGAAGAAATTAAAAGTATGGAGGCCAATAAAGGCCAAGAATGTATGGAAAAGCATCTCAAAATAAGAAGATTATTGACAATGCTGAGGATGGGGTTGGGATTCGCCCGCTTGTTGGACGTCTTCTCCCCTCAAAATGTATAATCCGAGTTTTTTATTTTAAAGAGCCAGGAATTATGCACAACTTGTAAAAGAAGGTGGATTCTTGGAAGCCCCCTCACACACACACACACCAGAACTAAAGAAGGTTGAGAAAAGAATTGTGTCAGTCTTTATGGGGGAAAAGAATTCACGCAAAATTTGTTGCCCCACAAAAGACACAGTGATTAAATCACTGAAGATTAAGCCACAAAGAATAACTAAGGATAAGAGCTTCTTCATGTGGGACATATTGCTACCCACGCCTGAAGACTGCATAATAGCTGCAAGTTGGGAATTAATAACAAAGGTTCCGATTAATCAAACCAAATACGAAGGCATGCATGCAGGCGTCGGACATGTAGCAATATTTGAGGTTACTCCTCGGTTATCGGGGGGCATCTGGCCGCATATCTGTCACAGTTCTGACAGATACTAGGTGCAACCTGTGATAGCCTGAACTGGAGATGGAGTTTTGATGTCATGCTCGATCGGGAAGCCTTTCTCTCCGTCCCTAACTGTCTCGATGTAGCAGGCTTAAAAATGCCAGTCATAGTGACCAACCGAAAACCAACCTGCTGGAAGTGTGGAGAGACTGGTCATCTCTCCTCTTCCTGCCCAGAGAAGAAGGCCTCTTGAGTTCAAGCTCCAAGCAAATGTAATAGCCCTCACTCTAGCCTTTCTCTGCCGCTTGTGCGGTTGCAGAGAAGGAAAAGGGGGGATGGCTGGTTGCTGCCAGGTTCAGAGGGGAGCATCAGACAGTGGAGCCTCAATCCCCTGAAGCTCCTGGTACTAAAGGCACATACAGCCCCACTCCTCAACCAATGTTAAGGGCGACACCCCATCCTCAGATAAAACATCATTTCAGGAACTTCAAACGAAATATGACCTCGGCCAAGAAAAAACGTAGAGGAAACTTAAAGCCAAATTAGAGAAACAAATCTTCAATAATTCATCACCTTCCAAAATAGTATCATGCCCCCAGCCCCTAATCTGCTCTCCTCTGTAGCAAAAACACAGCACAAATCATCATCTACTCTCTCCTCCCCCTGTAAATCTACCCTTCTCAGCAGAAATCCCAGTCCCTTCATGAAAAAAAAAATGCACGTATCAAAACTTACTCTGAGTCCTTCCCACCAAATACAAGAAGAAACGCCTCTGCCCACCAAAAGGCAAAGAAGCCCATCAGTCGAGGCAAAGGGAAAAAAACCCATCCAAATTACCATATAATTTAGAGGAGGTCGTCTGACTTATTTCTCTGGTTCAGGCAGAGAGAGCTAGAAACTATGGCAATAGAATAACGGGACTTAAATATCTTTTATCTTTTGTCTATAAAAAAAAATACGATGAGCACGACATATAAGTTCCCCGGAATTTTCCCCAAGCCAATAGAGTGTTCATCGTAATTCGAACTGGATCGGGGGAGCAGCAGATATGGAGTATAGTCAAAGATGCCATCGACACATTCAAAATCACCCCACCTATCACAGCAATTGAGAACAAAGACATAAAAAACTCCAACAATTCTGTTCAAGGAGGGCCCCAGATTTTGTTCATCCCTCCCTTTATAGAGCTTTAAAAATGACTTATCTCTAGGACATTGGCATTGTTCTTGTCTTCGCAGATCTTGCGTGCTGAATGTTACTATAAAGAATAAGGCTCTTTGTCTCATTTGGGTTTATATGCGCCCAATGTCCATGCGGAGCAGCCTGATTTGTTTTGACGAATCGAACCGTTTCTGACGACGTCTCGTCGGGTAATTTTAGCGGGCGATTGGAAAGCCGTCCTTGACCATGATATAGATCGTATTGGGGAAAGATCGGGTACTAACAAGCTCGATGTGAAGCCATTTTGTGACTTTATCGACAAGTTCGATCTTGTCGATAAGTATCGTAATGAGCAACCTCAGGAGGTAGTGTAGACTTGGACTAATAGAGGCAGTTCAGCTTTGGTGGTGCGTTCTAGCTACCTCGACCAAGTTCTAGTTAACAGAGTCTATATAGGGCTCTTAGGTTGTCCAAGTTTCCGTTATTTCGTTTACTCGGATCATGGGCTAGTCAGGTTTCGTGTAAACTTAGATAAGCCTAAGGTTAGGATGGATGGTTACTGGAAATTGAAATGCATCATTATTTGGTCAGTGGGATTTCCAGGACCAGCTATTACTAATGCTACAGCGGAGATTGTCGGGGGCTGTGTTTGGGAATAATTAGTGCGATATATTGAAATCTAAAGTTGCTGCTGATTATAGTCATCGACTCAATCTAATTAAGTTAGCAGTACAAACGGCATGTAAAGCAAAAGTTGACTGAGCTATTAAATCACGCGATCGTGGGGAAGTAGCCTTAGCTAGGGCGGAGCTGGCCTTCTTGCTTATCAAGAATGGAAAAGCATCTCTTGTAATTAGGGCTAGGTTGAAAAGAATGTTTTCTGTGGCAACGAATATGGCCGCTGAAGTGCGTGCAGAGGAAGTTAGAAATACATCCAATAGGCATACGTGCATCATATTGCCGGATAAGTGAACCATGACTAGACACACGGGCATATGTGAGGTTTTTTGTGACTACTGTGGGATATCATCGCTATCCCCACCTTCAATTTGACGCACGCGCGACTTTTCACCCCTTCCTCTCACTTTCGGCCGGTTATAGTAGTAAACCGTTGTCTTAGCCGAAGATGAGGAAGAATTCATTTTTTTCGCGCGCTTTTGCGCTGACGTCACGGCAAATTGGTTTTTTGCAAATCAGTCGCCCCTGGGTCGTTTGACCCGGCCGGGCATGCTCACCTTATCTCTCGCCGGTGAACCATTATATACTGGCAGAGATATTTTTATTCGGCAAACCTTGCCTAGACCTCATGGCTCGTCGCTGTATCTTAATACATACGACACTGTCGTCACCTTCATGACAGATTTTTCAACCCCAAGCGAGCATCCTTTTCGAGCCGCCAACTTCCAGGAAATTTCGAATCCTTCAACATGAAAAACAGAGCATTCTTCGAACTCTGTACTTTCTGAACCTGTTACCTAAAAAATATATTACATTTACACTCACAATTATAAACTCTCGCAGTGAGTATTTTTTCCTTGCCGTATATTTATTATGCATTACAACTGACTTTCTGACTTTCTTCCTGGGGAACCTTTTCCCGCCATAGCCATCTTGGATTTGAATTTTGGCGCGGAACTTTATCTACCTTTTTATCAACTACCATATTTCCAGTATCTTACTGAAGGTCTTAACTGAAGACAATTAAATTTCATTCTCTACAACATTTCCAGTAACCTTACTGAAGATAATCTACTTGGCCTCTTTTTCAACTACATTTCCAGTACATTTACTGAAGGTCTTCATTAAAGACAAATTTGTTAAACTTTAATAAAAATTTATGTTTGTTCTTAACCTTTCGTTGTTTTGCCTGTCTACTTCTTTTCACTTTGTACGTTTGTACGGTGGAAAGAGCACGTCTTTATATTTTCTTTTTTTTTACTTTGTTTGTGGATTCGGTAGTAGTGTGTAGTGTCTGGCACAAGGCCTTATTTTCGTAAGCCAGATCTGCACCGCTATCGGGTCCACAACACTACTTTCAGGATCTATTCACCAGGAACACCGGTCTGAGCCCTACTCAGTTCGACGCCTATTTGGCCGACTTTCCCTGCCTCGACGCGGCTGAAGATATTGGGTGCAAGGGTCCTGTTACAGAGTTTGATATCTGGGAAGCACTGATGCCGGTTGACCGGGATAAAACTCCGGGATTAGATGGTCTACCTTACGAACTGTACTTGAGACAGTCGTCCGTTCTTGTCCCTTTGCTGGAACTGATTTACAACAATTGGATGAATCAGTGGTCTATACCCAAAGCTTCACCAGGGGTGTGATCAAGCTGCTACGCATAAACAAAAGCAGTGGTGATGGGATAGGTAACTTTCGGCCTTTGATATTGTTAAATACAGAGTTGAAGATTTTAGCCAAGATCTTTCAAGCTGCTCTGTCTAGTTTGATTGGCTCTGAGCAGACATGCTGTGAAGGGCAGGACTATTCAAATACCTTCATTTGGTACTTGATCATATCGCAAGTCGACAATGAAGCCGCACTGATCAATTTAGATCAGTCCAAGGTATTCGATATCGTTTTCTGGAGGCTGTCCTTTCGGCCGCCGGTTTGGATCCGACTTCTGTATACGTCCCCCAGTGCACTTGTGGAAGTGAACAGGGTCCGATCAGTGCCTTCCGTGTTGTCTCGTTCCATTCGTCAAGGTTGTCCGCTTTCGCCTTTGCTTTACGTTTTTGTGTTGGAGCATTTCCTTTGCAAGTTAAAGGCGAATCCGGTCCTACGCGGAATCTCCTTACCTGGTGCTACCACCTCGGCCAGGTACTCCACCTACGCTGATAAAGTTTCGGTTTTTGTGTCGAACAGAGCCGAGATTGATGAAGTCAGCAAAGAGATCAGAAGGTATGAAACAGTGACAGGGGTCAAGATCAACCGTCATAAGTCTGTTGGCTTGCGATTGGGCGCGTGGAAGAGAGTTTCTCTTTTCAGGCCTTTCCTCTGGACGGGCGGGTCGGTCAAAATACTCGGCGTCTGGTTCGGTACCGATCTCTTGTTGGAAATGAACTGGTCGGAAGTACGGGAGAAGGTCGAGGTCGCAGTTCATCCGTGGTCCCAGAGGAATCTTTCCTTTCGCACATTTCCCTAATTCTCCTTTACCAACTCTCCGTACTTCCACTCCCGCATGCCATACTAAAGCAATTAGTTAGGGTCTTGTTCTCCTTCTTGTGTGGAGTTAAGACTCTCAGTGTATGTCGGGAGATCTGTTATTTCCACCCTTCTGAAGGTGGTCTGAGTATGCCTAGCGTTGACATTTGTCCACATACGCTTCGCATCGCGTTCCTAGACAGAATGTGTTCGCAAGCGGATGGGAATGGCGAATTCTGGAAGGAAGACACCAGTAAGAACTTCCCATCCTTGAGAAGTGTGCACTCATGCGGAGAGGAGGTCGGTTGTTTACACCCAGGTGAGTGCTCTTTCTATCGTGAATACCGGTTTGCTCTTAACTTCCTTTTACGGGTGATGGTTGACCTCTCCGACGTCCGGGCATTTTACCGTAAGGTATTTTATCAGATGTAAGTTGGTGAGGAGGACGTTCAAGATGATCTGATTGGCGAGCTCGGTTTAACGAATCAGGAGACTCGCTCTATATGGCCTTACGCGCCTGGGTTGAAATGCCTCACTAACGATGAGGCATCGCTCACTTGGCTGATGTTGTGAGGGGCCCTCTGGGTTAGCAAAAACTTTATTCAGCGGGCTTGGTAAATTCTCCAAACTGCGTTCGCTGTGGTGTGTCGGTGGAGACCCTGGGTCACACCTTCTTCCACTGCAAGGTCGTAGTCCTATTGTGAAAGTTTATTGAAGACATCATAGTTCGCATGCTGTACAGAAAGTTCTTTGTCCTTGTGGCCAGTTTTTTGTCTGTAGCAATGCGGTATCGTTGTTGACTAAGGCTGAGCACTATGTGTTCTTGTGCTTGCTAGGTGTTATGAGAGTCGCGATATGGAGGACGCGACAAAAGGAATTCTATGGAAATGAGAAGTTTACAACTCTCCAACTGATCTTGTTCATTAAGCATCAGAATATTGGGAACATTGTATTAAACTTTGGAAACCCCGCCTCAAATAGATTAGTTTAGGCTTGTTTTGCTTTTAGTTTATTTTTACGCCAAGTTAACTTAGCTAGGTGCTGTATGCTGATTGGCCCCTTTTATTTTCTGTTCCCACTTTCTTTAGTTTAATTCCCCCTCCCTCCCCAGTGATGTTAGTTCTCTGTTGGATGCGGGACATCTTTCGTTTTTCGAGTGTTTCTCGTATTTGTTTGAACTGGTGTGTGCGTGTGTGGTTAGTCGACTGATTGGTTTTAATTTATCCATGTCCCACATTAATTTCCTCCAGTTAACATATTTCTATGACAATTAAGGATTGTGGTTTGTTTTTTGTTTTTTTACTGACACCATTTTGTTTAGTTTCTTGTATATATAGTATTATTCATATATACATTGGGGTTTTCATTTTTAAATGTTGTTATTTTATCCCCCTCCCACAGACAAATTGTACATATGGGGACTAGTTAGAACTTTATAGAGACTTTGAAGTATTGTGGTGGTTGCAGTAAAAATGATAAGTAAGAATGTGGTGTTTTGGTGTAAGGAATATTATATAGTTTGTTTGGGTCAGTGATTATGGCTAACTCAGTTTAAGTATACAACAGACTGATGACCAGCCTTCTCCATGCACACTTTTGGCCTTGCGCCACATTTTCTATTTCATTTCAGAAATAAATATTAGTTGCCTGGTGAATTCTTGTCAGAGTAATTCAGGAATAAGCAGACTTTCAGCTACTTGGATAATATTCTTAAAATAATTTAACAATGTGGACAGTGAAACAAGAACAAATTATTCTTCTAGTTTAAATAAAGAGTTCAGTTTGGAATTATTTGAAGGTTACCCAGACTAACAGACACCAGAACAAAGGGCACAGCAGCCAAAACATTGGGATAATAACAACAAAGATGTAGAAATGTAAATAAGGAAAATAATATATTATTTCTATTGTTTTAGCATTAGAATATTTTGCAGTAACAGCTATGAGCAAATAATCTTTATTTTTATTGCATTATTTACATTGTATAAGAACTGTAGTGGCATTTTAATTTAAATGTAAAGAGTAGAGACTATAAATTGTCTCCCCTGAACAAGAACATAAAATTGTTCATATTTACTTGTTGCAGGTGCTATATTGGCCTGCAAATAGATATCGAATGACAGAAGACAACAACAAACAAAATGAAGTCTTGAATAAAAGAATATATTGCCAAGTTTATTTTTGTTAAAGAAAAGCTAGATAAACAAAAATAATATTAGTGTGAACGAGGCAAAAGATAACTTTGCAAGCTCATGTAGAGGGTAAGAAATAGCATTGTCCTGAGAAGGATAGTTTCGTGGTCACTAGGGACTAGAATCCTGAAAAGAACAGTTTTGGTAGTTATTGGAGAGTGTTGTCTTGAAAAGGACAGTTTATTGCATATTGTTGGCAAGGATGGCTGGAGTGACAGGAGCTGGAGGCCTATCATAGCTCGAGTGGCGGGAGCTGGAGATGTCTGGAGTGGTAGGAGCAATAGCTGATAGCAAGCTGGAGATGATGATGGCTGGCTAGCTAGAACTGTTGCTGATGGCTGGAGCCTTGAGCAGGTGGTCGGCTGCAGCTGGAACAGATACTACACTTTGATCTTAGTCATTTGGGCCCCAGGACGCATGTCTCCCCACTAAGACAATGAGAGGGTGCAGCCTCAAGCAGCTGTTTGCCAGGGCTGGGCACTTTGTAATATTTTTTTTTTCCTCAGCTGTGACTCTGTCCACAGAGAGCAACCACAACTGAGTCACACTCTGCCTGAAGATGATAATCTTCCCATGGCATGGTCTGTGGAATGCAGGTATTAACCCATGCTGCCCCACAGAGATGAGATGTGACATGAGGGCAGTTGTTTAACACAGGGTACCTGAGTGCATGCACTTAGGTCACTGGTCAAAATATTGGCCAATTTTTATCCACCTCCCACTTGTGTGAGATCAGGCACAAAAGTGGTCTTAGCTGGTCATGACCATGGAAAATATACTACAATATGATCATAGCATCTGACTGCGGAAACGCATGGGTATTTATCCATGTCTCCCCACTGAGACCAGGTGTGACACAAGGTTAGTTGTTTAATGTGAGGTATCCTTGGGTCACTGGTCAATTTTTTTACTCAGCCTCCACTTGCATGGGATTGGTCACAAAACTTGTCTTAGCTGGTCATGGCCATAGAACAGATACTACAATATGGGTATTTACACCCTATATGACACAAGGTCGAGTTTAATGTAAGGAACCAGAGGGCATACACTCAGGCCAAGGACAACAATTCCCCGAGCCCCCTCAACTGTCGGTTTCACTGGCCTTGGTGTGAGCACCAATCCCTCTCTCTAGTGCCACAAGAGGGTGTAGCCTTGGGCAGCTGTTCCCCAGAGCAGGGCACCTCACATAGTATTTAACCATGGAAACACAGGTATTTACCCATGCTCCCCTCACTGGAATGGGATCTGACAGTAGGTCAGTTATTTAATGTGAGGTACGCAAGCTCATACACTCGGGTTACTGGTCAAAATATTGATCAATTTTTACCCAGCCTCCACTTGCACAGAAACAAGCACAAAACTTGTCTTAGCTGATCATGGCTGCAGAACAGATTATGATCATGTTTTTGTTGCTTTTCAGGCCTCTTTATATCCTGGACCCATCTTACAACAACACTGGTAAGCTTTTTCTTCCAGTTGTCTTTAAAAAATGTTGGAGTACTGACAGGATAGGACACACATTCTGTGACCACTTACTTGAATATCAACCTCTGCAACATATGATTTTACAAGTACATTATTAAAAATTTATTTTCTTTGGTAATATTTAGTATCCTTGCTTGTTATTTATATGTATCTTTCTAATTAAGTTTATTTTTTTAGATCAGTTTATGAATTGAGTATTAAATCTTTCTTTTTGCTCTCTAAATAGCTACAAATAGAACCATATATATCTCATAATTTGTTTTTTCAGTGAATATTTCAAGTTTTTAGCAATTCACCTACCTATCAATTGTACTATAATGCTCTGTGAAACAAAACTGAACAACATCTGTCAAATTATGCTTAGTAGTATACAGTTTCTATAAATGACAGCTGAATAGTTGTCTTTCAACTTTTGACTCAGTCAGCCATAGTCACAGACAATATGTCTATTTTAAGACAAAAAATTTACCTGAATAAAATTTTCATAAATTTTATGACAACAGTAATTTCCAGATTATTTCCTTTTTTAATTTGTAAACAAAGTAACAGAAAAAACTATTTTAGAAATCAAGAGGAATTTTTAATTTTTTGTTTGAATATTTGAGATGAAAACTTATAGTTATTATTTAATTTGCTCAGACTACAGATATTATAAAAGACGAACTCAAGTTCTAAATGCAAGAGGCAAATGAGCAAAATTAAGTTTAAGTTTCTACCACCAAATTGTTCTATGGGACACACAGCCTAGGCAATAAAAACACTGATTACCTGGTAGTTGTAAATCCAATCCCTTATATAGTGAAAAAACTTATATATTTTAATTCATTAAAAGAGACAAAACTGTAGTACACACAGTATGAACTAAATCAAGTATTTAGTTCAAAATTCTCAGAAGGTTGCTAAGCATCTGAAAGAAGGTGGGAAGGTACAATGACTAAATGTTGTGACAATAATAACCAAGATGACAATACCAGTATATAAGGATAGTTGTGATGATTTATTCTTAATTATTAAATGATAAAGCTTTTAATTTTTTTTTTATAATAATTTTAAACATTTCTTTAGTGCTTAATTTGTAAGCAAATCGATATTTATAATTTTTTTTCAATTAATACAATATCTTTTTTAAATCATAAATATAGAGATGATAAACATTTTGTTTGATGCCTGGATTTACATTTGCCAAAGCGGAGAAAAAATTAACCTCCACAACAGTAACAACAAGGTTCTGTCTTCCAGATTACCCATTTCTGCCTCACCAACAGTATCTATAAAAATTATTTTAAATAAAAACAATAATATTAAAACTGTATGAAAAATAATTAAAATGTTTGAATTGTTTAAAAATATATATAAAAACTATTTAAAAGAAAAGGTATTAAAATTGTATGAAAAATTAAGAACATTTTGGAATGTGTAAAAATTGAATATAAAAATTATTTTTAATAAAACAGATGATATTGTATTGTATGAAAAATAATTAAGAAAATTAGAATATCACTAACATGGTTTTGTGGAAAATAAAAAAATCAAAATGAAGCCAGATGGTTTATAAAAAAATATGAATAAAAATTGATGTGTAAAGATTTGAAAAAAAAAAGAGGCTCTAAACTGATGTTATAAAAAACACGTAAATGAAGTCAAATGGTTTTAACATTCTCTGGCAAAGATTTTCAACATGTGACTCACCATTGATTTTGCAAAAAAAAAATTTCAAATTTAAATTGCTACTAATCGTGGTTTGATTGGACAGTGATTCTCAAATTTTGAACCACTTGCAATAAAAAGTATAGACACCCTAAGGATGTGGTTTTTGAGCCTGCTTTTATCAACCTGCTTGCTGGATAAGAGGGAAAAGTTTGACTGCAAAGTCAGAAAGTATTTAACCACCCAAACATGTATAAGAATAGACGACACCGGGGCAAAAGACTGTCATTGGTATGAAAGGAGTGACAGGCTTCTACTGTTACTATTACTGCAGAAAGGATTTGAGTACCAAGACAAGAAAAGCTGTGATCTGGAATGATAAAGGACTACTTTTGCTACTATTACTACTGCTGTTGTTGAAGAAGAAGTATGAAGACAAAGGAAGAAAATTTTTTAAATTTGATATATGAAAATCCTTTTTAAACTTATGAATTTATCTCACATGAATGTCTTTTCTAAACCTGTGAGAGTTTATCTCATATTTGATGTTCCAAACATCTGAATATTTTATCTAAAGAACCCAGAAAACCAGTTTTGTTAGAGGTAGGTTAACCTTTTCTGTTTCTCATTAACTTTCAACCTTTGAACCTTCAACATTTTGAATTATGAACTTTTCAAAATATGTAAATTTCTTTTGCTGCCAAGAAATGATTTATATGAACATTTGGTAAAAGTTGTTAAAATTCCTTTGTTATTAAGGAAAAAATTTGTTTTTCATGAATTGTTGTTTTCTAAGAGAAAATTGCACAAGGAAAATTTTGTACATGGCCTATATTATAATTTGTACAATTTGTATGCTGTAAAAATATTTTTGCTATTGTAATAAATGTATGTTTCTTTGCAAATTTTACTCTGAGTAAGTTTTGTCTCTTTTGTTAACACCTTTAAAAAAGCTTGAAAGGGAAAATACAGAAATGAGGTTGAAAACTTTTGTACTCCCACCTCTCACTTATTTATTTATTTTTTTTTAATGCAACTACAGCTAATGCAGAAAAGTGAAGATGGGAAAAGACTGTAATTAGCAGCTAATAGTTGTGAAGTTATCTTCTTTGGACATTTTTTCAATTTATAGTAATTTAAAAATGACCTAAAATCCAGTGGTCTGATTGAACAGAAAATTGCTTTATTCTCCAAATTAGAACATTTTAATGGTATTGCATTTGTAACTTACATGTTTTGGTGATTTACAGTTAAGAGTTGTTTCACGTTGAAAAGTTTTATTTGATAAGACAACTTCAAACCACAGTTATATTTTAAATTGATGTTTATTCAACAACAAGAAGAAAATATAATTCAGAAGTATTGCCTCAAAGTAAATGTTAAATCACAATTTTACATGATATTCAATTGTCCTATCCAAGGCATGTGTTCACTAAGGAAATCTGTGGTTTTATCTCATACAGAAAAGAGAAGCTACACTTTTAGTTACTTGGATAAAAGTAGGTGTCTAAACCTGTTGTAAAAGTTGTTTTATAAGCAATACACAGATGTCAACATGAACATTACTTCAATTCAAAATTTTTTTGTAACTCTTATTGAAATACTGTTTCTTTCAAATTTTGTTTTTCCTAGTGCATAATAATTTTTTCTCATACTTTCTCATAGTCAGTAACCCTAATGTCTTAGTGGCTTTATTGCCTTATTTGGAGTGAAATAATTTTAAAAAATAAAATAAAAATAAAAGCCACTTATAAATCAAAATTTTTTTATAAAACTACATATGTACTAAATGTTGTCCAATTTTTATTACTATCCTCTAAAAGTTAAGATATTTAATTTTATTTTTAACTATATTTCTATTTAAAAAAAGAACAAATTTTAGTGACAATACTATAGTACAACTCTCAATGTTACTATGTAGATTCACTATGTTATTTTTGCTATGTTACTGTAAAAACCACATAAATAAGTAGAAATGACATTGTGGTGTGCTGCTCAGATTTGTTTTAAAATTGTTAATGAGGTTGTTAGTGAGGCTGTGTTTTTAGTGAGAGCACATACATTTAAATTTTCAAAAACACAAGGAAAGAAGAACAAGAGATCAAATTGCATTGAACAATAAAATATATATTGAAAATCAACGAGTACAACAATTGTGTTTATGTATTAATATTTAGGTAGCTTCCCTGTATGATATCTGATACAAGATAGGAATAATGTACTTAAGAATTTTCTTGTTGAAATGTTCAGAGTTCAGTGAACAAATAAGATTTGAATTCAAGAATGAAAAGTTTGTACAAAAAGGATAATGGAATTTGGTTTGTGACTTGGCTTGTGACAGACAGTTAACAGTGTCGTGTAATGGTAGTTCTGTGTGTGTGTGTGTGCGGGAGTAGAAGCATGTAGATACGCGTGCGTTGCTGAGTTCTGCTGATTTATTGTTCTACTACTTTATTTCTGGAGTACGAACTGTTTAAATAGTTTTTGGGTTGGCTCCAGAGAGAAGCAGGAAAAATATCGAAAGGAATATCTAAAATACATGATTGGATAAAAATTGACCAATCACTGATTTTTTTACAAAACCAAGTTAGGCAAAGTCATGGCAGAAAATTTTGTGTGGATAATGCGATAGGTAAATTGTCCTGTTGTAAACAGTACTTATTTTCTAACCAATTATAACTGAGTATTTTGTGGGCGTGGTAAATCAGTGTAGTCACTACAACATCATCATGACATTAATAAGTCATTATAATAGTAAGAAGTCTCCACTAATGATTCCTGTCTTGATGTCATGATAGGGCTTACGTATCACAAAGAGCTATACTGGTTGGAGTATTATCCTTGGCAGGTCCAACCAGGCTGGGCAGGTTGAAGGTCAGGGATCAGACTAAATGAGAATCACAAGAAGTCATGGGATGCAGCAAGGTGGTTCTGTTGAATCAACAAAGAAGTCAACCTTAATCTCAATTTATGACCAATAGTGAATCACACATGATAATGGAGTTGACAAAATTTCTAAAATCACCAAATTTCTAAAAGGAATTAATGCTATGATTATAGTATTGACAAAGATAATTGGATTTGCTACCAAAAATGTTGTCATGACTTTTGCAGAGCCAAGCAAATCTGAGCAAGCTTGTAGGTTACCCCGTTTGATTTCATCAAAAACACCCATTAAGTTGTGTTGTTTAAGTTTATAAAAAGTCAAACATGTTCCTTTCTCTTTTTCCTCTTGCTTTCAGATGTAGTCAGTTAGTCAGTTATGCGCCATGCGTGATACACGCTTAGGCAATCATGTATCTTTTGATACATGACTGACGAGGCAGATTTTTTTCCCGCAGTAGGTTGCCATTTCTTTCTGCGGTAGACCAGTTGCCATCCAAGGCTATAGAACATGGTCTGTCCTGCTATTTACCCATAGCTGGTGGAGAAGAAGAGGATTCATACCTTTCCCAAGGGTATTAACATGTGAATGTAATGGATTCAACTGGAATTCAAACTTGGCTCTCTGATTCCTCAATTCGAGCCGCTATCCATTACTCCACCATAATCACATGTAGATAAAGAAGTCTCTCACACATGCATGTGCATGTTAAATAGTCAGTGGACTAAGGAAACAAATGAGTCCCAGCAGTAACATTCTTTATATTTGATGATAATGATGAAGTCTTGTTTGAATCAGATCATATGTTACTGGGGGAGAAGTAATAAGCAACTTTGATACTTTGATGCCTAAGAAAATCAGAACTGATTTGACTTACTGTCTAGAGAAGTGATTTGTAATCTTTTCTTTTCCAATGCTCCTTTTCAGCACCTCATATGCTGAAATTGCACTGGTAAATGGAGCAGGATTAATGTCATGTGTTTATGTTTTGTTGCATTATAGCAGCATCAACCACCCAATGTTAAGCTGTGATAGGAACAGCCAAGCAGCAATCACCAGGTCTGACCACAGATGCTACTGGACTTTAGTTTGCAGGTTTTATTCTGTATCAATGTAGTGCTATAATTTTTATTGGTCAAGGTTGCTGTTGTTCACCAGTTAATAGCAGGAGTTGTAACTTATTGATGATAAGGGTGAAAACTTTTGAAATAAACAAATTTTTTAAAAGAAATGGATGGATAAATTTTATAACATGGATAAATTTTATACCTATATTTATATAAAGAACAACATAGATCAGATAAGAAGAGAAAGAGAAAATTATATTGGGAATTCTCATCTACTAATACCCTCATCTTGATTGTTATTGACACAACATTTAGTCATTGTACCTCCCCACCTTCTTCAGGTGCCTAGCAACCTTTTGAGAATTTTGAACAAAATACTTTATTCAGCTCATACTGTGTGTACTAGAGGATATCTTATATTTGTTTTTATCTCTTTTTCCATTACCCAAGCTAGGGATTGAATTTACAGCTACCAATTCTTTTATCCACTAGGCTATGTCCCATAAAACAATTTGGTGGTGGACAATTAATCTTAAACAATGTTTCTCATCTGCCATTTGCATTTAAAACATGGAGGAAATAAGGAACATTCAACTCTGTGGGAGTAGCAGGGATCGTCCTAGCAGTAAAGGTCTAATGGAACTAAAGAATGGATGTTTACTATGGAAATAGCGATAAAATCTTAACATATGTTTATAATGTTAATATTTATGATTTAAAACAGAATATGGAGTTAAATGAAAAAAAAATGATATGTATCAATTTACTTACAAATTAAGCGCCAAAGAAATGTTTAAAGCTTTATCATTTAATAATTAAGAATAAATTGTCACAAATTATCTACTACCTTTAATGAAAAAAGATGTAAGTAACAGATGAATCGGGAATTCTTATATACTGGTATTCTTATCTTGGTTGTTATTATGGCAACATTTAATCTTTGTATCTTCTTGCCTTCTTCAGATGCCCTTCTATGAACCAGAATATATAAGTTTTTCCACTACCCAAGGTAGGGATTGAATTTACAACTACCATGTAACCAATGCATTTATCCACTAGGCTATGTGGATAAATATTTATATGCACCATAAAAAATCAGAGTTATTTGCCCTTTTTTTTGACTTGTTATATCCATCCATGGTAGTTTGAGAATCTAAGCTTTTTGCTCTCAGTAAAAGGGATCTGATATCTGATGCACACTAAATTTTCAATTTCATTTTTGAGATGAGGAATGGTCAAAATATTTAATTTGGCCATAATGTTGTGGCTATAATAACATCTATAATAATCAAAATGTGAATATAGCTTGAACAAATTAAAATATAGTGAGATATAAAATTATCTAATGCAGTAAGAACCCACCATGATAGCCAAATATCAAAACCATCTGATATTGGATTTTTAAGACTCCAAAAACACACCAATAATACCCATTGGGATGGTGACATAGTGGGTATAGGAGTTGGTTAACCTTTTAGTATTCAACCCACCCAAACCTACTCTGTAAATATTGGCTCTCAATATTTAACCTATTCTAACTTGCCATAATATATGACAACATCATAGCAAATAATGCAGGAAGTCATATAAATAATGAAACTTTGATCACAAACATTGAGAGTCAATATTTATGAGCAGGTTGAATGCTAAAGGGTTAAACACATGTTGCTGTCAAGTAATAACTGTGTGTTCAATCCCTGTATTAAATAATGAAACAATATACACTGGTTCAGTAGAAATGAGCAAGAATTAGCATTACAGGGACAAAATTACAAAATAATCAATAGTTATCCCATATCAGCCAAAACGATCAACACCTGAAGATACCTGGGTACTTGGCCAAAATGTTGTAACATCTATAGTAATCAAGATGGGAATAACAGTTTGAATAAATCAAACTATACTCACTAAATTGTTTAAAAAATCACAAATATATCTCCAGAGATATATATATATATAGATTATATGTTAAATTATTTAAATTATTATTTTAAAATTATCTATGCCATGTAATTTAAATATTACTTAATATATACAGTGATTGTGCTTAGAAAGGAAATTGGTAAATCCAGTATGTAAAAAATTCATAGCTAAGATCATAACTGAATTTATATTGCTATGGAAGCAATCTGCATTATTTTTAAACTAATTTCATATTGCTTAAATACAAGCGTGTGTATTCCATTTGTATCAGGTACCATATCAATGCTCACAATAGTTTATTTGAAGAAAAGATAATCATAGGGGTATCATATAATTGTAAATCCCATCTTATTCATAAACTATCATTAGTTGATATAATAAAAATCCTAATTCCAGGAAATAATAATCATCTTGTTGTCATTGTCATCTTTTGTTTCCAATAAAAACCTTATCATGAAATGCTTTCATCTAAGCAACAAATTTAATTAACAATCATAAATTATTCAAGGATCCTTTTTCCTGATCAGACAGAAATAATTGCTAGTTATTATCATAAATCCTCCTCACCCACCCACTCAAAACCAGATTTGATTTGCTAAAACTTATTGACTAATCACAGTGATTTAGTCCCCATTGGTTACCTATTAGTTGTGCTTTTAATGAACATCAGAACAAAACAAGTTATTTGCCTTATTCAGTAAACAGTTTAGTAACAGAATAAGAGTTGACTTTTTATCTCATTAATATTCAACAATATTAATTTCTCATGAATATGCAAATCATAAAACTACAAAGGTACATGAATAGTTTTTTGTCTATTTGTTCAGCTCCTTTTTACAATTTGCATAATGAGAATTAGATTGAGTAGTAAAAGGGAGGCCCAAAATTCAACAAGAAGATTCTTAAACTTTCCATGAAGCCATCATTTGCAAAACTCTGAAATTTACCTCCAATAAAAATTATTTAACTCTTTTTATAATTAGAATTTATAAATATCATAAACAATAAAGTAATCCAAAATAAAATATTATAGGTAAACAGATAAAAAAACTATTGCTGATTTTTTTAATGTTTTAAACTTTATTTACACCATCTTCAAAAACATTGGAAAATAACACTGTTTGTTGATAATTTTAAGAAATAAATACAAATAAGTAAATATAACTAAAGGCAGAGTGATCTGCTTCCATTGAGGATGAAGTGAATAAATATGAAAATATTAATGGGGTACTCCAAGAAACATTCCATTTGGTATGAAACCAAAACTAAAAAAATAATGGGAAAACATGACAAAAATAGGAATAATAAAACCTGTACAGGAACCTACAGATTGTGTAAACACCTTAGAAAAAACAAATGGCAAACTACGATTATGCTTAGACATGAGAGACTTTTTTTTCTTTTTTAAGCTTATCACCCCAAGCAAGGGGTTACAGAAGGTTTGGAGGAAGAGCAGATAGGAGTGGTAAAGGAGAGGATGTGGAGAAAGATAGTGGATCGATCAAGGCAAGGGGGTTACAGAAGATTTGGAACGAGAGCAGATAGGAATGAAAGGTGAAAGGATGTGGAGAAGGGAAGTGGATAGATCAAGGCAACTGGGGATGTTGATTGACGTTACACTTAAGCAAACAGCAGGGGCTCCAGACCATATATGGCAGCAATACTCCATGCAAGGGCGAATGGTTGATTTATAGATTTGGAGGATCGATAAAGCAATAAAATGAGATCATTTCAAGCTACCTACAGCAGAAGAGATATTTGCAGAAATGAATAATCCAAAGTAATTTATAAAATTAGACACACTGAACGGATATTGGCACATACAAGTTGACGAAGAAAGTTCAAAACTCCTAACATTCAATTCACCATTCAGAAAATACTCTTTTACTTGTTTGCCATATGGGATACACAGTGCAAGTGAAGTATTCCAAGTCCAAACAGTGAAAATAATAGAAGGAATACAAGGAAAAAGGAATTCCCAAGACAACATAATAATATGGTTGAACACACTTGAGGAGTACATCTAAATATTAAATCAAGTCTTCAGTCGACTACAAAAGTCAGGCTTAAAATTAAATAATCAAAATGCAAGTTTGCAACTAAACAAATGACATACATAGGTCACTTAATCACACATGAAGGTATAAAACCAGACCCATCAAAAATAAAAGCAATTACACAAATGCCAAACTCTCAAAATAAAAAAGATCTACAAAGATTCTTAGGGATGACAAATTACCTATGCAAATTCATACCTAAATATTTGGAAAGAACTACATCATTATGAGAACTCCTTCATAACAAAGTACATTAGTCATTTGATAAGCATCAGAAAGAAGCCATAGAAAAATTGAAGCAAATGATTACAAACAATTCAATGTTGAAATCCTATAATCCAAAATTACAGATAAAAATTATGACAGACTCATGTAAAAAAGGATTAGGCACAGTATTACAACAAAAACATGGTAATACGTACCTACCAATATCATATACATCAAGGGTGACAATAGTGACAGAACAAAATTATTGTCCTATTAAAACTGAGACATTAAGCATGGTATTTACTTGTAATAAATTTCACCAATTTGTATACAGGACACATTTTATTGTCAAAAATGATCACAACATTTAAAACAGATTTTCAAGAAATCAATCACAAAAAAATCCCCCAAGAATTCAAAGATTTCTATTAGCATTACAGAAATATGAGTTAAATTTCAATTATATACCAAGCTGTGAATCAGTAATAGGCAAAACACTATCACACACATCTCTATCAGATGATACTCAAGAAATAACAGATACAGAAATGAACACGTATATTCATACTATATTAAAACAATATCCGATGAGTGATAACAAACTCAATATATATAGAGAAGAAACAAGTAAAGACTCAATCTTACAGACTTTAATGCAATATGCAGCAGCATAGCCTACAAAAAATAAAGATGTACCCAACTTAATTTCACCATATATACCTATTCGTGCTGAAATATTAGTTAAAAAAAGGGTTGGTATTGAAAGGTACAAGAATAATAATTCCTCACTCTTTATGAAAGTAAGCATTACAGAAGATCCATACTGGACATTTAGGAATGGAAAAATGCATAACAGAAACAAAGGAGATGATATATTTATCAAATATAAACAGCAAGATCAAGGAAATGGTAAGCACATGCACTTACTGCACAGACCATCATATCCAGCAAGCAGGTGAACCATTGATTAACCATGATATCCGGATAATCCCATGGACAAAAGTAGCAACAGACACCTTTCATCTCTAAAATAAATCATACATTGTAATTATAGACTATACAAGTAGACTATGCAAGTAGATATTTTGATATACATCAACTAAAAAACTGTGAGTTAACCACAGTAATCAAAAAGATAAAGAATACTTTTGCCAGATTTGGCATTCTTCAAATAGACATCAGTGACAATGGTCCAGAATACAAGTTCGCAGATTTTAAAAAATTCATGAAAGAATGCTACTTCAAACACATCATGATAACAGTCTACTCCAGTAAATAAAGGGTTCAGTTCGACATTCCAACCACCTGAAGAAGGCAGGAGCTTACAACGGCCAAAACGTTGTGATAAATATGACAACAAAGATAAGGACAATAGTCCCAATAATGTAAATAGTGTACATAATACCTCATCTCAGAAATATAGACACATCATGACAAGTCAAAACTTTCCACAATCAAATGGATTAGCAGGAAGAAGCATACATACCATCAAAAAGACACTTAAGAAATCATTTGAAAGTCAGCAAGACTCCTAACTTAGCCATGCTAGCTTTAAGAACAAGTCCTTTAAAGATTAATAAATATTCACCGGCAGAATAACTAATGAAGAAGACTTTATGTATAGATCTTCCTAATATTAAACATAGTAAATCTGCATATAGTCCACAAAAAAACAAAAATACATATATACATAGAGTACTGCAAATGCTAAGACCATAAAATTACACGAAAATTTGGAAAAGAAAAGGAAAAATAGTCAAAAAATTAGACAAACCTTGTTCATATTTAGTACCTACTGAAGAAGGCACACACATAAAGTGCAATGGAAGACATCTTTTAAAAACAAAAGGACAATCAACAAACAATATACCAAAATTTCAAAAATGCAGTTTGACTATGAAAACATATTTAACAAAATAAACAAATAACAAGAAAACTTAGTAAAAAATATATCAACTAAATTACAAAATACCACAAGAGGAAGGATAATAAAAGTTCCAGTAAGATATAAAATATGACAATAATAAATTTAAAAGGTCTTCAGCATAATTTAAAAAATAAAATAAAATTTTTTAAAAGACCAGAGATTTTGTATACTATCATTAAACATTTCAGGTTTATGACATACATTTTGAAATACAGACCCTAATTATATAATCAAATAAAATTATTCCTAAAAAGTTACAGTCTTTTCTTTGTGAACTCCCAACAGCAATATTATTCAACACACATCATAAACATTACCTCTTACTAGCACTCACCATAAAGACTACCTCCTACCTACATTAAGCAAAGATATCAGTTTCAATAAAGATTCTGCAATGTTTAAACCTATTGTTTTTACCTTATTGTTTTATATCATTCTTATTTATTTGTTATTAATAGGATAGCAAAATACAAAAGTAACAATGTTTCAAAATTGGCCACAAATCTGTTAATGCCTTCACCAAGCACAACATCTAAAATGTTGCCATTGTAGGAAATCAGTGATTGATAATGTGAAAATTTGAAGATGTTTAATCTTTACTATTTTAGAATTTTATGCAACATTTAACAATAAAACAAAAAATAAAGGTTTTAGTCCTTTTATTTGTCTGAAAAACTATTTTAATTCAAAATTGATATTTTGTGACCTTAGTATTCAACATAATCTTTCTTATTATCATTTTCTACCCAAGTTACCAATTATCTCTAAGAATATAATTGTTTGGTTGCAATGCAAATCATAAAGGCTAAAAATTCATTCTACTTCAAATTAATTGTGGTTGAATATGATATTATCTGCTGTAGCATTTGTGATGTCAAAAACATTTTGTACTTTATACAAAATGCAATATTTCACTTCACTTCTCTAGAAATTGTTTCATTTGGGTAGAAATGACATGCTGTGCTCTTTGATAACCTCTGGTGGCCTTGAATGACTTTTGTGATCAAACTAATATGAATTATATAAAATCTGAATGACTTCTGTGCCTTCATGCCAAATATTAAATCAATGGGTTGTGTTACTTAAGCATGAGCATAAAATAGACACACAAACAGAAGCTTCTAATATTAATACAGATGATGAATGTAAAAGTAACTATTTATAATCTGATAAAAAAGAATATTTAAAAAGCGAAAGATATGCTGGGATAAATGTGGTGTAAAGTTCCAAGTGGACCACTCTGAAGAAGACTAAAGTACCATTGTTTAAGTAGACAATATCCTTGCACTTTTTAAAAAAGACTGCAAAGTCTTCTTTCAGGATTATCATTAACTATCTTGATGCACTCTCTTTAATCTTGACCATTGCATTTCAGTTGTAATTTCAGCTTTGGGAAAAGCCAGAAATAACAGAGATCCAAATCTAGGCCATAATGAATTACTGACAGACTTGAGTAATGCAATGTTTTGTCCAAATACTCTACATAAGATGTGAACAATGGGCAATCAAGTTATTCAAAATGGCTGGCTGCTTTTTAAACAGTTCACTGAATCCTCACATCTTCAAAGTCTCATACTGTGAAACACTGATTTTCTATGAACTGTGATTATTATTTTATTTTCCCCAAACCTCTACAATTTGCTATGTCACTAAACATATAGTTGTAAAAATAAGTAAAAGTAAATAGTAAATAAGTTCTACCCTTGGAAACATACAATATATAAATTAACTCTTTATATAGTAAAAGCTGAAGGAGTATTAAGAGCAACTCAACTGAGATTATACAGACAAAACATTGCTAGCTTCTCACTACTTTATTGCTATTACTTTGGCAAATATTTTAACGAGTTACATTCCCTTGTCCTACAAGCTCAGACCTTCACAGTGAGGACCTGCCATACCATTTTCATAGTGGCAAATCATCCCCATTCCTTTTATGTTCTTTTTAGTAAGGAGTAAGTTCCACTTGCTTCTTCTCTAGAACTGTTGCTTTGTGGAACATATTCCTGAGAGGATGCTTCTCTGACCACTACAATCTTAACCTCTTCAATTCCAGTGTCAACAGTTATCTATCTTTTATATCCTCACAATATGCACTTCCTGTTTCCTCCATCCCCCTCCCCTACAACACTCCCATTTAATAACCCTCTACCTTGAGTGGCCCATAGGCCTTGTTTTTGAGGAACTTGTATTTTCACACTTGATTACCTAATCTTACTGTTAAGATAACAAAACAATGAAAATTCATTGATATATTTTTTAAAACATTTCAGGTTTATGACATACATTTTGAAATACAGACCCTAATTATATAATCAAATAAAATTATTCCTAAAAAGTTACAGTCTTTTCTTTGTGAACTCCCAACAGCAATATTATTCAATTTCTAAAATAACAATATGACCATTCTACTAATTAACAGTCAGCTACAATAAAATACATTTCTATTGTAATCATTTACTATATAGCTAACATACTGAAATATATTGGAATGTATTCAATGAGTACAATAATGTCTCTGGCTTCATATTATTGTTGTTGTGCAAAAATTATTTACCATACCTAAAAATAAGATATAGGGAAATAAATTATAACAGATGTTACAAAACAAAAAAAAATTTTTTTTTATGGTCATCAGAAAACCAGTTTAGTTCAGAGTAATTGACAATAAAATTCAATTAATACTTTTGTGTATGATGCAATTTAATAATATAAATTATTTTCATTTATTTTAGACTTACAACAGTAGGATGGTGTAAAGTAATGTCAGCTTTGATCAGTTTGAAATATAGTAACTTGTGTAATAAATAAAATTGGGATGGAGGGTTTTAAAGGTAAAGAAAACTCTGGTTTGTTAATTAGTTCAAGAACAGGATCAGAAGATACTTTGAACATTGCTATTCATAAAATTTATTTTCATATTTGCAGATACCAGGTTTATTTTAAAAAGTTTAAAGATGTTCTGAATAGATAAAAACTATGATAACCATTTCTAAGTCATATAAGTTTTGGTTCTTATTACACAGAGTCTAGAATACTTGCTTATAGAACAGTGGTTAGCAAGTCAGTCTCAAAGATTATTGACTAATGCAGTGAGTTGTCTTTTCGTTATGACTCTATTCCAAATGCTAAGTTTAGTAAATTTACATCCAGGCATGACTATTGAATTTAAATTGATTATACTCTATTATTCTATTCTACCATCTGTAGTTTCTGACAAGCTGCTATTAAGCACACATACATACATACACTTACACACTTGCTTGCACGCATATGCTTGTGTGTGTCTGTGTGTGTGTAGGATGTATAATAGTATCTGAAACAAAATGGAAAAGTTATAAACAATGCATTTTGGCAAGAGTGTTTGGTTCCTCTGGCTTTTTCAGATTGAAACCAGAGGGAGCAGATACTCATGACAAAATGCATCATTTATAGCTTTTCTACTTTGTCTCATTATTTTCATATATATATATATATATATATATATATATATATATATATATGACATTCAATTTTACATACTAGATAGAAAACAAAAACAATTTTATGAATTAGATGCAGATAGAATTATAAGGTCATTATTATGCAAGTTAATTTTTTTCACAATAAAATTGGTATCACCCAAGCATGAGGTCCACCCAGTGTCACTTTACATCACAATGTATCAGTTTTCATGTACTTCTTTACCCAACTTACATGCTTCTCTGTGTGATGTTTACCTAAATGTGGTAGTTTGATTGCTTTCATGTCTTTAGATAATGTTTGTAATATTCTGCATCTTTTCTTTCATTTGAAACACCACTTTTTTTATCACTTCACCTCAAGCAAGGCAATAAAGTCACAAAGGTACAAGGAGTTACTCGGTATTAGAGAGTATGACAGAAAGTAAACATTATTAAGAAGAGAAAACAATAAAAGAAAAGGAATTAAGAAGATAATGATTGACATTGTATTTAAATTTTTGAAGATCAAAGTTGACTGGAAAGCAAGAAACTGGATGAGAGTTCTATAAGCGAGAAATATAAGAAAAGAAACCATTAGCATAGAACTTATGGTTACATCTACTCATTTCAACTGTAAAATGATGGGTACTTGCTGTCAATCTAGTATTGTACATAAATTCATAAAGCTTAGATAACAAAGAGGGAAGCTCATCAGAACAATCACCATGAAAGTATATATAGAAAAGTCATAGGGAAGCTACCTTATGGTGATGAGAAAATGAATGAAAGTTTCTTTCAATATTTTCTTGCTGGTTAGTTTATTTTCTTTTTTATTACCCTTTAATCTTTCTCCTTTTAATCTTTCTCATCTCTCTTTATGTAACATTTTTAAAGTCTGTTTTTTTTTCTTGTGCTCATATTGCCAAAGTGTAAAATTTCCTTTTTGATTTTTCTTTGATCTCTATTCAACTTTTCACAATTTCTAACATTGTACTCCTATTTATCAATGACTTTACCATGCCTTGTTTTTCTCTTGAGATTATATCTTTATGACCCATGGTTATCATTCTATATATATATATATATATGAATTTAAAAATAAATATCAATAACAATATTAATATATATAATATGATAATATCTATTTATTTTAAGTATCAGATCATTGCTAAAGCTATCTTCTAGATTGAAACTTTGCAACATTCTGCTGTGAGTCAGACTTTGTTGAATTTTGAAGTTTTGGACACAAATGAATGCCTTAAATATGGAGGATGGAAAGTTATATTATGCTCTATGAATTTCTGAAAGGAGTAAACATTGTAACTGTGACAAATAACATTCAGAAGGTTTATTTGGATTGAGCTCCAGCAATTCAAATGATCAAAAATAAACCCAAAAGGTAGTCTGTTAAATTTATACAGACCCCGATGTGTGTTTATACACAAACGTTTTGATGTTTCTTTTTCTACCGGTATTTGCAGATATGCGTCGCTGAGGTCTATCTTCGAAAATATTGTGCCTCCATTAAGCTTCGCAAATATTTCTTCTGCTGTTGGTAGAGGATAATTATAGTTTTTGAGTGCCGTGTTTAAACCCATCGAGAAATCAGCACAAACACAAATTTCTTTAGACTTTTTTTCCATGTATACTGTCGGTGTTGCCCATTCACTATACTCAACTTTTTTAAGTACACTGCTTTTCTCTAATCTTTCTAATTCTTTATTTATCTGTTCCATTTAGGCAAATGGCACATTCCTTTTCTTTTTGAATACCGCCTGAGCATTTTCTTTTAGCTGGAATTTTGCCTCCATCTTAGTGCACATTCCCAACCCTGGAGAAAAAACAGTAGGAAATGTTTCCTTAAGTTTCTTTATTAATTTTTGGGCTTCAGTGTTTAAACTTTCTACCTTGTAACAGAAAGAATTCATCTGTAGATCCCATAATTGGAATTCTGTTATCCAATTCGTACCCAGTAAGTTTGTGGTATTTTCTATGACAAATAGTTTAGCTTTTCGCGTTTTTTTATTTAACGTGACGTTTGTAACAAATTCTCCAATAAATTGTATTTTTTCTCCCGTCACTGACCTCACGATTTTCTTTGTCTTCATTAAAGTTGGTTTCCCCAACTTCTTCCACGTATGCAAATTTATGATAGACAGATCCGAACCAGTGTCAAGTTGCATTTTTATATTTTTATTACTTATTTCGACGGTAACAAATTTTCTGGTTATTCCATCTTTTATCTCGTTGGACTTTAATTTTCTTATTTTATTGTCTTTATTTTTTGACCTGCAATGCATGCTTTTATGTCCCACTCTTTTACAGTTGAAACATTTTTTATTCCTAAAATCGCAAGCAAAACATGGCTTTGGGAGTTTTTGTTTATTTTTCTCTGGTATTTCATTTTTTGCTTGATAATCCGCAATTTCAGAATTCTTTTTGGTAGACTGACTTTCTTCTTTGTAGCGTATTTTCCTTACATGTGAAATGCCAGACTGTTCTATCTTTTTTTAATCTTTCTTTACACTAACATATCTTGTGCAGTCTTCTGCCAATTTCTGTACTTTAATACTTGGATCGCTTTCCAATTTTGCCAGTACTAATTTTCTCAACTCTGTGTCTCTTTCTGATACCAGCCCCTGAACAAACACTTAAAATTGTCTGCGCTTAACTCTGCCAGCTTGAATTCTTCACAATGTTTATTCACATTGGCTGCATACATTATATTGTCTTGTTCATCATCTTTCATCAGATTCAAACATTTCCGCCTCTTGTGGAACAGAGGTGTCTTTTTACTAAATAATTCACTTAATATATTTACTGCCTCGGTAAATGTCAACTTGCTAGTTTTTTTCGGTAAAATGTAGTTTTTCAATTTGTTATGCTCAGCAGTTCCTAATTTGCTTAAAAGAAGCCTAACCTTCTTTCCTTCAGACCACGAGTGGCAGTCCTCGTTATACACGTCCGTATATTTTTTATAATACTCCTCAAAAGTTATCTCTTCATTTGGACTGTATGTGAATATTTCAATTGAATTCCATATTGTATTCTCTGGGAAAGAATCATTTTGTAGATTTTTCTCTTTCCTCTTCTCAGTTATTTCCAGAATTTTGTTTTGAAACTCCCTATGCATCTGTTCCATTTTTTATTGGAATTGCATTTGTCTATTGAAAGTTTCCTCCTGTAGCTGCATCTGGAATGTTGTTTGTTGCTCTAATATTTTCGTCTGTTGTTCCAACTGGAACTTAAAGAATTCCCGGAATAGACTTTTGCATTCCTCCATCTTTGCAAAAAGTTTATACAATGTCTAAATACTGTAGAGGGGGCGGGGTGTCCTATGAATTTGCAATTCATGACCTATTTGAGCAAACTGTATTATCGAGAAAAATATTTCTTTTCTCGACAGATTTTTTTTGTCACTAAGTTGACGCCTTGGCTTGCCAAGTTTTGTTTTTTTTTAAGTGTGAATCCGAGACTTTGTCGCCAAAATTATTGTGACAAGCAAATTTTTTCTTCTTCCATATGAGTGCGAATCCTCATCGCCAAAGTTGTGGAGTTATTTCGCAATGGAGGCTTGTATTTATACAAAAATCGGTCCTAAATAAGTTCGACATACCAAACGTTAGGAACTTGATATAATAGATATTACGCAGAGCAATCTTGTTGTGGTCGCTGACTACTTTCGTATTCGACTAACTGTTGACTACTGTTGTCCAACATGGACTGACCCTCGTTCCTCTTACTACTCCTATTTATATTAGGTGGGAGAGTCTAATAACTATAGAATAGGTGTGTTTCACCATAACAAATAGAAACCCTCCAGCAGCCACCATATTTTCTTGTCTTGGCTCCTTTGGATTTTCATTTGTTCCAGTCCCTACAGAACAATATAAATGGCAAATAATTTGACTCTGTACCTCACAACATTCTTCCAACAAAAAACACAAAGTTTCTATGAAAATGGCATCAACAAGCATGTAGAACAATGGGAGACAGTTGTTAAAACCAATGGAGACTATTTTCTTGACTAATAAATGTTTTTAATGATTATGTAAGATTTTGTTTTTAATTTTCTAATCAGGTACAAACTTTTGTAATGATCTAATACAATGACCAACCCTTGAGTTGCATAATAAAACCTCATGCTACCAGATAAAATATTGTAAATATTTGTAAAAAAATGAGATATTATAAGCTGGAATGTACATGGTACATTTATCATATAAATACAAATATATCCTAAACATTTTACCAAAACTGGTTGATTAATATCAATTTTGAATACCTTGAGTTGCACATATCATATAGTATATATGCAATCAATAATCTCTTCAGTGAATTAAGGATTATAATCTCATTTGAGGTTATATCTTTATGATTCATAGCAATCTTTATAAATCTGATTTTAAAAAATCAATATCAATAACAATAATTATTTCCAGTAAAAATTACCAACTCTTGTGTTGCATAATAATATAATTTCACAATACCAAATATATTATTGCAAATATTTTTTGTAGTAAAAACAGGTATTATAAACTAAAATTCATGCTATATTTATATGGTAAATATAAATATATCCTGAAAATATTACCAACATGATTTGGTTAATATACAGTTAAAAAAAACATCAACTTGCATAATAGAATCTAACATAAATTATGTAGACATTTTATATTTCTCTAATCTCAACTGATATTCACTACTAGTTATAGAGAAAGTGAACTAATTTTTACTTAAAAAGACTTTTTTATCTATAAGGCTGATAGACATTAATTTTAAAGTTAAAAAAAAAACAGAAATATCTACTCAAACATGTACACCCACTAAACATAATGTTTATAGTAATAAGAATAAGTGTTTTTTGTCTTTGATTAGCATGGCTGATGCAAACCTCCTGAAGAGACTAAAGTTTTCTGTTGACATGAAGTGGAAAGATAATATTAAATCAATTGCTAGATCTCCTGCTAGGAATGTTGGTTCACTACAATGTTTTTTTTCAAGATTCTATCTTACATTTTTATAAGTTTACCATTCATCCTTGCTTTGAATATTGTTGCTACATCTGGTTTGGTTCTCCTGTTACATATTTAAAGATTCTTGATAAAATCCAAAGAAGAATCTGAAATTTTATTGGTCCTGACTTGGCATTTTGGCTTCAGTCACATTTCCACCGCTGTAACATAGCTTCCCTGTGCCTTTTCTATAAATAATTTCATGGTAATTGTTCTGATAAACTTTCCTCAATGGTACCTAGACTTCATGAATTTAAGTGCAGTACTACATTGGCAGCAAGATCTCATCATTTTACAGTTAAAATGGTTATATGTAACCAGTAGTGGCATCCTACTGGACTGCACTGGTTTGTGGAAACCGATTCTTAAAATCATAAAAGTTTAGTGAACCAGTTGTTGGATTATCTGAAAATAATCTTATATACTAATAGCTGATATATAATAGCTAAAAATATAATTAATACCATTGCTGTAAGTTCTGCAGAGGCTGAAAGACAGTTTTACTGTGATGAACATAATTTATTCTGACAAAAGAAATCGACTTAAAGTTAAAAATGTGGCAAATCTTCTCATCATAAATTTGATAGTTTTTTTTTCCATTGAATCTTTGAGACTGCAGCAATTCAGTTCAAATGTGGCTAAGAAAACATAACACATCTGATGACACTAGTCAAAAAAACATCATAATTCTGAACAGAAATATGATGAGAACATAATTTCAATCTGGAAATATCTTAATAAATAAATATTTTCTATTAAATTACCAAAATGGTTTAATTCTTTTTGATACTAAGTGATTCTCTGATTGAAAAGAAAATAAGCAGAATCGGTGCCTAAAGATTACCTGCCTTTATTGAACTGGTTCCTGAAAATTTGGTATGCCATTATTGGATGTAACCATAATTTTATGCTAACAATTTCTTCTCTTGTACTTCTCGCTTGTGGAACTCTCCCCCAGATTTTTATTTTCTGTCTTCTTAATTCCTGTTTTTTAATGTTCTCTCTCTTTAATAGTGTTTTTTTCTCATATTGTCTAACAGTCAGTAACCCCTTGCATCTTAGTGGCTTTATTGCATTGCTTGGAGTGAAATGATTAAAAACAAGAACTAAACATGTGTGTGTGTGTGTGTGTGTGTGTGTGTGTGTGTGTGTGTGTGTGTGTGTGTGTGTGTGTGTGTCTGTGTGTGTGTCTGTGTGTGTGTCTGTGTCTGTGTTCAATTGCTTGCAACTTACAAAAAAACAGTAAGGATAAAGAAAATTATAATATTGTAAAAAAAGATAGGAGTGGAGCCCAAATAGCCAAAACTGAATAGTCACTAAATTGTTTTCTCTATATCCTTGTTACTATTATTAGTTTAAGTTGACAATTATTTGTTATTTAGAAAGTCATGTTTTAGTTAATAGGACAAAACATGAAGATCATCATATAACTTTAATTTGCAGAGTTTTTTGGGAGGGAGGGTGTTTTTCATTAACTTGTTTTTTCTTTTTAACAGTAGAAAAGAGGTCATCAAGATCATATGGTTAGATTTAATAAGTTTTAGCTTAGTTGTCAAACAAGCCCAAATGATGGAATAAATAAAAACTAAGTGAAAAGTACTTCTCTCAAAATATATTAAAACATGTAAATTTATATTTTCTCAGAATGTATAGTCAATAGGGCTATAACATTATTTTCAAGTTCAAACAATTCACACAAACTGGATCACTCTTTCACATGCATATATTCACACACACGCATATATATATATATATATATATATATATATATATATATATATATATATATATATGAACATTAATGCTAATATTCACAAATGCAAAAACATATATACATAGATGTACGTTTATATTCACAGTGAAGTACATATAACTATATATGTACTTATATATTAATATAGATATATGTACACGCATCATTTCTCAGCATCTTTTATTAACTCATAAGAAACATTACTGGGATTCAGTATTGGTGGCCACAAACCGTTGGGAACATAAGATATGCAGATGATACAGTACTGATAGCAGACACAGAAAAGAAATTACAAAATCTCCTACAGAAGGTAGCGACAGAGAGTGAGAAGAAAGGACTAAGCATAAACTACAAGAAGACAGAATTCATGGTCATCAGTAAGAGGAAGAGCCTGAAATGTGATTTGCAGGTTGGGAACACTAGAATCAAGCAGACACGGAAGTTTAAATATCTGGGAAGTGTCTTGACAGAGGATGATAAGTGCGATACTGAGATCTGTAGACGTATTGGGATGGCCAAGGACACATTCCAAAATCTGGGCAGAGTATTGTGAGACAGGAGGATTTCTTTGGTAACAAAGAAAAGAATACTGAGCTGTTACGTGATATCTGTCCTTTTTTATGGCAGCGAATGTTGGACAATTTCCTTAAAGATGAAGAAGAGAACCGAGGCAACAAAGATGTGGTCCTACAGAAGGATGCTAAGAATATCATGGACTGAGCGTGTGAACGATGATGAGGTCTTAGAGAGGTTGCAAACAAAAAGGCTTATACTTAACATCAGGAAGAGGCAGCTGAAGTTTCTGGGATGCATAATGAGGAAGGAGGGCCTGGAGAATCTGATACTCCTGGGTCTAATAGAGGGAAAGAGAGATAAGAGAAAGCAGCATGTGACATACCTGGCAAGCTTGAGCAGGTGGATGACAGAATGTGGTCCTGAGGAGGAAGCCGAGGGAAGGAAGTTGTTGAGAGCTGCAAGGAATAGAAGGAGGTGGTGAGCCATGATTGCCTATGTCCTGAAATGACATAGCACATAAAAAAAATGAGAAGAAAACTTAATGAGAAAATTTGTATATTGTCTTATGATTATATATTGTATGCATCTTTTATGGGACATGTTTATTTTTAATGCCATGTCACTTCAGGATGTTAGCAATTATGGCTCTCCACAGTTTCCTTTTTTATCATAATTAAATTATTATAACCTCTTCGGAAACATAGTAGAGTAGTTTCCCCATTTGTTTTTCAAAGTTTTCCTTCTACTAGACTGTCTAATTCTATTATGTGCTGATAACCATTATGTTACCCACACGTCCTAGGGACAAGCAACATTTAATTACTTTCAGTTGAAGCCAGAGAGATGTGTAATTAAATAATGCTATCTGGATTCAAAATGACATTCATTATCATTTTATTATTATTTTAATAAAGAAATAAAAAGTTATCTATTTTTATTACATTTTAAATAATAAAAAAATTTAATAGACTAACTTTGTCAGTCAAATTCAACAAAATATATCAGAATGATACTTACTGCCTAAATATATACACACATATATTTCTTATTACTATAATTATTTAGTGGGTACATGTGTTTGAGTTATCCGTGATTTTTAAACAGTGAAATTATTGTTTACCGGACTAAAAAAGACTTAATAAAGAAAATATTCTTTGTGAGTAGAATCACAGCTGTATTCTCTTTTAAACCTTTTCAAGCCAAGTATGCTTTACCATTAGGTTACAAAAGGGTGAAAAACAAGGCATACAAGTCATTAGAGATTTTTAAAAGTTTATTTATAAAATTAAAGCAAGTATGCCTCCAACTTGATAGGGGTCAGATCTATGCAGCCTGACTAGCCATGTTAATTTTATTTTGTTCATTTTTACTTACTTTCTTTCTTTCTTCTTTTTTTCTTCCTTATTATGAACAATATCAATGAAATGTATTTCAGTCAATATTTTGGATCCAGCTGAAGTCAAGAATGAAAATGATGCACTATGACAGATTTTTGTTGCTTTGAAATAGATATACTTGAATGTTGAGTAACTTGGGCTCAATCTGACCAGCCCAACCCCCAAAGGCACCATTGAGTGAAGTATAGTAAATTAAAAAGAAGCTTTACTAAAGGAATAAAGATTTGCAACTTGTGCCAGGAAGAGATACTCACAAGTTTAACATTCCCAAATTTTATTATTAAATAAGAGATCTAAGATACTCTTGACATACAAACATGCTAAAAAGTATTTATTGGTCAACATGCCACCTGACTAGAACATACATCTGTGTCTCTTCAACAAATATTTTTCAATGATATTTAAATGCTGAATTTTGGAGAATTATAAAATATACTAACCCAACCTAACAATACTCACTTTGTGGTGAAACTTAAGTAGCTGCAATAATGATATATTTTATAAAAGCTTTCTTATTACTGACTACTTTTAACTACCAGTCTTAAAAATTAGTATTAACTAATGCAGGGAAAATTATATATATTAGGTCATTGCAAATGCTTGTGCCTGATTAAAAAATTAAAAAAATTTTTTACATACTCACAAAAAACATTTATTAGTCAAGCACATAGTCTCCATTGTTTTTAACAACCATCTATCATCATTCTACAAGCTTGGTGATACCATTTTTGTAGAAACTTAATATTTTTTGTTGAAAAAAGGTTGTGAAGTAGTTTTTGACTGACAGACAGTCAATCTTTTGCCATTTAAATTATTCTGTAGAGACTGGAACAAATAAAAATTCAAATGAGTGAAATCAGGAGAATACAGTGGGTGCTGGAGGGTTTCCCAATTCAACTCTTTAAGCTTCTGCAAAATCTGTTTTGCAACATGTGGACTTGCATTGTCATGGTAAAAAATAACACCTTTTCAATGTCCCAAAATTGGCTATTTTTGTTGAACCTAAGTCTCTTCAAATGGTGAAAGGCAGTTGAGATATCAATTTTCAAATTCTTAGCAATTTCTTCCATCAAAATCTTCGGTTTATTCTCCACAATTGCAAGCAGAGCATTTTCATTGATGTTCGAAAGTTGCTCAGAGTATGGTTGACCATTTAGATTAAAATCCCCCTGTCAAAATCTGCCAAACAACTTTTTGATCATCAAGTGCTTAAACACTATCCAAATAAACTTTCCGAATGTTATTCATTGCAGTTCTGACATTTACTCCTAGAAATTCATAGAACATAATAACTTTTCATCCTCCATCTTTAAGGCATTCATTTGTGGACAAGACGTCAACATTCAACAAAGCTTGACTTGCAACTAAACAATGCAAATTTTCAATCTAGAATACACCACAAATCAGCAACAAAACAAATGGCAGTGTAAGCTGCAGTCATTTGATATTAACAATGATAATTGGGCACAAAATTTTGCAATTATATGAGAAAAATGAACTCAATAATGTGAACTGTAAAACTTGCATATATATATATATATATATATATATATATATATATATATATAGAGTTGCGGCCAAAATGTTCAGAATGGCATTGTTTTCGGCAGAAAAGTAGGTATAAGTTTTTATCAAAGTTGTTCTATATTCTATAATTTTCACAGATAATAAATACGATATTAATTGTTATTGTCTGAGATTTTGGTGTAATTTGAGAGGATAATACAAAAGTTATGGATGATTTAGTGATTTACTGCAAAACCCATGGCGGCCAAAATGATCAGAACGGTTGCTTTTACTCCGTGTTTTAGTATATTTAACCGGCAATATATATATCCAAGTACAGGATTGGCGTATATGGAATAAATTCCAATAACCAGCAAATACTATTCTTAAAAGAGTGCTCAATACAGAGTAGAGCAAATAAAATTATTTATTTGAAAATTATAACATAAATATGTTATAAAATCACTACAAAAATAACCATTTAGTTTCAACACTTCTGGTGTCTTATTAAGTGATGGTGTTGATTCAACACCATCACTTTTGACAAGAATGTACCAATATTTTACCCCTTTTTGACAAAACCTTTTTACATGTAAAAAAACAAAAACACCTGAAAATTTAAAAAATATTTACTCCTATTCAGGTTTATTGAATATTTGGAGCAAAATTTTCTGAAAATTAAATATGCAATTAATATTATGCACAGAAACATACATTGTCAATCAGTTGCTCATTTGGTAAACACAGTTTTTCTCATAATATTATACCTAAATGGTGAATTACTTATTAATAATGATGAAGATAAAAAGCCAACATTTGAATGTAGAATGGAATATGACATTTTATAATGACTTTTCCCAGATAAAAATATATATGCTAACAAGTTTGATGTTAATCAGCTGAAGCTGTTATTTGCCCTACAAATAAAAAAATTATTTTTAAATTCTACCAAGACATAAAATTGAAATCATTGTAAAAACAGTCATTCTGTAGTGTTCAGTCTAATAATTACAAAATCCTGAAATGACTAAATATGAATAATTACATATCACTTCTGTTTCTACTAGTTAACTTATCTATAGGAAGTAAAAAAGAGGAGGACATAAATTGGTTATACCCTTATATCACATTTCAAGTTACATTTCATTGGCTGAACATACCTGCTTGTTTTGTGTATGACACATATTAGTCAGCATGTGGAATTCATAGAATTGATCTTAAATATATTTTAACAAGTATGCTAATAGTGGCTTTAATTATCCTAGGTTTATTATTTAGCAGGCCAGATTGTCTGTTTTTCGAGAACAAGACAAGTTTTTAACTTACAACATTTGGTATCATTGAAAAGTTTCTCATTCAATAATAACCAGGAATTCCTTAATCTATCTATAAGACGGTACATAAGTAAGTCTGTATCCTATGTTTATGAGCTGAAATCTGATCCAAATTTTTCAATGTGTAATATTCAATCTATAGGATTAATAATATTCACTACTGAATTAAATTCACTAATAAAGAAGGAGATTATGCTGAAAAATATTTGTTGTGTAAAATAAATGCTTTTTTCATTATTAAGCTATATTGTTTAAAATTTGTTATATTTATTAGGGAAAAGTACTCACTATCAGGTATAGAACATATGTAGTTATAAACAGTGTGTATATAGAAATCAACATTGCATGGTGATTGGCAGTTTCATACCTTAAGCAATCATTAAATCATGGTACATATATACACAACCGATACAAGGTTTTCATGGTACCTCCCCAAATCTATGATACTGGGCCCACACTCTGCTACATCTTAATTTTCATAAAGTAGTATTCATATAAAATACAAGTTTTATTGTAACCTAATGTACAATAATGGAACATATGCAATATAGGTGAACAATTCAACTAAAAAAATTGAAAATAAATACAATGTATATAAATACAAATTGGAGATATTATATCATTCCATCTTAAATAAATAAACTATGTTTTATGACAATTTTTAATATCAACTTGAGATTTTTCTAGTTAAAAAGTTGAATAATTTGAACAAATTCAACATTATGGATAAAAAATAGTGAATTTTATATAGTTTTTTTAGAGACTTAGCATGAGCTAAAGAAATTCAGATTTTAGAAGAAAACAAAAGAACCCAGAATGATGTAAAAATCTGCAAAAATGTTTAATTCTTTAATAGTCAGTTGTGCTTAGTTTAATTTCTAACATATATAAGTGTCAGTAGAAAAAAAGCAAATATTGATAAGATAGCAAGGGTCACAAGGCACTGACTGGGGCCCCCAATCAGACCCCCCCCACCTCCCACTGGTCAGTGGTTGGGTGGTAGTACACACCATCCCTGTGTATATACATATATAAACTAGATGGCAATATTGAACTAATTTTGCAATTGCATTGGTCATATTTTCTGCATAAATAATCTAGAACTTATAAATTAACTCTGTAATAAAGCATTTAAATTTTTAAATCATTAAGAATAAAAATAGTCACAAAAAGTTAACATAAAACAAAATGAATAAAAAGCAATGTATTAGCAGGCTGATTAAAATATTCTGTTGTTATAGTAACATGAAGCATGTTTACTTATTGGCATTAAGTAATAACTCCTGACACCTTAGCAATGGAATAGCTTGTTACTAAGAAGGGAAGATCAGGCTGCATGACTGATAAATGTGAAGTCACAATGTGGTTTGTATTAAAGAATGGATATGTCCATTAAAAACTGAAAAAATTGAAAGCAATTTATGATTCTCAATTCAGTTTTCAGTTGGAAAAATTAAATTATTTTTCTTATCAGATTGATGACTTTATAATTTCTTTTGTCTTAAGACATGATGTCATCTTAGATTTGACAATAATTTTTTTATTAAACCAAACTTTTAAGAAGAATTCTTTCTCTGTCACATGTTTATGGGTTTATTCTGTTCAGTGTCTTGTAAGTAAACCTAATTACACATCTATAAATCATACCTTACTTATTATCTGTTACTATAGGATTTTTGTTTTGTATTTTCTTTTCCTATATTTGATCAGATGCATATTTATATATCAGCTGACCCTGTGTGTTTATTTGAATGCTTGTTTTATGTGCAGTCATGAATAGCAACCTGACTTAGATAAAGTGTAAAGAAAGATATATTTAGAGAGGTAGAAGATCAAACATATAGACTTTATAGGTCAGATAATTGAGAAAGCTATTTTATTAGAGCAATAAAATCAGTCATATTAAAAAACAATTTATAACAAAAAAGAGGTGTTAAAAAATATATATATTGCCATAAATTGGTAATTCTCAGGCTAGCATTCTCGGCTGACATGAAATAAAAAGACAATATTGAATCCATTGCTTGGTCAGCTGCTAAGAAAATTGTGCAAGACAATTTTTTTCTCCAGAATCTATCTTACATATTTATAAGTCTACCATTCGTCCATGCTTAGAATATTGCTGCCACATATGGTCCAGTGTTCCTGCTATTTACTTAGAGCTCCTTGATAAAATCCAAAGAATCAGGAATATTATTGACATTGTTCTGGCATCTTCACTTCAGCCTCTTCCATACTGTCATAAGGTTGATTCCCTGTACCTTTTCTATAAATACTTTCATGATAATTGTTTGGATGAACTCTTCACTATGGTGCTTAGATTCTTTGAATTTAAGCATAGTACTAGACTGGTGATAAGGTTTCATCAATTTAGAGTTGAGTTGGCTAGATGTAACTGTAAAATTCTATGCTAACAGTTTCTTTTCTTGCATTTCTCACTTGTTAGCTCCTTGCTTTCCAGCCAATTTTGTAAAAATTTAAATGTATTGTCAATCATTATCTACTGTTCTCTTGATTACTCTACTTCTGTTCTTGCTTCTTAGCGATTTTTCTGTTTCTAACTTTTCTACACTCAATAACCACCTGTTGTCCAGTGGTTTTACCACCTTGCTTGGGACTAAACCAATTAAAAAAAATACTGAAATATAACACTGATTATAAAACAACTAAACTGCTTTATCAGTCCTCTTTCATCAGAGCAAAAATCAAGCACAAAAAAAATGTGCATAGTGGCTAAAAAATACACAAGCCCAGAATAATGTTATGTGCAAACAACAAAATAAAACATTAAAGGCTAATTACCTTCAAGCCCATCAAACACTCCTGCTTACAGAGAGATGGTTGGTAGGACTTAATATACACTGATTTCCAAAATTTTCAAGTGATAATCAGTATTAATCCTACTCAGCACTGAGAACATGTCCAGGCTAAAAAACTGGGCACACTGCTAGTTTTTAATCAATTGTTCAGCTATTGCTAAACCTGATACATTAACACACCTATGTAAATTGTTCACATTTCCAATGGTGCTAAACAAATTTCAGTATACTGAGTATAAAGAAAGACACAAAAAAGAATGGCAGGTACAACTCAAATGTTATGAACATAACAACCAAGATGAGCATGATGGTCCTAATAGTAAAATATATAATAGAATATTTTATTACTGAATAGGGGAGACCAGGCTGCTAATATATTGTTTTTTATTTGTTTCATGTTAGCTTTCTTTGGATAATTTTAATTTTACTGACTTAAAAAGCAAAATCTTTCCTTTGATAATTGAGCTAACTAATTGAATAGATAAAAATCACAAATTGTTCATACAGAAAATATAACCAATGAAATTGCAAAATGACTTAAAGATTGCTATCATTTATTGACATTATTAATAAACCTAAATATTCCTATTTTAATTATAACAGTTTTTCCACATATATTGTTGCAAATCTAAACTTTTAAAACTTTATTAGAAATTATTAAACAAAAAATTATCTTCATTTTATATTACACTGATTTTTCATCAGCTACTTTCTGCTTTTTTCGTTTTTAAAATCATAGCAAAATATCTTTTTCATTATTGAACACAAACTTTCTTAATCTTTGTTGCACCGATGGTCATCTGGATTTAGCCAGAAAGCAGGTAGACAAGGAGAAAGGTTGAAGAGGAAAAAAAAATGTGTCTATGTCAATTTCCTTTAGTAAAATTTGTTTCCATATCCAAGCATTCGTCCCCAAAAGGGATTAAGACTCTTGGAGAATTAAGTAATTTTAGATTTAAACAAGGCTGCATTAATTTTGTAGAAACATTTAAAACCTATTTAATGTATATTTTAATTTTTCATCACAGATAAAAACAATGTGTACCATTTTTTAATATACGTACTGCTGAGAAACAGATGAAATATTTTTTAGCACACAAACAACATACAGGGTGTTCAAAAATAAATCCTACCAAGAGAAAAAAAAGCTCAAACAACTTTTATGTAGATTATTTTGGGGACATCCTGTATAAATCAAATAATATAATAAAGAAATATTTCTGAAAAGAAGAAGAAGAAGAAAAAAAGAAAAAGCTTCCGTTGTATATCATCAATACACTATCTCGTGGACCTCAATTAGAGGAGGTTATGTATTATCAACAGCAGCAGCCACAGCCGGGAGCAAGGTGCCTGGATTATCTCCCTTCGCCGGAGCCGCGCAGACACGGAAGGGAAAGTCGTTGGCCAGTCGTAAGTTTTCAGTAAGTCAGGAGTTATGGAGTTGATACTGACGTTACTTTCTAGAACCAAAGGGAAACTGGTCGGCACTTTGGTATGGAGAAGGTAGCTGGACCTGGAATCTTTCTACCCTTATTGTTGTCATCTTTATCGGATCGCACCCGCCCAGCTGGTGGCCATGACCATTCTCCACCTCCGACGACAAGAAAAAGGACTTGATGGTGAATGGTCACCAATAAAAGTAAAGCTCACATTAGCAGTACCATAACATATACTGCAGCAACACCAGATTATTAAGTAATTATACCACGATATCGCCAGTCGTTACCTTCATTACGGAGCTTAAAGGAAACCTGTCTTTGTTCCTTTTGTTTTGCTTACCCCTACAGGAGAACCCCCGGGGTGGGGGGTTATTGTTGAACACACGTTCGCTGTTGCTTCACTCACTAAATTTAATTTTCAACACTTTTCTAATCATCACGACAATTAAATAAATAAAATTATAACGTGCCAACATACTGGCTGTTATTCTTTTAAAGAAAAGAAATATAAAAAGGGGAAAACACAAAAAAATAATTTCTGTCTGGATAACTAAGTTTGGAACCTTGTTTGCCCAGTGATGGACCTAGATTTGTCTTTCTATATATTTTAAATTTATCCTACCTCTTATTGGTTTACTTATGTGTTTTTGTCGTATTGTCCAGTCTACGGCAACACCAGAAACCACCACGTATTTATTTACACAATAAGTACAGACAGTACGTATATACACACCTACCTATTTCTAAATTTATTACTTACTACCTGTATTTTTACGCGCACCCTCCATCATCTGATCTCTTTACTTCAAATAGTTCCACAACTTTACAAAACAAATAAATGTTCACTCCAAGTAATAAATAACGCTTACAGCTCTTATCACATTTTATATAAAGTTATTTCATACACCACAAAGACTTTCTTTTTTATAAAGTTAAAAAAAAAAGACTGGAAAAGAAGAAAAATGGCTGCCCCCCCGTTTTTGTCGAACGGAGGTGGAGGCATGGGTCCCCATGATATTAATACGGTTTTGAGGTACTTGGAAAGAGGACTGGTTGTCCGAGTGTTTTTCCCTCGGAAAAGACCCGAAAAACGAACACTGAGTGTTCGTTTGGAGACTCTACAGTTGATATGGTTGAAGACACAGACGAGCCGACCAGAAGGAACAGGTGAGCAACCCCTACCTCAACCCAAACACTAAAAATTACCTGAGTATTGACTGAACTTCAATTTTATTTTTAAAATAATTAATCAAAACGTATCCTCTCTTTTTATAATGTAATAATTGTAATATAATTTAAAAAAAAGAAAATAATAATTTCAGCTGGAGGCATGGTTTTAAAACAATAAATAAAAAAGTAAAACTATTGATTGCTAATGTGGACCCACCTGAACTATCTTTTTTTATATAAAAAATAAAAACCCTTTCTTTATATAACCCAGTAGTAAAATAAAATTTCTTTAATTTAAGCTGACTAAACATGCCTCATTTTGTGAATAAGTTTTAAAACTTTTGACAGTCGTACTTAGTGTCAGAATAAATAAATTAAACAAATTAGTAACCTATTTTTTAATGAACTTCTTTTTCTTATAAAAGATTTAAATATCACTTAGGCGCTTGTTAAGAATACCATCTGTGGAAAAACTGCATGTGTTTTATGGTTTCAATTCGTCACGTGATCCCCCCTCTTGTCGTAAATCATACCGAAAGCAAGTAAAACAGGAAAAACAACTCCTTTGGAGATCTTTAAAAAAAGAAAAATCGATTTCCTCTATTTTTGTTATTAAAATTTGTTCTTAATCTTTTTATTACAACCTGATCGGGTGGGGAAGTAATAAATTTTGACTGTGTAAAAAGTTTGGAAGAAATATTTTATTTGAAATAATAGCTATTTATTTATTAAAGTAGAATAGAAAAGTTTTTTTCTCAAAATTACTTCGTCCGACTATTGTGTACATTTTAAAAGGAAAAAGTTATCTAATGAAAGTTTCGTTTATTTTCCTGTTGAAATAGACCCCTACATCTGTGTTTACGAAGTGAGGGTTCGATCATGTTGATTGTAATTAATTAATATTACCTAACTATCTTTTAGTTAAAAAATGAATACAAGCAATTGTTTTCTTTTCACGATAAATTAAAAACCCTCTTCCGTATTTAATTTTATTTTTATGTATATATTTTAATTAAAGAAAAAAAAATCCAGAGGTTTAGGTTACTACCTCATCAGTCATATGTTGCATTTTTATTTTTACTTTCTCGTATTTTTGACCTAAATCTAATTTAATTTACAATTTTCGAAAGTTTCCAAAATAATTGGAGGTTATTACATAAAAAGTTTGAACTAAAAAATTATATATCTTCACTTTTTTCACTCTCTCTTCAGTCTTCATTATTTTATTGTCTCATTAACCATATTGTAATCAATTATTATTGTTTACAAAATGTACGCCCTTTTGTTTATTTTAGATTTTAGAGAGAAAGTAGAAACATGGTGCAAATTAAATTATTTCTTTGTAATTAAAAATGATTGTTTGATCTTTAGTTTAATAATCATTTTGTTTTTGTTTTTTATCATTTTTTTTTTTAACTCCGTGTAACTTCTGGGGACACCATTTTCCCCCATGAGGCACCTTAAATGTTAAATTCCAGTGGGTAAAAAAAAAAAAAAATTGTTTCTCTCATGATCCAACAGACTTTTTTACAAATTTTTAATCTAGCCCTCAATTTTTTTTAGTAATTTCTATTTTTCAATGGATTTCTACTTTTTTGTAATAAACGTAACTAGCACACATGAATGTTCATGAAATAAAGTAAAAAAGCTTTAGGGTTTTCCTTTTTATATTAATCTTGTATATTTTTTGGTCGAGCCGCTTATTTTCTTTCATTCATTAAAGGGCCTGGTCCTTTCTCGCAGCCCACTCTGACTCAGTAGACATGGGCAAGCCAATCAGTTCTTTTTAAAAATGAGTCTTTATAGTAAAATAGCGCACAGTGAGTGCTGGTTGTACCAAACGGTGAGGAAGAAAAATGTGTATTTGTTATGCTTAAGAAGCGGATAAAAATAAAATACTTATTTGTTGTCCATCCTTCAACTCTTTAAGATTACCCATAAACAGTTTTGTAACTACCCTCATTTGTCAACAACACATCTTTTTGTCTTGTATTGTTATTTATCGTCTCTACTTCGTCTGTTATAGTGTTTTTATTCGAAGTATAAAAAAAATTGAAAACAAGACTATGTTATTACATTATTATAGTTTAAATTAAATTTGGAAAAATGTCAATTTTTCATTTTAAACTAAAAAGAGATTCATTTTGCGCACGTGGAAGTCGATTTTAATTTGTTGACTGTCGTAAGTAAAAAATGATGTGGTTTATTGGTGCATTTATTACTAAAGAAAGAGTTCTGTTGTGGATAAGTATGTCTGCGAAAGAAGAAAATTATTAGATACTTTTTAACTGAGGATCAATCACCTGAAGGAAATCAGTCCAGCATACGATTATATAGAGAATATTAATAATTAATACAGCAAGTAATCAAAATACATACAAAAAATGCCTAGATTTAAAGTTCTGTTGCTAACGGCTAAACCTGTCAAAATTAAAACAAATTATTTCATTATAAACTAGAGATAACTATTAAATGTGTTAAAGAATTTATGGACACTTCAATTACACACGTGAAAAGAAAAGTGTACATCACGGATTAAAAATAAATTTCAACATGTGAACAAAGGTGTGTGTGAAACAAAGATTGGTTTGCTTTTAAAAAAATTGGGTTGGTACTAGTAATGAAGTAATCTTATTTATTCTATTTTTATTTTAATCTATATCTTGCATATTTCTTCTGGATTGACATTTTTCTTATTACTTTGGTAACTACTGAAACGATAAAAGCTTATTTTCGAAGTAAATTTTTTTAGTGATTAACTAAAAAGTTTATGAGCATTCTGTCTGCGTTAGCCAAGTTCCAGTTAAGTTTTCTAATTTTTGTCGAAATTAAATGCTTATTGCTAGCAAATATTTATATTGTACAGATAGGCACAAATTTGTGTTCTGATAGCAAAAATTATATTTTGGTATGAATAAAAGTAAAAAACATTTTTTTTAAATATTTTGAAAAGGAAAATCCATAAGAAGCCACTCCTGTTTTATGGTGGTACCAAATCGGATAACACGTGATCTGACCCATTTTTCCCGCTGTTCATGTCAATCAAACAAAACTATATTTTGGGTTTGACTCAACAAGTATTTAGTGGCGAGCTAACTCCAGAAAATTTAAACTCCAAAAATCGTTTTAATTGATAATTTGTCGTGTGGATTGTATAATAATTCAACGTACAATTAAATATTTGTCCCTTTCATCATCTTTTGCTAAGATCTTAGGATGGAGTGGTGTGTCTCAACTCTGCCACATCAGGAGCTGGGCCAGTTTTTTTTTTTTTTTTTACCCTATCTCCAAGAAACTTTTTCCATCGTAAATTCCATAATAAAAACTTACATAAACAATCAGTTTTTAGATTAAGATTTCTTACGTAAGAAAGAATTCTTAACACTAATGTTGGATGAATGAAATTGAAAAAAAAAATCAAAATTAAAAAGGAAAATAAACTGAAATAATCGATGATGCAATAATTATTTTATAAATTTCTGCAATGTCATGCTGATCTTGAATAGCACCCCCCCAAAAAAAGATAAATAATAAATTAACCAAAATAGAGGAGTGATATATCAATCAGTGTTTGTAAAACTTATGCCCTAGAAATATTTTTTGAGTGTATCATCATCTGTTCAAGTAGTTCTGTAGTGTAAACTAAACAACGTAATTTTCCAAATTTTAGAATAGACGAGGTATCATTTTTACGAGCTCGTTTGCTCAGACAATTACTTTGTGAGTTCAGTATTTATTGGGACACTAAGTGAAGAAAGATAGAACTTTCAAAATATGCAAAAAATAAAGCGATCCATAAAAAAAGTAAAGAGAACTAACAATTTAATTTCGGGTTTTAAAAAAAATTATTTATTAATTTTATTGCACATTCAAAATTTTTTTATTTTCTTAGACTTTTAAAAAATTAACACTTTTTTTAAAGAACTTTATTCTCAATTTATTAAAAATGTTTATTGCCACATTTTTGATCGGTGACAATATCCTAAATTATTGTCACCGATTAAGCAAGAAGATAAAATGATAAAATCTGTTATTTTTAAATAGAGGTTGAAGTGGAATTTTATTTTAATTTGCAAGAAAGCAATATTCCGTAAAAATATTCCCAGTAAATAAAATTTGCCTCTCTCTCCAGTTTTGCTTTTCGAAATCATTGTTGACTGTTAGTGTTGAGTTTTACACTTAATTTCTTGTGTAATGTTGAATCAATGAATAGTATTTCTTATTTCTTCCTTAAACATGTATGTATGTTCACATTGTTTTCACTAAAAAAAAGCACTTGTAGTAGAAAATCATGTTTCTTATTTACATTGATGACAGTATCTTAAAAAAATTAAATGAGTAACGCACCTAGTAAGTTAAGAAGTAGTATCACTTGGCAACAAGGAAGTCATTAATTTAAAAACTTAAGTTTCTATTTGATGTCATCAGGAAATTTTATACCTGTATTTTTAATTTTCAACACTATACAAAGAATTTTTTTGTTTTTTTTTCGTCATGGCACAGTGAATTCTAGATTAGTTATTTTTGGCTGCTACCGGTTGATTTTTTTCCCCCCGAAAAAGGTGACAAAGAAAATGGTTTATTTTTCTTTTTTGTATTTTATTTTTAAGACTGCAAATTAGTAGTTTTTACTTTTACATTTCGTTTCTACTGTGAAATGAACAGAAAAAGAAGTAACTTAGGAATACGAAGGATTCAATGTGCAGTTATTATGTAGCTAGCATTTTCCTTCTTATCGATATCTGGCATGTTTATATTTTGTTTTGACTTTTGACTAGTGTAGAGAAGTAAGTGATGTGTCTGGGAAAGAGGGTATTGTTACGGCTCCATTGGCCACTCGTAGTTAAAAAATGGGTCAATCACGCCTTCTGAAATAGATGCCAGTGCGATTAGTTAGGCTGCCAAATATTGTTGCATTTTTAAAGAAGACAAAAAATGCTTCTTTAAACAAAGGAAGTATATTTCCTTTTGATCGTCATCTAATGTATAGTTACATTACAAGCAGGCCAGCTGTTTATTTTATATTTCCAAGTTCTTTTTAGTAGTACCTGGTGATTGGTGAATTAAAAAGGCATCTTAAATTAGCTTCCCCACCTTCTCTTTCTCTGTCGTTATTACCTTAAAGCCGTGTTTTCTTATTCAATAGAAGATTCTGTTAGTCTTTTACCAACTTTCTATTAAACTTTTATCTCATACTCAACACTTTTAATCTTAGTTAATACCGTGGTGTATAACTATCTTTCTCTCTCTCTAGTCTCTCATTAATTTCGACGCTTCGTTTTCTGAGTGATTCGTAAACCACTCCTCAATCAAGCAAAATATTTTTAAATAATAAATTATGTTCAGTTTTCTTTCTCTTGTTGCCTATCAAGATAATAACTTCACAACAAAAATGGGATCTTAAACTGTAACTTTTAAAAAAGCGAAAGTTTGAGTAGGGCTAAGACTTAAGTGACAGGCGCTAAGTCTCTTCTTAATCTTAGGTATGTATTGTAGTGTACGCTTATGGAAAGTTTAATCAATCCGCCTCCTTAATAATTACAATGTCTTTCTTTGTTGATTAATATTTTTTGTATTTTTTTTAACCCCCACCCTATCCAAATACATTGTGATGTGGTACAACAGTTATTGATTGTGGAATATGGGAAGAAAAATAGATAATAATTCCAAATTTTTTCTTACATCTACTAAAAAAGACTTTTTATTTTCAGCTTTAACACATTTATATACTCTTCTCTTTTCTCAGTAATTGCACTCAAAATTTTTATAAATGTTAGTTAACAAATAAAAATCTAAATATTTCTGTTGTTTATTTATCTTTTGTTAGAACTGAATATTTAAAATTCTTTAAGGTAAGCAAAGCTAAATTGGAATTGTGCCAGCCATATATAAAAAAAAAAGGTGTCATAAATGTCGTGTATGCGAAGCGTACTCGGAAGATATTAATTTCAGGTTTGGTGTCTGCTAATGTTTTTAACTGGAAATATTTCAAGGAGCATCGGATAAACGAGGCTAGTCTGGTTGATAATTTACCGAGTTGTGAATTCAGTTTTCACTGTGACATGCTACACAGAGTTTTCTTTTAGAGCGCAAGTCTTGCAAGTCCGGGGTGTGTATTTGAATTGAATATATTCGTAAAAAACTGAAATAAAAGTCCACTTTTTCTATTAAAAAAGTGATGCATGCTAAATTTCTACGATTTTTTTTTTTTTTTTGTGGTAGTGGTACTTTGACCATAGTAATAGTTTTTTGTTTTTTTTAATATCTCATAAAAATGTACTGCAAACAATGTGCCATTATTAGTTTGATTAGAAAGAAAACCCATTTATTTTTGCTTTAATTTAGAATTTTTAGTTTGATCATTTTCTTTAGGTAAATAAATGACAACTTTTTCTATCATTGAAATCATCATATAACTGCTAGATGTTTTTTAATTACCGTTGTTCACTTAATATAAGCCCTAAGTGCCGCTCAAGGTAGAGGGTTATTGAATGTAGATGTTAGGGGGCATAGGAAGTGGGGGCATAATATGCAACCCTTTCCCTCTCTCCTTATGTTGGGTGAACAACAATAGTAAAAGAAAAATCATTGTCAGTACAGCCACAAGTTAGAAATAAAAATGATAATTTAGAAATATTTTATTACTTAACTCATATACTATTGAATAATTTGGGATTAAATTTGATTGACATTTGATTTTGAAACTATTACAAAATTAACATTCAAACTCTGATGTGAAGAATATATAAACAAAGGTTTTTAATTTCTAACATAGGTGATAGTAACAATTAAAATGATCTATTTTTTTTTTAATTTGTGTTATTCAGTTTGGAAATTGTTTAATATTTTGAATAATGTTATTGTTAAATGTTTATTTTTAGTTGGCAACTTGAATAGAAATGGAAAGTTTATTTTTTCTTGATTAAGTAAAATAAAACACTTATTCAACAATTGTTTATGTTGTTTGGTGTAGAGGGTTACAGAGTAAAAGGCATAGTCTATGGAGAAATGTGTAGAAGGTAACGGTTATTCCTAGACTTGAATTGGATAAGTTTGTAGTGATTGGGAAAGCATTCAATTCGGAGTCAGTTCCACAATGAGAAACTGCTTGAGTTGAACTTGCATCTCACAAAGGGAATGAGGGTTGTTCACTATAATGCATGAGCCAGGTGTGTCTTAGATGTGAAGGTTAGAACTGGTGAAATTAAAGAATGTAGTTTGTTTGAAATAGCAATAGAGCAACAAGAAGCTTTCAACAGTTCATCTGTGGGAAAGGGATTGTAGAATGGAAAATAATTCATCACTCACAAGGATGTGGAGACACTTTTGAACTTTATCAAGACTGGGAAGTGAAAACTGGGTGGCTCCTGCCCATATCTGTATTAAGTCAACACCCCCATGACGAGGTCAGGTTGTGACACAGTCATCATGCCCATGTAGCAGTACTTTGTTTTTAGCTTGATCTGATTCTTGTGAAGGTAGAGTATAGCAGGAGGAATTGGGTACTTACTGGAGTGGTACAAGTAATCGACCATTTTTCCAGTATTTTTAGCAATGTATGAGTTCCACTTGAGGTCTGGGTTTAGCTTCCAATATGTGGTCATGGCATGGGTCTCCGATTCATCACGGTAGGTGAAAATTCAGAGTCCGCTTGTGTTATTTTCATATTTAACCACAGTTAAATGACATATGTATAACATCAGTTTCTGAAATCTGAACCAATAGAATATGACAGATGGGGAAAATATTCTCTATCATTTGCACAATACAACTAGAAAAAACAAAGTAGCATAAAGTCTACTATATTCATTATAAAATGAGAGTACAGTCCCTTTCAAAATAAATACCCTTACTCAAAACTTAAATACTTCTATCCTACAAGACTTCTGGATAAGTAAAAAAAAGTCTTTGACATTAAATAAACAAAGCTTGACATGTAAAAATCAGCCACCCCATAAATATGAAAAGAAAAAAAGGTTCATATGTTACAAAAATTATTTTTAAATAAAATGTTCTGAAAGTAATCTTAGATTTTTTTTTTTTTTTGTAATGGAATAAGACATAAACATCAAAATTCTAAAATTTTTCAAGGATATATTAGCAATTAAAAAGAAACACTTTAAAAATAGTTATTTCTTTAATACAAGATTGTGTCCTGCTGATGTCTTTATTTTACAATCTTACCATTTAGAAATGTTTTTTAATTATTTAAATAAAGAAAATAAAAATTTTGAGATGATAAATCTAGCAGATAGGAATAACAAGGTAGATCCTTTCACCTTAATGATCTATGTGGATTTGCATTTTTATTTGTTATTCTGAAGAATGGGAAAATTTCATTCTTTACTCAGACTATTTGTATTTCCTTTCCTAGAATATTTTGATAGGCAAAAACTACCACAATCCAACAATGTGTTGGATATATACTCAGCAAAGCTAGTTCAAATTTTGGTTTTATCTGTTGTGTTCACTTTCACAGGCATGCAATTAGGAAAGGCATGAATTCATCTCTTCTTCCTCCAGCTACAGTCCACTGGCTGCTTATTAAGACCCAACATGAGCAGAACACTGAATTAGCTGTTGACATCCGAATTTTATGGCTTTCAACAAAGAATAGAAGAATTAGTTTCATAGTGGGCTTTTAACTCATTGATAATAATGCCCACTGTAAAATCCAGAATATATTATAAAAATGCCAGTATTATAGGTTTCTAAAAAAAATAAGAATAATAACCTGCTATTCATATAGGATTCTTTTGGATTGCTATTGTCTTTTGAAAATGTAACATCACTTTTCAAAAACTCAATATTTTTTTCAGTACTGAAATTTTGGAAAATTCCAAAGGAATAATTTTTATTTGAGTAAATCAGTGTCCAAGAAAACTTCTTTAAAATTGATAACATAATCGATTATGGTATTTAATTAAGTTTCATTATTGAATATATGAATAAAATAATTATAAATTTTATATTTTGTTTATTATTTTAAAATTTATTACTGTGACATTCATTTCTATTTGGAAATATCAGCATGTAAAATGTTAAATTGTCAGACCTTGAATGGCTAAGCAAATGCTTCTCATTTCAGTACTTGGTCACTAGGTTCCTAATGGAATTAAACAACTAGCTTGACATAAGATTTGTTAAAATAGGATCATGCTCTCTAATTATAAGATGGAGTCTGGTTAGATACAAGTTTACATTTTTTTAATGTCATAAATTAAAAATGTTTGGATACATCTGTTTTAAATAATATTTGCTATAAAGTCTCATTTCTGCTTGCTTACATTTTAATAAAATGTCTCTCATATATAAAGGCTAAATATTATGTAGTAGAACTCAAAAGCACAATTTTTAATTTGCTGATGTCAGGAAGGACTGATTACAAAATCAAGTACTGAAAAAAAAGAATGATCATTTAGATACACCTCTGATCAAAATCTTAAGACCAGATACAAAAGGTTTAAAAAAAATAAAATAAAATACTGTTACTTTAATCAAAATATATTTGCGAAACATTTACATTTAATTAGAAAATGTAGTTTATCAACAAACGTTAACATTTTAAGCTTTTAGTTGATTAATTTAAACAAATATTGAAAAAAGGATTTTTTTGGTTGGTCATAAAGACCATGTAAATAAAAATAGCAAATACAGAACAAATAAGTCACAACGACAATTTAATTCTCAGTATATCCTCCATTTTTGCGAATTACTTCAAAAATTCGCTTTGTCATACTCATTAACTTCTGCATGAGGGTGCTTGGGATGCTTGCCCAGTATGCATAAACTGCAGCACGAAGAGCATTCACAGTTTCAAATTGCAATCCATGTTTATAAACATCCTTTGCCATCCATCCCCAAACATTTGCGATTGGGTTTCAATCTGGAGAGCGTTGTGGATTGCAGCATTGTCCTGCTGAAAAATCCAGTTTCCTCCGCATAGAAGAGGGCTTTCAGTAATTAGTGATGCCTTTCTTAACATGTCAATGTAACAAGCAGCTCTTTGGTGACCTTTTACCTCCTGTAACTCAAGAGTTCCATTGTACGAAAATGAACCCCCAGACCATAATTGATCCACCTCCACTGTGTTGTTGAGAAAATTTCTTTTGGGACATCTTTTGCATGCCAGTAATGCTGAAAACCATCTGGGCCATCCGTCAAACTACATTTGTGTCCTGGGTAAGATGATAAACTACATCCAGCAGCAGGGCCTCTGATCAGGAGGTTTTGAGGTGTGTGGAACCACCTCTTAATTGCTCTTATTTCCAGGTACACCCTGACCTGGGGCAGTAGCACCTGTTAGGGTCCCAGCTATGGGCAAATAGTTAACTATTATTATTACCAGCAATACAATTTTGAAGGAAAAATATTAACGTAAAAAGATTTTTGGCAAAACAAAATACTACCAGCAATAAAGAATTTTGTCGGCATTGAGTAGCCCATTGGGGTTGGTGTGCCATGGGACAAAATAAACCAAACCAATCTAAACCAAAGAATACATATTCTATTCAAACGAATCTATCCTAAAAATGTTGTCGGCATCAAATAACCAATGAGGTTGATATGCCGTAAAACAAAAAAAAAAAAAGAACCATCTGGGCCATCAAGATTGAATTTTTTCTCGCCTTTTTTTTAATATGATTTGATGTTAGGCTTGAATCTCTCTTAACTTCTATCCTAGTGCGTCTGTCTAGAGATGGTGAGATTTTATTGGGGCGACTGTTTGATTTTGTAGAAGCATATGCATTCGGATTTTTAATGAAGTTAGCAATGACAGTTCTGCTATGGCCAATTTCATTTGCAATGGCTCGTTGCAAAAGGCCACATCTTTGAAGTTCAACAATCCTGCTCTGTTTGAACTTTGTTAAAATTTTACCCTTAGCCATTTTAAAATCTGAAATTTAATACTGGAAATGAGCTATGAGCACACTGACTAGTTCTAAAATTCTTGTCCAGTAATTTTTTTCACACATGGTCTTATTTTTATGACCAACAAAAAAAAAATCCATTTTTTCAATGTTTGTTTAAAATAATCCATTAAAAGCTTAAAATTTTCACTTGTTTGTTGATAAACTACATTTTCTAATTAAATGTAAATGTTTCGCAAATATCTTTTTAATTAAAGTAACAGTATTCTACTTTCTTTTTCTTTTTTTTTTAACCCCTTTTGTGTCTGTTCTTAAGATTTTGACCAGGGGTGTATAGTTGTTTTGCATTTCATCTGAATGATTTATGAAATGTTTCGAGTTGACCGTCCTACAGTCTCAACTCTGAGGGTGTCTCTTCACCGAAATCTTTATATGAAACAAAAAAAAAATCTTTACTTCAGTTTCTAATATGATATTCTAAATTTTATTCCAGGCGGGTGGCATGGCTCTGCTGGTAAGGATATTAGTTTTTCCACTTTTACTAACCATGTCGGTAATGTTTGGCTCAACATCGAGCATAAGAACAGCCACCTAATTCTTGGGCAAGTTTTTCATGATTAATGTCTGCAGTGATTAGTCTAGCAATATCAGAATTTTGAAATGTTGGCATTCATTTGAATATTTTGAAATGAGTTTTAAAATAAATGGATTTAAAATTAAAAACTCTTTTTTTCCTTACATAAATGAAAGGTATTTAACTTGGAGAACAAGATTTAATAATTTGTACCTTCATTTAGTATTTTATTTTTTATCTGTAAAGAACTCCAACTTAAAATCAGTTGTAAATAAACATTCTTCCATAATGTTATGAAGCTTAATGCAACCATGACATTTCTTGTGTCATATGTAAAATTCTTCATTTTCTTTTTTTTTATTTTGAATCTAGAAATAATATATTCTGTTCACTTTGCTGCTTTTAATATCCTTGTAAAATCTGTAACATGCAATAATTTAAGAACTATTTTTGATTTTGTTTTTTTGTAAGATTTTGTTTTCATTATACCTAAATGCTTTTTTATAAATGTTATCAAACATTAATACAGGGTTGATTAAAATTTAGTTATTAAAGGTTAGTGAAAGAATTCCAACATTTTGGTTGTTAAAATCCTTAGCGCTACTAAGTTTATTGGAATTTCTCATTGGTGGACTTCACAAGATGTTGTTCTAAACTTTTGAATGTTACTGTTGCTTGAAATTAGAATAGAACAAAGAATGCTTTTGTTGTTCATAGATGCCATTACTGCCTCATATTTCAGAATTAGTTTCTATTTTAATACTTTCTTTAGTGAATAGAATTGTAAGAAATTATTTTGTTGTTGTTGTTGCTAACATTTTCCAATCTAATACACTTTAAGAATCTTTGCTGAAAAAAATTGTTCATTTTTATAAAACATTAAAATATCTATTCTTTTTCTATAAAATCTCAAAAAGTAGAATTTTGTATGAATCAATTCATTTTCCCCTCCTTTTTGAATAATAGATTACCTAAATTTTTTTCCTAATGTGTCTATTTCAGAAATCCATTTTACCTACATAGAATAAATAACCTTTTCCATTCGTCCAGTTTGACCAGGATCTTTCTCTACTACTATTGGCAAATAAGATAGTCAACACTGGTGACTTATCTCCACTAAACTTCTGACAGAATTCAAGTGCCTCTTAGCTAGCTTAAGAGGAAGCTGTAAACATATTTTTAGAAGTGTATATACCCTAAAAAAAAATTAATAATGTAGTCATTAATTTAGATTAATTTCTTTCTGCTCATAGTATAACTTTTAAATAGAAAATAAAATGTATCTTTATAATAAAAATCGTAACACAAGAATGTTCATGAAATAAGTAAAGCTTAGGGTTTTCCTTTTTATATTCTTCTTGTATACTTTTTGGTCGAGTCGCTTATTTTCTTTCATTCATTTAAAGGGTCTGGTCCTTTCTCACAGCTCACTCAGACTCAGTAGACTTGGGCAAGCCAATCAATTCTTTTTAAAAATGAGTCTGAGTCTTTAGCGCACAGTGAGTGCTGGTTGTACCAAACGGTGAGGAAGAAAAATGTGTATTTGTTATGCTTAAGAAGCGGATAAAAATAAAATACTTTTGTTGTCCATCCTTCAACTTTTCAGTTTTGTAACTACCCTCATTTGTCAACAACGCATCTTTTTATCTTGTATCGTCTCTACTTCGTCTATTCGAGGTATAAAAAAAATGAAAACAAGACTATGAACAATGTTATTGCATTATAGTTTAAATTAAATTTGGAAAAATGTCAGTTTTTCATTTTAAAGAGAAAATTTGATTCATTTTGCGCACGTGGAAGTCGATTTTAATTTGTTGACTCGTTTAAGTAAAAAAATGATGTGGTGTATTGTTTTATTGATGCATTTAAAGAAAGAGTTCTGTTGTGGATAAGTATGTCTGCGAAAGAAGAAAAATGATTTAGATATATTTTGACTGAGGATCAATCACCTGAAGGAAATCAGTCCAGCATACGATTATATAGAGAATAATAATTAATACAGCAAGTAATCAAAAAATACATACAAAAAAAATTCCTAGATTTAAAGTTCTGTTGCTAACGGCTAAACCTGTCAAAATTAAAACAAATTATTTCATTATAAACTAGAGATAACTATATAATAAATGTGTTAAAGAATTTATGGGCACTTCAATTACACACGTGAAAAGAAAAGTGTACATCACAGATTAAAAATAAATTTCAACATGTGAACAAAGGAGTGTGTGTGTGAGAAACAGAGACAAAGCTTGGTTTGCTTTGCAACTCAAAAAAAAATTGGGTTGGTACTATTTATCTTTAGAAATCTTATTTTTATTCTATTTTTATTTTAATCTATATCTTGCATATTTCTTCTGGATTGACATTTTTCTTTTTACTATGGTAACTACTGAAACGATAAAAGCTTATTTTCGAAGTAAATTTAGTGATTAACTAACTAAAAAGTTTATGAGCATTCTGTCTGCGTTAGCCAAGTTCTAGTTAAGTTTTCTAATTTTTGTCGAAATTAAATGCTTATTGCTAGCCTATACACATAGGCACAAATTTGTGTTCCGATAGCAAAAGTTAAATTTTGGTATGAATAAAAGTTTTTAAAAATATTTTGCAAAGGAAAATCCATAAGAAGCCACTCCTGTTTTATGGTGGTACCAAATCGGATAACACGTGATCTGACCCATTTTCCACGCTGTTCATGTCAAAACTATATTTTGGGTTTGACTCAACAAGTATTTAGTGGCGAGCTAACTCCAGAGAATTTAAACTCCAAAAATCGTCTTAATTGATAATTTGTCGTGTGGATAATAATTCCAAAGTAATGTTCAATGAATTTAAATCTCTGTCCCTTTTATCATCTTTTGCTCTTAGGATGGAGTGGTGTCTCAACTCTGCCACATCAGGAGCTGGGCCAGTTTTTTTTTTTTTTACCCTATCTCCAAGAAACTTTTTCCATCGTAAATTCCATAATAAAAACTTACATAAACAATCAGTTTTTAGATTAAGATTTCTTACGTAAGAAATAATTCTTAACATTGTTGTATATACTTTTTAAAATGATTGAAACGGAAAAAAAAATTATCAAAATTAAAAGGGAAAATAAACTGAAATAATCTATGATGCAATAATTATTTTATAAATTTCTTCAATGTCATGCTGATCTTGAATACCCCCCCAAGATAAATAATAAATTACCCAAAGGATTGATATATCAATCACTCAATTTGATGTTCTAGAAATATTTTTTCAGTGTATCATCTGTTCAAGTAGTTCTGTAAACAACGTAATTTTCCAAATTTTAGAATAGACTAGGTAGGACCTCTATCATTTTTACGAGTTCGTTTGCTCAGACAATTACTTTGAGTTCAGTCTTTACTGGGACAGATAGAACATTCAAAAGGCAAAAAATGAAGTGATCCGTAAAAAAGTAAAAAGAACTAACAATTTAATTTCGGGTTTTATTTATTTATTTTATTTTTATTTTTATTTTTTTTTTTTGCACATTCAAAATTTTTTTTATTTTGTCAGACTTAAAAAAATACACTTTTTTTTTTTTTTTTTTTTTTTTTTTTTAAATGACCTTATTCTCAGTTTATTAATTTGAAATGTTTCTTAATTCATTGCCACATTTTTGAGTTGACCGAATAAGATATTGTCACCGATTAAGCAAGGAGATAAAGCTGTTATTTTAAAATTTAAATACAGGTTGAAGTGAAATTACAATATTTGCAAGAAAGCAATATTTCGTAAATATTTCTAATATTTGACAATATCTTAAAAAATCGAATGAATACCTCACCTAAGTAGTAGTATCACTTGGCAACAAGGAAGTCATTTAAAAATTTAAGTTTCTATTTGATGTTATCGGAAAATTTTATATACCTTTATATTTTTAATTTTCAACATTATACAAAGAATTTTTTTCTTTTGTGAAATTTGCCTCTTTTTATTGGATGTTTTTTTTTTCGCCATGGCACAGCGAATTCTAGATTAGTTATTTTTGGCTGCTACCGGTTGATTTTTTTTGCCCTGAAAAAGGTGAAAAAAAACGGTTTATTTTTCTTTTTAAAAACGTGTGTGTAACCACAGTACGACAAAGTTGTATTTTATTTTTAAGACTGCAAATTAGTAGTTTTTATTTTTACATTAAAGACAATTCGTTTCTACTGTGAAATGAACAAAAAAGAAGTAACTTAGGAATACGAAGGATTCAATGTGCAGTTATTATGTAGCTAGCATTTTCATTCTTTATCGATATCTGGCATGTTTATATTTTGTTTTGACTTTTGACTAGTGTAGAGAAGTAAGTGATGTGTCTGGGAAAGAGGGTATTGTTACGGCTCCATTGGCCACTCGTAGTTAAAAAATGGGTCAATCACGCCTTCTGAAATAGATGCCAGTGCGATTAGTTAGGCTGCCAAATATTGTTGCATTTTTAAAGAAGACAAAAAATGCTTCTTTAAACAAAGGAAGTATATTTCCTTTTGATCGTCATCTAATGTATAGTTACATTACAAGCAGGCCAGCTGTTTATTTTATATTTCCAAGTTCTTTTTAGTAGTACCTGGTGATTGGTGAATTAAAAAGGCATCTTAAATTAGCTTCCCCACCTTCTCTTTCTCTGTCGTTATTACCTTAAAGCCGTGTTTTCTTATTCAATAGAAGATTCTGTTAGTCTTTTACCAACTTTCTATTAAACTTTTATTTCATACTTAACACTTTTAATCTTAGTTAATAATACTGTGGTGTATATAACTATCTTTCTCTCTCTCTAGTCTAATTTCGACACTTCGTTTTCTGAGTGATTCGTAAACCACTCCTCAATCAAGCAAAATATTTTTAAATAATAAATATGTCCAGTTTTCTTTCTCTTGTTGCCTATCAAGATAATAACTTCACAACAAAAATGGGATCTTAAACTGTAACTTTTAAAAAAGCGAAAGTTTGAGTAGGGCTAAGACTTAAGTGACAGGCGCTAAGTCTCTTCTTAATCTTAGGTATGTATTGTAGTGTACGCTTATGGAAAGTTTAATCAATCCGCCTCCTTAATAATTGCAATGTCTTTCTTTGTTGATTAATATTTTTTGTATTTTTTTAAACCCCCACCCTATCCAAATACATTGTGATGTGGTACAACAGTTATTGATTGTGGAATATGGGGAAAAAAATAGATAATAATTATTATTCCAAATTTTTTCTTACATCTACTAAAAAAGACTTTTTTTAAAATTTTCAGCTTTAACAAATTTATATACTCTCTTCTCTTCTCTTTTCTCAGTAATTGCACTCAAAATTTTTATAAATGTTAGTTAACAAATAAAAATCTAAATATTTCTGTTGTTTATTTATCTTTTGTTAGAACTGAATATTTAAAATTCTTTAAGGTAAGCAAAGCTAAATTGGAATTGTGCCAGCCATATAGAAAAAAAAGGTGTCATAAATGTCGTGTATGCGAAGCGTACTCGGAAGATATTAATTTCAGGTTTGGTGTCTGCTAATGTTTAACTGGAAATATTTCAAGGAGCATCGGATAAACGAGGCTAGTCTGGTTGATAAGTTACCGAGTTGTGAATTCAGTTTTTTTTCACTGTGACATGCTACACAAAGTTTTCTTTTAGAGCGCAAGTCTTGCAAGTCCGGGGTGTGTATTTGAATTGAATATATTCGTAAAAAACTGAAATAAAAGTACACTTTTTCTATTAAAAAAGTGATGCACGGTAAATTTCTACAACTTTTTTTTTTTTTTTGTGGTAGTGGTACTTTGACCATAGTAATAGTTTTTTGTTTTTTTTAATATCTCATAAAAATGTACTGCAAACAATGTGCAATTATTAGTTTGATTAGAAAGAAAACCCATTTATTTTTGCTTTAATTTAGAATTTTTAGTTTGATCATTTTCTTTAGGTAAATAAATGACAACTTTTTCTATCATTGAAATCATCATATAACTGCTAGATGTTTTTTAATTACCGTTGTTCACTTAATATAAGCCCTAAGTGCCGCTCAAGGTAGAGGGTTATTGAATGTAGATGTTAGGGGGCATAGGAAGTGGAGGCATAATATGCAACCCTTTCCCTCTCTCCTTATGTTGGGTGAACAACAATAGTAAAAGAAAAATCATTGTCAGTACAGCCACAAGTTAGAAATAAAAATGATAATTTAGAAATATTTTATTACTTAACTCATATACTATTGAATAATTTGGGATTAAATTTGATTGACATTTGATTTTGAAACTATTACAAAATTAACATTCAAACTCTGATGTGAAGAATATATAAACAAAGGTTTTTAATTTCTAACATAGGTGATAGTAACAATTAAAATGATCTATTTTTTTTTTAATTTGTGTTATTCAGTTTGGAAATTGTTTAATATTTTGAATAATGTTATTGTTAAATGTTTATTTTTAGTTGGCAACTTGAATAGAAATGGAAAGTTTATTTTTTCTTGATTAAGTAAAATAAAACACTTATTCAACAATTGTTTATGTTTGGTGTAGAGGGTTACAGAGTAAAAGGCATAGTCTATAGAGAAATGTGTAGAATGTAACGGTTATTCCTAGACTTGAATTGGATAATATTGTAGTGATTGGGAAAGCATTCAATTCGGAGTCAGTTCCACAATGAGAAACTGCTTGAGTTGAACTTGCATCTCACAAAGGGAATGAGGGTTGTTCACTATAATGCATGAGCCAGGTGCGTCTTAGATGTGAAGGTTAGAACTGGTGAAATTAAAGAATGTAGTTTGTTTGAAATAGCAATAGAGCAACAAGAAGCTTTCAACAGTTCATCTGTGGGAAAGGGATTGTAGAATGGAAAATAATTCATCACTCACAAGGATGTGGAGACACTTTTGAACTTTATCAAGACTGGGAAGTGAAAACTGGGTGGCTCCTGCCCATATCTGTATTAAGTCAACACCCCCATGACGAGGTCAGGTTGTGACACAGTCATCATGCCCATGTAGCAGTACTTTGTTTTTAGCTTGATCTGATTCTTGTGAAGGTAGAGTATAGCAGGAGGAATTGGGTACTTACTGGAGTGGTACAAGTAATCGACCATTTTTCCAGTATTTTTAGCAATGTATGAGTTCCACTTGAGGTCTGGGTTTAGCTTCCAATATGTGGTCATGGCATGGGTCTCCGATTCATCACGGTAGGTGAAAATTCAGAGTCCGCTTGTGTTATTTTCATATTTAACCACAGTTAAATGACATATGTATAACATCAGTTTCTGAAATCTGAACCAATAGAATATGACAGATGGGGAAAATATTCTCTATCATTTGCACAATACAACTAGAAAAAACAAAGTAGCATAAAGTCTACTATATTCATTATAAAATGAGAGTACAGTCCCTTTCAAAATAAATACCCTTACTCAAAACTTAAATACTTCTATCCTACAAGACTTCTGGATAAGTAAAAAAAAGTCTTTGACATTAAATAAACAAAGCTTGACATGTAAAAATCAGCCACCCCATAAATATGAAAAGAAAAAAAGGTTCATATGTTACAAAAATTATTTTTAAATAAAATGTTCTGAAAGTAATCTTAGATTTTTTTTTTTTTTTTTTGTAATGGAATAAAAGACATAAACATCAAAATTCTAAAATTTTTCAAGGATATATTAGCAATTAAAAAGAAACACTTTAAAAATAGTTATTTCTTTAATACAAGATTGTGTCCTGCTGATGTCTTTATTTTACAATCTTACCATTTAGAAATGTTTTTTAATTATTTAAATAAAGAAAATAAAAATTTTGAGATGATAAATCTAGCAGATAGGAATAACAAGGTAGATCCTTTCACCTTAATGATCTATGTGGATTTGCATTTTTATTTGTTATTCTGAAGAATGGGAAAATTTCATTCTTTACTCAGACTATTTGTATTTCCTTTCCTAGAATATTTTGATAGGCAAAAACTACCACAATCCAACAATATGTTGGATATATACTCAGCAAAGCTAGTTCAAATTTTGGTTTTATCTGTTGTGTTCACTTTCACAGGCATGCAATTAGGAAAGGCATGAATTCATCTCTTCTTCCTCCAGCTACAGTCCACTGGCTGCTTATTAAGACCCAACATGAGCAGAACACTGAATTAGCTGTTGACATCCGAATTTTATGGCTTTCAACAAAGAATAGAAGAATTAGTTTCATAGTGGGCTTTTAACTCATTGATAATAATGCCCACTGTAAAATCCAGAATATATTATAAAAATGCCAGTATTATAGGTTTCTAAAAAAAAAAATAATAATAACCTGCTATTCATATAGGATTCTTTTGGATTGCTATTGTCTTTTGAAAATGTAACATCACTTTTCAAAAACTCAATATTTTTTTTTTTGGTACTGAAATTTTGGAAAATTCCAAAGGAATAATTTTTATTTGAGTAAATCAGTGTCCAAGAAAACTTCTTTAAAATTGATAACATAATTGATTATGGTATTTAATTAAGTTTCATTATTGAATATATGAATAAAATAATTATAAATTTTATATTTTGTTTATTATTTTAAAATTTATTACTGTGACATTCATTTCTATTTGGAAATATCAGCATGTAAAATGTTAAATTGTCAGACCTTGAATGGCTAAGCAAATGCTTCTCATTTCAGTACTTGGTCACTAGGTTCCTAATGGAATTAAACAACTAGCTTGACATAAGATTTGTTAAAATAGGATCATGCTCTCTAATTATAAGATGGAGTCTGGTTAGATACAAGTTTACATTTTTTTAATGTCATAAATTAAAAATGTTTGGATACATCTGTTTTAAATAATATTTGCGATAAAGTCTCATTTCTGCTTGCTTACATTTTAATAAAATGTCTCTCATATATAAAGGCTAAATATTATGTAGTAGAACTCAAAAGCACAACACAATTTTTGATATCAGGAAGGACTGATTACAAAATCAATTACCGAAAAAAGAATGATCATTTAGATATAGTTGTTTTGCATTTCATCTGAATGATTTATGAAATGTTTCGAGCTGAATGTCCTACAGTCTCAACTCTGAGGGTGTCTCTTCACTGAAATCTTTATATGAAACAAAAAAAAAAAATCTTCACTTTAGTTTCTAATATGATATTCTAAATTTTATTCCAGGCGGGTGGCATGGCTCTGCTGGTAAGGATATTAGTTTTTCCACTTTTACTAACCATGTCGGTAATGTTTGGCTCAACATCGAGCATAAGAACAGCCACCTAATTCTTGGGCAAGTTTTTCATGATTAATGTCTGCAGTGATTAGTCTAGCAATATCAGAATTTTGAAATGTTGGCATTCATTTGAATATTTTGAAATGAGTTTTAAAATAAATGGATTTAAAATTAAAAACTCTTTTTTTCCTTACATAAATGAAAGGTATTTAACTTGGAGAACAAGATTTAATAATTTGTACCTTCATTTAGTATTTTATTTTTTATCTGTAAAGAACTCCAACTTAAAATCAGTTGTAAATAAACATTCTTCCATAATGTTATGAAGCTTACTCTAATGCAAGCATTAGATTTCTTGTCATATGTAAAATACTTCATTTTCGTTTTTTATTATTTTGCATCTAGAAATAATATATTCTGTTCACTTCTCTGCATTTAATTTTTGTGTAAAATCTCTAGCATGCAGTAATTTAAGAACTTTAAAAAAATTTTTATTTTATTTTTTTGTAAGATTTTGTTTTCATTATTTAAATATACCTAAATGCTTTTTATGTGATACTTAAATGTTATAAAATATTAATACAGGGTTGATCAAAATTTAGTTATTGGGGTTTAGTGAAAGAATTCCAACACTTTGGCTGTTAAAATCCTTAGCGCTACTAAGTTGGAATTTCTCATTGGTGGACTTCACAAGATGTTGTTCTAAACTTTTGAATGTTACTGTTGCTTGAAATTAGAATAGAACAAAGAATGCTTTTGTTGTTCATAGATGCCATTACTGCCTCATATTTCAGAATTAGTTTCTATTTTAATACTTTCTTTAGTGAATAGAATTGTAAGAAATTATTTTGTTGTTGCTAACATTTTGCAATCTAATACACTTCAAGAATCTTTGCTGAAAAAAATTGTTCATTTTTATAAAACATTAAAATATCTATTCTTTTTCTATAAAATCTCAAAAAGTAGAATTTTGTATGAATCAATTCATTTTCCCCTCCTTTTTGAATAATAGATTACCTAAATTTTTTCCTAATGTGTCTATTTCAGAAATCCATTTTACCTACATAGAATAAATAACCTTTTCCATTCGTCCAGTTTGACCAGGATCTTTCTCTACTACTATTGGCAAATAAGATAGTCAACACTGGTGACTTATCTCCACTAAACTTCTGACAGAATTCAAGTGCCTCTTAGCTAGCTTAAGAGGAAGCTGTAAACATATTTTTAGTATATACCCTAAATTAATAATGTAGTCATTGATTTAGATTAATTTCTTTCTGCTCATAGTATAACTTTTAATATAGAAAATGTACCTTTTATTTTTTACTGTTGATAAACAAATGAGTTTATTTTTGTCACTCTTTGCATACCTGAAATATTTCAGTGTTTTATTTCTTTAGTCTTTCTTTATTATCATGTTGACATTATTTTTAAAAGTAGTACTATTTAACAGTATTAGTAAATGCAGAGTTCTTGTCACTGCATTAGTTATCTGTTAACTAATTGCCCTAATCAAATTTGAAAATTAAAGTAGTTTCAGGATTGTTTATGCTTCTCTTCAAGAAATAAATAAAAAATTAGCCAGCAATTTTTTCTTAATAAAATGTACCTTCATTGAAAGAAGGCTATTGAAGAAAGATACAGTGCCTGTTATAATTTGATTGCTTGCAGTATATAAATTAGAATACTCCATTACTGCTATATCTGTTTATATGGACATTAAGCTAGACATAATGTTTCCTGCCCCTCTTTTTGCCCCTGAATTGATTCTCATTCCTGATTACTTTTATGTTTTATTTTGTACATTGTAGAACGAATAATAATTATACTTCATTTTTATAAGTACAATTTTGTTATAAAAATTAATCTGGTTTAGTTTTTAGACATTACTATTTATTTTTTAAATTTTTGTAAGTTTTTGCTTACCAATTTAACCCAAAATGTGTAATTACATGGGAAAACATACTAATTTTTATATATCAAAATTAGTTCAGTGACATCCTACAAAACTTTGTCATAGATTTCATTAAATTTTTCTTGGTATATCATGTGTATTCCATTACTATAATTTATTAATCTTAGTGGGTACATGTTTGAGTCAATATCCCTCTAACACATTTTTAAAAAACTTTTAAGAGTGAAATTGATGTCTACTGCCTTAGAGATTGAGTCTTAAAGAAAATGTGCCAGTAAACATTAATTTCAGTTTAAATAAAAAAAAAAATGTGTTTCTATTTAAACATGTGCAACTGCTAAATGTAGTAATAAGAAATAATGTCAGATTAAAAAGCACATTGTTTTATTTTTATATATATATATATATATATATATATATATATATATATATATATATATATATATAAATATAGTCTTAAAATGTGCTATATTATGGGATAAAGTGCTCAATATCAGAGATAGAGCATGTGTAAATATAAAAGTGAACATAGAAGTCAACACTTAGAGGCGACAGTCGGTTTCATGCTAGATGCAATCATCAGGCCTGACAGACTGTCGCCTCTAAGTGTTGACTTCTATGTTCACTTTTATGTTTATATATAATTCTGGATACTTATTGAAGATAGACTCAGTTTCAGGATACTTCATTTTTCAGGATCCAGATAATATTGCTTTAATTATGACAATAATAAGTGCAATATTCTCATTTGGATCTTGAAGAGTGATGTATTCTAAAACTCTCAGTTGGTCTTAGATAAGTATTCTGAGTTTTTAATAGTTTTAATGCAATAATTATTGCTGAAGATATCTATTCAGCATTTTATTGACAATAATTCTGTTCACATTGACATACATTACTATATAATTTTACATGTCATTAGGTGTTATCTTATTATTTATATATAAATTTGTAACAAAATACAATGAAAATGGCAAGTCAAGTGTGATGTTTTTGAAAAAATAGTTATGAATAAAAAAAAAAGTCCATCAGCAAATAGAAAATACATAGTAATATTTATATTTAATACAAATTATAATTTTACTGCTACTGCAGATTCAACTGTGGATCATGAAGCAATAAAAGCTCAAGAAAAACTACCTAGTTTTTACTGTCTCGGATTGAGGAATCAGAGAGCCAAGTTCGAATTCCATTTGAATGCATTACATTCACATGTGCTAATAACCTTGGGAAAGGTATAAATCTTCTATGCTATGGGTAGACTGGGTTCTATAGCCTTGGATGGCAAATGGTCAACTCCAAAATCAAAACCCTTCTGGGGGTTGTTTTGGGGGCCTTGTGGTGCACCAGGTCTCTGTATTCACACACACACACACGTGTGTGTGTGTTTGTGTCTAAAATATCTCCCATATAATGGTAAGATATTAGTGGCAATGGTGTCTTCATCTAGCTCATGTCTTACCATTATGTGGGAGGTATTTTTGCCATATCCTGTATATGTGAAAACCAGTTGAGTATAAAAAGCTTAAACACCCAACTGGTTTTCACCTATTCCATCATCTATATGAAAATTTCACACTAACTTGAGTTTTATTTATATTTGTGATATGGTTATATAAATATAGAATATGTTGGCTTCCATTGTGATTCAAGGTCATAAACATTGAAACGATTTACACTGTTATATATATAGCACCATTTTGTAGCCAGAATATTTTATATTCATTTTATAGGCTGAATTATTTGACATTTTTACAAATTGTAAGATAATATTTGCAAAGAAAGAAAAAAAATTTGGACATTCATTTTATATATAGTGTGTGTGTGTGTATATATATATATATATATATATATATATATATATAATAATTGAAATTTGTACTTTTTATATATTTATTTTTCTTTGCAGCAGATTCTAATATTTAACATGCTAGGAAGGTTTTTTTTTTCCTTTTTTAATGTATTGCAGTTATTGATTGATACAATCTTTTAGAGGCTGTCAATATCTTTTAACATTTATATTAGAATATACTATTATAATGCCTTTCGTTTACTAAGCTTAGCTGTCAGCGCAGAGCTGCACAAGAGCATTCGCTGAGAACTGACTGTATTTGTAATAGATTGTAAGTCTAATCTGCTAACAACTGCTCTATGACTGGTGCCCAAGCTATCTCTGTATGCTTATTTAAGGTATTATTACTGTAGTGTCAGGCATATAAATGCTTAATGGAGAAGGCATCAGAAAATAGAACCTGCTATATATTTGCAAATTTTAGTTATCAGTTTGCTTCAGAGCCCATGTAAAAAGGCATGAACACAAACTTTGTTCTCACCATCTGTTACTTTATTAGTATGGCACATTGTGATACAGGTAAAAGTGAAATGATATTTTGTAGGTTGTACTTGGATGGCTAAATTTAATGATTGTCTCTGCAACTATATAAGGGAATTTTAGAATTGGTTGCTGAGATAGGTGTGTTTTGAGTTGCTGTAAAAGTCAGCATGTTGATTTTTAAGGCAGTGTTTCTCCACTTGAAATACAACATTGTTTCAACTCTCACTCTTACACATAAACCCTTGCCAGACTAATCTAAATTTATCTGTAACAAAATTTAATTACTTACACTATTTATATGCAGACTATTGTCCTGTTTTTGTAAATTAAAATTTTTTTTTTTTTATCACAACATTTTTGCCTTTGTATGCTTCAGCCTTCATCAGGTGTATCTTGATCCAGGTAACCTACAGGGAATTTCAAACTGAAACCTTTATTTAATCTACAAAGGTAGACTGTTCTTGTTTAGGAATATCTTGTCTAGTTCTTATTCTTGGTAACAATAGCTTAGTGAACTAAAGCATTGGTTCATGAATTTGGTGATATAGTAATTCTGAGTTAATCCCTAGGCTGAGCAAGGAAAGTTGGCTCCCTGTGCTGGGCCAGGAAATTTTTCTCCCCAGAATCGATCCTCCAAATCTATAAATCAACCTATCGCCCTTGCATGGAGTATTGCTGCCATATATGGTCTGGAGCCCCTGCTGTTTGCCTCAGGGTTCTTGATAAGATCCAGAAATGGATATGCAACGTAATTGGCCCTGATCTGTCATCTCGTCTGCAGTCACTCTCTCACAGACGCACAGTTGCCTCGCTCTGTCTTTTTTTACAAATACTTTCACGGTAATTGCTCCGATGAGCTGCTTTCGCTGGTTCCCAGGCCTCATGAATTTAAGCGTCCTACGAGGCTGGCATCCCGTTCCCACCCCTTCACTGTTGAAACTGTTAGATGTAGACGTCTCTTCTACTCCAATAGCTTCATGTCTCGCACCTCTCACCTGTGGAACTCCCTTCCTTATTCCTGTTTCCCTGACAAATATAATCTCCAACTATTTAAGTGTAACGTCAATTGACATCTCCAGTTGCTTTGATCTATCCACTTCCCTTCTCCACATCCTTTCCTCTTTCATTCCTATCTGCTCTCGCTCCAAATCTTCTGTAACCCCCTAGCCTTGATCGATCCACTATCTTTCTCCACATCTTTTACTCTACCACTCCTATCTGCTCTTCCTCCAAACCTTCTGTAACCCCTTGCGTTCTAGTGGCTTCCAGCCTTGCTTTGGGTGAAAAGCTTAAAAAAAAAAAAGTGTGTACTTGGACTCTGTGGAAACAGGGCAAGCAAGAATTGAGCAGTACTAAGAATAAGAACTAGACAAGATGTTGCTAGATATAGGCAGTGGAATGAGAACAGTCTACTCCTGTAGATTAAATGGTTCTGTTCAGAATTCATTGTAGGTTACCTGGATTGACATGCATCTGATGAAGGCCAGAGCGCACAGTGGTTGAAATGTTGTGATAACTACAGAGATGTGGACAATTGTCCACATTTAAATAGTGTAAATAATAACTCTTCATCCTAGAAATTCAAAAACAAAATTTAACTTTTAATGATTTATTTTTTTAAATCATTGTAATCTGAGAATTAAGTTTGTTACGTAGGTTTGAACTTAAGTACCATTTATTTATATAGTCATATAATAGATATGTGTAAAAAAAATAAAAAATAGTGATTTTTATGAATAAACTACATGCTTAGATTTGTCTTTGATGATTTTGAAAAGTTTTAAATTTTAGATTTTGTTAAAACTAGTTTAATTCCATAGAGACTATTGTGTTCATATAGAAAATTATCTTTTCATTTTACTTCTAATAAGCCCTTGTTTGTATGTAATGTTTAGTAATGTATTAAAATGACACATCCTGTATTTTGTCAAGAAAATTCTCATGCAATATTTGTTCATTTTCTTTTTAAGCATTTGAGTGACTACAAGTGCTGAAAAGTTCCAGGCATAAATTACTTGCCAAAATTTGATCAAACATCAGAATATATTTTGGAAGTTCTTGATTGGGCTGAGAACACTTTGGCATTCCCTCATAATACATTGGCATGGCATGAGATATATATGAATGACCAATGAAGAAAAAAAATGATTGCTATACAAAAATGTAGTTGAGCTCTGAGAACAAAACTGTCATACCTGCCATTACAAGGGTAATCACTTTGCCAGATGACCTGAAATTGATTAAATTTTGATCACTATGCACATGAAAGAGTGCCAAAAAAATATAACTGATGTAATGGAATAACCTGTCACCCCCATGAGTGACTACACTATAGGCAGTAACTACCTATAAGTATCTGTAAGTCAATGGACTACAGAGACTAGCTGGGATCTGTTGAGTACGACTCAGACTTACACGAGAACTACTGACCTTTCAATAGTAGCACTCACTACTGGATTGACTTGCGACAACCTTGTGCATAACTGTTACCTTTATTCTTATTGTACTGGTTTTTACAATAAAACTTTACTTATTTTATCCATCTTATTTTCCAAGTATATATTCCTACTAGCATGGAATATAACAATAACTTTGGTGTTAACATGGCAGGCTTCACAGAAGATATGATGCAGAACACTCAAGATTGTGATCTCTATAGAATGTTTAAACACCTGGTTTAATCAAATATTAATACCTTCTGCAAGACAGAAATTTTTCTTTTTTTTTTCTTGAAATATAGATTATTGTACTTTATGTCCAGTCTGAAATAATACAAAAAAATGCATTTATCGACTTTCTATATTTTGCATCTTAATGGATTGTTAAATTTCAAATGTGCAGTTTGATATTTTTAAGACAGTATATCTGTAAATAATAGCTAACAACTCTGCAACTTTCTACAAAAATATATTTTAAAAGAAAGTAATTAAAAAACTTCACTTACATTTCAACAGGGGTTATCTGAGTGAACAATTTTATGGCTATTAAGTCTATTTTACAGTTTTAAAAGTGACCATAAATGGTAAACGTTTTGTATATTTTACTTCTGATAGCAGGATTTGTAATTTTCTTTTGTGCCAGGGTAGGTCACATCAAATGATTGGCTATGAGATATACTCTTAATGTTTTCCTTTTTTTTCTTTTTTTTTTTTTTTTTAAATAGGCAAGTTGTTGGTTAGATAAAAGCCCAACAGAAAAGTTCAAATGATTACACATACATACTGAATTTTGCATAGGTCATCTTTAGAGACCTTTCAAGGGAAAAAGTCTCTAAAGAATGACCTTGAATAATTTTTTTTTTTTTTGCATAACTTTTGACCTGATCATGAGTTGATTGATTTTTATTGATTTATAGGTTTTGTAATGTGTAGGTTATTAAAATTGTTTTTCATCCTAATATTTCACATTAATGATGCATTAATTGGATATTGTATAAAATACAACTTTTCATTTTTCTTATTAATCTGTCGTTTAACTTGAATAAATATAAGTTTGTCTTCTGTATCCATATAAAATGAAATTTAAGGCATAAAACTGTTTTTTCTTTTTTTCATGCCAGTCTAGTCCTGTGCTTAAAATCAAAAAGTCTAGTGAAGAGCTCATCTTAAAAATTACCATGAAAGTATTTATAGAAAAGGCAAAGAGAGGCAACCTTATGGTGGTGGGAAAGTGACTGGAGCTGAACTGCCAGATCAGATATATGTTTGCAATATCAGATTTTATCATGCAAGTCAGTGTTTCAGCAATAAAATTGATATTAACCAACCAATATTGGTAAATATAATAAATATATATGATAAAATTATATGATAAATATACCACATAAATTTCTGATTATAATATAATTTTTTTATAAATATTAACAATAACTTGCATGGTTTCAATACTCGTTCTTCTGTATTTAATTCTTGATGCCAGTGCTACATTTTAGAATTCATGAAGGTACCAGTATTACTGCTTGTTAAAATATTTATACTAAAGTCACTTTTAATCTTAACATGTTAGTAAATTTCTGTTTGTCATTAACTTAGCATAAAGTTATACAAAAAGACACCAAAAAAACAGCTGTTCAATGAGTACATTTGAAACACATCAGGTATGCTGAACTAATTCATTTGTAAAATTTTTATCTAATCTTTGCCCCAGTTTGTAATTTAATGTATGTTATGTAGAAAGGTGATGCATTTACTTTATCAATACATAATATGCATAGCAATCTTTCAAACAATAGGGCATTGATAATCTCTCTTTATTATTATAAATTTTATTTTAGTGAGTACATGTGTTTAAGACATCACCATTTTTTAAAAATTTTTTTTCCCTTCAGCCAGTGAACTTAACATCTACAGGCTTAGGGGATAAAAAGTTTTATTAAAGAAAAATGTACCTCTTAATTTCATTTCCTTTAAAGAAAATGGAAATGTCTACTCAAACATGTGTACCCACAAAAATAACATCTATAGTAATAAAATAATCTCCCTTGTCTTGTAAGAATATAAGGTTTGATGATGAAACATTGATTTAAAAAAAATCTTTTTTTGAGAACATTAAATCTCCATTTTGGTCTCCATATCTGATGTATTGTTCTCTTGAATATGAAAATCTAAATGATGCTTATTGTCATCCTATATTTTGAGGTGAACTATTAAATTCACCAAACATAACTGATTTTAACCTAAAACAATAATGCTAGAATTATAGAGCGGCTCATTTTACTCTTGTTCTTTGCTATAAACTAAATGGAATGCTGTGTTTTTGCTTATATTTATTTATCCTGGTTTTCTGACCTTTTCAGAAACTGTTGTATATTACTTTAGAAAACTTCTGATTTTAAATATTTCATAAATGATAGTGATTGCTTCTGGCAAGTTGCAAATAAAGGATAATGATTGCTTTTAGATTTTTGTAACTTAATCTCTGTCTTATAAAATTTAAAAGTTGTTTCTTTCATGAATGTATATTGTATTTTTCTGATATTGGTAGATTTCTACATTAGCTGAAGTTGTCATGATTAGCTTATCTCCTTTCATGCTCTACAAATAATAGAAATTAAAGTCCAGGTATTCTCTTATAAATGTTGGTTTGTAATAACTGGATTATCCACTGTGGTAATGCAATCTGATTCATTTGTTTTACAATAAGGAAATGTGAAAAGGTTTGTCTAAAGGATAATGCCATTGTCATCCATATGTCTAGGGTTTAGTACTAATGGTGCTTGCTATCCTTCTAGTTGTACATTATCTTAACAAGTCCACCATAAAAGAATTTCTCTTCGACTCAAAATTTTCAAAATAAATATATTAATGATGAACCCTGTTTGTGTTTTAATGACCTGACCATTAAAATGAAACCATACATGCTATTGATATAATAAATGTCTTAAAAAAGAAATAGCAAATGTTTGTGTAAAAATTAAAAGTAAATTTCAATAGAGGTGTTTTTACTTTTATACATTCTCTAAAATAAATATGAATCAATCAGTTCTGTTGTGAATGTGTTTTCTGAATGTTACTTGAAATGTTCTTTTGTCGGCTTCATAATTCTTAAATAATAATTAAATAATATTTTTCTATTATAATTTTTTTGACTTTGCATTTTACAAGAATGTGAAAGTATTTGAAAATTACATATAGATGTGGGTTTGATTGATTGATTTATTTTTATGGCTTATCAACCTTTTGCAGGTTATTTAAAGCTAAGAAAATATTTTTACGTTGTAAGAAGATTTTAGAGATAATTTGACACAAGTCCTACTAATTAGCCCATAGCTGGGGAGAGAGGTAGATTCATACCTTTCCCAACGGTATTTGTTTATAAGTGAATATAACTAATACAGCTGTAATTGGAACTTGGCTTTCCAATTAACAATTCCCAGTCATTGTTGGACTTTGATCATACAAGAACCAGTGTTTCAATGTGATATAGTCAAAAGCAGGTATTATACAATCTAGGAGGGATATTGGTATTATTGATAGAACATATTTCTAAAATGGTCTGCTACAAAAATGGTTTTGCTTAGATTTTTACTATAATCTGTAAATAGGCTTCATCTTTGAGAGAATATTGGTTTATAGTATTAGAAAAAAAAACTTATGACTAATACATTATTATCATACATAATGAATTTTTAGAGAAAATGAAAATGACAAAGACACTTAACATCAGAAAGACAGTTTAAATTTTTAGGGTACATAATAAGGAAAGTGGGCTTGGAAAATTTGATATGCACAGGACAGATTGAAGGGCAAGAGGGACTGGGGGAAACAACACCAGACCTACTTAGCAAGTTTGAATAAATGGATGGCAGAACAGGGTTTAGGAGATATATCAAAATTTATCAAGTGCTACAAAGGACAGGAAATTGTGGAGAGCCTTGATTGCCAATGTCCTGAAGAGACATGGCACATTGAAGATATTGTAAATACTACTGCTATATACACATATTTTAATCCCTAGTGGAGTGAACCTATCAAAATAATTTCAATTATTCTTATTTGATACTTTAATCTTTGCAAGATGTGAAGGTAGTATTCCTATTTATGACATTATTTTGTATTGTTGTTACCATCGACTCTTGAGTAGACATTACTGTACAAGTCTATCTAAAGAATTAATGGATTTTATTTTTAATCCACCATATTTTTATTACTTCAAATGTTATTTTTTAGTGGATACCCATATTTGAGTAGCAAGATTCTATTTTGTCTTTAAAGCATACTCACTCGTTCAGATTTTTCTTGAAATACATATCTCCTCAGTTTTGTATCTGAATCAAAGCAATTTCTAAAGAATTTTTAAAGGCAGAATAGAACATTGCTTTATTGTGAAGCTCTTCATAGCCAGGCAGTAAAAGCATGCCAGATCAGATAGTGGTTCCTCCTGAATAGTGACACAGGTTCAAGTCCTGTTGGAGGGCACATTTTCTTTATTTTCTTGAGTATGCAGGCTGGTAGATGAAATAAATATTGTTTAAAATAAACAGAGCGTCTACTTAAAAATATGGTTATCCAGTAAAAATAATGTTTGAAATAATAAAAGCAAGTTTTTCTGTACACTATTAGATTTTATTATTCAAGTCAATGTCTTCACAATAGAATTGGCATGAAATAAATGATGTTAGTAAAGGTTTCAGCAGATGCTAATATCTGCATGAGCAACATATTTGTGTTTCAGCTTTATTAAAAATATTGATAGTAGTGCTCAGGTTTTATTTACTAATATTTACAATATACATTTTTATTTATAAATAAATACAAAATATTTAGGCCATAAAAATGAACAATCTTTTCAATGTCATCAGTTCTTGACTCAGTATCTATGCTGATGGCACAACTATTTACTCCTGTCTTAATGATAAATCTGGTAGGATTGATAGGTCAAATTGGCAGCTAATCTAAAAAATGACCTTCAATCACTTGGTTCACTGTATCATACTAGACAATTTTTCTCGATAGAATCTATCTTACACCTTTATAAGACTACCATTTGTCCATGCATTGAATATTGCTGCCAAATCTGATCTGGTGCTTCTGATATGTATCTAGAGATGTTTTATAAAATCCAAAGAAGAATGTTATTAGTCCTGACTTGGTATCTCAATTTCAGTCACTTTCCTCACTGCTATAACATAGCTTCCCTGTGTCTTTTCTATAAATATTTTCATAGCAACTATTCTGATAACCTTCCCTTTTTGGCACCTCAACTTTACAAATTTAATTGCAGTACTTGATTGGCAGCTAGGTCTCATAATTTTACTGGTGAAATTGCTAAATGTACTTGTAAATCCTATGCTAATAGTGCTCTCACACTTGTGGAACTATCTTCTGGCTTCTTGCTTTCCAGTCAACCTTGATCTTTAGAAATTTAAATGCAATGTTAATCATTATTTTCTGTCTCCCTGAATCCTTGTTTTATTGTACTCTCTTAATGATTTTTTTCAGATTCTTTCCCTTTCAGTAACCCATTGTGTCTTAGTTGCTTTATCATCTTGATTGGGGTGAAATGATTAAAAAAAAAGACTAACACATTATCTCATATACTTGGATAAATTATTTTATTTCCCATCTTTATATGGGCTCTTTGATATTCTATATCCTTCATCAGACTTTCAAATATTGATTTTAACTTTTCTATTGTTTTGATTTTAACATTACTTGTGACAGTTTTTATTGCTTTCTAGAGATATTCTTTACTTGAATATTGTTTTCTGTTATACACCTCTTTTAATGCTAGACCACACGTTTTCTATTGGATTAATATCTGGAGAAACTCTGAGCTGTTCTATTAATTTGGTGTTTTTTAAACTCATTTTTGGCAAGGTGGGTAATAGTGAGTTTTATACAGTGTGAAAGAGCATTATTTTGTATGAATATACTTATGCTAAAAGCGTCTTGGTTGTGACCTTTAGTATTAAAAAATATCTTGTCAAAGCATAATAGTTCTCTACTTAAATCTTGACACTGTCATCCACTTTGAAGGAATCTATCATTTTATTGCTTACAATACAAGCCCAAAACATTACCCCACTGCACCTCCATTTTATAAATCATGTTGGTTGACTGTTTCCATGAAGAAACCAACCTCTAACCCAGTCATCAGGTCCATCCAATGTAGCCCTACATTCATCACTAAAAATGACTTCTAAGAAATCCATTTTCATGTATTGGGTTGGGGAATAAGTCTTGAGCATTTTTCAAAATGTTTTATTGTCATGATCTTACAATGTTAAATTACATAAAATTAGTCAACAATATAATCTCTGTTGCTGTTCATAACTTTTCCCCATTGTTCACAAAGTTTTTCTATTCCTTGACACTAAAAATCTGGTTTTGAGCTGAAAAATTCATCCATCTGAACCCCCAATTCAACATCAGTATTGAACATTACACCATGTAAGGCACTGAAAAGAGATTGAAAAAGATGAAAATTGGTGCCAAGTCTGGCGAGTACGGAGGATGAGGCAACACTTCCCATTCAAATTCTTGAATAACGGTTTTGGTCATATTGGCAATATGAAGATGGGTGTTGTCATGTTGAAGAAGAAAACTCTGTTGCTGATTCAGTCTTTTTTGCTGAATTGCTTCATGGAGATGGTGCAGTTGTTGAACGTAGAGCTTAGCATTTACCATTTGGTTTTACTCAAGCAATTCATAATGAATTATGCTTTCCCAGTCCCACCATACACACAACATGGTCTTTTGAGGATGGTCTTGTTTTGCTCAAGGTGTCACTTGTTTATTGGGGCTGAGCCATTCTTTACACTACTTCATATTGATGTAAAGTCACCATTTTTCATTGCCAGTGACAATGCAATAACGGAAACGCTGTGTATGACTGTTAAGCGATGCCGAGCCAGCAAATTGGCTGCAATTGTTGCATGCCGATTCTTGTTGTGGATATTCAATGCATGTGGCACCCATGAACCAAGTTTCTGAACCTTTCCCATTGACTGAAGGTGATTTATCAGAGTTTTGTGATTGCAGTTCCGCCAATTCTCTGGTCATCTGACATGGATTTTTGTGAAGAAACCGGTTTAATTGATCCTCATCAAACTCAACTGGTTGACCGGGATTTTCCCCACCCTCCAGCTCAAAATTTCCTCTTTTGAAGTGTGAAAACTAGCATCTGGTGGTACTTTGAGGCATTGAGCCATCTCTATACACATCACAAACCTCACAAGCTGCTTTGGTGGTGTTAACTCCTCGATTATATGCAAAAAGCAAAAGGTGTAAAAAATGAGCTGTTTTGTTTACTTGACATTCCATTTTAGGGGCCTGAAATAGAACCAAAAAGTAATGAAATTAACAAAAATAATACATGTATGTGAATGTTAGAACAATAAGAAATTGTTGTTCTAAAACATTTGCCAACTGTTTGGCTTCCCAAAGATTTTTCACTTTCAAAAAAATGCTCACAACTTATTCTTCAACCCAATACTTTTTTGCCAATTTAACATATTTCTCTTTGTGGTGTTTAATTAAAGGTGATAGTTTGGTTACTTTCAAGTCTTTAGCCAATCTTAATATTCTGCATCTTTTCTTTCTGTTTACATTCACAACACTTGTTTCTTCAAATGTTTTCTTACTGGTTAATCCATTTTTCTTTTTAATTTTTCTCTCATCTGTATGTGACATTCTTAAAGCCAGTTTTTTTCATTTTATGTTTTTGTTCCTTGATCTCTCTTCAACTTTTTCACAATTTCTAACATTGTGTTCCCATCTCTCAATAACTTTACAATACCTTGGTTTCTCTTTTGAAATCATATCATTATAACCCATGGCAACCTCTATATATCTGAATTTAAAAAATAAATATCAGTAACTATATCTATCTAAAAAATAATAATAATAACATTTTATACATGTTTTCTTTTTGTAAAGATTTAACTTTTTGCTGTTGCTTGCATTATAAGATTACAAGTGAATTTATGTGAAACTTGAGTTAGAATAAAAATTGGCCTATTAATCTTACCTACTTTGTATAATTTCTATTTAAGATCAACATGTTCTTTTGGACTTTAGTATAAATATTTTTAACAAGCAGTAATACTGATTCCTTCTGGGATTTTAGTTGGCATTCTAAAATGCATCACTGATATCAAGAATTAGATATAGAAAAATTAGTATTGAAATGTTTTCTTGCATTTTTATTAAATGGCTGAGATGTGTTGCTGGTAATTTTTGAGTAGTACTACTCTAAACAAATGTTTTCTTTGTGACACCCAAACAGGAGTTTTTTTATTTTTCTTATCCCAAAAAAGACAGAATAAAATAACTGTAGTAAGTTTAGCTATTGTTAATTATTAAATTTTCTGCTCAATGAATTTTAAATATGGGCAGTCTTATATCAGAGATTTCTTTGTGTGGAAATGTGTTAGTACATTTCATTGATTGTAAGTAGATTTACCAATGATATTTTATAAAAGGAAAACTAGTGCTAAATCAGTGAAGGCTTGTGTAGTGTTTACTGTGTTACTGATTTCTGACACTTAATTTCATTTGTGCATAAAATTTTTGACCTGCTTTTATTGACAAATAGCATTTTAAAAAGAAATTTCTTTTTCCAGATAACTTATAGCATATCAACATAACTCTGTCAGATCTATTTCTGTATAAAAAGTGAGCCATTTTTATACACTTGTTTAAACCTACATGTCAAGGTACAGGGTGCATAAAAATTTTGACTTATTTTTATTGGTGACCAGCTTTTTAAAAAGACCCCCCCCCCCCGCCCAAATGATAGCATGTCAGCATCAGTCTTCCACTTTCAAAATGTTCCAACTTTTCTATCATAAGTTACCTTACTATCCAAGGAACTAGTAATTGTTCATACCTATTTACAATGTGTATAAAACTTCCTACAGGATAATTTACTTTATAGAAAATATTAAAATATGGGGTTAGCCAAAAATGTTTGTGTTTGTTGTTAAATGTCATTAAGAGTATTTAGTTTTAAATTCATTAAAAGTGGTTTACGGTTACATCATGTTGAAACACTGATTCCTGAATGATCACTGAAGTTAAGCAACATCGATCCTAGTTAGTACCTAGATGGATGATCACTTGGGAATACCAGGTGCTATGTGGGTGGTGTAGTGGATAATGATTTGGAATTGTTAATCTGAGAGCCGAGTTCCAATTTCTGTTGGGTTCATTATATTTACTTACATGAAAATACCTTTGGGAAAGGTATGAATCCACCTCTTCTCTCCCCAACTAGTCATTAATTAGTAAGACTTGTATCACTAAACCATGATTATCTCCAAAATAAAATTCTTACAATCTAAAAATATTTTCAGGCTTTAAATAATTGGCAAAGAACCAATAAGCTGTAGAAAACAATTCAATCAAATTCATTAAAAAATCAGATTAGCAATTTTAATTTTTTTTTCTTTGTCTTTAGACATCATATGATTGTTTTTGCTTTCATAAGGGGAACTAATTTACATAGCAAACTAAACCCCCTATTAACTTTTATAGATTTTTTTTTTTTTTTAAATTTCATATATTTGATCTGGAGTGCTTAATTAAATATATATATATATATATATATATTTTTGAATTGGACATAGTCCGACAATTTATTTAAAGACATTTATAATATGTTTAACATTAAACATATTATAAATGTCTTTAAATATATATATATATAATATATTGTTACAGTAATGATTGTACAACTTCACTTATAGAATTTATATGATAATTATTTGTATATAAATAAAGGAATTATTCTTTTAATTGTTCAAACACTGATTACATTTAAACTTTTAAAGTTAGCTTTATTTCTATTACTAATGCCTAATCAGCTGAAGTCTGATTTGTGAACAGATGTGCTTTTGATTTAGAAATGTTTTTGTAATCAAGTGTAAAAATGATCATTTTTAAAAAAAAAATATGAAGGGATGAATAATTTTTGTATAAAATGATATTCATGAAACAATGATACATTTATTTTGTTAAAAAAAATTTTTCTTGTGTAGAAAAATGTTATAAAAATAGTATGGTTCTAACAAAGATCTGGAACTTGGACAAACTGTTAATGTGTATAGCCCCAGTAATCAATTGACTTGTTTTAATGATGCATTTAAAGACAAAAAGATTTTATGCTCCAAGCAAGAAAGTTGATAAATTTGTGACAATGCTTTTAGCCTGGGGTTGCAAAAACGATGCAACAAACAATTGTGGAGCTGAGCTGGAAGTTCTTTCACATGCATGATGTTCTCCAGGCATGTTCCCATCAGACTACCTCGTTTCAATCCATGTAACAATCCTTGTCTGATTATTTGCTCCAACAATTTGAATGTTTCAAATAATTACTCAAAGAATTAATTCTATCAAAATCATTCTGCTGTGATAGAATAGTTTACCAGAAAGATGGTGCAAGATAGGTACCTCCACTCAGTTTTGATACCTTGGTTTAAAATGAATTTTAATTGAAAGCTAAATGGTTAAATTTACTATTTTCAGTAAGCAAAATACTTGGGTGTATTTCAAATAGGAATTATATTGAAATTATTTAAAATCAACCATTTTTGACATATTTGTAAACAAGTTAAAATATACTTTTGAAACTTTATTTGAGGAATATTAGCTGATTTAAAGTATAATTAATCTGATTTGAAAAAATATTTAATTTAAGTATAAAATAACAGAGAAATGGACTTTTAAAACAAACAGTAGTGGTGATTTACACACTTATCATCCGTCAATCACTTAACAAGTGTTGGAACGTGTAGACAGATTTATTTGTTGTTCTAAAGAGACTTTATCTGTTAAAATGTAATTTAAGGAAATGACAGGTGCTTTTTTTTTTTTAATAATTTTTAAGTACTCAGTAATCTTAAAAATTTTGGAAAATATTTCCTGTAATCTAATTTAAGGAATGCTGACTTTAATATTACTATAGTCATTGCTCTTATTTTCTGATAATGTTTTGTATGGTCAACCATACTTTCAAACAGGGGCACATTACATAATATTTTATATACATGAAAATTTTTTAAAAATTATTTTAAAAATCTTGAAGCAAAAATACTTTGTATTAAGCTTCAATTTTTGATTAGTAAATATTGTTTTCACTTAATAACAATATCCGGATTGAAGTAATGCAGAATTTTAAGTGATATATATATTATAAATTATTATAATTTGAAAAAAAAAAAAAAAATTTTTTTTGTAAAAATTCATTATTCATCAAAAAACTTTTTTTTCTTAAATCAATAGTGTCCTTAATAAATCTTATTTATAAGAGCAATTAAAAGCTTTTCTAATTAAATAATGTTATAGTTGCACTTTTTATTTTATGATTCAAAGGAGATTTTCAGGAAATGAGCAGTTGTTTGAAAAAAAAAATTGATTTACATTCTCCAAGGAGTTATGCTTTTAACTAATAAAACAAATTTTGACATTGAAATTTAATTTCTCGAAATTTCATGAAATTAACTAAGTGGTGGTTATATATGTAAAATAAAAATAAATAAATAAAATTTCAAAAATTAATTTAATTCATTTGTGAATAAGTCCTGAAAAATTAATTAAAATCTGATAATTGTTTGACTTTTGTAAGAAAACAAGGTTTTTAACCAATATTTCAAATGTGCTAGAAAAGATTAAAAAATTAAATAGGATAATAAAAAAAAATACTTTGGTCTTTCCTCTTAATAATAACGTAAACATTTTAATGATGAAACTTAGTTTTTATTAAGTTTGGGGCCTTTTTTTCATCATGCTACACTGTTTTTTTTTTGGGGGGGTTTTTTTGGGGTTTTTTTTTCTGTGACAAAATAGAGGTACCTAGGTACATAGAAAGCTAGAGAAAATACTTAATAATCCAGTGGATTTTGTATAAAGTATGCTGGCAACTTTTGCATCAGCCTATATAACCAGCAATATTTAATCTGTTTAAATTAGTTAATATGATCAGATGGCCTATCATTCTAAGGAGATATATAAAATGCCACTTTATATATATTTCTTAAATTATACACACACACACACACACACACACACACACACACACACACACACACATGGGAAAATGATATAAATTTTTATATATTGAGAAAAGATTTTAGAGAAAAAAAAAACTGACAAAGTGGAATGTCACATGGACATTTTTTCACTTTGTTGTAGTTCTCCCACCCCTTATATATATATATATATATATATATATATATATATATATATGATATTAGTAGTAAATATATGCAATCATATATCTAAAATATAAATATATATACATACATACATACATACACATACATATATGTATAAAAAATAATTCCAAGAGGTAGAACTCAATGTCCAGGACAGAGTAAGGATATAATAAAAAGACTTAAACACTAATATTCCATGGTCATAATTTATTCCATTGGAATCGTAAATACGATCCAATTCATCAGACCTAAAATTCAAAGATAAAACAGAAAAAACATAATTTAGTGAGAGTGTATGTATGAGAGTGTGGGGAAAATGCTAGAGTGAATGAAAGCCAAAGGAAGGGGTAACAGACGAGAGAAGAATAGGAAGGTCTAAAGATGAAGGGGGGACTAAATTTAACAGAGAAGTTTTAAAAAAAGGGGAGGCAAAGACAGTTTAAATGAGAAAAATATGCATATCTTCAAATGTCTGATACTTTAAAGATACACCGGAAGAATGTATACATTTCTTGGGGGACATGCACACACAATAGACGATAAAATCTTAAAGCTCGGAAGATGAGAGATGGAGAGGAGATATATATATATAATATATATATATATATAATATATATATATATATATATATATAAAATACCATTTTTACCTTTTGAAAATGATTTTTTTAAAATTTAACTTCTTTGCAAATAAACATGTAATAGGAGAAGATAGCTTTACCTATCATCTGGTTCATATTCCTCCCCAGTCCTTTTGAACAGGAGTAGAGGTTTATCCCTGGTTTCCAGTTCAGAATTGGGTTTCCAATTCCTTCTAAATTCTACTTCAACTCTATACTTCTATGTCTCTGCCTTATACTACTATTGGGTTTCTGGTTCCTTATGAAGTTTTTTCCTTTTTCACTTCCTTTTGTGTCTTAATGGCATTATTACCTTGCTTGGGATGAATTGATTAAAATAAAAACTGTAAACTCTTTTCACAGCAAAATGTACCAATTTTTCAAAAATTTCCCATTGACAATTATATGTGGAATAAATAAATCTATTTACCTATCAAATATTTACTATATTCATTTATTTATTTTTTGAAAGGTTAAAAATTTAATGCTAAATAATTTTCAATCATTCAAAATGAAGATATTTGATGAAATGATTCTTGAAATATGAAAACATTTATTTTTCAACAGTTTTGAGTATTTTACTTGTGTCTGGCCAGATATTCATAATTAAGTTGCCAAAACTTTTATCTGCTGTCAAACTGGCGATTCCAAATTAAAATAGATTTCATGTATACGCAAACAATAGAGAGCAAGATGTTGGCAGGATGTGAAGATAAGGTCAATATGATTGAAAGGTGAAAACAGTTGTGTAAAAGATGAAATAACCCTAACTGACTGGTTACAAATCCTGCCTTTTTATTTGTTGGCATTCGTTAGGCAAGAGTACCAATAATTTAAAAACATAATCTGTCCTATAATATAAAATAAATGATAACTATATATTTATTGGTCAAGCAGCCTATTCATGTCTACTTGGTAATAAGATAACATATTTAATGGAATACCTACTCATCCCAAATGCAGTGAACACCCTTTTTCTTTTTTTTTTTCTAATGTGGGACCCCACATGGGAGAAGAATTAAAAAAAAATTTTTTAAAAAAAATAGTCCAGTTTTTTTTTTTAGAATGAGAATTTATGGTCATGAAGCATTATTTAGCATCAACAAGTGGTGATAATATCTAATTAGTAATGAAAACTGCATTGATTTTTATATTTTGTTTTAATATTAACTTTAGATATTTCTTATAGAATGAAATCATTAAAATAACAATTATTTCTTATATATGACAGTTAATTGTATGTATAAAAATTCTTCATTTGTTATGCAGAAAATGTAATGATTGTAATTTTGAAATTCAGCTGTCATTTTTGAGATGGCATTGAAAAATTAATGAAATAATAAAAATGTTTCTCTGCTTTTGTTAACTTTTCTCTAAGAAATCTGCAATTTTATGCTCCAATCAAATTTAGTAATTTGTTTTATAATAACTTGATTCTTCATTTCCTCATTATAAAAGTACCTGATTTTGTATTACTTGAACCCCTGGATATAACTTATTTTCACATAGATAAAAATTACAAAAATTTTGTTTACATAGGCAATGTATTCTTAGTCTAATTCTCTTTTTGTGCTTGAGCAATTACAATAAGTACTCTCCAGTAAGAATGTCTTTCATGTTTACCATGTACAAAGGAATCTAAAAACCCAATTGATTTTTATTTTTTCTATTTTTTATTTAGTGGTATTTTCTAGAATTAGTAAGAATTCCTTGCTTGAAATTAATGTTGACAATTATTAATGTCAACCTACTTCACCTCCGAAGTCTAATGAATACCACTGGCTTCATCACTTACAGATTAAGTAAATTCTTACATAATTTTCACATTAATACTGCTATATACATATAGTTATCATATTTGACATTGTTTACGTTTTTTTCTGATTATGCTACTGCCAGGAGTATCCAAAAATTTTTAGGATCTTTTGATAGCTAGTTTAGATTTAATCAGCTAAGCATGCAAGTGTAAATAAATTTAAATTCTGTTAATTTAAAAAAACAAAAAACCTTTACATCAATATACATAAATGAAAAGGGCTTTAATTGTTTAGAGTATTTAAATATTTAATATTGATTTTTATTTGCATATAACAAAGCTTAAGGGCTTTAAGTATATATAGTTACAGCAATCATAAGTTGAGTTCCTATGTTGAGCAATGAAAGCAGTGTACTTATGTTTTAATAAAATAAAAAACAGTTATCACTAAAGCAAATTGTGATGCAACTCCTTGTGATACCTTGGCTTTACATTTTCTACTGACATAAAGTGGAACGATTATATTGAATCAATTGTTAGTCTTCTGCCAAGAAGGTTGGTTCACTGTGTCATGCCAGATAATTTTTCTTGCCAGAATCCACCTTGCACATAAATCTAGCATTTGTCAGTGCATTGAATATTGCTGCCACATCTGATCTTATCTGGTGCTCTGACTATATATCTCAAGATTCTCAACAAAATCCAAATAAGGGTTTGTAATGTTATCAGTCTTGACCTGGTATCTTCAGTCACTTTCCTACTACCATGACTGTCTTTTCTATAAATATTTTTATGGCAGTTATTCTAATAAACTCACCACCTTGGTATCTCAATTGCATGAATTTAAGCATTATAGTAGATTTTACTGTTGAAATAGGAAGATGTAACCATAAGTTATGTTCAAATAATTTCTTTTCTTGCACTTCTCACCTGTGGAACTCTTTTCTAATTTCTTGTTTCCCTTTTACCTACAATCTTCAAAATTTTAAATTCAACATCAATTGCCATCTTCTGAATCCTGTTCTTTTATTGTTTTTTCTCACTAAAGTCTCCTCATTCTCTTCCACTTCCAGTAACACCTTACATCTTTGTGGCATTATTGCCTTGTTTGGGATGAAATGATAAAAGAAAAAAAAACGAGCCAAGAAGAATTGATATTGATACATTCTAACAGAAACAGCAGAATAATACTCTGATCTATGTAGATTTTGATTAAAGATTCCCAGATTACCAAAAGCAAAAGATGCCTGAAGAAAACCAGAGGATGCAACAGCCAAAATATGATAACAGTATCAAAGATGAGAACATTGGTCTAAATAGATTGGTGTATACTATAAGAAGCCAAATTTTTAAAGAAAAAAAAATGAAAATGTGGATTAGTTGTTTTTGTTTTTTCTTTCAAATTTGGCAACAAGCCCTGCTTTAATTTCCATAGACTTGAAACCTGAATAATGACTGTACCATGAGACCTTTATTTTGTTTGATAGTTTTTAAATTTAAAAAAGTGATGTAATTAAGTATATTTCTTTTTTTTCTCTTTTTTCTTTTAATATATAAAATTAAATTTAATTCGAAAATATTTCTAAAATTCCAACTCCCAGTGAAGATAACCATTTCAATCAATAAGATTAGTGTCATTCAATATAGCAACTCAAAGATTTTGGAACAGAATTGGAGGAAATTCCATGATTATTTAAAACCTACACATAGCCAGAGGCAAAATTGTATTCACAAGCAAATCAGCTATTTTGGTCCTGTTCATCTTTCACAAAACTCAACTTTTTAATCAAATTTACCTTGTATTCAAATCCTGCCAACTTTTTACTATCTATTGTATGTATATACACGAAACATATTCTAATCTGGAATTGTCAGCTTGGTTACAAATAAGTCTTGGCAACTTGATTATTCATGTATGACCAGATATCAGTAAAATATTCAAACTGTTGAAAAATAATTGCTTTAATATTTCAGATATTATTTCATCAAATATTTTAAATGATTGAATAGTATTTAACATTAAATTTTTAATCTTTCAAAAAAGATTATAAATTAATGTAGTAATTTCATAGCTAAATAGATTTATTTATTGCAGTGAGTTTATAATTGAAAAACATATAAAGATGTGTTGCATGATTTTATTTTTAGTTCTGCAAAGAAAAATGATTTTTTAACTATATTTTCAAAGGAAAAACAAAGTAAATATTTTTTTATTAAAAATAAAATAAATTTAAGCATTTTTATAACCTGGCATTTTATATATTAAAATGAAAGAACAAAAAGTCAGTATTTTGCAAAAAAGTTAATTTTTTAAAGGAAAACAAGTTTTAAAAGATTTTTGTTATTTTTAAACATCTAATTTTTAAATTAAAACATAAAACAAACTTATAAACAGTATAAATTTTTATGTATTTTTAATTATAAATATTTTAAAAATGAAAATCTAGTTAAGAATTTAAAACATTTACTATTTAGATTGTTATACAGTCAAATTTTACAATTTTTCCTAACATTATCTTAGCCTTTTATATATTTGATGTAATTAGATGTAGATACTGTTATTATTTATATTACAAAAAAGTTGAGTTAATGAATTGTCTTTTGGAATAAAACATTTATGAAAAGACACTTTGATATTTCCTCTTCCAAAAGAAATAACTTACTGGCAAAATGGTTTATATATTCCTATACTTAGTATTCTTTTTAAAAATGTAAGCATAAATATCTAAAAATTGAAATATTTTCCTTTCCTATACTATTGTTATTTTCATCTTTTCTCTTTCCTTCTATTTCATTAATAACTTTTAATTAAATTTTAGGTTATGTATCTTGTCAGAATTTCTTTTTTCTCTTTTATTATAGTAATTAAATTCTCATCTTTCTCTTTTTTACATCTATTGTCAAAGAATGCCATTATAAACAATTCTACAGAAAAACTCTACATAATGATACTATCTTTTAATTATTTTCAGATAGACAAATACTGCAATTGCCTTGTAAGGGTTTGTTATTGTGAACAGATTTGCATTTTTCCTTATTTCTGATTTCAGTTTCAAACAATCCTTTCTAGATCTCTAGTCCAGTATTCTGTTACATCTTATGAGGTCAGCTGAAAAGTTCATAGGCTAACAAAGATACTCTCATAGAATGTACCAAATGAGGTTTATTTTTCACCCCCACCCCTGCACTATACACACTTCTTCCATCAGTGTTGTAATGCCTGGATCCCATTAGTGGAGAAGTTTTCATACTCTTGATCAAAGCATTAATGCTGTAATACTGGTTCCCAGCCAGGTGTTTCATGTTGGGGAACAAATGATAGTCAGATGGAGCCAGATTAGGAGAATAAGGAGGGTGATCAACCAGTTCAAAGACAGTCATGCACAACAGCCATTGAAACCAAGGGCTTGTGCGCTGGAGCATTGCCCTGCTAAAACAAGCTCTTTTTTGTGAGTTTGCCTAGGTGTTTGGTCTTGATAGCCTTTTGTAACTGTCTCAGCAAGTTGGCATAGTACTCTCCATTGATGGTAGGGTCCTTTTGAAGATAGTCAATAAACACGAGGCCATCACCATCCCCGCAGATGAAACAACGTTGACCTTCTTTGGAGCAGGTGAGGAGGGGTGTTTCCACTGTATGGATTGTCTCTTTGTCTCTGGCTCAAAGTGATAAACTCAACACTCATCCTGGCTTAGGAAACATTCAAAGAAACCAGCTGTATCTACCTCAATGTCAGATTTTCCTGTGATTTGATCAGGTGTCTTAAGATGTGGCACCCACTAAATGGAAACTTTACAGATTCTTTGTGCTGAATATTCTCAATTTTTTCATGGGATATGCTAATAGCATTGACTATTTGATTTATAGGCAATCACCTGTCATCCACCAATATGTGGTAAACATGATCAATGTTTTCCTCGGTGGTAGCAGTTGCAGGACATCTAGACATTCAAGCCTCTCTCTTTCCCTCCTAAATTCAGCTGCCCATTTTTTACACTGTTGATAAAACTGGAGTGTCATACCCTAATGTAGCAACAATGTCAGCATGAATGTTCTCGGGGACAACACTTTTTCTGCGGGTACTTGATAATATCATGGTACCAAATTGTTTCCATTTTCAAGAGAAGTAGCTATGAGTTAGATTTGAAGTCTTCATTGGATAGTCAGATATAAGTTTACCTGGAAAGAAACAATGCAGTTATTAATAAAAAAGAACTGAAATTTAATGCATGCAAGATTTCAAAGCTCTAGCATCACTGCCACATAGTCAGCCTATGAACTTTTCAGTCCACCTTCGGCAGTAATCCAAGGAACCAAATTTTCTATCTTTGAGGCAATGTTATGGCATTAAAAAGAAATGCTTTCACTTTCTTTGCTAATAATATTTTGAAGAAATAATTTCTTGTCTTTAAAGTGTGGGTCTCTTTGGTTTTCTTTTCTCTTTCTTCAGATTATTTTAATAGTCAAATAAAATTCTAAAATAGCCTAATTACAAATAAGAACAAATTTTTCACTTTGGTATTAACTCAGAAAATAAGATTTCAAAAAATGATGATCTGACTTATCAATTTGTAAAACTTTAAAAATATTTACTGCTCCTACCATTGTACATGGCATGATGGGTCTTAGCTGTGAATGTTTGAACTGGTGGAATTAGGTAAAGTAACTCGACAGAACATTTTCTGTGGAAATAGTAATAGAATAGCAAGAGTCTTGCAGCATTTCATCTATGAGAAAGGGGTTGTTGGGTGGAAAATAATTCATTACCCACAAGGCCATGTAGACACTTTTGGACTTTGTGAAGTTTAGAATGTGAGTTGACAATAAAAATAGGTTTATATTTTTGTTTTATTCCTTCAGTTTTTCTTGTTTGAAGATTTGTCTCTCATATTTTTGTGTACAAGTATCATGCGTATCATTCATCATAACCATTTGAACAGTAATCTTAAGTAGCTCCTGGGCACTTCAACATGGTGTAATGGTTAATGAACTTCTTTCACTAGATCAATTATGACTGAGTAGTGAGTTTGATCCCCACTGGATGCCCCAGCCTTGTGCCAAATCTAAGGTATGCTTAAAAAAGTACCCTATGTTTTGTATACACATTTGTATATTCATGTCATTAAGGCACAAGTTGTCCATTCCTGTTTTAATTTCTCACCATCATAATTTTGTGTTATAAAACTACTTTTACAATATATTACCTTTGCTGGTTTGGGTTTATTGTGAACTGTTTGCCAAACTTTCTAAAAATCCACCCCTGATGTCTGATTAATGAGACTTACCATACTTGGTTTGGAAAACTTTAAAAGCTATAACATGCAAAACATGCAAAATTTACATGCTGAAAAAATGCTTGTCCTATTGCTCCAGGAAGTACTTGACTCCTTCTGTCACACTTTATCTTTACAAGAGTCAGATTAAACCAAAAATGGAGTATTTCTACCCTATTTGGGCTGGAGGTGCCCAATCCTCACTTTCTAACCTTTGGTAGAATTCAGAATTGTTTACACAGACTTATCTTACACTCTACAGCCTCTTTCCCCAAAGATGCAATGTTGCAAGCTAAATGCTACTCTATCACTATATCCATGGCAAATGTTCAGATAAGCTCCATTTTTTTAGTTCCAACAACTCAGATATTTACAGCTAGGACACACTGTGCTACTTCCATAGAGTTGAATCAACCTCATTTCTTCTTGCTTTAAATGTAAGAAAGTTTGACTCGGACAGCTTTTACCCCAAAACTGCTACTTTCTTGATGTGTCCCTAAACACTACAATCTTAATCTCAACACAAGGGTCAATCATTATCTATCCTCCTTATCCTTATTATCTTCACTTCCTCTTTCATTCATATCATGCATATCATTCATCATAACCATTTTAACAGTAATCTTAAGTAGCTCCTGAACCATGTATTGAGTGAAATTTAATATAAAAATATAATGTAATGTGTTGTACAAATGGCTGCTTAAGTTTTTGGCTTGACCTCCTCCTCAAAATCAGTATTTCTATTTCAATGACCAAACATTAAAATTACTTTTCTAAGGGTTAAAGAAACTTGAGAAATTATGTGTCAAGTGGGCTGAACCCCAGGGTGAGTAGGTGAGATAGCATATATGCTTCATGGTTTTAGATCATACTTTTTGGTCAAGCTGAGAAATTTTCAGCATTCCTTCATAGACATAACAATGTTTTAGTGAATTAATAATGAAAATATTTTGGTTTATATTTTTGATGATGCAAAAAGATGATCCTTTTTATTGTTCATAATGAGTAGAAAAATAGTAATCTTTTTGAATGTCCTTATCTTTTTCGATATGAGAATTTTTTAACATTGGAATAGTTGCTAAAGAATTCATAAATTCTAAGAAATTATTGAAATATGAAAATTGTCAGGAAATCTCTACTTGTACAAATTTATTTCTGCTTATATGTGGCAAAGAGCAAATTTTTTTTGTTTTTTAGTCTTTGTTTAATTCATTAATGTTTTAGTTTACATTTTTGCTGATTATCATTTCAAGCCATTTTGTGTTTTGTTTCATTTAGTCTGGACATGATATATTCACAGGCAGCAATTCTAATATATATATGAAGTTGTAGAAACACCCATTACACTTACCCAACAATCTCACTCTGTCACCCTGGAACAGCTAGTCACTCAAATAGGGTCATGGTCACATTCTAATAATTTTTGTCTGTATAACAGCAGTTGTTGACTGTTATGTGCATGTATGTGTATACATGCATTCATCTAGACATTGTTAAAAATGTACTAATATGACATTAACAAGGAATTCAAAATTCTATATAACACAAAATGCATACATTATATCAAAGGCAATCTACTGGGAAATTAATGAAACTCTATAATATGATTATTACAAGAGAGTTCATGACAGTATACATTGTGAAAACATTATTCAAAATAATTGTCAGAACTTTAATACAATGTAGAAGATAGTGTGAAAGGTCTGAGGGAACTTTAACTTTTGGTGCTTGTTTTGTTCAAAGGAATAAAAACCTAGAAGAATGACTGTTGCTTTGAAGCAAATTATATTATTTTTTAAATTAAACAAGCAGAAGATATTTTTTCTCCTTCACCTTTTTTTTTTTTTTTTTCTGTAATAAAAAAATTCCACCATGATTATATTAAAACCTGATTAGGTATACTTTAAGGCAACCAGTTGTTTACCTTGGGATTTTTGACAATAATACAGCATATTGAGCTAGTTTCTCTATTCACAAAGAAAAATGAAATGAAGATAATTTTGATCCTGTCAATAGTGACAGTTGAGAATATAGAAAAAAGCCATATCTATAAAATGCAAAGTGCATATATATAAGTTTTAAGGTATTCATGAGTAAAAATACTCAAAACTGGATAGTGTATGTAAATATAAAAGTGGACACTGAGGTCAACACTCAAGGATGGTCTGTTTCATGCTTGAACACAATCTTTAGGCCATGTGTGGTGGCTTTACTATATATATGCTAGTCAATGGGGTATTATAGGTAGCAAAGTCAGGTATATATTTCCAGTTTATTGTATTCTAATGGTTATTGGGTATACAACAATGGTTATATTTCAAATCGTTCTAAAGGCTATTGCATAAGAATAATAGTGGATTCAAATGCAGTTATTTGTAGCCTGTTGTATAATGTTGTTTAATTTAACTCTTTATTTGGGTGTTTTGTATTTATTCATTATTTGTTATTGATTATTATTATTATTGTGTTTATGCATGTATTCAGACGTTGTTAATTTGTTTATTATTTACTTAATTTGCTAATTTATTTATTTTATTTCTTTGTTTTTTTTTCTCTTATTGGTGCGATGTATGTTATAATCAACCTATGAATTCATGTATAGTAACAAAAATAGTGGGAGAGGGGACAAAAACAAATGTTTGTTTTCTGAAGAAATCCCAATTTTTTTTTCTAGTGATGAAATAATTAAAAAAACAAAAATTACCATCTGATATGAAACATGAATAATATATATTGAAAAATCTATTTAACTTTTGAAAAGTCAACTTTATAAAACTAATATTTAAATCATTGCTGAATTAAAACTTTTATCTGTAAACACAAAATGACTAATTTTGAAGTTGGTTTAAAATTACGACATTTTATCAGTCACTGTGCACATAAAGTATAAGATTAATGCAAGGTTGATATGTTTATCTACAGCTTCAGGCTTGTACAAACCATATTTAACTATTATGACTAAATAGTTATAGAAACCACCTACTGACATGTGATTAAATTGTTTGTTTTTATCATACCTAGCTACTTTTAGATGAGAAATACTTTACTAAGGTCTTTTTCCTAACCATTGGAAATTATTGGTGTCAATTTTAAAAGTATGGAAGTCCATCAATAATTCTGTACATTTGGGTTCCTAATAGAAGGGCTGGGGAATGTTTATTTTATATATTTGTTTTATTTTTTGTGGAAATTTTGACCCCTCCCAAACTTAAGTCCACTCTATTTATCCCCCCTCCCAAGCTCAAAGAAGAAACCGTAATTATTATAATTGGTTCAAGGTTTTAATTAGGTATGTCCAATATTTCGCTAAAAAGTGGTATACCTTGACGACAAAAGGTCCCCAAATTGATAAAACAATTTTTAACGTTTAAATATTTATGTTGTTATTAAAGAGGAAAGACCAAAGTATTTTCTGAATATTTTTTCAGATTTTTTAATCCTTCCTATAAATGTTAAAAATTTTATTAAAAATCTTGTTTTTTTTTCGAGTCAAAAAATTTTGTAAAATCGAACTTATCGACATTTCTGTCGGAAAGATCATAGTTTGTTAGTTAAAAAATCATGAAAAATAAATTACACCTTTTTCTTTTGTTATCTTAGGAAATTTAGAATGATTAAAGTATACTTAATGTAATTTGAAAGAAACATTACTTACATTTTTAGCAGAAAATTTTTTAAGAGAGATATTTCCCACCAGGGTAGTCTATTTTCACAGGCGTTGATTGATGTACGTCAATATATTCACAACTTACGGTACTGAAATTTATTGTACGGTACCGCCAAAGTGATATAATTCGTTCTAATTTTAAGTGAATCTGGTTAGTAGATTTTTTTTTTAAAAATTCACTTTCAAATTTTTTTTTTTTTTTTTTACCTTACGTTTGAGGAAGAATTCTGCACTGAAAATAACATTTAAATTATGAAAGAAAATCAAATTTTACAAGTAAAAATAAAACAGTAAAAAAAATACATTTTTTTAAATTGAGGTTTATTATTTCAGTCATGAAATATTTTTCTGAGAATATAAAAATTACATGAAACACCATTAATTGAAACGGGTTAACTTAATGAAATGAGATTTTATTTTTTATTAAGGCAGATTTTTTTCTATTTATTAATAATTATATGGCAGTAATATGAGTTTTATTTTATTTATTAATAAAATTAACATGCTAATAGCAGCTATGTTGGTTTTGTTTTGACTCGACAAGTATTTTTTAGTTTGAGTAGTAGCGAGCTAACTCCAGAAAATTTAAACTCCAAAAATCGTTTTAATTGATAATTTGTCGTGTGGATAATAATTCCAAAGTAATGTACAATGAATTTATGCATTCGATTTCAAACTTGAAAATTTGGGTGGACTTCCAAGGGCGTTTTTTTTTTTTTTGTAATTGTAAATAGTCGATATTTTCTTTTATCCCACTATTCGATTATATTTGAATAGAAAAAGAAAAAAATTGAAAATAATACGACGATATTCAGAAAACTTGACAAGCGTTGTTTTCTTGTTACAAAGCCATTTCTGAAGTAAAAAAAAAAACTTGCTTCTATCAAAGGAAACTACTCATGTGACATTATTTCAACAATGTGCATCCGTACTTTCGTTGTAGACGATTTTAAATACAATTTTGGAATATTAAAAATTATTTTTAAAATAATTATGGTTGTCAGATTTTAATAAGCTTTCAAATTTATGATCTTTAAAACGTAGAGAACATAATATATCATTTCCATAAGGTTGCAGAAAGAACTTAATGTATAAATATATAACAACCTTTTGTCATTGTGTATTTAAAATTGAAAAAAAAAAGAAAATTAATGTAAAAATTTATTGTTCATCAAAAAAATTATTTTCTTTCAGATAATAATTACCTTCGTATATATTATTCAGAAAAGCCATTAAAAACTTTCTTAATTAAATATTGTCTTAGTTTTATTGGGTTTTGTATTTTTACAATTGAGGTAAAAGTTTGGACAATTTCGGACATTTTTTTAACAAAAAAATCGATGATTTAGATTTTTCAGAGTTTTGTGCATTTAATTAAAAAAAAAAATTGAGGTTGCAAATAAATTTTTTTTTGTGTTTTCATAAAATTAAGTTCGAGGGGGGTAACAGATATAAAAAAAAAATATTTATACCATGACTTTCAAAGAGACAAACATTTCTAAATTAAGTTCATTCATTTCTGAATAAGTTCTGAAGTTTTCATTAAAATCCAACAAGTAGTTAATTTTTACAAGAATTTCGAAATTAATGTGTCTTTCAACTGACAAAAAAACAACTAAAAAAAAACGCTAAAAAGGTCAAAATTGGACATACCTAGTTTTAATTATACACTTTTACAATTGCATTGTTTAAAAAATAGTTCCATTGTTTATATTTTTTCTTTCCGGAATTACCGTATTCCATTCTTTGATAAATTTAAAAAGAAAATTAAATTCAAAATTTTTTACCCTTTTAAATGATTTCCAACACTTTTTTTTTTCTTTTAATCTCCTCATTTACTGCATATTAAGAAAAATTCCAGCTCCCTTATATTAGGCACCTGACACTGTTATTAACTGAATTTGATCTGAAATTTTCTCTGTATAATGTTAAATCTGATTAATGAAGAAATATTGGTTTAAGTGCATTGACAATGAAGGAAACTTTATTGAAAAATATGTTGTAATATAAATACTTGCTATCATCAGATTGCAGATTATTTCTATGTATTCATAATTTTAAATAGCTAGAGATTTGGGACCTTTTGTTCCTTTGCCCTAATCTAACATATTTGATTTTATAAACTTCTAATCTCACTTATTTGGTTTTGCAAATATTTTCCAGTTTCTGTTAAATACTGAAGCATTTCTATTGTAATTATGCTGTCTAAACTTTACTTTGTACTGCATTCAATTTCTTTTCTCTTCTATTCATAAGTGACCATCAAGTTTGGAAGCTAGAAATATGTTGCTTTTTAATTGTTGTAAAGTGTAATTACAATCATACTGGACAAGATTTTGCTATTGGTATAAATGTATATATGTCAGACAAAATCTAGTATGGGGATTCTGAATCTATACTCCTAATTGTTGTAACATGTCAGTAGTTTCTTTTTATATACATGCACATAGGTGGGGAGACCTTGTTTTATATTAATTACTCTGAGTGAGGAGGGGAAGCTTTTTCTTTCTTACCCAAACAAATAATGCTGTACTAGATTAAATCAAATATGCTGATTCCAAATCTGTACTCAGAATTATCCAAGTATATCAGATTTTTTAGATATACTATATCTGTTTTTGTTAAATATATTAGTATCCACTCAACCTAGCAGCTTGAGGTTCATTCAAATCATTTGCACAGAACTTTATTGTATCCTATACCAATTTTATAAACATGATAGCAATGTATCAAAAAATGGGATGCCAGAGCTTTTTTTTAAAATGCACTTTTTGCACTCTTTCTGAGTTCACTAAAACACTAGTGATATCCAGGGAATTAATTTGATTGACAATTTGTGAGAAGTTGACTACTTTTGTTGTTTGTTTTTTATATGTATCTGAGTGCTCTAAGTCATGACTGGTGATAGACACCATCAGGACTTATCTGAAATAGAATTGAGGTATCAAGGTCAAGTCATTCCAAATATGATGAGTGGTTTACTTCTGATCTCTATAACAGGAGACCAGCTCAAAGCACAAATGTCTCAAATATTTCTGGAGATAGAAGAAAAAATGTCATTTTATATTTATTTAATTATTTCCCATTACTTATAATCAAAATTTTCCTTGAACATAAGTGTACTCTTCTATATAATAAATGCGAATGTCAATGTGTCACTGTGTGACACTTTTCAAATTTACTCCTAGAGGCCATAGCTCAACATATACCATTTTGGGATCAGGCCGACTCTGTGAGCAAATTAATAACACTCTGGGTTGGCTCCAGACTTGCAATCCTGAAATTTTGGATTCCCAAGTTTTCATTGTGATTGCTTTTGGTGTTTTTTTTTTTTTTTTTGTTTCCCCCCAATGAATTTTTTGTACAATAACAAATTTTGTAACCTAGAAAATTTTTTTTTAATAATTGAAATCAATTGTGAAATCCAGCGAGTCACCTATGAAATAAGAAATGTTTGTACAGAAATTCTTTAAATTAGTTGCAGCAGAAGAGTAATCATTGAACTTTTAAAAAGTAAGCTTAGATATTAATGCAATACTTAAATGCAGCAATCAATTTTAAGTTCTTCTGTAGTTTATTATTGCCTATTGCATCTACTCCTCCCTACCTATTGTGATGAAGATCGAATCAACAGCCCTCCACGGGAACTAGCTTAAATGCCACCTGATAGATTTTTTAAGTTAGTTACTAATATATTTACTTTAAAGCATTTACTTTCAACATAAGTATGCATACATCTCTCAAAAACATGATTTGCTAGTACATTTTAAAAAGAATTCAGAAACATAGTACTCTAGTATAACATTATTTGTCTGGGTAGTAGACATCTTTTAATCTCCCCCCCCCCCAAATGTTATTTACTATTCTGTTGTTTACAGCTTTTTGCTAACTGAAGTGCTACAGTTATGGGCCAAGCTGATTATATTCTTAAGATAAATCAACCCTGTTTTGTCTATCATTGTCAAAAATGTTTTTCTGTTATTCTATAAATTGCTGGAAAAATTTTGTAAGCCAAGTTTTTTTTTTTTTCTTTTCTTTTTTTGATTCCTCCTGCTTTTTTCATAATTTTTCTATGTTGTTTTTTACATTCTACTAAACTGAAGAACAGAAGCATTGTTGTTTTAAGTCATGTACATTATAAAACCTTATTGATTTCAGGTTATAGACTTTATGTGCACTCAGTTCAATATTGAATTTGAATGTAACTGAAGAGAACGCATCCATTTTGACCTTATTTAACTGTTTCATTATAAACTGACCCAACATATTACACACTGTAAACTTCAAACTATTCTAAACTAGTCAGTTTTCGTTATTTTCAAAATAATACACATTAATGTTAATAGATTTCAGGATCATCTAAGAACAATCTTTTATGCTAAATCAGTTGTGGGGAGTCTCTGAGCACTACTGAAAATTTCTCAGCCCAACCAAGAATCCTTCAAGAAATTTTGATGTTTGGTCAGATTTTGGGAAGGAGATAATGCTTATAATTTTCATCACACAATCATATGTAAAGGATGAATGAAGAATGTTTTCATTTTAAATTATTTTAAGAGTGTAATTTGCAACAAAATCCTTTTTTCTAACATTTTGATTTCTGGTTAAAAGTATTAACATCTGTCACGCATCCTCATTATGTCAATTGGCAAAATTTATAGAAAAATACCATGCCGCACGTAACTTGTAATAAAATTATTATATCAACTTTTTGTTTTACTTATGAAAACATCTAAAATTACTTCTGTTGTGTGCTTTAAAATGTCTGTTAGTGAGTAGAGAAAATAAATTGCTGAATTTGTCTTTCCACTGCAGATAAATTTTGAAATTGATATAAATAACTGAAAGTAATTTATTGAGAGATCCCTTAAATATTTCTATACAACTTAGCAGAAATGTAGTACGATGTGTGAATTTATATAGATAAATGATAAAATAAGTTTTTATTTTCAACACATTAAGTAAATGTATACAAATTCCTCTGGAAACTATACATAGACAATCTGAGCATGGACCTTTTGTTTATTTCCATATCTATGTTTTTATATTATCTAAATGTAAATGATATAAAAGTCATGAAAGATTTTTATATCATTATATTTCAGGTGAAGAAAAGCTTATCTTTGATATTTGGGGAGTGTTTGAAATGATGAAAGATTTTCAGCCAGATCCACTTTATGAAATTGGAGCATTATTTTGTCATTGTAGCTGGAAAGAGTTTTTTATATTGTAAAATGTCTATTTGCTGGAATTTTGTGCTTACTTTTGAATTAGTTTCTGATCTATTAATAATACGTGTCAGCAGAAAGTGTAGAATTTTTGTTTGTTGAGCTCTAGCCCATCATGAATGTTCTGTTCCCATAAGAGAAAACTTCAAAGGAAATGCAAGAGTTTATCATGCAAGCATTGGGCTACAAGTTTTCATTATATTCAACTGAAAACAGAGTATGCCAATATCCAGCATAAAGATTTTGAAACCAATGATGCATCATGATCTTGAAGTCTTTCAACAGTGTCAACTCGTAAACTTATGGATAATATTTATAAGATAATTTTGGCAAAATTGACAAATCTCTGGCAAGAGAATTCCTTAAACACTAATGATATTCAGGGAATGAATTTGGTTGACAATTGGACATGTTTGGCATGAAGATACTGTTAGCCAAATAGGAGCCAAAAATGTTTGAATGCCAATTGAAAAAAAAAAAAAGAGTGTATACAAGATTTTGCAGCATTTTCAGTAATCTAGTGATAATTTTTTTATGAAACATGGTTTTATCATTATAACTTATGCACCAAACAACTGTCTATGCACTGGCAGCACTTGGATTCTCCACAGCCAAATGAATTCAAGATAAAAAAAATCAGCAGGAAAAGTCATGTCCATGGTTTTTGGAATAAGGAAGCTATTTTGATGATTGACTTTTCAGAAAGATCAAACAAAATACTACTGTAACTTGCTGATGAAAGAAGTTATTAAAAAAAAAAAATGAAGGAAGCTGTGTTCTCTCTCTTTTTTTTTTTTTTTTTTTTTCAGGACAATACGCCTACTCACAAGGTTTACAAGATGATTAAATTTTTTTAAGCATTTGGGATTTTGAGAGCATAGACCATCCATCCTACTCACCAAATTTGGCTGTCTATGACTATTTCCTGTCTAAACCTTAAAAGGAGTTTGAAAGGGAAGAAATTTTCAAATGTATAAGTGATAGCAGGTGCAGAGCAGTATCTTAATAACCAAACAACAGAATTTCTTTTGCTAAGAATTGAATAAATTTGATAAATGATGTGCCAAATGTGTAGAGTGATTATATAGAATAGCATTTATATTTCAAGACTCTGCACTCTCAGATTTTATTATGTAAAATTGATATCAATTAACCAATGTTGATAAGATTTTCAGGATATACTTTTATTTACATGAGCAATATATCACAAGATTCAGCTTTATAATATGTCTATTAAAAATATTAACTTGTTTTGAGGGTATCACATTTTATTATGCAAACAAGATTAATAAAATACCAATTTTTATTCATAAATAAATACAAAAGATTTTAGGTCATAGAAACACTTGACCAATACAATATCCAGTATACAGGAATACATTTTTATTATTTTAAATGTTAATATATACTCCTTGACATTCTATAACCTCATCAATTTTTCAGCTATTGATTTGAAGTTTTCTACTGTTCTAATGTTCTTTAACATTACTTGTTATTATTTTGTGGTTTCCCAGAAATCTTCTTTGCTTGAATGTTTTCCAATATCATAAATCTTGTTTGATAAACCATAAGTTTTCTATTATAGATGGTACCAATCTATTAATTTGATATCTTTGAAACCATTTTTAGTAAGGTGAATTTTGCAGAATGTGAAGGATTGTTGTCTTGCAGGAATATACTCTTTAGTCTAAAACTTCTTGGTTGTAGCTTGTATTAATCAAAAAGACATCTTGTTCAAGAATTTAAAATAGTAAATTATTGATACAATCCTCAACTTTGACAGAAGCTATAATTTCACTAATTAGAAAGTTAACCCAAATTATTACTCAATCTCTTCTCAATTGTCTTCCAAGTCACATTGGTTGACTATTTCCATGAAGGACCCAATCTTAAGCCTGCCCATCAGGTCTATCTAATGTTGTTCTCCATTCAGCACTATAAATTACTGTTAAGAAACTTGTTTTCATGTACTGCTTTGCCAAACTTAAGCATTTCTCTTTGTGATGTTTATTTAAAGTTGTAGTTTAGGTGCTTTCGTGTTGTTAGCAAATGTTCATAATATTCTGCATTTTTTCTCTTTACATTTGCAACACAAGTGTCTTCAGATATTTTCTTGCTGGTCAGTCTATTTGTTTATTACTCTTTTTGATTTTTCTGAAATATCTTGACATTATTAAAGCAGTGTTTTAAGTCTTTTAATCATTCTTTAATTTTCTTCAATTTTTTTCACAATTTCCATTGCTGTGTACCATCACTCAATAACTTCACAATAAAGAGCATTTCATTAGGACGAATCAAAGTCAGCAGTAAATAAATCTGTTACTGGTGAAAATTTATTCATTTTGCTATTGGATCATGTTATTTAAGTCATGGCAATTATGTGTGAAAAATAATATTGCCCAAATGTCCATCAAGGCTTCAACAGGACACCTCCACTCTATGGTCAAAATTTTTGATGATGTCTCTATATAGTTGCTCCTCTATCTCACCAATGTGCCTTATCTCATCCTTCAGCTGTTGAATTGTTGTTGGCTTGTTGGCATAGACCATACTTTTGAGATGACCCCAAAGGAAGTAATCTAAATGCATCAAGTCACATGATCATGGTAGCCAATTGACTTCGCAGTTTCAAGAGATGATGTGACCTGGGTGCTTCTCATTCAATAAAGCCATTGTTGCATTGGCTGTGTGGCATTTCATAATAGGCTTTGATAACTTTAACATGTTTGATTGTTAACCTTTCCATGATTGAAATTGCCAAAGACTTAAGTTGTTAAATCTAAAAGAAAAATATTGTTAGATGCTTAAATTTAATTCACATTTAAAATCGGTCCAAGTTATTGGAACACCCTATATCTTTCATATGATTCGTGTCTATCACATTTTTAAAAATTTCAGATCAATGACTATACTATTGTATATATTCATTTCTAATATAATGATCAAGCCTTGAGTTGCATAATAAAATCTTATTACCAAATGAGATATGGTAAATATTTCTTATAAAATGAGATACAAGGAGAAATTTATGCAATATCTGAATGTATCATCCGGTATGATGTGATAAATATAAAATGAGATAAAAGGTGAAATTCATATAAGATAAATATAAATATATCCTAAAAGTTTAATCAGCATTGGTTTGTTAATATCAACTTTTATTAAAAAAGCATTTGTCTTGCAAGACCTGACAGTTGTATGCTAATGCTTTCTTTGTTAGGCTGAGAATGTTTCAGCACTCATTCATTTACATTCCTCACATAATGAACCTTTTTACACAAGAATATACTGATATTTTATGTGTATGACTCACATACATAATCTATAAAGTATCTATTTTAAAAATGGAGAACATTTTGTTTTTTGAAATTTTAATTTCTTCAAAGCTTTAAATTATTAGGCAAAAAGAAAAATTGAAATATTAGTGAAAATATTTAAATTTCTTGAAATGGTAGATTTTATTTTTTTACAGGTACTAACAGGCTTTAGAATTATTTATATTTTGTTAGCTTATTAAAAATAAATGGTACTATTAAGCCTGGTCTGTGATTTGTTTATATTACTTATTTATTAAGCATCTGTTAACTCCCAAATAATTTCTTTTATATGGAATCTTATAAAAACTTATGCTTGCTGGATTTGTTTTTATATTTACTTTTTCATCACCCAATTATATATTCATTCTATTAACTATAAAATACATACTTTTTGCAAGTTCTTAAGGATCTTACTTAATACTTAATTTTTTAATAAGTTACATTTCTTTATACAAAATAATAAAAAAAATTACAGTAAATCAAGTCTTCTTTTTTTGCTCTGAATCTTCATTTGTTTAAATTGTTATTTATGTAAAACATAATTTAACATTTAGACAGGAATAATGATTTATTTTCTCAAAGCCGCTATTCTAACAAATTTGGATTTGGCAACTGATAAATTTGACAAATTTAGGAATATTTTGTCTTCTTTCCAACAGATTCTTTTAAATAAACATATCTTTGTAACTGCATTGCTCACTCTGGTAGAATTCTGATTATAAAGATGTCATTTCTTATTCCAATGTCTTGAACAGAACCAATCTATTCTTGTCTTATTTCCAATCAAATTCTGCTCCAAGCCATATTTATTAGAAATTCAAATATAAACTTAGTTATATGTTTTATTAAGTTGATAGTTCTGTGGAATTTGCATTCATTTGCACCTGGCAAATGAATGGTATCATATCTTTGGTCTCATTATGAAGGTAGATCTGATTGGGTATTTTGGTATATTGCCACTGTCATATTTTGTTTATTATTTCATTAATATTGTCGATCCTAAAATTGTCTAAGGCTAACTTGATCTGTGTTACAATCTCATCTGGTCCATGCTGCTTTGTTTCTGTTCAGCCTGACCAGTGCTGATCTTACCTCAGATTTCAATACTATGCTTTATGTATTATAACTGTCTCTCCCCTCTATTATCATGGAATATCTCTCTGATGCATTTTTCATCCTTGAAGTATCTTTTCTTTTTTTTTTTGTTATGAACATTCCTGTATTAGAATTTATACACTGCATATATTATTTTTTTATTATCATTTCATGCATACCTGCAATGTTTATATCTTTGCACAGACCTTGTTTAGCTATTTTTCTGCTTATACTTCTTTTTTAATGTTTTTGCTTAATATCTAAGATATTGTGCCATTCCTTAGCATTGTTTGCCATCACTTTTTTTTTCTTTAGCTCAGGAGTTTAATCTCTCATCTATTTTTCTTTTTCTTGTCTGTCTCTCTCTTTAGGATGATTTTGTTTGGTAATATCATTAGAGCTTCCCCTAAAGTGTTCCATTTCAAATTCCTAGCCTCTTTTTGGCTTAAATTTGCTCTTAATTTTACCAGCACAAATTGTGTTAGTCTGGTCTGTTTAAGTGTTGCTTAGGATTTCTTTAATATCCATAATTTTAATTGGAGTTGATAACTCTCACAGTCAGCACTTGGATAAGTTTCAGAGTGCAAAATGATACAATTAAAAATTCTGAATCTTTTATTCATTGTTATGTAGGTTTTAATTGTGCCCCCCCCCTCCTGTTTTTTTTTTATGTCTGCAAGTGTCTTGGATGTTCTTAAAACCAAGTATTTGTTATTACTTGGTCATTTACTGCACACCATTGAACCATTTATTTCTCTGCTTTTGTTGTATGATCCAAGTTCATACTTGCCTACTATTTCATTGCCTTATTCCTTTCCTACTTTTGCATTTAGGTCTCCTGATGATGATGATGATAAATTCCTGTATTTTGCACTAATTCTTCATATTATCTAGTGTGCTATAAAATTTACCTAATTCTATGTTTCATGTTGGTAGATATACTACGATTCTTTTACTAGAAGAATTCTGATAGTTGTCAATGTCCAAAAATACATTCCTTTATGTTTTTGTTTAATATTAGTCCTACACCTCTTTCATTTTTCTTTCTGTCTGCATATGATTCTGTATTTGTTACTTATGAAGACCCCATTATTTATCCATCTAGTTTCACACACCCCTAGAATATTGATGTTTTGGCTTTCTCTTTCTACTTTGACATTTTCAAACTTCTAACATTAATAGTGGCCTAACATTCAATGTACCAATTACATTTTTCTATATGTTTCTGAACTAGCTAGCTGAAAATGTAGAGGCAAATTTTTATATTACTTCTATTCCTGTTTTTTGTCAAAAATAGAAGTCTTTAAAGTAGAAAGTATTAAAATATGCATACTTTACAATTCAGGTTTCTTAAAAAAAAACAAACCCAAAAAACCTTGCTTAGCAAAGACCAATAGTTATTAGTAGCAAAGATATTTGTAATCTGACAAGCAGGCAGGATGAACTTTTGCCATTGATTCACAAATAAAATTCTTAATTTGACATTTTATTTCAATAAGGAAAATAGTTTTTCTTTGTAGATAAAATATCATGTTGCTAAGGACAATATAACTGACAGATATTTTTAATTTCAAGTTATTGGGGAATGATTGCATAATTTAAGTTTGTACTTACCGACAATCTTGTTTAATAAACATAATTTGCATTGATAAGATTTTGAAATGTAAAGTTAAAGATGACCTGATTCTTGTGTGAAATATCTAAAACTTTTCTAGCATTGAAGACCTAAAACTTGCTGGTCTATTTTGGTTGCTTTCTTTATACTAAGAATTTTCCCTTTAATGAAAACACATCAAGAGCTTTCATCATGAAAACATTATTTTTACAATCTGTTCCAAAATCTGTGTAATATATGAAGAAACTGATGAACTGTGGTATATATTAAGTATTTTATAATTTCTGTTTTTTGCAGAGTGAAATGTGTTCTTTGGTTGAGTTTATGAAGCATTTGTTATTGTTGAAACTCTTCTGTTTGTTTTTTTTCTGCAAGTAGTTAAGAACTCACATCTGATAGGTGTATCGACTTGGCATCAATGTTCAAAATATCTCTGTTAGGTTATTTGCCTCTTTGATTGACAAGTCTCTTTTATTTTTTATCCTATTTTAACAGGATTTTAAAGCCTTTATTCAGAGGGATTTATTTTATGGACTTGTTTACCCATGCATAAAAAATGACTGCAATATTTAAGTTTTTGATATTTTATAAGTACACTACAATTACAAAATTACTATCCATTTATCTGTGGGTGAAAAATAATTTAAGACTAATAAATGTAGATGTTTTCTTTGTCGTATATAAAATAACAGTAAATTCTATTTCTGTTAAGTTATGAGTCCAATAAATAAGGATGAACAAATTCACTCTTGTATGTTACACACACACACACACACACACACTATGGTACATACATAGAAGCATGATACCTAAGGTTTAGAATGAATAGATTAAATTTAGTATTTCCATTAAGCAAGATACTTTGCTGTATTTAAAGAATAATTTAAATTGACTGGAAGGAGTTTTCATTTTGAAATCAGTAACCATTGCTGATTCTAGGGCCATTTTAGCCATCTGTTATCACAATGTAATTCTCCTAAAATATCTTTCAAAAATAAAATCTACTTTTCTGAAACTTTGAGAAATATTAGTTGATTTAAAGTTTAATTAAAAATCTAATTTGAATCAAATATTACTTTAAGTTTAAAATATCACAGAAATGCATTTTTTAACACAGCAGTAGCTGTTTATTTAAAGTGTTAACAGCTTTACTGACAAAGAGAAGTTTATCTAAGGGGAAGTGTTGAGGAGGTTTGAACAATTTTTACACAATATTACCATTAAACCCACTTTAAACTGACCTTGTGTAATATTCTATCTCCCTCTTTTATTTATATTTTTTACTCCTGAGTCAACTCTTGTTCTTTGTAGTTTAATGGGTGATAAAAAAATTGTGCTTCAAGTTGTTTTTTTTTTAAACCTAGTGGAATGAGTTATAGACAACATTTTCATTTATTGATAAATACAGGATATTTATAAACAACTGTACTCAATTTTAACTAAATCTTAAACAATCTCCACTGAGGCTAAAACAACTCAGTAAAATTAAGAAAAATGTAATGATTTACTAAAGAAAAATTTACTTTATACTATATTCATGAATTCTACTGATTCTCCTATTTTAGTTACATTAAAATGTCTTTATTTTCTATTTATTAGACCTAAGCATAAAACAATTTAGGAAACCTTTTTAACAAATAGAATAATTCTTCTTTTGCAAAAAAATTAAACCAAAATTCTAAGTTGCTTATAAAAAAAATTTTTTTTAATGTAATTTTTCAAAGATTTTTCATATTTGCTCCTGACATTTAAAAAAAAATTATTTTTCTCTTTCTGTTATTTAAAGAATCATCTTAGATAAATTTTGGGAAATTAATTTTTCTTATAGTGATAATCACTTTCTTGCTTTGCAGTATTATTTTTTTCTTATTTTACAAGAGAGATATAGCTTTTTTTTTTATCTTGAAAGTAAGTTAATTCTACTGATTACTCATCAAATAACCTTGGACTGAACAAAAGCAAGCTTAGCAAACACCTATATCTTAGTTTTTAAAAAATTCTTATATATGCACATAACAGGCTTTTGATAAATTCAGAAAAAGAGTCTTAGCTATTTCATATCTCACTGCCATCCATTTTCAAAACTTCAGCACTCTGGATTGTCAGTTGAAGTCAGCTTGATATTTTTTCTTTCACTAACATTTTTGATTAGATTCCTCTTTTTCTCTACTGTCATATCATAGAAATTGGTGCTTGCCATCTTTGAAAAATATATACATAAAAATAGCACTGTAGTAATAGTGATGGTAGTTGAAAGAGTAGTGATAGCCTTGACATTAAAAGAAAGAGCTCAGTGGTTAAGCATTTGACTAGCAGTCAGTTTGTATTAAAGTACTGAGATTTTTTGCTCTTATACTCTGATTTAAAATGCTTTCAGTCCAAGGAAAATCAATGTAATAATTGTCTTATTGTCAAACATCCTTAAAAAATACAGCATGTTATTTTATGAAATTTTAACAAAAAGTTACTTGTGTTTCTTTTTATGTATAAAACACCAGATGCACTGTTAACTTGAAATTTTGGCTTGAAATCCAGGGAAAAATGTTCTTAGTTTTGCTAATTTAAAAAAAAAAATTGTAAGTAACATGTATCTGAATTCAAGGGGCAAATTATATTGAGTCTGTATTTATATAGCTTTTAATGATTGCATAATGAATTTATAAGGTCTGAGTTAGTCTGTTGTATAAAAGTTGTGAATTTTATTTATTTTTAAGTTATAAATTTCTATAATTTTAATCTAGTACAATTGACAATTAAAAAGGTACCATATTTGGTAGGATAGAGAAACATACTTTTAAAACATTAAGAAAGCATTAAACTTAAAACTTAAGAAAACATAAAATATTAGGAAAAAGAAATCACTCTTATTTTGACATTTGATAAAGTATTTCTGTAAACTAATATTTAGCCTTGATTAACAATATATACTGAATATTGTTCTCTAAAAGGAGGTGGGTTTATGTTATCAAATAGGGCATATAATGAACTTGACTTCTATAACTGAACAGCCTGGCTCCCTTTCCAAATGATGACTTAAGTATAAGATTTTTCTTTTTCAGTTTCCTTGGTCAAGCTGAGAATTTTTAAGAATCTCTTGTATGTCTAAATGAAACAGATTATAAAAAGTTTGGGTAATTCTAGGTTATAATCTATATTCCAGATTAAACGCTAAAAATTGTTGACAACTCTTGAAAGTGTTTAAAAATTGAGTAAATAGATCTAAAAATGAAGTAGAGTTAACAATAATAATGTCCAAAGCTCAAATTGTATTCTTTCATCTTAAGCTTTAGAGATCAACACATACAGCCTAATAAAGCTAGTATTTGACATTTAAAGCAGTTGGGAGTTATCATATTTGAATTCTGAGTAAAGTCTGTACTATCAGCATTCAGATTGAAATAAAATAAAAGATCTGATTTATCATTCCCTAGATAATTATGTTGTATTATAACTAAAAAAAAAACAACAACAAAAAAATTCATTGTTCTATTGAGTACTTTGTTGATCTTTCTTGATGTAAACTGATGCATATTGTGAAACTGTCAATTTTGATTTGTCAAGAAAAACAAAAACACTATATAATTGAAACCTGTGAAATTGAATAAGTTCCTTCTACAAGGATTAGTTTTGTAAATGACCAGAGATATATCCTGTTTTCTCCTATCCCCTTTCCTGCAGTTTCTCCAATGTGTGTGAACCACTTGACAAATGCTGAACTGTTCATCACTTGGAAACTATTGTTTTATGTGCACAAAGAGAACAAGATATCCACTCATGCCATAGAAATATTGTTTTACTAAACCAAATAATCATACTAACATTAGTTTTCATTTTTAATCTTATTTATTTTACCTTTATATAAAAGTATTTTAGGGAAGTAGAATTTATTTTTGCTAGATATAAGCAAGCATGCATATTGTTGATAATTTTTATTTTCTTAAAATTGATAAATTTTACATTTTAAGAGCAAATAAATTTTGGATATAGGTGTTCATGTTTAAAAATGTATTATCATAAAGTTTCAAAATATCTGATAGTGTGTATACCTTTTGGAGTGGTTTCCTATTGCCTTCATCATGGTTTGGAATTTTCTTTCTCTTAGATTGATTGCTACCCAAGACTAAAGAGCCCAGTTGACCCTGCTATTCAATCTCTAGCTAAGGAGAAAAGAGATGTATTCAGCCCTTACCAAGGGCATTAATGTGAAAGTGGATGCAATAGACCAGCTTGGGATTTGAACTGATTCCACCATCTGTACCAATGTCAGTTATAGTATCTACACATTGCTATATTTACTTAAAATAATTTTGGCAGCACTTCTCAAAATTATATAATACCAGCAGACTTTATCTACTCTCTATCACTTCACAAAGTAAAATATATTCACTTCTTGAGCTCTTTGAAACAAAAATTTTAAGTGAACATTTAATTCATAAATTGGTTGTAAACATGAAAGAAAACATTTGTATTTATTCAGATAGTTAAACATTAGAATTCTAGCCATTTTTAAACAAATGAAACATGGTGAAACTGAATAACATTTAACAGGTGTTGACAGAAATAAAATATGTATTTGCATGAATGAAAAACATTGGTAAAAAAAAAATTGAAATCAAAATCAAGTTTTTTTCTTAAATAATTCTTACTGTAATGCAGCAGGATAAACTACATTTTTTTTTTAAATTTTTTTTTTTTTATTTGAAGCAAGTATAAATAAATTCCTCCCATTTCCAACTCTTGAACAAGCAACATATAATTGACCATGAGAAAAGCAGGGTTGTATAAGGTAAAGTCCAGTAACTTTCATTGATTGACCTTGTGATTTATTAATAGTCATTACAAAACTTACTCTAACTGGGAATTGCAATCGTTGAAAATCAAAAGGCATATCTGTTGGAATCAATGAAATTCTTGGAATCTGTACAGTTTCTCTTTTCTCTTGGCAGTAATAAGAGCTTCCAATAAGTGAGGTAACATTTTCTTCACAATAAGATATGTACCATTACATAACTTTGGAGGATCAAGATTTCTTAGCAGCATTAATGGTACTCCTTGTTTTAATACCAACTTGTGTGATTACATTCCTGAAAGATCCAAAGAATTCAAAAATTCAATAGGGAAGTTAACTGCTTCATCTGGATCCACAGTTGTAACATTAGCTAGGTATCTCCTTTCTTCTGTTGGGGATATCTTGCAGAATCTTCTGATGATCTGTACTGTTTCATTTCTGGGAGCCAAAATTGCTCTCACACAAAACCAAGCTGTATTCTGGAAGTTATCTGCTATATTGGGGTATACTTTAAAAATTATTTCCTCAATACTCTCGACCAGAGTGCCAAAACCTTCAGGAAAGCTGACTTGTCTATCTTGATCATGTGAAATTTTTCCATTTCCAATTTTTAAAAGGAGGTTACTAAATTTCTTTGCTGTCCCATATCCATTGAGTTCCACTCTCATATTAGTGGTCAAAAAAACATCTTTCAATATGATCCCACAGATAAGAACTTTTAAGGCAGGCATGAAGTTTTTTATCTGCCGCTTTTCCTCGTTTGACAACAGGGGGAGTTTGTCTGAAATCGCCAGCTAGCAGAATTGTTACTCCTCCCATAAGTCTATCATTATGTCTGATATCTTTCAGTGTTCTGTCTAATCCTTGTGAGCCATAGTGAGTGCACTCATCCTAGACTATGAAGCAAGTCACCTGAATTAGCTTGGCTAGGTTTGTACCTCTATGTTGCACACTGAATTGTTATTATAGACCAGGTCTAATGGCAGTTTAAATGTCGAGTGAGCAGTTCTTCCACCAGTAAGCAAAGTAGCTGCTATTGCAGATGATGCTACAGCTAAAGCCACTGTTCTTTGCACTCTAACTGAAGAAAAAAGATTAGTTAGGAATGTTTTGTCAGTACCTCCAGGAGCATCCAAATAGAAATTCCTCCATTAGAATTGTTGATCCTTTACATAATTTCATTGTAGATTACTCTCAGGTCATTTGTAAGAAGAGGTGTATTAGTTTGTATTTGATGGATCAGCTTTTCATGGTTGTATCCAGTCTCTCTCATGATTTCTCTATTTAAGGGATCAGAATCTCTGTTTGGTTTAGGAAGTCTTTTTGTGTCACTTATCTTTTATTTCACACAGTGCAAAGTTCACAATCCTCAGGTTCATTTGTATGGCTAGTCCTGGATAAACTAGATGCATATGAAGAAGAATGTCTTCACTCATAGCTTTTTGGTGTTTCACCCACAGATCCATTGGATTTGAAATTTGACAGGTAGAAATCATAACAGCAAAGAGATTCCTTATTTGCTTTGGTGACTGATATGAAACTGTCTCTTGTAAAGTTTGGTCCCAATGCTTATCACTTTTTGTAAGGCCAAGTTGAATGCAGGCCTGCCAGTATGTCTCAAGAATATTTCCATCAGTTGTTTTCAAATTTTGACCTCTGACATGATGAAGAAGTTGAAGAAAAAAGCATTCAGAATTTTTTGGATGTACTGTATAAATCCAACCAAGTACATAATGACATTTAATAGCAGGTTCAGTTGGATGAGGTTCTCCTCACTTTCTTCTGTGGAATTTTCCAGATTTGAATATGTAATATTTAAAGAATGCCATTATGAAAGTGTTTTTGGCATTTCAATCAATTCCTGAGTATTGTCTTCAGTAAAATACACCTGCTGTCCATATTTAAGATGAACGCTCAAGTGCTGAACTTGTGTGTGTCTGTTGTGAATGTTAAATGAAAAAATTCTCCAGGCAGCCACATTACTAGAAATGTATCTTCCCGACTGAAATTTTTCTGCCTCATATTGTGGTTGTCAGTGGCAATCACAGTTTGGTCACTCTTCTTATGTACTTGCACACATACTTTATGGACTTAACATGGTTACAAAATTCCACATTAATGTGATCATTGAATGGATTATAGAGGAACAACTCATTTGTTGTCTACCAGTATATTTTGTCCATTTCTTTCAAGGTTGAAGCTAAATCCTCCATCTTCAGTCTTTCTTCTTCTGTATCTTGGATAGCCATCTGTATCCATTTTTGTGTGATTGACAAATTTTCTTGGAAATCTTTTTTGTACATCTGTCATCAACCCTGCAGGTACAATTGAAATTCAAATAACCACATAGTCCATGAATCATGTGTCTTTTTACTGTTTCAAAAAACCCTGCATCTTCATTAGGATTTGGCAGTTCTGCACTGATGATAGAATCCATTTGATTTCGATTGATCTTCTCCCTTAACCATAAAAGTAAATGTACATGTGGCAGTCCCCTCTTTTACCACTCAATTGAATACATGTGACATTTTACAGGTCCAAATATTTTTTTTCTTTATTGATGAGATCCATCAGTTTGTTGACCTTCAGCTTAAAAATACTAGGAACAATATCATGCCAATCTTTTACAGATTGTCGAGGGAGAAGATTTTCTAAAATCTCAGGCCAATTTGGATTTGTAGAAAATGTAGCAAAAAAATCTGGTTTGCCAAAATGTCTGACATAAGTCAATCCATTCTTATCATAATTCTGTATGCATAGAAATTCATGGCTGATATTTTTTGCTTGTGGTTAATCCGGTGTTCAAATTTCTTTGCCTGAGGAGAAAATGGTATCCACCTGTTCCTTGCCAAAAGATGAGTGGATATTGTAAGGCATCATAAGTTCTGTGAGTTTTGCAACTTTTTGAAGACGTCCATCTTGTTTCTGGAGAATATCTCTTTTGTCACATTCTTGACCAACTATTAGGACAGCTACCTCATTGGTACATGGTGTATTGAACTTCCTCTGGTGTTCACCAGAAGGTGTTTTGTCAGCTCTAATTGTAACACTTCAGGGTTGATCCTGGTTCACGGCAACAAATGTAACCTTTCATTGTGGTCAGCCCACAGAGGATCCTGCTTTGATCATTGGAGTGATTTCTTTGATCCTGACCTGCCTTACCCCACATTGTGATTGATTTGATTATAAGGAGGCCAAGATTGATTCATAGCAGGTATCTTTGTGTTGGGCTGGTCCAAGTTGAGTGAAGTTGTACAATAAAATTGGAGAAAAAGCTGTGTGTGTGTAAAATAATTACTATTTTTATATCAATGCAGTGTACAATGGTTCTTTAGTAGTTGTGTTCGCATATAGGTGTTTGTTGACCCAACCTGTTCTTAAATTGGATGCAACACTTGGGTAAGCTGGTAAGTTTTGGCTTACGGAGTTAGCAAAATTTGTTTTACTGATTTGGTAAGTTTGGCTCAAGGCTGAAGTCAGAGGTTCTTGTGTTTGGCAGGACTTGTGGAATCTCTCAGTGACCTCCATCACTTCCCTTCTCGAGTCTCAACTGCAACTCTTAATTGTCTGAATGGCTTTCATGCATTCATTTTTATGGACTCCAGCTAGAAACCTGTATTGGACAAGATATAGGCTGGGTTTCAGTGAATTCCCTGATTTCCAACTAATGTCTATTGTTTTTGGTCTTGAGAGAAATTAAATTAATTCATAATTTTGGGGAATTCTCCTTCTCTCATGAGAGATGGGTGCAGGCATAGCTTTGCCTGGCTGCTTCTACTCTCTCTTATTACCATCTCCCACCATTGCTTTCCAATGGGCGTGAGCAGCTCCTTCAACCTCCTTAATGTTTCTTCTGTGCTTGCTACCCTTCAGTGGCTGCAGGCAGCCCCTCATCCTTCCTTGATAGCTCTTCTGTGCCTGTCACCTCTAGCATTCGGTTGGAGATTAATTAAAAAAAAAATTATGGTTTCAATTGCTATTATCTCATAAGTGAATTGACACAACAATTGGCTTTCTCACCTTTGACCCAAGAGACACTTTCCCAGGGTAATTTTTGCAACTCCCTTTGGCTGAACGAATTGTCACCATAATGGTGACAATTCGTTCAGCCAAAGGTCACCATTCTGCAGGTGTTCAATTTATTGTTTTTCATTTGAACATCCCGCAAAATGAATTCATTTAGTTTTAACCCAATTCTTATGTCAGATCCAGACATTGTTTGCTGAAGGCTGTCAACATTTGACTTGTTAGCACAAACTGAGCATTGCTTTAAACGGTCCTTTGGTCTATTGTATATCAGTCTATCCTTCTTTATATTTTTTAACCCTTTTCATGCTAAGTTATTCATCATTATCTCTTTTCAAAGATATTCCAAGTCATTATTAATTACCAGCAACCCAAATAGTATTACATAATCACAATTCTGAAATCTTCAGGTCCAGCTCTTTCTATAGCTGATTTGAACTCTCTAACAGAAACATTGTGCTTATGCAAAACCTTTTGAAGAGTCAATATGATGTCAAACTTCAGTTTATCAAACATATTTCTTCTGGTATGTACTTGTGTTTGTAGTCCTCTATGAAGTGGATTTGAAGAAATTGGTGTGGCTCATTAGATAATGATAGAAGAGAACCAATCTTGTGGTGAACCTGACCCTCATATCTGAAAGTTGATTTCAGTCCTGGAAGTGTTGCTTCTTTTGCTTCAAATAAGGTCAGAACAAAACAATTATTGTAGGCCCTAATGTGCTGAAGAAAGTCTTGAGAAATCCCATTCAAGAGAGAGACTGGTAGTTCAGGAGGTATTGGAAGTTCTGCTAGTTGAATCTTTCCTTTCTCATAACACATTATCAATTTCATCTTTGAATCTTATTACATTGCAGTAATGGGACTAGATTTCTATTGGTTCAAGGGATACCTTTTGAGGATTTGCATAATCAGTATTTCAATTGTATTGGAATGCATCTTTTGGAAATTAACAAAAATGTGTATATTGTACAGTGGCATATCTTGCTGAATCTAAACCAAGCCTGTTACTGTCTTGTAATGGAGTTTCAGCAGCTTGTGATGCTCACATCCGGGGATCATGAAGGGATTTTCCTTTTGGAACTTGCTGAACACTTTCATCACTGAGGATTAACAGAAATAATATTTCAATCGTTTTCACCATTGGAGAAAACAGAAAAAGTAATTAACAGCAGTACACTTCTTTCATGTTGTATATATTATTTTGTTTAAATAATAAACATTTTATGCATAATGTAGTTGTAAACATGGAAAATGAATAGAATAACATTTTTACAGATAGTTTATTTCATATGGAAAATATACAAAATTTATATATAAAGTAAAAATAAATTTGTTTATAGTTTTCATTTAAAAAGGTAAAATGTTTTTAACATTTCCAAAGTTGCAAGTATGTTGTTAAAAAAGTAAACATTAATTTGATATCATAAAATATTGCAGTAATTATTTAAAACCTTTTTAATATTTTATTTTAGTTACATTTACATTTGCTTCCAAAAAACCTACAGGTATTTGTCAAAGTAAATAAATAAATGCATGTTCTCTTTTTACGACAGAGATTTGTAAAAACTTTGGACTTAGAATATTTTTAAACCAAAGTTGTCCTTTGAATTACAACTCTTTTCAAAGTATTTTCACAGATATAATAATAGAAAACACTTGCTAAAAGACAACAAAAGTTTTCAGTGGAAATTAATATCAAGAAGAAAAAAATAGATATTAGACATTTAACTGGTAATTGTGAATGGATTTCTAATTAAAATTAAAAGAGGACACTCATTTAATAGATATTTTAAGCAGTGTATTCAAATTAGTCATTAGCTTATTTGTGTTAAAACTTTTTAAAAATAAATAAATAAAAAAGGGAAGCATTTTTATATTTTCTTTTGGGGGGGAATACATTTGTGTATGAAATATTGTTTGCTATTTTTACTTGTTCTACTTAGAAAAGTCAATTTTGGTAGAATGTAGTTTGTTGAATTTCCACACTGTAACTTCTGTTAAAAAAAAAAAAATGAAGCTAATTATGGATGCTAGATATATAAACTGATAAATGTTTGCCTTAGAAAAATAACCTTGTAATTTTTCTAGGAAAAATTAGATGTTTTTCTATGGTATTAATGTTTACTATTTATGAAATGCTGAAGGGTTTGTGGACATTCAATATATTTGTTCAAAGAATGTGACTGTAAAGACAGAAGAAATTAATTGGTTGGATGTGGGGGCAGGCTTTTATATATATATATATATATATATAGTTTACAAATAGATGCCAAGTTGTTGAAGGCCAAGTAAAATGCAAATTTCAAACACTTTTCTGCACTATATAAGACAATATTCCTAAACAGAACTATTTTTGATATGAAAATCAAAACAATCCTTGAATAAAAGAACAGTAATGAAGGACATTTACTTAATGAATTATACTTTTTTAAAATCAATATGCAAATTAGTTAAAACTGAAAAGTGATATCATCTAGAAGTAGATAATATATAACACAGATATTGAGCCTTTAGTGTGTAAAAGTCTGTATTGTTCAGAATAAATTGCTATAAAGTAGGGTTGAGGCTTTTTAACCCCAAAATTTGTGTGAGAATTGAGCTCCTATTTTGCATTTATTCACATAGAAGATAGATACTTACAAGGAGAATTATTTATTTTGGAGTGCCATGGAATAAGTGTGCTATATCTCCTTTAAAATCAGGTTAACTTGATTATTTAAAATGTATGACAATTAAAAAGAAAAAATGGAAGGTCGTTGACAAAAGTTGAGATTATAATTTTAATCCTATGATAAATCTACTGTTATATATTTTCCTCTGTATGTGTTAATGTCATTCTATGATGTCTTTATCCATAAAAGACGTTGGTTAGATCCAGTGACTAGACTCAGAGTTGTGAGTTCAGTACCAGGCCACAGCAGTGGTGAACTAAACTTGAAGAGTTGAGTTAAAGGGTAATAACTGAGACATCCAGAAGAGGCATGCATGTGGAACTAGAACAATCTACCCTGGTAAATGAAATAAAGGGTTTGGTTCAAAATTCCAATCACCTGATGAAAGCCAGAGCCTACAAAGGCTGAAATGTTGTGAATATGGCAATGAAGATGAGGATAAGTCTGAATAATGTAAGTAATCATAACATCTCATCTCAGAGATATAGACAGATACTTATTAGGTGGGTTACTCTATTTTGCTCTATTCCTTTTGCCTTCAATATGTCCTGTGAGTTAAATTTTCTAAACCTTCTTATCGATCCTAAAGATTTCAACACACTCTTTCGGAGTCAGTCAGTTATGCGCCATGCATGATACACGCTTAGGCAATCATGTATCTTTTAATATATGACTGATGAGGTAGGTTTTTCCCTGCAGTAGGTTGCCATTTCTTTCTGTGGTAGATCAGTTGCCATCCAAGGCTATAGAACCTGGTCTGTCCTGCTATTTACCCATAGCTAGGGGGAGAAGAGGATCCATACCTTTCCCAAGTGTATTAGTACGTAAGTGAATGTAATGGATTTGACTGGAATTCTAACTCGGCTCTCCGATTCCTCAATTTGAACCACTATGCCTTACTCCACTGTTCCTCCTGATTGAGTATGTATCCTTTTTGTTTCCATTTTCCTTAAAACTTCCTTGTTGTTTACATGCTCTGTACATATTATTCTGAAACATTGCAGTTTTTTTTTGGTGGGGGGGGTTGTCTCTACGAAAGCAGATCAAGATGGTTGAAGGCTTAGTCTCAATCGATCACTGTTATGAGAGTATTGAAGCTGAATTTGTATTGTAATTTAGACTTTTAAGGAATATTTTATAGCCATGCATTTTTTTATATAAGAATAAATTTCTTATAAATGCTGAATGTTGTGATCGTTGTTTTTTTATATAAAAAATATTGCTATATATTTGTGTTAGAAAATTTGCATAGTAAGCTGTAGTATACACCAAGCAATTAAGAAAAAATAATATAAAGAAAAAGATATTCAATAGAAAAAAATGTTAGTATATATAGAGAGAAATTATGCACATGTTATAAACAGAAAAAGGGTTTTCAATGAAACTACCCACAGCCTCTGCATGAGGTAATTCTCATTCATTTTTGGAAATAGTCATTTAGTCTTCGAGATAATCTCTCTGATGGTGATGTTCCAGATATAGTAGGACGAGGGATTTGAATCAGGAAAGATAGGTAGCCACATGTTGGGTGTGATATGATCATGAAAATTCTCAGCCAGATACTTCTGTGTCATGTGTCCTGCTAGAATACACATGGCTTTCCTTGGAAACAACTTGATCCAGGTCAATGTAGGCATTGATTCTAATGCCCTGCAAGGAGGAGTGAGGTAGCATATAATGGCTCATGACACACAGGACTGTATAAAATTGGTGTGTATCACTAGAGTGACCTGTTGCTGCTCCTGTTCATCTATTGATCCTGAAGTACTAGAGCTTCTTGAAATCCTTGAGCTTGTTCAGCAAGTGCTTTAATCAGGTCACACATTTCTCTTGGGTCTTGATGGACATGAACTGCTCTCTTATGTACCTGACATTGTTATGAACCACACATGTGATAATGAACTTTGCCACCTTGAGTTGCTGGATGATGACTTCATTGACTTTTCACATTCATGATTGATGCCCTGGACCTACTGGATGAACTATTTCTATGCCTGAAAACTTAGAAATATTGGCTATAGATAACACATTCAGTATCTGTCTATATTTCTGAGATGAGGTATTATGTACACTATTTACATTATTTGGACTATTGTCCTTATCTTTGTTGTCATATTTATTACGTTTCGGCTGTTGTACACTCCGGCCTTCTTCAGGTGGTTGGAATGTCGAACTGAACCCTTTATTTTTGCTTACTGGCACAGTGGATAAAGGCATTAGTTAGATCCAGTGACAGGACCCAAAGAGTGAGTTCAATACCTGGTTAAGGCAGTGGAGAACTTGGAGAGGGGAATTAACAGGAGATAATTGACTACTGACATCCATTAAACATGGCACGTGGAACTAGAACAGTCTACCCCACTGAGTGAAATAAAGGGTTCAGTTCAACATTCCAACCACCTGAAGAAGGCCGAAGCATACAACGGCTGAAACATTGTAATAAATATGGCGACAAAGATGAGGACAATAGTCCAAATAATGTAAATAGTATAGATAACACATGATCTCTAGAAGCTTTCAGCTTATTGCTGACCTTGAACACAAAGGAACTAGTTGCTTTACACCATATCTTCCTGGGACTTTTTAAAAAAAATTTTTTTAATGAATGCAATCATTTTTTATCTTTTATTTTTTTAAAATTTCAAATGAAAACTTGGAAATGATTCAATATATTTCAGTGAAATTTTCACTTATAGTTTAGGTCTATAAACAAAAAGATGTCAGTTTAAACAGACAGCCAGAAGATATCTGATGAAGACACTGAATATGAGTCCCTGTAGTCGGTAGCTAGTGCTTCATGCATGCTGTACCTTATTTCTTGCATCATATTGGAATTTGTCTTTAGAGATCTGAAAAAAAATATAAGAATGTTAAAATTTGGTACATACCATGTAACATTAAATGATCTTCCATTCATTCTGTGGCCTGTTAAAGACGTCTTCTCAAATACCTGGTACACTCTATACATCTTTCACTGTATAAATTCAACTATTAAAAAGAAAAAAAAATTGATGTTTTATATACATACTGGTAGGAATATCTGGTATTGCCAGGAACAATTCTGAACAGAGAACTTGGAGCCTTACACTGAATTTTCTTATTGCCTGCCTGCTACTGATATGGCAACTGCTGTTATACTTGACTTTCCTTATCCATGTTTCTTGCTGCTGCTGCTGAAGCCTGACTGTTCTTCTTTCTTTATTAATGTTTCCCATATGGTATTTATTTCAATATTAATCCTACTAAGGAGGTTGTTATAGCTTAGCATATGTGATGATTCCTTCAGAAGTTTGATTCTTCAGTATTCTTTTCTTTCTAGTACTTTAATTCACAAAGGTTGATAACTACACTTTTCTTTCCATGATCAGCCATGCCTGATTTCATTGTCTCAATCCTAATTAGTGCTTTTTGTTGTTCCACCAGCCTTACTTTTAGGGGGCATCTAGTTTCACCATTTTTATTTGTCACAACCTCAATGGATGGAATAAACACAGTTCTTGGTCATGTTTTCTTTTGTGTTGGGCTTCACTTGCCAGAGATTACTCTGTAAGATTTAACTGCTTCTGAATATTGTCCTGATGTTGCATGGACTGCAGTTGTTCTGGATCCTTTCTGATAATCTGTTGATGTAAAAGAGACAAGCTATGGCAACTACTAAAATCTGTTACTAAAAATATATTCTGATACCCAAAACAAAGCAAATGATGTCGTCCCTTAGATTATCAGTATTTCTGGGTACACAATATTGGTTATCCCTCTAGGTGTCAATATGAAAATTTTGTTTGGAGATCAAACTCTAGGACAATCAACATAAAACTGCCTATGGGAAAAGAATGGTGAAGAGAGATTGTCATTGTTGCTTATTGATGGCTATAACAAAGCAGTTATTAGGAATTGAAGATAGTTGAATTCAAGGGGGAAAATCTGTTGAAATTATAAGGATCCTGGGTATGAACACCTTGCTTTCTTTCTCTGTGACATGTAGGAGAAACTGCTTGACAGATAGGCAAGTTCCACTGCACAATTTTGATGAGTCAATATTTTTGAAAAGCATGATGAGCATCTTGTGAGAAACACCATGCAACTCTCAAGTTGAGGAAGTCTTTGGTTCTGAACAGCATCAGAAGTGCCTGGAATTGTCAGTTGACTAGTACACCTGAATCTCTTTAAGAATATTGCAATGATTTTATTTCTTTGATTTCATCACTCTTTGGAGCAAGAATATCACACTCACAGAGACATTGGCAGTTTCTGTTAATGATTTTAACCTTTTAAGTTCTTTCATTTGGCTGACAAAGCTATTAAAAAAAAAAAAAATTGGACCTCTGGTGATTACTTGAGGCCAGCAGTGCCTATTCTGTTATTTTTATCTGCCCACATACAAGGATTCTGCCTCCAGTGATCTTTTGTGACCTTGGAGGTGGGATATGAACTTATGTGTAAGGTCAAAAACATTTTTGCACTTCATAGCAAATTTGGTTTGGAATAAGAAATATGAAAGCTAAATTCAGATTCCAATCAATTTCATTATATTCACTTAAAGTAAATACCCTTGCGAGAGTTCTGAATCCATTTTCTTTCTCTCCAAGTATAGGTTAAATAGTAAGACCTGTATCTAGAAAAATTGTTTATCGAAAAGTTGTTAATGTAATATTCACATGCAGAAAGAAAAAAGAATTATTCTTATAATTCAAAATATATTTTGGCTTTAATTAACCCACAAAGGATTGATAAGCTGTAAAAATAATTAAATCATTCAATCATAGCAAACTTAATTTATCACTCTTTGGCTAGAAATTATATGTTATGCTCATGAATGAATTCAAATGACCTTGAATCACCTCTGAAGTCAACCTTTCAAAGCTTGTTAGTACTTGAAGTTTTGAAGTTATACATGCAAAAAAATTGTCCCTGAGGAGTTTCCATCTAGTTAGAATTGATGTCCAAACCTATAAACACACAAATATACTTTTGGGCAAAATACTATGGATTACCATCTCACTATAATTCATCAAATGTCTTTTATCTGTCATCACATAATTTGGGGATGGCTAAAGTCATAGTCGCCAAGTTTTATGTGTTTACTATTGGGACATCAGAGGATGTTTTTAGCATACTGTAAATGCTTGATTTAATGCCCAGTGTATTTATTTAAGAAATGTCATCTGAAGGAGCACTAAATTGAGAGGAGCACTTATTTTAAAAATGCAATTTTTAGCCATTTTCATTTTTTATTTGTATACCTATAACAATTGTACAAGGCAACATAAAAACAAGAATAACCTATCACTTTTAACACGGATATATATTTTTTTTAATTGTTAAAGAAAATGGTATTATTCTGGACAATGAACTTAAAAAGAGAAATACAAACACTTTGAGAGTAAATATGATCCTGTTAATAATTTTCAGAAGAAAGCTTATTTTGATTAAATTGTCTTTAAACTTCTGCTCCAAATAAACCCCCCTTTCATTTCTGAAATATATTTTAGTCACTGGGCAGTGCTTATTTTAAATTGCTTGGGGAAAAGGCAAGGGTACCAAATTAAGGATTTATGGTATTAGTTCTTGAAAATTCTCAAATTGACCATTGTTTTTTATTTGTTAGTTTACCTATATCAAATCTATATCTTTTTGTTTAATTGTACATACAATGCAAAATTGAATTGCTTAAGTATTGAATATTTTGACCATATGTCTTATTATATGCATTGATTAGTTCTTATTTAATTTAAATGTAAGACACTATTTAGGAATATGGATTTTAAAAAAAATTGTTTCCAAAATAAACCACAACAATCCATCACAAAGGATTTGACTACATTGGCTTTTACCCCAATGTTTTTTCTACTGAGTTATTCAGGAAGACACATTCCTCTCCATTATCTTGTTTATGGTTGGCCTTTTATTGACCACCATTAAAAGTTCAAAATTTCATTGGAATTCAAGTTTCTCTCTTTGTGCTGTTATCAAAATGAAGCAAGTGATTCATGGCATTTCTCATTGATTGTGTCTAGGCAACAAAAACACTTTATTTTTATGAATTGTAAACAATCTTATCAATTCACACAATTTGCCCAACATAACTACACTGTCTTTAAGGCATTTTATAAAATAGGTACTTAAAAATTTTGATAAAAAGCTGTACTTAAAACATAAAATTTTTTTTTTCCAGCTCTAAGATGCTTGTCTGAATATAACATTTATAAAAAGGCAGTTATTTTGAGACATTTTCTTCTGTGTGTGGAGATTTCTTTTGCAGGCAGTCTACTTGTGTGCTTGTGGCTTTTAAACATGTTTGTAAGTCTCTGATTTCAACCCCCTCTAGAATTTCAGGTCAAACTAACATTTTGCTATATTTTTCAAACAAATAAAATTACTTTGACAAAATCTAAGTATGAAATTAAAAACTTTATTTTCAAGAGCCAGATTTAAAGAATGAAAATTGATAATGATAATGTCAAAATACAAGGACAGGGATATTCTGTAACCTGACTTTTTTTTTTTTTTCTTTTTTTCTTTTTGACAGATTCTCTTCTGCTATATGAATAAATAAATAATTTTGATATCAAAAGTGACTTTACTCCATTCAGTGATAGAATGGATACAAGTTTGAAGAACTTATGTACACAAATATCTGATGAGTTTCAGTATTGAATGTACATGAATAGAAAAACATAACTTGACAAAGCAGTAATATACCTTGATTACATTAGATGAAATTAATTAGTAATCTTGAATTTTTTTTTTTTTTTTTTTTTTTTGTGATATTATAATGAAGTAGATTTAATCTGGTAAAATATTTGATAATTACTGTATATACTCTGATTAAGCTGACTTCATGTATAGTGCAACCCCTGAATTTTTTTTGCAGGAATTTTAACCTCTCCAGAAAAAAAAATAACCTGTGTATAGTGCACCCTCGCCTATTTTTGCATAATAAACAGATCATTAAAACTCACATGTATATATACTTTATTTATAAAATGGTTTGTGTTCTTTCATTTTGTATTTTTTTTTTATTTTGAACAAACCTTATAAATTTTACATTCAGTATTTGTTGTAGATTTGCTACACGAGAATGTAAAATACAAGTTTAATTTTCAATCCTAACATTAAAATATCAAGTAAAACATTAGCTTATGAGGTTATTGTTTGCTGATTGGAATTACTCTTACAGTTAATAAAATGTTTTCTAAACAGTTACTTGAATTAAAGAAGTGATTAGCATATTTATTGCACAGCAAGGATGAAAATTTTACTCTCCAAAAGGATTCACATATAGAATCCTTGTCTTGTATAAACAAGATCAAGGTTGTCAAAAACAATTTTCAAAATAGGTTTTTCCATGGACATTATTAGGGTTGTTTTCTTTTGGTCTCCTGCTACTCCTGCAAGGCGAGGAGCATAAAATAAGAATTAGATCACTTTGGCTGGTCTGCAGATTTGTCAGAGGTGGCAAAAAGACGTTCTTCTCTTCATATTGCTCAGCCTAAAATAAAAATAAAAAATAAAAAAAATAATGGTGCTTCTGTGTATTTCTCTCTCATATATATATATATATATATATATATATATATATATATATATATATATATATAGTGCGATGGATAAATTGTCGTATAAATTACACAAAAATAAAAGTAACACTGACATCTCGTTTTAACAGATATATTTACCAAAATTAGGCAAAAAAATATCTTTAAATACTAGAGTAAGTTTATTCAATAAAAACACCATTGGCTTCAACCATGGCCTCTAGCGACTTCAGAATCTCCTGTAACTCTTCTGGACTGTCTTTTTGTTTAAGTTGGTGAATCTTGGCATAATTCAGTTCATCTTTGGTGTTTCAAAAAGTTTTGTTTGTCTCTCGCTCAACTATGCGCCACCCATAATAATTGAGGGGGTTGCAGTCTGGGAAGTTAGGTAGCCAGATATAAGAAATGATGTGGTCATAGAAATTGTCTGACAGCCGTGACAGGGTTCTCCTGCTTGTGTGGTATGGTGAAAAGTCCTGTTGCAAGACATAAGGTCTTCCAGCAACTACCCTCTTGACCCAGAGCAGTACTACCTCCTCAATGTACTTGTTGTAGGCCTCTGCATTGAGTCTGAGGCCCTCACCAACAAATTTGGAATTTCTTTTCTTATCAGAAGGATCAGAGTGAGTCTTCTGTCCTTAGAGTGACACCCAAACACTCTGAAATGTTCCTATTGGAGCTTCTGGTACGAATGCCAAACAGTACAGCCTGCAGTTTTTATATTTCTGGTGGAGTGAATTGCATCATGGTGCTCTTTTTCTCACAGATGATGCCCAACTAACCCTACTATACTGTGCAGTCAACAAAAACAACATGCATGCATAAAATTAAAAATATAAAATTTATCAATTGCACTGTGTGTGTGTAATATATATATATATATATATATATATATATATATAATGTGCAGCAATCCCCCTTTTATACAAATCTCATTAAAAATGACTGACAAGGTACTGCATTTTTATTTTTTTATTATTTAATTTTTCTAGGGTTCATATAATTCATAAAAAAATTATGTAGATATCTGAGCACTCTTGGCTATTCTTTTAGCCATTATCAAGGATGATTTTTACTTTTACCTAGGTACCTCCACTAATTCATTATACCTAGGGTTTAAAGTGAATTTTAAAAAATGAAAAACTTTTCCTGAAGCTTTTTTTAGTTTTAATTTCAAGTTTAATAGATTCAATTTAATATTTCTAATGAGTAAAATACTATGCTGTGTTTCAAACTAATTTAAATTGGTTGGAAGTAGTTTTCCTTTTTAAATTTCTAAAATTTTTGAATTGCACATGATTTTTAGCAAAAAATGTGAAAAAATTAACTGCAAGGATTACTAAATAAATTGTTTTAGGACCATTTTTTTTAAAACCCTTGTTTATTGCAATGTAATTCTCTTTGTTAAAAAGTCTTCCATAAATAAAATATACTTTACTGAAAGTTTATTTGAGGAATATTAACTGATTTAAAGTATACTTTATCTGATTTGAAACCAATATTATTTAAGTTTAAAATATTGTAGAAATGCATTATTTTTATTTTATTTTTTTCTTACCCAACAGTAGCTGTTTCTTTAAGGTGTTGATGTGCTGATGGTGTGATGACAGATCTAATGTTGTTCTGTGGGGTGGGGGGCTTTATCTATAAAACATAATTGAAGAAAATGACATGAGTGCCTTTTATATATAACTTTTAAGTACTCAGTAATCTTAAAAATTTATGAAAATATTCTCTGTAATCTAATATTTTATTGAATTTTAGAAATTTTGGTTTTAAATTTACTCTTATTTTCTGTTATGTCATGTACTGGTGCCCACATCTACATATACAAAAAAAATAAAAAATTCTTTTAAAAAATATTGATTAATTTATTGATTGATTGATTATTGATTAATAAATATAGTTTTTACTTGATATATAAGAGTGGAATCAATACAGAATTTTAAGATTTAAAACTTAATAAATTATTCTAAATTTTTTAAAAAAATATGAAAACAAATCTTGCAAAAATTAATTATTCATTAAAAAAAATCTTTTTCTTAAGTCAATAATGTCCTTAATATCTTATTTATAAAAGCAGTTAAAAGCTTTCTTAATTAAATAATGTCAGTTTTATTTTACAATTCAGAGCAGATTTTTGGTAAATATTTCTGTTTTGCAAAAACAAATTAATGATTTAAATTCTCCATGAAGGGGGTGGAATTTTAATTTCTTGAAACTTCATAAAATTAAGTGGGGAGGTAACAGATGTTAAAAATTTTTTTTTTTTTTTTTACCAAGATTTTCTTAAAAAAAAATAAAAAAATAATTTCATTCATTTGTGAATAAGTCCTGAAAATTTCATTAAAATTTGACAATTATTTTATTTTGCAAGAATTTCCAAATTCATGTGATTTTTACCACAAAAAAAGATGCTAAAACATCTTATACTTGATTATTGTCTCATGGATGATTCCTTGAATATTCCACAATACACTTGACATAATCTTCTTTGGCTGGAGTTCTCTCCTCAGTTTGACACCAAAAAAACAAAACAAAAAAATAAACACTAAAATTTGCAATACTTTGGCCCACTTGCTGATGCAAGAAAAACAAAATTTTTGACCAAAATTTCAAACATGACAGAAAGGATTAAAAAATTTAATAAAATAATCAAAAAATACTTTGATCTTTTCTCTTAATCATAACATAAACATTTTGACGATAAAACTGTTTTTATCAAGTTTGGGAGCTTTTTTTTTTTTTTTTTAGCAAATTTTTGAAGTTACCTACTTATAACTGAATGTATGAATTTTTTTTATGTATGTATGTATGTATGTATGTATGTATGTATGTATGATACATGTATAAAAAAAAAATTCAATGATAACTGATAAAAGCTAAAAGAATATCTGAAAGAGCTTGGACATACAAAACATTTGGACAATTTCTATATAATTTTATGTCCAGAAAAGAAAATAATTATATGAGCACAATAAAATAAAAATAAAACTTAACTACAGTGCCTTGTCATTTTTAAGAAAACTTGTGTGTGTAATATATATATATATATATATATATATATATATATATAATGTCTGCGCACACTCACTCACTATTTTACTGACTGAGCTTTGAAGTTAGCCTATTTTTTTTCTCTACCTGAAATATCATTTAGTTAATTATCCAAGCTACCCACTTACACTACCAGCACTTGTAAATTGCAGCACTTACATACAACATTGCTCTGTCCAATTGTTACTATTATCTCCTTAATTCTAGGATCTGTTTCTATATCTATCTGATAGACTGTCATTTCCATAATGACTTCTAATTTCATTTAAGTATCTATTACCTAGCAGTTTTAAGCAATTGACCCATAATCACATATCTACTTTGCCTTGACAAAGTTAAATCTTGTCACCCTAACAATCTATTCAAGTAAGTTGCAGGTTTTAGCTGTTTACCAACAGAGAATGTTTATCAAATCATTTGGCTCATTGGTCCCTTTATAAATTACTATCATTCTTGAACAAAATGTTATCAATCACTTTAACTTACTAAGAGAATATTATTTTTGTTATTTTTTTTATCATTTTGCCCCAAACAAGGCAATAAAAGCCACTAAGATGCAAGTGGTTACTGTGAGTGACAGAAACAGATAAAAAAAAATAAAAGAACAGGTTTCAAGGAATCAGATGATGATTGACATTGCATTTAAATTTTTGGAAATTGTAGTTGATAGGAAAAGCAGTTAGTCAAGGCACCAAAGAGGAAAGCTCATCAGAACAATTACCATGTAAATATTTATAGAAAAGGCACAGGGAAGCTACATTATGTCAATGGGAAAGTGACTAAATTTAAGATGTCAGGTGTGGACCAATAATGTTGCAGATTCTTCTTTGGATTTTATCAAGAATTTTTAGATATATAGTAGAAGCACCAGACCAGATTGTGGCAGCAATATTCAAATCAAATGAATGGTAGACTTATAAATGTACAATATTGATTCTGGCAAGAAAAATTGTCTAGCAAAACATAGTGAACCTGTAGCAGAAAAACAGAATTCACACAGAGATAACAAAGCCAAATTTATACATTTATTAAAAAACATAACTACACACCAATTTTTGTCTAGCTAAGTCACACACACACACACACACACACACACACACACAACTCTGCTCAAAACAAATTTTAAAACAAACACAAATATACCAGAGTGCTGGTCATTATTGATGCAACTCTAACTTGCCACAGATGTCTACAACTACATCCATGCATTTCCCTTATATAGGCTATATGAGAAGCCAGAAAGACAGACACTTCACACACTCATGCTAGCCACAGAGGCTACCTGGAGAATGGCTGACTGCTTATCTGACAGACTCTGAAAACAACCTCCTATGAACACGGAAAGAGAATGGATTCTACTAACAATACAACAAGCCCAAACTGATAACCAACAAGCAGTCAGACGAGTTAAGCATACTCTCTTTTCACACTCGTGTCACACCTCGTACACCATACATTCAAACGCTATACTATATGACTTACCAGAGACATTTTCATATCTTGTAAATGAAAATAAATCTTTGGTCATTTCTCCAGTGTCTAATTCATTTCTTTACTCCAACCAACTTCCACCCTGGAATAGAACCACCTTTCCTAGTAGCAGACTTTGTAATTGATTCAATATAATCATTCCACTTCATGTCAGTGAAAAATGTGAGATTAAGAAAGTGCAGTGAGTTATTCTCCTGGAGGTTAGCATCAGCCATGTTGAAGGAAGGTATAAAGTGTTCTTTAAAATGGTTAACAGAGAGCCGTTTAATTTTAGAAGTGTTAAAATTAACAGGCCATTTCTTGCCCTAGTTAGCAACACCTTTTGAAATCAACTGCCAATTTGTTTTTAGCGATCGTATCAAACTTACTATTAAGACAGGATTTAAATAGTTATCATCAGCATAGATACTAAGTTGAGAACTATGTAACTTCTTGATGTTATTGGTCTGGGGGAGGCTATCCCAGCATGCGTCACCTTTGGAAAGTGTCTGAGGACCATATATGGGTTGACCCAAGCCTTGTCAGTGAAATTGGATAGACTAAATTCTTTGGGGAGCTATTGATGATTGTGCAATTGATTGTTTGTTACTGAGGGTTTGAGTGTGCTGGCCTTGTTCAGACTGTTGATCACGGTAGATAAATCTCTCTCTCGCATTGTTGCAGTATAAACCACAGGTGGGTGTTTGACAAAACACAAATGTGCCTGAGCAGGTGTCTGCAACAAGGATTGGCTTAGTAGACAGGCATCCTTGGGTATGAGTGGCCAGCCATTTGTTTGTGTGTGCATATGATTTTAAAATATCTTTAGTTTTAGCACTTTTTTTCATACATGTAGAAAATTTATAATTAGCAAGTTAATCTATATTTCATGTTTTTACAAATTGAATTTATTTTTCAGTACTGTACTCGAAAGATGGTGTTATCTGTATATTTCTTTAGAAAATAAGTATTACTACTTAAGTCAGTTATGTAACTTTTATTGTTCACAGCTCTAGATTTGAGAACTTCTTATTTGGTGCTATAAAACTAATGTTTTATGTCCTTCTGTAATATTCTGAATCAAATGAATTTTTTCCAAAATGGAAGCTTATTTTTGTGTCACTGTCCACAGTAAACATTCTTTTGTATCCAAATAGTTGCCTCTGTCTCTTTCATGACCTTTCCCACTATTACAGTTATTGAATGCCAAACAGTCTATAAGATTTAATCCAGAATATTTATTTTATATAGTGTTTTTTGTTTTGATAAATTTTTTTCATAAAAATCACTTTAATTTTTTTCTCTCCCTCTTTTTCTACTTTTTTGTGCCTCTTTAGGACATAGGCATTCATGGCCCTCCACATCTTCCTGTTCCTTGTAGACCTTAATAAGTTTTGTCTTTTTGCTATTTATCCCAAACCCTGTTCTGCCATCCATTTGCTCAAGCCCATTATGTCATGTTTTCCCTCTATCAGTCCTGCAAGTATCAGATTTTCTAAGCCCTCCTTCCTCATATATCCCAGAAATTTCAACTGCCTCTTCCTGATGTTAAGTATAAGTTTCCTTTTTGTTCTCATTCTCTCCAAAACCTCATCGTTGCTTACATGTTCGGCCCATGATAGAGCCTTTCAAAGAGAATTCTTTTTGAGATGTTTTAAAGACTTTTATTGTATTTCAAATTATAAGATATTTTGCAAGTGATCACTTCATTTCTATTTATAGTCTCTAGAATTGTAAAGCAGAAAAATTCTTAATTTTGATTGCATTTTTTTTCTATGGGGCTAAGGCACTTTTTCTATGTGCCTTGTCTCTTCATGACTGTGTGCAATCATGGCTCTCCCCAATTTCATATCCTTTGTAGCTCTTAATAAATTTTGTCTTTTTACCATTTCTCTTAAACTCTTTCACTAGCCATCCACTCAAGCTCACCAGGTATTTTGTGTTGCTTTCCTGTCTCTCTTATCCCGTGAGGATCAAATTTTATAAGCCTTCTTATGTGCTTTAAAAATTTCAATGATCTCTTCCTGACATTAAGTATAAGTACCCTTTCTGTTTCCATTGTGGACTACATTATTAAAAAACATGTTCATACACTAGTGTATTTGTATACACATACATAGAAAGACCAATTTTCCGTTTCAAATTTTCCTTAATTCCATTTCAAGTTTTAGGGAATTAAGTAATTTTTTTTTTCTCCTCCCCTTGTTTTCAGTATAGATTTCTGTTTTTGCTTCATTATACTAATTAATGAGAAAGTGTAACAATATATAAATGTTATTAAAACAAAAAATAAAAGGAAAATGAAACATTTTACTGGCTGGAATATCTACCCATTTGATAAGTTGCTCCAGCTTCAGCCCTCAATCTAACTTGAGTAGTTTCTGGGACAACCCTTGCAAAGAATGTTACAATCCTAAATAAGAATTAAGTGAAAGTGGCAAATTAACCTACAGAAAAGTAGCACCACAAAGTCACCTAAAGATAAAAAGCTACATTATTATTTGGTCCCTTTATTGAAATTATTAAATAAGATTTTTTCAAAGTCAAATTTGTAAAATTTGTTTTTTTGAAATGTGAAACTGCCTCCATCTTCAACATGGAATAAGAAAGGATAAAGCAATAAGAAAAAATCTTTGTGTGTCCCCCCCCCAACTACTACCACCTTTTTATTTTTATTTATTAAATCAAGCGAACTACATAAACCTTGGTTTCTAAATACTGTAAACTGTAGGGAGACATTACAGACTTTATCCTTTGATGTCTGTCAGACTGTTATATACCATACCTATGAACACTAATGCATATGTCTCACTCCTCATAAATATGTTGGACACTATTGTAAGTGGGGGTAATATGCTGTCTAAGTAGTCCACCACTAGCAGTGGTTTACCTACTTCATGCCACTGGCTAGTATTGTATTTTGTTGATGTTTCATTTCCAACCTTTGTTTTGGTTATTCTGAATTCAGTAACACTTCCTAGGTTACAACACAGACGAATGAGTTAGGAAAGGAAAATATAGTACCAAATTAAAATGGTAATTGGCAAATCTGTTAGAAAAAAAAAGTCTTTCAAAATCATGATTTTCGATTCAAGTAGGTCATTCCGTTTTTTTCCGTTTTCACAGAAAATAAGCCCCTCTACATACATACAAAAATGGTCAACCAGAATATTTATGGAAAATAATGCTTTCATTGTAATTAGTGCTCAAGAGACCTTAATAAAAATTGAATGTTCACTTATCTCTGATTTTCTGCATTTTCAGGATTATCATTATTCACATACATTAATATCCATATACTTTGCTTATTTAATCTGCACTGTCCATGTTTAGAAATATCTCATTCTTATTACTCACCTGTTTCTAATGAGTCTAAATTTGTACAATCCAACCTAGTGATTTGAACTCACCATGATCCTTTTGGCTACCTGCCTGCTGCTGTCATGCTTGACAGAATTAACCATGGCTTCTCATCTCTTACTGCTCTGCTGTTGTTGAAGCCTTTCTGTCTGCCTATTAATGGTACCTATATTTCTATGCTAATTTTGCTTTGGTGGCCCTCATATATGATAATATGCACAGATTTCTTCTGATGTTTGACTCTAATATTTTGCAATTAAGTCTTTTGAAGAGTGGATGTAATCTGTGAATATTCAATTTTATTTGTTACTGTTAATGCTCTATCCCTTGATATCAAGCACTCTAATTACAAAGACTGATTTCCTTAAAAAAACATCTTCCTGAAATACCCTGGTTGACTGATATTTTATATATATATATATATATATATATATACACACACACACACACACATACACACATATATATATATATATATATAATATATATATATATATATATATAATTTACAGTGGATCTTTAAAAAAAGATTTGTATCACTTCAAACATTATTTTTGCAGATACTTGTATTTTAGTAAGCACTCTATTTATTAAACAATATATTTATTTATTTGTACCCTTTGGCAGGAGTTGAACTGGCACCCCTCAGAGTTGAGGGAGCCACCATTTAGCCCAGCACACCTTACCACTTGGCCATGAAGGAACAGATTGTTGGGCAAAGCCAATTTCATGCCTTCAAGCAAAATTTCTCCAGTTATAGATCTCTCAAAGTTTTGTTAATATCTGCACATATTTTCGTATCCAAACGTTAACAATGTGTGTGTGCGTGCACGCGTACATGCACACACACACACGGTGCGATGGGTAAATTGTTGCTATTTTGTATTTTTAATCTTATGCATGTACATGTTTTTTTTTAGTTTTATTTTGTTGACTGCACATTATTGTAGGGTCAGTTGGACATGATGTAATTTATTCTGTCAGAAATTTGTAAATGGCATGCTGTACTGCTTACCACTTGTGCTGGAAGCTCCGATACAAACATTTGAGTGTTTGGGTGTCAATCTGAGGACAGTGCAGAGGATTTGGAAAGAGTTGGATGATATATCCAGTGAACATCATGGTGTTTGGAGTGATCACTAGTAACATTATGCCTCCACTCATCTTCCCACAGGGCCTCAGACTCAACATGGAGGCCTACATCAAGTCCCTTGAGGAGGTAGTACTGCTCTGGGTCAAGAGGGTAGCTGCTTGAAGACCCTATGTCCTGCAACAGGACTCTGCACCATATCACACAAGCAGGAGAACCAGTCATGGCTGTCAAACAATTTCTGTAACCACATCATCCCTTACATCTGGCTCACTTAACTTCCCAGACGGCAAGCTCCTTATTATGGGTGAGGCATAATTGTGCAAGAGCCCAACAAAACTTTCTGTAACACCAAAGATGAAATGAAGGCAAGAATTATGGTAACATTCACCAACTTAAACAATGAGACAGTCCAGAAGAGTTGCAGGAGATTTTGAAGTCGTCTGGAGGCCGTAGTCGAAACCAATGGCGATTTTTATTGAATAAATTTACTCTTTAGTACTTAGATATTTTTGTGTAATTTTGGTAAATATATCTGTTAAAATGAGATGTCAGTGTTATTTTCATTTTTGTGTAATTTAGATGACAATTAATCCATCACACCCTGTGTGTGTAACACACACACACACACATGGTTTTCAAACAGAATATTCAAGATGAAAATGCCTCAGTTGTCAAACAAAATTTCTGTTCTTGAACAAGATTGTTTACCCAAACAGAATCATTTGTTGTGCTATTCTTTACCAATTTTATTGTACTGTGCCTTTTTTTTCTCTTCATTAGTCCTCAGTCATGGCTCCAAAGAAAGCTAGCAGTGATATTGGTAAAGGAAAAAGAAAAGTCGAGAGAAAAACAATTGTTGATGATATTGTCTCTTCCTATTGGGTTTCATATGGCAAAATCAAAAATCTATACTATTCTTATAAATAAAGAGACTATCATGTCTTTCCTTTCCCTTTCCAAACAATAACATCTCTTTCCTTCCACTTACGCCATCAATTCTCCTACATACAGGTATGGTAAAATTGAAATGTTTGTCTATATTTTATCTGTTTAGTATTGTTTTTTTTTTTCTTCTTAGATTTAATGATTTTCATTAGTTTTGTGTATAAACTTGTGCACAAAGTACTGCTGTTAAAGTTTATCTTCGGACCAGGAACGGATTAATCCATTTTACATTGATTCCTATTGGAACAAATTAAATTCATGAACCAAGGTTTCACTAATATATATATATATATATATATATATATATAGCCAAGGACAAAATTGTTGTACACTCATCAATTTTGAATATCTTTTATCCATTTCTCAGAATCTAATGCCTGTATGATGCAAGGATGTTTATATATTAATAAGCACAAAAAAGGAATATACAACTCAATTTTCAGAACAATTGGTTAAATACAACAAATTTGACAGGTAAAAATAGAAAAAAGAAAAAAATTGAACAATTTTCACAATATTAATAGTCAGTCTTTATAACTTGCTGCAGTTTTTTTCTAAAGTTTTTGATGAGATTTGAACTAGTCCTTTCTGGGATTTTCTTCCATTCTTCAATGTTTACACACTCTAATTCCTGAAGGTTTTTTGGTGACTGGCAATTTCTTTGAACTTTCTATTCTTGCCATAGATTTTCAATAGGATTCAAGTCAGGACTCATTGAAGGCCATGGCAGAGCTGTAATTTTCTTTTTCTGAAGTCATGCTGTCACTGATTTAGACGTATGTTTGAGATCATTATCTTGTTTGAAAGTAAATCGCCAACCTAGATGAAGATTTTGTGCTGACTGTTGTAGATTTTCATCCAGAATTTTTATATAGTACGCAGATTTCATTATTCGTTTTATTGCAATTAATTATCCAGTCCTCCTTGAGCTAAAACAACCCCAAAACATCATCGAGCTGACTCAATGTTTTAATGTTCCCACTGTGTTCTTTGGGAGAAAAGCCTCACCTTTCTTGCTCCAAATCTTCTGTTCATCATTATGTCCAGAAAGCTCAATTTTTGCTTCATCACTTATAGTACTTGTTCCCAAAAGCAATATTCTTTGTCAAAGAATGTTTTGGCAGAATTAAACCAAGCAACAATGAAACAAGGTTTGTGAAGAGGGGTTCGTCGTGGTCAGTTTCCATACAACCCATTTCTATTTAAACAATGTTGTATTGTGCAAGCATTTCAGCTGTTACCGATTGTATCCAATCTTTTGGCACTTTCAAAACAAGTCTTGGGTTTATATTAACCTAGCGACACAGTTTTCGTGCAGTTCTTGGTGACAATTTGGGTTTTCTTCCACACCCAGGTAAAATTTCTGTCGTGCCAAACTGTTTAAACTTCTTTATAACGGACTGTACCATAGATCTAGGGATAGCTAACCTGTTTGAAATAGTACTGTAACTATTTTTTGACTTTTGGAAGTTAATAATTCTCTGTCTCAAGTCAACACTTAGTTTCTTTGTCTTCTCCATTGTGTTGTTAATGTAATAATAACGATAGTGACACTCTATGCACCATGTGATGTTCTTTGCTGGAATTACCACAAATATTCTACTGAATAAATAGTCTAGAAGGCTTCACTGATAATATAAATTACTTATACTTACACTTAATCAATTTAAAATCTACTGTACAAATTTTGTTTTTTCCTATTTTGTATAATTTGCCTGTCAAATTTGTTGTATTTAACATATTGTTCTGAAAATTGAGTTAAAAAACCTGGCATAATATGGGCATTAAATTCTGACAAATAAAGATATTCAAAATTGATAGGGGTATGAATAATTTCGTCATTGACTATATATATATATATATATATATATATATATGTATATATAGTCTTAAAGTGTGCTATATTTATGGGATAAAGTGCTCAATATCAGAGATAGTGTGTGTAAATATAAAAGTGAACATGAGAAGTCAACATTTAGAGGCGACAGTCTGTTTCATGCTAGTGCAATCGTCAGGCAACTCTGACGATTACACTAGCATGAAACAGACTGTCGCCTCTGAGTGTTGACTTCTATGTTCACTTATATATATATATATATATATATATATATATATATATATATATATATATATATATATATATACACACACACACACACACACAATTGTGAGAACAAAGGACAATTTGTAGTTTTGGTGGGGATTTTTTTTTATCAGTTTACTTCAAACAAGGCAACAAAAACGCAAGGGGCTACTGGGAGTGAAAGAGAATGAAAAAACTTGAGAAATAACCATAAACCCAATCCTAAACAGGAAACATGGGATAAGCCCCTACTTCTCTTCAAAAACAGGGGAGGAGTGTGAACCAAATGATAAATTAGATGATCAGAAATCTCTTAATTGATCAAAATGCTATTTTTAACTATAATATATGATAATGACCTCAGTGTCAGTAATTTATACATCTTTGTCTTAAGATAAAATCTATTAAATGTTAAGAAAAAGAAAAAGCATATAATTTCTTCCTTTATAAATATGTGTATATAAATTTTTTTCTAATGCAAATGGATAATTCAATTATTTAGTTATTTATATGTGTGATGTACATTAAAAGAAGACTTGTCATAAAATAATTATACACGTATACTTATTAATGTCACTCAGTTCAGAAGTAAAAAATACAGGATGTTGGGTATGGGGTGGATATTATAAGCAAAAATTTTTGAGTTGGGTAGCCTGACCAGCATTGCACACAAGTGGCTTTCACAAAATGCAGAGAATGTCTGAAGTTATCAGTTGTCAAAGAAAATGTTGATCAAAGTAAAGTTTCCAATCTTTATGGGAGGAGAATGAGAACAGGAGGGAGGGATTAAGCAAGGAAAAAAGAAAGTGATGGCAAACATGAGCCAGTTACTTATTCAGAGTTGAAGGAAGCATAAAAAATGTCGGTCTTCTCAGCCAGCATAAATAGGCTGCACACTTATCTAGGGTGTCAGGATAAAAGGTCATCCAGAAATTGGTTAGTTTGTATTTGGGAATTAAAACCACACAAAATAATTTGGTATGTGAACTTTTAAAAATTAATAATAAGAGTACAATATGTAATAAAGCCCTGCATGTTGCAATATTTCAATGGTCAACTCAAATTAATTTCATTTTTTTTAAAATTAAAAATGATTAAATTTACTAATATTAAAAAGAAAAGTAATACAGTTATTATGATAAAAGAATACATTTGGAAATATTTTATGAAATAACAAATTTAAAACATTTAGAATTGTCAATTATTATTGAAGAGGTATTAATTTTGTTTTCATGCTTTCTCTCCAGATTTATTCAAACAAGATATTTAAAATCACATTTTGTTCAACTCTTATCTAAATATATTTGAAAAGTATGTTATAGTTCAACAAAGGACTAGAGTTGTGGTATAACTTTTATTATATATGCCATTTGTCTTGCATCAAAAAATAAAGGCAACCTATTTACATGCATCATCTGCATATGAAAATTATAATGGAGAAACCTTATATTGGAAACTTTAAACTAAAAAAATACAGCCTTATTTATTGCTGGAAAAAAACATTTTCAAACTTAATTTTTCTTTCAAAAGATCTTTTTAGTTTACTCAATATTCTCTCAGTGAAAGAATTAGTATTTTGATAAATATTTAAAAAATAGTTTTAAATTAAAAACAATTAGCAAATAAAATTTCATAGTATTTTGTGTTTGTGTACACCCAGCAAAAAAAAAAAAAAAATTAAATCTTATTTTTTATTAAAGCAATAAGTTTGACAATGTACTTTCAGGAGTAGTATCTGTAGATATTTAGGACTATAGTACAACTTGTCACATTCAAATTTACACTGTATGAAAATATATATATCTTAATATATGATGATGCTGAAAATAGGGCATGTAAAGTTATAAGTCACTAGAAGAAAATTGGCATTAAATTTATATATTTAAAGATATCAAAATCATTAGTACTTAGTATGATTTCATTGACATCAACTATAGCCTCAACTTTGTTGAATGCAGAAATAAACATTAAAAATTATTTCATTAGGAATGTTCAACCAATCCTGTTGGCATTGAATCCTATAAGTTCTTTGACTTTGTTAGGCACACAAGTTCAAATCTCTATACGTAAGTTTATGTTAAGGTTAGGGGTTTGTGCAGACCAATATAGCAATATTCTTATCAATGAAGAACTTTTTGCTGCACACAGTGCATGATAAAGTGCTCTGCCATGTTGGAATAATTTACCTTCTGCTATATTAATAATAGATGGGCATTAGCAAAGTAATGTATATTTTGCTGTTCAGGATCCCACTGATTCTTAGCAATTTTCTTGCATAATTTTTCCTGGTGAAGCCTCAAGCCAATTTTGAAGTCTTGGTTATATATCTTGGATTGATTTGTATACAAAATGGTCCCTGGACAATACCCTCTTGCATTAGAACACTTGCATTACTAAATATCAATTATTTTGTTTGTTTTTAATTATCTCCTATCTTTACCAAGTTTGTGATAAATGTGCATGTGTCTATTAATCCCTGAAAATGGTCAGAGTAGGAATCAAATGGCTTATAAATTTTGTTTCCAGAATCTGCACTTCTTTAATCCTTTTGCTGTATCTTCTCATTATCTCCCTTATCCATTTCAATCTTTGTTGACTGTTTTTTATCTAAATGTTATACAAATATAGATCAGTTTAATATGCAAATAAAGAAGACATAAATATTTTGTTGCATCCTTTCTTTTATCTTTCTATTGCTCTCTCTCCATGAATTTTAATGTATCATGGTTTTTATCTTTTCATCCATATCTGCCTTTCAGTTTTTGGCTCATTGTCTCTTGATAGACAGCCAGCAAGCTTGTCTATCTTTTGTCTCCATCCCTTCTTTTCCTCTCTCTCTCTCTCTCTCTATATATATATATATATATATATATATATATATATATATATTTTTTTTTTCCTTTTACCTGGTTTTATCTTCTTTTTTTTAACCTGTAGCTTTCTTACTTCCTACTTTCCCTTCCTTCATGTCCTTCCCCATCCTCTGCTTTCCCCCAGTTCCTGAAGAGATGAAATAAGAGGGGGGGAGACTCTCTCAGGGAGAATTGGGAGGATTCTAGAAACAGGTTAAACTGTAAAAATCTGATAAAAAGCCTTAACCTGTGGATAGTATCCATAGTGATTTATTCTGGATAATTTCTAAGATGGGAAAAAAAATGCCCCCCCCCCCCAAAAAAAAACATTGGCAAAAAATAGATGATGCTATCAGCAGGCAAGACAATTAATGACCATGCACAAAATTCTACATCCAAGAAATAGTATGGTCCGAATGTTATGACAAAGAGAAAAGAAGAGAACTCCTCAGCAAAGAAGGTCATATTTAACTTGGAGAAAAAAAACATAATACATGAAACAGAATAATGATGACAGCTACAAACTACAGAACTGGCAAAAGAATGACAAACAAGGAACTACAGAAATACGCAATAATAAACATGTAAAAACTGAGAGAGAAAAAAAAAACTTTATGTAAAAAAAAGTCACAGCATATTGCAGATGAAATGACTTTGACATGGCTGTTAAGGAGAAATCTGAAGAGAAATAGAATCCTTAATAATTGCAGCCCAAGTCATATATAGAGAGGAAGAGAAGTATGTATTAAAACCAGTTATTTTAGTAAAAAAACTTAGAGAAAGACAATTTAAGGAAAGCTTTGCTTGTTCACCCCGACACTGCCAAAATGTTTATAGAGACCTCATATGAATACTTAAATCAAATAAATTTTTGTTCCTCATGGGGTGGAAAAAGGGGTTCTATCTATTTTCTGTTATGTTGAATTATCTTTTTTGAAGTAATAATGACCATTTGTAATTCAAATCGATTTCTCTTTTAACTCTTCAACTGCTGTCAACAGACTTCTACGTCTTTACAAAACTAACATTACCTGCTGTATTGATGTATACATACATTTTCAATACACTGAAATGTTGATTCCTAGCAGTTGATTTATAAACTAACGCTTAGTGCTATTTCCAAGTCAGTGTAGACATATAGCAGTGTACAATTCTGTGGTGTACTTTTATGTGCTGGGTTTGTTGTTTAGCTTAGACTATACTGCAGAATATCTGGCTGAAGCGAATGTTGGTGCCTTTAAGAATGTAGTAGGATTAGGTAGTAATTACACCATATGAAAATATACACTTTCCTCTTTACTAAGTGAGTGACAAAGAAAACTCTCTCTCTCTTCTATATATTTCCTTCCTTCTATTGTTCCTATCCTCGGTAACGGACATGAACCCGGACTTAGTTTATGTGGGTCAGTGAACGTCATAAAGAAATCAACCAATGACAACACGTCTCGCCAAAAATCAAACAGGAAACATGTATGTGTCAGCCCCGATAAAAAGAAGAAAACCATGTACAAGACGAGAGATACCACAGTGGAGAGGAACTTGGTTTGAGGTAGCAGTTCAAGACACAAGGGTTGCTGTGAGTGTGACCTGACATACAACTCCAGAAGAGAAAGAAGAAAGGATGAATATAACGAATTAATTTCCGTCAACCAAAAGGAACACAACAACCCTGTACGAACTCTCAAATCACAAAAAAGAACTATGACGATAGTCAACCATTTAAACACTGTAACCAAATGGAGTTAACAATAAATGGTACTATACAGTAAATTTAGCCTTTACTTCATCTCTATATACCATAGTTTTATAAACTAGCATTTAGTGCTATTTCCAAGTTAGTGTAGACATATAGCAGTGTACAATTCTCTGGTGTACTTTTATATTATGTGCTGGGTGTGTTGTTTAGCTTAGATTTTACTGCAGAGTATCTGGCTGAAGCAGAATGTTGGTGCCTATAAGAAATCACAACTTGTATCTAAGTGATCAACAAATAGATAAAAACTTTTTCCCAAAATGGGCCAGCAAGTTATTCACTGGGAATTTTGTTTAGCCATATAAACTAGTGGTATAAACACAAGCAAGAAACCTTTTATGGAAAAAAGAAAAGCAAAACTCTTAGAAACAAAGTATCCAGTCCAATCCAGAAGATTTATTTGTAGAGGGGTGGGGTAGGGAAACAGATCCATTAGTAAAGCTGAAGGAGAATAAACTGATTAGAATATCAGAATCTTGTGTTATCTACATTTAAGCATTATATGGAACATTGTATTACCTAATAATTGGCACACTTGAAATGATCTAAAAGGCTTGAAAAGAGGTTGGAGTTCCAAGGAAAATTAAATTAATACAGACAACAGCATTTTAGAAATCTTAAAAATCCTGAGTTCTTGATATTTTAGGAGACTTGTTGTCACTTGATTACCAAATAATCTTTGTTTGTTCCTATCAGTGTAAGAATGACTGTAAAAACATCCCTCTCCAAATTTATAGACAAGCCGTATAGATGCATACTGGTATTTCTTCCTAACCAAATAAACTGGACCACTTCATTCACGTTCATCATATTTTTGTTCTTTCTTGTCTTGAAGTCAGAACACTACAATCACTTGATTGTATCCCTTTTGTGTATTAACAAAATTCTGTGTGAATGTTTTACCTTATTACTATTGCTTTGCCTACTTTTGTCTTTATCTGGTCAACATCGGATTTGGCTTTGTCATCCAGTTGTTGATAAACTGCCTATGCTCCAACTTGTAAATCTCAAAGGGATCATGTGCTCTAAAGACTTCATTCCACATAGCCTGCAAACGAGTTCCAACTCCTCTATCCATTCAACCACTGGAAGACCAGACACTGATTCATCAAACTCTAGAATTAACTTTAAATTAAATTTGGGGTATGCCATCATCCGTCAGTTGCCGAAATAGTTTATGTTCGTCTTGTCTTGTCTGGTTTTTCATGTCCACACATTGAGAGCACTTTCCTCGACTGAGCAAAACACTAGTGCTATATAGCTCTCCAAGTCCCAGACCCACGCTGACTTTTGGCCCAGTATTGCCTACCCAGTATTGTTCATATGCAAATAGTCAATGCCACCTAATCTAAGTAGGTCTTCTCTCAACTGCCCATTGTGGAAGGGGACACAACTTCTAGTGTTTACAGCATCACATACAACCAACTCTGAGTCTTTTATCAAGCTGACCCAATTCTCTTTTAGAATATTTAAGCTTACCTCTTAAAACTCCAATGATAATTCTTCTGTTGCCACTTAAAGAAAATTTGATGTAAGTCGAGATGCCAGGTTAGGACAGATAACATTGCAAATTATTATTTACATTGTTCAGACTTGAAAACTTAAGGAATCCACACATATATGCTAGGCCACAAAAATCTAATCTGGCCAAGCATAGAAATAAATACAATATGAGAACCAGTAATACAGAGTGCTAGAAAAAAGCAATAGCAATAACAAAATTGCAATATAAGCTTTGGTAAAAAAAAAGAAAAGAAAAGGCTACTGAGACATTAAGTTTATAAGTCCCCCCAAATTCCCCAGGACATCAGTGTATGAATGATAAAAGTATTGGTTGGATCCAGTGACTTGAACCAAAGAGTTGTGAGTTCAGTACCTGGCTGCAGTGGTGAGCACAAAAAAAAAAAACTTGGAGAGTTGAATTAAAGGGAGATAACTGGGACATCAGGAAGAGCATGACATGGGGAACTAGAACAGTCTACCGCGGCGGATGAAATAAAGGGTTCAGTTTGAAATTCCAATGACTTGAACAACAAAACATAAATATGAGGACTGAACAATGTAAATCATTACAATATCTCATTTCAGAAATATAGACAGGCATTAGATTCTTCTTTACATTTTGTCAAGAATATCTAGCACCAGATCAGCAATATTTAATATTAACCACTGAAGTATGTATATTGACAAGAAGGGAGATTGTCAAGTAATCAATATTTGTGTAAAATGATTTTTTTCTCTCTCAATATGTAGATATTTTCAGTTACATGCTCTTTTTAGTGAAGACAAATCTATTAATGACAGTTCTTGTGGCTTAAAACAAAACAAAAAACAAGCTTATGTGTCATTACAGTAGAGAGAAGTAGAAAAGTATGAATCAAATAAAGAGTTATTATTTCTGTCCTACTCATTAAATAAACCTGCCTGATTCTCTGACAAACACAAATTTTTATTCATATTTAAGTAGATTGTCATCAATACACATGTGTTCCTTTTCTTTAAGTCCTGAATTATAGCATATTTGTAATTTGTATTTTATATTTCACTTAAAAATGTTCAAATTTACAGTTATTTATTATACATTCATGGATGTGCAAGTAATGTAATGTCAAGGAAAGTAAAATTGGTAAACCTTGTTCAAATTTCAGTCAATTCTGTTTTCTCCACTTCGTGCTGAAGCCTTTGGAAAAAGCGTGAATTTATCTGCTTTCAGCTTTGGGTCAAATAATAAGGTAGACTGGGCTCTCTTAACTTGAGTAGCAACAACTCTAGGTGAAGGAAAACTGAATTTAAAACCATCTTGAAGAGAGTTGTGCTCTGTCAGGCTGTTCTTACCGCAAAACATGTGGTGCCCTTATGACTATAATGGGTTATGAAACATGAATTGATGATAATGCATTGATGGTATTTTTCTTTTGTCTTCATTTTTCTTTTTTCTTTGAGTTATATTGATATTGTCTTAATTTATTATAATGTAAATATGTACTTCTGATCCAAAGTATGAGATATATATATATATATATATATATATATATATATATATATAATATCAAATTGTAATTGGTAGGGATTATTCCAAAGAGGATTTTTCAGTCCATATGAGAGCTCAATGTATAATACAGAACAAATGATGTACAAGTATATATGTGTTTGTATATATGTATCTGTGTATTTGTATGTGCTTGTATATATGTATCTGTGTATTTGTATGTGCTTGTTGCACATGTATATATGGGTTTGTAGATGTATTCTATTATTTGTGTGATTATCATGCAGATGCTTACATCATATATATTGTTTATTATTTTTACCAGTATTTTTATTATTATTATTGTTGTTACTTGTATTTTACATTTATTATTAATTTATATACACACACACACATATTGGCGCTGATAATTCACGTTTAGTTGGGGTCCAAAACTTCTATCTGTGGTTTAGATCAAAAGTTAGCCACAATGTCAGGATTGCCAGCTTAGGCCAATGAAACAAAACTTGCCAAGTCCATGGAGTTATCAGCAAAATTGGGTTAAACAGTGGCTAAGCATGCAAAATGCATATTTAATACTAATAGTTGAATATTGGCAGTTTTGAAAAACATTTATTAAAACTAATTTCACATAAAAATCTGTACCGATGTGAATAAATTTGAAAAACTACGGCCTAAAATGATTCTGATTATAAAGCGCCATGTCAATAGATCCATCATCGATGACAGCAAAAGATGGTGGAAATCTTGTATGCACGAGACTTTAACAGGAAAAAAATAAAATTAATTTTTCTATAGTTTTAAGATTTTGAATAAAAACATTACAATACATTGTATTGTAATGTATTAATAGGAATAATATAACAATACAATGTAGTAACAAGCACAGGTTTCCATGCAATGAATTAATACAAAACAACATTTTTAATAAATTTACATGTGTGTAATAGAAAATAGAAATAAAGTTTTTAATAACACTTTATTTAAGAAAGTCAGTAATGGGGAGTTGCTTCTTGTTGTTTTCTCTTTGTAGTTGTAAAACCTTTACTGAATCACTCTCATAAAATTCCAGGCTGTACTGCAGACATTCTACAAGCTTGGCTGTTGACTTGGGTGGGCTGGTATCTGGCTCTGTCTTCTACCTCTTCTTTATCTTGTTCTTCTGCCAGTAGAAACCCAGTAATGAGGACATTGTCATCAATAGTTGACAAGACTGACAGGATTTCACAAACTGGTGCAGTTTCCACCATTGCCTTGTGAAGCTTGTCTTCAGTTGCCTTCACTTCTTCATCTGTAAAGCCTTGAAATTCACACTCTAGGCTGACAGGGTTTTCTTCATTTACTTCTGTTAATCCCATGCCATATCCCAATACCTAATGACACACTCTTGACTGACAGCTTTCCTGCAAAGATACATAGCATCTTTAATGTTCAGGTTCTTCAGATACTCTGGAAATGTGGTGTCTTCATTTACCAGTGCCTTTATCAACTCACGTCTATAGTTGGACTTGAATGTGGAGATGATCCCCAGGTCAAATGGCTGTATCTTTGATGTAATATTCTTTGGCAGATAGTAAACAAAGATCTTGCCTTCTCTGGATCTTAGGCTCTCAGCAGGTGGGTGTGCTGGGCAGATATCTAACAGCAGGCAGGCTTGCTCTTCTAACCCCAAACTTCTCAGATGTTGGCGGACTGCTGGAACAAAGTCTTATTTAAACCAGTCTTCAAAAATGGCTGATGCCATCCAGGCATTTGTTGTTGCTGTAGAGTACTAGTAACTGCTTTAAATTCAAATGATGAAAACATTTTGGAGATTGAAACTTACTGATGCAAAGGGGCTTTAACTTATGGCTTCCTGCCATGTTGCAGCAGAAACGGAGCATCATTCTTTCTTTCATACTCTTGAAGTCTTTTCTACTTGTCTTGTCATTCTTTACTTTAAGGGTCTTCTCTGGTAGGATACAATAGAATAGTAAAGGGCCGTCTCATTGGCATTATATATCATCTCAGGATGTAGTTGCACGAAATTTTGAAATTTTGGTATGAACAACTCTGCTTGTGTTGTGTCTGCCGACTTTGCTTCACTGCTTATTTTTACCTATTCTATGCCATGGCGCCGCTTCCACCTTATCAACCATCCACTAGATATGATGAATTCAGGATCTGCATTTTCACCATTAAGTTGTTCATGTATTTTCTCGGCCTGGGCTTGTATAATGGGCCCTGACATAGGTATCCCATTATTTTTAGCTTCACAGAACATGTTAAATGTTGCCTTGTCAAGATCAGGATCCCTAGCAGTTCTGGCCCTTTTCCTATTCAAGCCTCCTTCGTCTAGCTCATCTAAAAAAAACTTTGTAACTTTTCTTCATTTTTTATCCAACCTCTCAATGTAGATTCTGGTACACCCATCTCTTTAGAGACTTTACTGCGAGCTGTGCCATTTCGTATGCTTTCAACAATGTTTAGCTTTTGTTGAACACTGTATAAGGCGTGTTTACGTTTCATAATGATAGCTTAATATCTAGATATAAAAATGTGATCAATATCTAGCGAGACACTGCAAAACTTTAATTTTTGCCTGTATTTATACAAAAATTTAATGTGAGAGGATTTATGGACTTTTTGAAACTTTCTGAAAGTGTTGAAAGGTGTTATTTGACTGCAAGGATGTCCTCCATTAATAATCCTTGAAACAGGATTTAAAATGGCTCTTCTCTGCAGATTATATAAATTATTTGGAAAAGCACATTATTGATATTAAAGTAAATTCCATTGAGTAAATATGTGAAATTTTTAAGTTAGGATAAAGGTTGTAAGCTGCATATTTCACACTCAAAATGTCTGCAAAGTGCTAATCCAAACGACTACACAATTGTGAGCATGAAATTTCAAAGTCTAAACAATAGTAAATGCTTGGGAAAATTATGGAGTTATTGAAACTCAATGAATTTATTAAAATAAGAGATTAAACAGAAAAAAAAAAATCACTTAAAAAATTGTCACAATCAAGTTTGAATTTGTTTCAAATTGGGATCCACTGATGATCATGATTCTAATATGGACATGACAAAAAATTTGGGGGTCCATTGCACAGCTTAAGTGACATGGTTTATTGATGCACAGTTTAATGGCACTGACCTGTGTGTGTGTGTATATATATATATATATATATATATATATATATATATATATATAGTTCTTAGTCCTTGCCAACACATTTTGTCATTTGACTTTATCAAGGCAAGTGATGATAAATAAAAGTGAAATGTTGTGTAGTTACATCAAATTCAAAAAATTTTAAAAAGACGCTCCTGTGTAAGCCTCTTCCTGGATATTGGTAACTTTTTTTATGAAGAGCTTTTGAGACTATTGTTAAATTTCTTGGAATAATTCTGAAGATAAGACAAATTGGATAAAAAAGACAATTGGAAAATAGTTCTTAGTCTCTGCTGATTTGATGTAATTAATTATTCTGAAATTTATTTATATATATATATATATATATATATATATATAAAGGAAAGTTTAAGATTGACTATATCAAGATAGAAAAGTTATAAGCAATATTTTAAGGGATTTGAACTTAAAAAGGTTTTTTCCTTGAATTCTTTTAATATATGATAACCCCACTATTTAAATGGAAAGACTGTGAAGTATAGATATGATTTAATTTTGTTTTAAAAAAAAAATAAATGAAAATTTTTGATCAAGTGAATATAAAAATATTGAATCTGAATTATAAAATAATTCTTTCATGATAATATTCTGCTCTACAAGCTTTGAATGTTGTGAACAAACAGTAATTATTTTTTATTTTATGGTTACTGGTAAAATCTGAGCTATGTTATTGAGATTGCTTTTCTAATCATCATTATATAATCTTGTTACTGGTTAATTTTTTTTTTTTTTTTATGCCATTCTAAACCTAAACCTTTTAAACAACACTTGGAAAAATTTAAGTAATAGAAAAATATTTCTATTCTTAAGTGTTACCCTATTGTGCTGCAAAATGTTATGGTGTGAAGGAAAAGAATGTTATATTTGTTAACATATTTGATAACATATAAGTTCTATATTTTTGGCCAAAATGACTAAAAAAGAAGAAAAAACCCATCCCACCTTACATGTCTTATGTGAAGTTGAGGTATGAGGTAGGCAAATGTCTACCCAACTGCTATTGAAATCATTATTAAAGATTTTTTCCTGCAGTCAGAATTACATTTTTTTTTTTTTTTTTTTTTTTGCTAGACTCTAGATACATATTTACAGAACATTTAAATACTTACCTGTAAATAAAAAAAAAATCTTATTCCCTGTTAATTGTGTGTGTGTGTGTGTGTGTGAGGGTCATATATACTATTGTTGTCTTTTTTTTGTATGCCTTTGTTTTACAGAGTTATACTCAGTTATTTCAATTTGTGTCCTGGTCACTTGATATTGGATTGATGTGATTTGTAGAATATCTATATGAAGACAGTTTCTGACTTCACAATTTTCAAGTAGTTTTTATTAGAAACCAATGTTCAAAAAGAATGAACTTGTTCAAAAATATCTGGTGATAAATAACTATTACTGATTTTTCCTCATGATTAATGCACACAAACTGTATCTATCTCACTGGGACTGTTCCAGAAAGCAAAATTGATTAAAATGTCTGATTTTTGTTAAATCTTTTCAACTATTTGAAAAAATATTTTCTGTTATATTTAAATAAAATTGTTTCCTATCTTGATTTTTTGATAGGCATGTTTGCAGTTTACTTGTCATTTTCTCACTCTAGTTCTAGTATTATCCTTTAGTTATGATAAATAATACTAATTACTGCATGACCTATATAATTGTTTGTGTACCTTAAACTCTTGCAGCTTTCAATTTAATTTGTTATAGTAAATAAATTATACTTATAGTTTTTCTTTTTCTGAAAATATTGGGAAAAAAATTGTTAAAAACAAAATTTCTTTTTGCAGTTGACTTGAGAGAAGTTAAAGAAATTCGTCCAGGAAGAAATTCAAAAGACTTTGACAAATGGGCAGATGAGGCCAGAAAAATGGACAAGAATTTGTGCTTTGTGATATTTTATGGTTCAGAATTCAAACTACATACTTTATCTATTACTGGTAAGTACATGTATGTCTTTTCTTTCTTGATTTACAGTATCATATGAGAAGAGGTTAAAAATGTCTTGACCCCTGACTCACTTTCCAAAATCTAGCTAAATGATCAACCATCAAAATTCTTCTTGGAATACCTTAATCAGGCAGGAACTTTTCAACACTTCCATGTATTAAGTGTACAAAAATTTTCAGAATATAAACTGTGTATCAGTCTCTAGTTTTCAAAAGAAAAAAAATGTCTGGAAACTTTTGTTCACATGTTGCATTTTAAGTTCTGGGTCTGGGAAGTAATATAATATAGATGTGGATCATCAAAATTTGTCTAGTTGTGGATCAGCAAAATCTCATGCTACATTTATCTTTTGAAACTAACTCTTCAGAAAATGGGGTGTATGGGTGGTGGCTCGGAACAAGAAATTGGAGTGCTGAGTTCAAATTCCAGTTGGGTTACATTCACTTATGTGGAAATACCCTTGAGAAAGGTATGAATCCATATCATCCTCCCCTAGCTATGGATTAAATAATAGGATTTGTATCTGGAAAGGTCATTGTTATTTTAAAAAAATTGTTAATTCACTCACAAAAAAAGATTTATTCCTACAATCCAAAATATGTTAACCCACAATGTGTTGATAAGACAAAAAAAAAAAAAATCAAATCCTTCATAGACTGATAATATCCAGACTGGTAGAGGAATGAAAATAAGTCTTGTCAACATAGTAAGGAATTAAACTGAATCTGTTTTGTAATTGTTTTCTAACTTATCATAAACAATAGTATATTACTGGAAATAATTTAATTTTTTAACAGTAAGTTAGGTGCACACAAATCAAGTAGATTTTTTTATTTATTAGTGAAATAATTAAAGCTTTCTTTGATTTGATAGATTTATGTATGAATATCAATACCAAGAAAGAATCTCTAAATTGTAATAAAAAAAAATGGGCTTATAGTTGTTTTCGGCCAGTCTCTCTATATATATATATATATATATATATGTGTGTGTATATATATATATATATATAGAATAATATGTGTGCATGAATGCATATTATTGCGTGTGTGTGTGTATTACACTTTCTATTTCACCAAAAGAATCCATACAGAGGTGGGTGAATTGTTCTTCATTATGTAGTGGACATTTTTTGTGAGGCATTAGAAACAAAAATTTCTATTAAATTTGACAAATACATTGCATAATTGCTCAATGATGGATAGAATTATTATTTTTGTGTGTGTGTAATACTTCAATATTTATACAAAAAAGTGATTAGCTATTTGCAACTGTACTTTTATGATAGAAATGGAATTTTCTGTAATTTTAAACTTGTCAAAATGTCATTATTTAAGTATTAAATTATTATATCAAAAAATTATATTCATAATAAAGTTGTCTATTTGCCATTGCAAAAGCAAAAATTCTTAAATGATAGCACCAAAAGCTTTTTTTGTTATCATCTGGGTTAGAAATATAATTTTTTGATGTTTTTATAAGTAAACCTGAAGCACAGATAAATGTAAGACTTCTTGAATTAAGCTAACATGGGAAAAAAAACTACTTTGTTACAATCATGGAGCATTTACTGTGACTAGAACTCAATAACAATAACTGAAAACAACTCACTAACCACTGCACAATAGTAAATGTTCTAATGTAAAGATAAGCAATAATGCTTTTAAAATCAGTAACAGCATTGTCAAAATATCTTTTACATTTCCACTAACATACCCATCCATCAGAAAAAAACTGTAATATTTCATTTTTGTTAATATTTTACAAGTACAATTCAAATACAAAATTATTAGCGATTTATCTGCAAACAAAAATATTTTAAAATAATGATATTTAAGTTTAAAAATTCCATTTCTATTACATCATCATAAAAGTACAATTACAAATGAGTAAATAACTAATCACTTTGTGTAAATATTGAAGTATTAAACACACACACAATATTTTATTTACACACACACACACACACACACACACACATATATATATATATATATATATATATATATATATATATATATATATACCTCCACAGATTCATATAATTTTTTTTACCAAGATTTTTGTTTAAAAATTTTTTTTTTTAAATCTCAAATAATTTCATTCATTTTTTAATAAGTCATGAAATGAATTTTAAAAATGAGAAATCTTTCTTGAAGCTTTTATTTTAGTTTTAATTTCAAGCTGATAAACTTAATATTTCCAATAAGCAAAATATTATGCTGCATTCCAAAATTAATTTAAATTGATTGGAAGGAATTTTTGTTTTGAAATTTCTAAAATTTTTGAATTTCACAGCATTTTTATTAAACTGTTATAAAAATGTAAATTTCTTCATTAAAAATTCTTCCAAAAATAAAATATATTTTTCTGAAACTTTATTTGAGGAATATTAACTGATTTAAAGTATACTTAATCTGATTTTAAATAACTATTATTTACTTTGGGTTTAAAATATCACAGAAATTCACTTTTTTAACACAACAAGTAGCTGTTTATTTATGTTGACGGTTTTTTTAACAGCTCAGTGACAGAGATTTTTATCTAATGTTGTTCTATGGTGGCTTTACCCCTAAAAAAATAAATGAATATAATGCAAGTGCCTTTTAAATACTCAATAATCTTATTTGCTGTAATCTAATCTTTATTGAATTTTAGAGAATTTGGGCTTTAAATTTACTATAGTTATCACTGTTATTTTTTGATAATGTTGTGTATAAAAATTTGTATCTACAAAAATTGACACGTTTATACACATACAAAACAATTCAAAGTTCTTTTGAAAAATACTTGGGTTCATAAATATAAGTAGTAAATATAGTTTTACTTAATAACAGTATTACCTAACAGTTACACCATTGAAACTGTTAAGATTTAAAATCTTTATAAATCATTAAAATTGTAAAAAAAAAAAGAAAAAAGAAAACACATCTTGTAAAAAATAAATTAATTTTTTTTCTTAAGACAATATTGTCCTTAATATATATTATTCATAAAAGCAATTAAAAGCTTTTCTAATTAAATAATGTTTTAGTGTTATTGTTTCATTTTATGATTCAGAACAGATTTTTGATTAGACTAGATCTGATATTACAAAAAAAAAATTTAATTCTCCAAAGAGTTCTGCTTTTTAACTAATATAGTCACTAAAAATTTTAATAAAATTTAAGTTTTCATAAACTTAAATATATGGGGTGAAACACGTTAAAAAAAAAAAAAAAAAAATTTTTTTTTACCAAGATTTTTGTTTTTAAAAAAAAAAAAAAATTCCAAAATAATTTCATTTTTGAATAAGTCATGAAAGTTTCATTAAAATCAGACAATTTGATTTTTTTCAACAATTTCCAAATGAATGTCTTTCACCACAAAAACACTAAAATTTGTTATGCTAGTCTATCTACTGACAGAAGAAAAACAAGATTTTTAATCAAAATTTCAAATGTTCTAAAATGGATTAAAAAATTTAATTAAATATTTGAAAAATACTTTGATCTTTCCTCTTAATAATAACAAAGATTTTGACAATAAAACTTAGGTTTTGTCAAGTTTGGGACATTTTTTTTATCACTATGGTCTTTTCTTTTTTTTCTTTTTTTTCTTGGCAAATTAGCAGAGGCACTTAATATATATTATTGCAGTAAAGTCATTTTATTTCTAAGGTGAAACAAAAATAAAAAAAGTAACTATAAGATCGTAATCTCTGTGTAGAGAGTATGCTTATGAAATAAGCCCTGTTAGAACCTTTCTGACTTAGCATTTATTGAATATTAACTTTATTTTCAAAAAAGGATTGTCATTTTATGACATTTTTGTTCTTTTGCATCTAACCAAATTTACTCTCAACACAGACAACCTTGAAAAGATTTTGAAAAATAAAGACATTCAGAAAAATTACTATATTTGCCAGCCTATAAGATGTATGGTTTAAAGACATTTGAGAAATTACCACTTAATGCAGCTCACTTAAGCTCTTTAGTTGTCCATTTAAAGATTTTTGTAGATAACCCTCTTGTCATAAATACTACCACATCAAATGCAATGTAATATTTGCATTTTTTTTTTTTATTTAAGTTTTATGATACTGTCTCAAAACCTGTATTTATGAAAGAAAAAGTAATTTTGTAAATTTTATATACATATAGCACACTCTCACACACATACATACATATATATATATATATATATATATATATATATATATATATGGGTACTGAAAAATTCTTGGCCTGAAACATTTCCCAAATCTGACCAAGCATCAGAACATTTTTTAATCCTATCTTGTTTTAGCCAAGAACTTTTCAGCACTCCTTAATATGTACTTTTGTAGTAATGAAATTATATAAAAATTTTACTATTTAAAAGAAACGCTAATTTCTGTATTATGTAATATTTTTTTTCATAGTAACTAAATGATATACAGTGTAACCCGGATATAAGAGATTTTCTCTGGTCCCAAATTAGAGCCTGTGTTAATGTATATATAATAGACCAAACCCGGATATAAGATACTTCTTCTCCGGTCTCAACAACTCTCTTAAATCCGGGTTAAACTGTATTACTGCTATAATAATTGTTTTAAATGAAAATGTGCTTTTTCATGGTGTTTAGTTGACTAGGGTGGCATTAACTTGATAATCTGAAAAGGACTTATACACTACTTATTAATTGTTTGTGCTAAATACTTTCATTTACTAATAGCAAAGATAAAGTTTTGGCCTTTTCTTAAAAAAATAGAAATGCTATTTCTACACGAATTGTGACACACACACACACACACTGATATGAAATTATATAAGTTTATGAATATATTGATTTCAATCATAAGGTTATATGACCTTCAATCTTAACTGTTTACTCTGGGATTCACTCCAAGCTAGTTAATCACTTTAATAAAAAGAAATGTAGTACATTTATTAAAAAATTCTCTTAATAAAATCAGGCACATTATGCAGTGAACATTTCTGATCAAAAACTGTCAGACTAAGGACTTATTGATTCATTCTTATGTAAAGATAGCAGAATTAATCGAATGTAGGAATTGGTTTCTTTAAGTCAGTTCTGCTGTATGATTGCCAAATTTGGAATATTGCACATGTATTATACCACTGATATTAATTAATGGCATAAATGATAATTTTATTTGGGAAAAAAAACCCCAAAAAACAACAGTTAGAAATTATTTTAAAGAAAAGCAAATTCCAATAAAATGTAAAATATATAGTTAAATTATTTTTAGTATGTGTCCTAAAAAAAGATTGTTAAATAACTTTTTCCATACTAATCCAAATATACAAATATGTTCAACTTGGAATTTTCCCAGTTTCTAGTTTAAACAGTTAAATGAATTCATATAAAATTTGTTTGTTGGGAAATTTAGAACAATAGAATCTTTATTTTTAAATTTTAGCATCAAATAAAGATGAGTACAGGAAATGGATGATGGGACTGGAGCATCTTGTCACTGATACCCAGACAGCCTCTTACCAGCTTCAAGTTGAAAGGTCAGTTTTTCTTTTTATTCACAGTTACACTCCTTTTATTTTTTTATTTTTCTTTCATAGTATTCTTTAAAATTTTAATTTCATGCATCCTTAAAATCTGTATATAATAACAGCATTAGATAAAAACACAGAATCAGTTTTTAATTGCTATTTTTCTTTGTTACATCTGCTATTCTCTTATGTTCCAAATCTTTTGAGGATATGGATAATCATAGCTCTACACAACTTCCTGTCTTTTGTTCTAAGTAATTTTTGAATGTTTACTATCCTCTAATCCCTGATCTGCCATCCATTCACACAAATCTATTAAGTAGGTTACTTACTGTTTCCTCTGCTTCTGTTGCTTTCAATGTCCTGTGAGCATTAACTTTTCTAGGCCCTCTTTTCTCTCTCATGTGTTTCAGTGATTTCAACTGTTTTTTCTGATTATAAGTACAAGTGACATTTTTTTTTCCTTAAAACTTCCTTATTGCTTGCATGCTCCTTTCATGTTATTCTCAACATCCTTCTACAGAAACATATTGCTGTTGTCACAAGTCTTCTCTTCATCTGTAAAGAAATTGTCCAGCGTTCACTGCCATATAGTAGGATAGATATTACATAGACTCAAAAAAAGAGTGCTGAACTGCTAACAAAATTTCCCTCTCTTAATATTTTGTTTAACCTTTGAATAGCATCTTTCATTATTCCAATATGCCTTCAGACAGTTGTCATATTTTCGTTTATCTGCTATACCATTACTCAGATAATTAAACTTCTGTACCAGCTTGATTCTTATATTTCTAATTCATAACTCATACCTTGCACTCTCTTTGCTGACAGCCATAGATTTTATCTACTTGCAGTTAATCCTTTCTTCTTGCTTTTTTATTTTTTTTAGGACCCCCTATGCCCATGTTAGAAAAAAGAAAATTCAATTTTTGTATTTTAATCACTCTCAGTTATTGCCAACTTCACTGTTTGATGGTAACAAAAACAATGAGATTTTAACTTGGATCATAATGTGATTTTTGCACTTAAAGAACTTTGAGGTAAAAAGAAATAAATTAACTTTATATACAATATTTTTATATATATTTTTCATGTTTAGTAACTCTATCATTCTTTCATATGTACAGAATGAACAGTATCTGCAAAAACATTACTACATAATTCTGTGCATGTCCAGTTTGTTCTGCCTGTGAATCTGTAACCCCCACTAGTTTCACTCCTACCAAACTGTATGTCTCTACTTATCTCTTGTTATATGATGGAGTTTTCAGTTTCAAGCTTTTGACTTTGGGGAATTTGGTTACTCAAATTTTTTTATTTGCAACTTCCAGTCTATATCACACTTTCATTGGTATCTCTTGACCTTACTTACTGTGTTGGTAAATTGTATTCTTCACATTTTAATATTCTAATATACTAGTTTTTTAATGTAATCTATATCATGATTAAGACTTAACTGTATAATAAGTCACAATTGATCACTTTAGTTATATTAATTCATCAAATTGTAACAAAGGACAAAAATTAAAAAATCAGTTTTTAATTTTTTTATTTTAGTGCTGGCAATATTTGTATCTGATATATGGAGAAATGGGTTTAACTTTTCATATTATTACCCACTGACTTTATCATTACTCTGCAACTTTGCTGCTTAGCTTTTAGTTATTTTTTAGCACTAATAAGCTAAATATTTACTGTAGTAACGGGAAAACATTTATTAATCCTTGAATTTTATAATGTTAAGAACTTTCGTTCATTAAAATTATTGTATAGAGACACAGCAAACACTACAAGCATATGTAGAAAGTTGTAACACTATTGCTGGGATGATCCTGTATGCCTACTACTTGATAGCAGAGTTCTTGGGATGAGATTAGAATCTGGAGATCAATATTATCTTTGTCACTTACTCCAAACATAGAACCATAAATGAAGAGGTATCTCTTGTAGTATTAGTATCCTTTTTTTTCTCTCCCCCCCACTTCATTTCACCCAAGCAAGGCAATAAAGTCACTAGGACGCAAGAGGTTACTGAGTGTTAGTGAATATGAGAAAAGCTATTAAGCAGAGAGGACAATAAAAGAAGACAGAAGATGATGGTTGACATTGCATTTAAATTTTTGAAGATCAAAGTTGATGGGGAAGCAAGAAGCTGGAAGAGTTCCAGAACCAAGAAGTGTGATAGAAGAAACTGTTAGCATAGAATTTGCAGTTACATTTTGTCATTCCAACTGTAAAATGATGAGATCTTGCTGCCAATCTAGTACTGCATTTATAAATTCATAAAGTCTAGATACCATAGAGGAAAGTTCATCAGAACAATTACCATAAAAGTATTCATAGAAAAGATACAGAGCAGCTACGTTACTGTAGTGGGAAAGAGACTTAAGCTGAAATTCTTCTTTGGATTTTATCAAGAATCTCTAAATATATAGCAGGTGCACCAGACCATATGTGGCAGCAGTATTCAAAGCAAGGATGAATGGCCGATTCTGACAAGAAAAATTGTCTAGCACCTCCCAGTGAACCAACTTTCTTAGCTGCAGACTTAGCAATTGATTCAATATAGTCTTTCCAGCTGAAAATATTAGTCCAAGAAGGCACAATGATTGACCCTCCTGGAGGTTAGCATCAGCCATGCTGATGGGAAGTAAAAAGCACAGGCACCAAATGTAATACAATACACTTTGTGTAACTTCAGGATAAGGATCTTTGTTTAAAATATGACTAATAGAATTGTATTCCAGTAACTGGTTTAGTGACATCCAAAGCCGTAAACTCCTACACTTACATTGTTTAAAAGATCTGAAGAAGTCTCAAGCTCAGAATTGAGCCACTTATATATCACAAAAGACTGAAGTTATCTAATTCTTGAAGTTTTGGAATAATAACAAAGAAAAGTAGAATATCTTTCACAAGATACTTGGTTTATTCAAGTTGTTTACTACATAAATGTTTCAAACTAGCATCTTTTTTGTCCCCAATTCTGATGCAGGGGTCTGAACAGTGAATTGTTCATTTGTAATGATGATGATAGAACAACAGTAGTGTGTTACCTAATTCCTCTTAATGTGAGAGAAACTTACTATGATTTAGCCTTGTTTATCCATTTATGTATCTCTCATATCTTCATTCTCCCACACTTCTCCAACACCCTAGACTGAATTGCCCCACCCCCTGCCCTTGATACTGTCTCTTCTCTCTAACAGCTTATTGTAGACTGCCCACTTTAGTTGGCTTGCATTATTTATATGGGAACCCAGCCTGTCAGTTTGTCACCAATGATGTATTGGTGTGATTTGACCATTAATTTCACAATCACCTGTCTCTTAGCCATGTGACTGTTTTTCTTTTTTTTATGGACTTTCCTGAAATCTATTCTTCTTTCTATAAGACCACTGGTGAATACGTCCTTGTGCAAACAAACCACATGGATCATTGGCTTTGACAGTGTTTTTTCTTTTTTTCTTTTGGAAAGCTTTCTCAAATTATTTTGCCTACATAACCACACTGATTTGGTAGATAGGTCTTTATGTAAACAACTTAGTCTTCGGGGTTTTTAGAGATAATTTATTCTTGCAGCTGAGGAAGTAATTTATTATCATTTTTGTACAAAATGGTGAAGGTGGAAAAAGGATACCAAGCTGTACTAAGTTGTCTTCAAGTTAATAGTTATGTTGAGTTCCTTAAGAATCCCTCAATTCATTTAATTTCTTGAAACTATAATTAGTTTTTTAAATTTAATTCCAATAATCATTAAATACTATCAAACCTTCCTTCTTTCTACATATAACTCTACTGTCAAGCCAATTTGGGATTCTACTTGTTCATAACCTTGTCACAAAGTAAGCAAATATCAAAATGTTCATAATACATTTAATGTGTGAACAGATAGTGGGTGTAATATGAATTGAAGAGGTTGATCATTTAATACTTATTTTCTGTTAGAAAACCTGCAATTTCAGAGGCATTCCTAGAGAGCACAAAGAGTACATTTTTTTGGCCCACACCCTTATGGAAGAATTTGTAACTGCCTACTCTTGATGAGTGTTAGTCTTGATATATGAAGGTGAAGGTCATTCATGATAATGAATGAATGAAAATCACTATAGTAACATTATTGCTTAACATGTTTACTGCCATACAATGCATATTTGCAGCTTGTGGCATGTTTCTGACACACGTCACAGGAAAAAAAATCCAGTGCTAAAGATACACATTAGTATAATTCCTTATGGTTTAATAAATATAATTTTATTTACTAGAATGAAGCATGAGTAGTTTTTTTAGTCATTTTTAATATTAACTCTGACAAAGAATAAATGACACTGTAACAGTCCACATATCCAAGTTAGCTGTGAACATGTGATTAACCACCAAATTTTACAATTTCTTTTTCTCTGAAATTCAAGAAAGTTTTTGCAATGTATGTTGTGCATAAAAAAAATAAGGAAGAGACAGATTGTCAGTAGTTGCTGACAGAGTAAGGCTAGCATGCACTCACATTGGTGTCACTAAAATGCATGCACATTTTCAATAATAAAAGCAAAAATAATGCTACCTCAGTTTTTAAAATTTATTAAAAATCAGTGAATTATCTGATTTTAATAAAATGTTCAGTACTTCATTCATGAATGAATTTTATGTTGAGATATATTTTGGAGATGTTGGTTGGGGGTGAAGTTCTCAAAAATTGTTTGTAATTATATATTGAAAAAAAAAAAAGGTTTTTCAATAAAAAGAAAATATGTAATATCAACAGTGAACATGCTGAAAAATTGTCCAGAACCTTGCAGCAGATAATTCAATAAAACTAAAAAAAAATACTTGTTGGGAGTTGGAGGTTGCACAATTTTATAAAGCATCACACACACACACACACACACACACACACACACACACACACACACACACACATTAGCCAAATTATCCACACCTTGATGTGTGTGATACTTGTTTTTTTTGGGGGGGGGGAGGTTGAGATTTTTAAATCATTGCTATAATTTGTGAAGAAAAATTATGTATTTCAATATTGCTCAATGAACTTGCCAATATGACCTCCATCTTTCTCCTAATATATTTTGGATAGGAGTCATTCCCTTGTTCAAATTTAAGTCAAAAGGAAGATATGTATTTGATGCAGTACTTGATTGAATGAATTGATGAGCAGATTTCAACATTGATATGATAGTTGAATTGTTGCAACAGATATGTATTGTAAGGCATTACCCACTTATTGGTGATTTCTTGCTCAACTTGATTTCCATATTGTTTCATTTTAATCTTGCTAATGTGACCTCCATCTTCTGACTTTCTCCTTCTATATTTTGGATAGGAGTTATTCCCATGTTTAAATTTAATTTAAATCAAAGGGAAAATTTTTTCAGTGGGACAGGGGGAATTTGGTATTCATTGACTGTCCAGCCAGTGCTACTTTTGGTTAAAATTTTTAAAAGCTTTCTGTTAAAACAATTTCTCGGGAAAATAGGTTTCTCAAGTTCAGTAATTGCTTTTTTCTTTCCACATAAAAAATTTTAAAGAAAAAAAATTCTTTAGTTAAAAAAAAAATGTCATAGAAATAGTCATTGCTAGTTTATTTTTTATGTAAGTGTTTTAGATTTTAAACTTTTTGCAGTTGTGATAACAAACCTAGAACAATGAGATTTAATAAAAAGAAAGTTTAAGATTAGTTATAATACTGCACAAAATGTTCTTGATTATTGTCTGAGATTAATTGGTTTCAGTTATTTTTGTCTATAAACCTGCTACACTCATTTAATACCTAAAATAAAGGACATGACCTATATCAAACATGACTTGATAGACATGTGAAAGGAGATTAGCTAAGAAAACACAGTTGTTTTTTTTTTGTTTTTTTGTTTTTTTCACTCTTTTACTTATTTAAAGCCTTAGTTAGAAATTGTATTCTTTCCATTTTCATTGTGAAACTGCTTTTGTTTGATGTCTGTTGTTTTGGCAGTGGGGGAGGTCTGCTGTGAATTATCAGTGTAAGTTCTTTTAACAAGGACACTTAACATTTTGAACCAGATCTCTTATCTAAGTGATTCGTAAGTCATTCATTTCAAAGTTACCAATAATTATATTTTCTTAAAACAATTAGATATTATGTGTCTATTCCATAGTTTTATTAAAACCAATATAAATAAATACATCAACATAGCTATTCTGTTCTGTGTGTGTGTGTGTGTGTGTGACATGGCACTATAGAAAACTGTCGATGCTGGGATGCACATTAGCATCATTCTGTATAGTTTAATAAATTTAACTCTTTTTTTTAAAATTTTTTTTTATTTACCAAAATAAAGTGCAAGTAGTTTTTTTATTTTCATTTTCTAATGGTCACTGTAACCAAAAACGTCCAAATATCCACGGTAGCAGTTAATGTATTAATAACTAATTACATTTTTATGAAAATTGGTTCTATTTCTTAAAAAAAAAATTTTCTTTTTCATTCTAATGAACTATGGTAATATTAACTGTTTCCTTATAAGGAAACATTTGGCACTCATTGACCAAGTAGCCAATACTGGTTTTAGTTAAAATTTCTAAAATGTTTCTCTTAAAATAATTTTTCAGGAAAATAAGATTTTCAAGTCCAGTAGCTGTTATCACTCTTTTCAGTATTGATAGAAGTTTCATTCCTAACCTTTTATTTGTAAACATCTTCATAATATCATTATTTTCTCTTCAATTTACCTATGATATCGATTTTAATTGTTGCTGCTGTTGGTAATCCTCAAGTGATGTGGTTTCTGTTATTTGGTACAGTTCTTTGTGAATCTGTAGCATTAGTCCACAATGTTCAAAGATGGATGATCTTTAAGATCCTCATGCTTCACTCACTCAAAGCCTTTTTTAACCATTGATCTTAGAAAGTGGTTATATAAAGCTGACAGTTTAGATATTTATAATTTAAGCAAAAATAGTTGCACCAGACAAAAATCAGTTTTTAAATCTCATATACATCAAATATAATAATTAATATTAACAAAGTTCGTAAGCACTAGAGTGTTTACAAGCCTCATAAATATTAATTAGTTGGTAATGTGAAAACAAAAACTACAATTTATAAATAGTTTGAATTCAAATAAATACTTTCTTTTGAAAGTATAGTTTCTCTTCAGTCTTGAGAAATATTTTTCCATTATTTTTTTTAGCCTAAGATCAAAAGTGTTATGTGGATAAACAGAAAGCAGAATATGCAAATACTCAAGTTTTTTCTTTCTTTAAAAAAAGCAAAAAACAACCAAAAAAACTTACATAGTCATATGTACTGATAGTTTGAAGTCAATGAAAAACTAAACAGTCCTTTAGTCATTTTAGATCATATATTTTATAGACAAAATAAAAATGGGGCTGGACATGATATAACCAGGACATATTGAAATATTTTTCTCCACTTGAATAGTGCTATTTATTTTTATCCTATAAAGATTTACAAAATGTAGAATGCAGAAAAGGTTAAGAAATATATTTTAAAATGTAATCTTTCAAATTTTCCTGATCTTTTTCAATTCTATAGCTGTTCTTTTGTTATTTTATTTTTTCTGTAGTAATTTTGTGAGGAAAGAATATATATTGTATGGTCCTGAGCATAAATTTACCATAGAGAATTCCAAAACTAATGCACTCTGTGGTCAATCAACTTGCATGTAGGACCATACAAAATATCTCTTTTTCCTCTCTAAATTATGACTGATACAATGTAGGATAGTTAAAAACCATGAAAACGAAAGTGATAGAAAGCTAAACGAGATGGGCTAAGTTAAACATCTAAATACGTTAGTTATCTAGCTTCAAATTTAAATCAGGGCATCTCTGTATCTTGAACATTTTGATGCAAACTGAAATTTGACTGTTATTAGTTTGAAAATGCCAGTCACTAAGAAGTTTATATTTTTGCATAATACACTATTAATTGGAGATTTTTTATATATATATATATATATATATATATATATATATATATAATATGAATAAACAGTATTGTTAGTGTCTACTCATATTTATTTATTAAACAGTATATTTCTTTATTTTCATCTACTCACCTGAATATTCACGAAATTTTATCATAGAAAAATATGCATACTTCAACAAGATTTGAACCTGTGGCCAAGAACCAAAAACAAATATAATGTTTAATAAATAAAGGGAGCATCTACTCAAATATGGGAATCAATTAAAATAACATTTAAAGTTATACAATCTGTCAGATTAATATAAAAAGAAGAAAAGAAAAAAAACTTACCCATTACTTGTGCGTATATGTATATTTTGTATATATATGTATATATAAATATATATTTTGCGTATATCTATATTTTGTATGTATGTATATATAAATATATGTTGTGTGTATATGTATATTTTGTGTATATACGTATATATATTGTGCGTGTATATGTATATTTTGTGTATATACGTATATATATTGTGCGTGTATATGTATATTTTGTGTATATACGTATATATATTGTGCGTATATATGTATATTTTGTGCGTATATATGTATATTTTGTGTATATATGTATGTATATTTTGTGTATATATGTATGTATATTGTGCGTATACATGTATATTTTGTGCGTATACATGTATATTTTGTGTATATATGTATATATATATATTGTGCGTATACATGTATATTTTGTGTATATATGTATATATATATATTGTGCGTATACATGTATATTTTGTGTATATATGTATATATATATATTGTGCGTATACATGTATATTTTGTGTATATATGTATATATATATATTGTGCGTATACATGTATATTTTGTGTATATATGTATATATATATATTGTGCGTATACATGTATATTTTGTGTATATATGTATATATATATATTGTGCGTATACATGTATATTTTGTGTATATATGTATATATATATATTGTGCGTATACATGTATATTTTGTGTATATATGTATATATATATATTGTGCGTATACATGTATATTTTGTGTATATATGTATATATATATATTGTGCGTATACATGTATATTTTGTGTATATATGTATATATATATATTGTGCGTATACATGTATATTTTGTGTATATATGTATATATATATATTGTGCGTATACATGTATATTTTGTGTATATATGTATATATATATATTGTGCGTATACATGTATATTTTGTGTATATATGTAATATATATATTGTGCGTATACATGTATATTTTGTGTATATATGTATATATATGTTATATTTGTGTATATATGTATATATATGTATATTTGTGTATATATGTATATATATATATATTGTGCGTATATATGTATATTTTGTGCATGTATATATGTATATATATATATATTGGGCGTATATATGTATATTTTGTGTATATATATATATATTGTGCGTATACATGTATATTTTGTGTATATATATTGTGTGTATATATGTATATTTTGTGTATATATGTATATATATATATATATATATATATATATTGTGCGTATATATGTATATTTTGTGTATATATGTATATATATATGTATATTTTGTGTATATGTGTATATATATATATTGTGCGTATATATGTATATTTTTGTATATATGTATATATATATGT